>CM057380.1:148201531-149433197 GCA_030015415.1 Cynopterus sphinx | reverse complement strand
CCTGGGGTGTGGGATCAGTAACTATGAGAGTCTGACATGATTACTTGTTTGTTGCCCTTCCACCAGATTGCAAAGTCTTTGAGGTTAGCGTTTGGGTTATATTCATCTTAAAAACATACAGTATCTGCCCATTGCTTGAATTAAGCCAATATCCCTCTTATATGTATCCCCAATTTTCTGGTGACATAATAGGTTGTGGAAAAGAGTATGGACTTTTGAGTCAGCAGGACCAAATGAGAATTCTGCCTTGTCACTTAGCGATCACTGTGATTTCTCTGATTCTCATTTTCTTTATCTAAAAAAAATGGGAGTGGTAATGGAAAGTAAGATACGGGGTTGTAGTGAGGATTAAATGAGACAATGCATTTGAGCATCTAGTTGGCATAGTGCTGGCATAAAGAAAATATTCCATGAAAGTAGTTACTATTACTATTTTTTCTAACTAGCTGTGTGACCCTGGATAAGTCATTTTCTCACTGTGGCATGTGAGTGATGACCATTGTTGCAAACATTGTTGTAAAGATTTAATGATTTAAACTTTGTAAAATACCCAGTAAGTGTCTGAAATATAGTAAATGCTCACTAAATGCCCTTTTCTATATTCCCAGGTGTCTTTCTTATACTTTTCATTCACTATTTCCTAGCATGTTACCAATACTTAAGCCAAACGGAGCACCTTGTTCCTAAGACGTCCTTCAGTGTTTGCCATCACACATTTGCTCATGTTACTGCATGTTGTCTTTTTCTGCTTTCCTGTCTCTCTCTGTCTATAGTGATCTTGGGCATCTTTGGAGGCTTATCTCAAGTGCCACCTACTTCAAGATGTACTACATAAGCAAACTTCCCAACTGGGTTATTACTCCTTCCTTTACACACTCCCTTACCACTCTGTTTTATTTCTTTACTAGCATGTATCTTCTTCCTTTTTGAATTACAGGCATTTCTGTTCTCCATCTTGCCACACATCCTCTCCCTAGCTATTGATGGTACAATCACTGGTTGTTTCCTTTTCCTTCACCACGGAATCATTTGTTCACGAGATACCAATTTATTATCTAGGAAACTGTTATCTCTAGAAAGACTGAATTTTGTTTTGCTGAAAGAAGAAAGAATTCTCTTGCTGAATTCACACGTTAAGTCAAATGTCTCTGGAGTATTCTCATAACAACCCTTTCGTAGATCTTACCTAATTTCATTGCAGCATACTTAAATTGTCTGCTAAGTCACAGTGTCCCACATGGAATTTTAGGGTCCTTACAGAAGTCAGTGCTTGTATCCTATTCATCTCTGTAGTTCCAATCCCATACATGTTGTTTTATCTGCAAACCTGGTGCGGTGTTGAAAACCACAGGAGCACAATGAAGTTTCCCTTAACTATCCTCTTTTGCAGGCTCATAACACTCTTATAATATCCCTGACTTTTAATTGAAGTATAAATTTAATATCTTGTAAAGTTACGAAGCTACTATAATTTGAAAAGCTAAATAATTATCAATATGCTCAAAGAAGAGAAAAATATTATTTCGCTCATACTTTTTTCTACCTCTGGTTTATGTAGCAATCCAATTATTAAATTAGCTTATTATCCTCTTTGTGAAATAGCAGTGTTCCCTGAATGTTTCCAGATAATAACATTGTAAAATTCCATGATAGTGTAAAGACATGAAGAAGTATATTTTCTCTTTAAAGAAAATCACTTGAATAACAAGAATTCCTCTGGATGAGTAAAACAGGAAATATTCCTTATTGTATGTGGGATGTAAATTGTCCTCTTCTGTACTTGTATTTACGTTTAGATTTTTAAATATTGATCTATCAGAGTGGGCCTGTGTAGGTTACATGAGGTCATATAAAGAAACAGACTCATGTACAGCACCAAATGTTTGCAGATTATGGATATATAAGGAGTTCAAGGGAAAGAAAATAAGAGTATCTGAAAGACTGCCAAATGGCAGAACTAATTAAATTAAATTAATTATTTCATTAAATTAAAAGTTTCTTTTCTCCACTTTTTTTCTCATTCACCAAAAAAAGCCCCTCATTTGTGCCAAATAGCTTAACTCAAAGCACATTTTTTAGTTTGAAAATGAAAAATATCATTGTCTTATCTATAAGTAATGTACAAAAAAATTAATTCACAAGAAAGAGACAGTGGGTATTCAAAAGCTTTTCTTCTTTCTCTACATGCAATTCTTTTTACTTTCGCTGAATATTTACTGAATAGCTGAAAGGAAAAAAAATTTTGTTCCATTTTCCCAAAAGTTGTGCTGTATTTGTTGGGATAAATTTCAGAACTTTCTTCTCATCTTTAGATGATGAAGACATATGAACTTGCTCACAAAGTCAGAAGCCAGAGCTGGAGGGTTTGTGGGAATACATATTTTGAAGCCAGAGATTCTTGGGAAAGAGAACTCGAATTCAGATATTAGCTGTTTTTTTGAGAAAAGTAGTGTTTAAGTTTTGGTGCCAGAAATAAGTCAAATGGACAATTGTGCAAAAGTAAAAACATTCCCGGAAAAACCGGAGGTAAATTTTGACCTTAGCTAGTCTGGCAACCTTAGCTTGAATTTCTCAGCTCCCACATTTGGTCTTCATATTGTGTTTTGTACCTGGACTCACCCCTTCTAGGGCCAGGCAGAGTTCATCTGGCTGGGATTTTTCCTGTGCATACTAAAAGATAAGTATAAAAACTGACTCACTGCTCTTCTCACCAGTGTGTTTTTCTGTCGTACAAAAAGAAAGCAACAACATAGGCTGTCATGAATAGATTTGGCAGTGCTGACTTGTAGGAATGACTTCCATATGGTTTAAGATTAGAATTAATTATTTAAACACAGGGCAGTTAAAGAATCGTAAGGCATTTTGAATGTCCTGAAAGAAAAGGTCAAGAAAGAAAAAGGTACTGAAACATTTCAGTGATTCTGTGAGTAAACTTATATAAACCTGTGGCATATAGCCTATTATTTAAACTATCTGAGGGTTTAAGGAAAAAATTTCTGCTAACAAAAGAAGTGAATCTTATTACCCTTCAAAGAGGACCAGAAATAAAAGGTATTTATTTCTGAACAACTGAACAAAACTATAATAAAAATTCATATATGCATATAAATATAAAATATAGCCAAAATATTATATAGATATATAGAGAATAAAATTTATTTTTATGAGATTTTTATGGGGAAAATGGAAGCTTAGAGCTGCCAACTTGTTCAAAGGGAAATCATGAGCTTGTATGCCTTGGGCTTTACCTCATTTAGAACAGTGCTCTTGTGTACATGTTCATGTATATATCATTTGTACTAGATTACGTATCATTTATATTAGGTTACGGATCTCTAACGAATGAAGCTAATATTCCACCCATATCTGTATTCTAATGTAACACATAACACATTGCCTAGCAAATAATAAGCACTTCATAATTAATTACTATATAGAATTTCTAAAAAAAAAATTAACATATTAGTGACAGGGCAATCTCTAAGGACAATAATAAGAATTCATTCACTTGTTCATTTATTTTATAAAAATTCTTAAAAACTGCCTACTCAATTCCAGATACTTTAAAATTAATATTGGTCCTCAACAAAATTGCAGTCTATAGAGGGTTAGGAAGATATATAAATAAATTATTATAAATACTGTGAGAAATTATTAGTTTTGTAAAAAAAAAAAACTATGTTGTAGAAAATAGTCATAATATAGTAGTAATTCTAGTTGGTGTAAATGGGCCAAACTCACCAATTAAACACAGACTATCAGAATATGTTTTTAAAAGAAGTCTAATGATATACGGTCTCTAAATAACACATTTTAGAAAAAAGATATCGAAAGCTTTAAAATAATAAAAAAATTATTTGGAGCAAGTTTGAACCAAAGGAAAGTTGGAGTATCTATCTTAACATCTGACAAAATAGAAGTAAAAAAGAATGTCAGAAAAGGACGTTTTAAAAAGGAGTATGTTTTATCTTGAAAGAAACTTCAGTAGAACAGGAAAATATAACCATCATTAATGGACATGAGAAGTACACTTAACATTTCAACACATGTGCATTCCACCTTGCAACCTGAGAATTAATCAAGCAATAAGTTACAGAAGTGCAGAGGTAAACAAATTCATTTTAAAACTGATTATTTTAATATATCTTTCTTTGAAACTCAGAAACTGAATATTAATTTTTCTGCTATATTTTCAAAATCTATCATGCTACAAAAGAAGCTTCAATAATTCCAAAATATCAATATAATATCGGCTATATTTCCTGATCATAATGCAGTAAAATTAGAATTTAATGTCAAAAGGATAGCTAAAAAAAGAGCCAAACATTTGGAAATTAGAAAATATATTACTGAGGAACCCTAGGATAAAATAAAGGATTAAAATAAATAAAGGAATACTTAGATTAGAGTAATTATGAGAGTACTATATATCAAAATTTGTGAGGGACAACAATCAAATTAGTGCTGAGAATACATAGCTTTATATACATTAATCAGAAAACAAATGAGGTTGAAAACAAATGAGTTAAGCTTGCAACTCAAGAAGTTGGAAAAGAACAGCAGAACCCAAGAGAAGAAGGAATGGAATTATAAGGACACAGTAAGAAATCGAAATAGAGAACAAAATGTAATATAGGAGACATTATGGATTTGTTATTTGAAAGACAAACAAGAAAGATATCTTTGCAAACACAGAAGTGGTAAATCCCAAAATGACACAAAAGAAATAGAAAATTTGAACAAATCAATAAACGTCAAAGAAATAAAAATGGCCATCAAATAGCTCCTTTCCAGAATCCCACAGCCGAAATGGTTTTCTAGTGCAGCCCTACAAACCTTCTGAAAAAGTTTCTATCTTATATCAGTTGTTCCACAAAATAAAAAGAATTAAACATGTTTAGCTCATTTTATGAGACTAGTGAACCCTTGATATTTTAAAATTCTGTTTTTTAATTGCTAAGGGTATATCTCTTCACAATGAATTTCATAGTATATTAAAGTTATAATGGCCTGTTATTACAGATAATAGTGAGCTCTTGATTTTAAAACCAAATAAAACTACTGAATAAAACAAAATTATAGGCCTATTTCAATTATGAATGTGGATATTAGAATCCTAAATAAAATGATAGCTAACATACTTGAAAAATTAATAATTTTACAAACTGATTAGGTAAGTTTATAACAGGAATGCAAGCATTTTTTATCATCAAAAAATATATCGGTGTTCTTCACAAAAATAGATCAAAAGAGAAAAATTACATAATTACCTAAATTGATGCAGAAAAAGCATCTACATTATGGTGTTGTATATCTTTTGATTTTTCATATATTTTACATATTGATTTTATATTTATATATTATATAAACATATTTATGCAAATTAATGTATTTAGAATATATTTGATTGAATATATACTAATTATAAATACATATATTGTATAGATTATATATGTCAGAGTGTATATAATATATAAAACATATTAACTTAGATGGGAAATTCCTTATGTTACTAAAGATTTTATGACAAAAACTTAAGGCAAGCATTCTGTTTAATGAAGAAAGTTAAAATGCATCTTCTTTAAAAATAGGGATAAGAGAATGAACCTCATTGTTATCACTTTTAGTTATCATAGGACTGAAACCCCTGGCCAATGTTATATATAGAGAAAAAATAAAATAAAACTTGTACTGAGTGGCAGAGAAGAGAAAGATAAACATTTTTTTGAGATGATATCTAAATAAATTTTTAAAAAATCATTCAAACAACAGACTATTAGAATTAGAGATTAGCAAATTTGTCTTTACAAGATCAATTGACAGAACAGCACTATTTTTCTACGTTAGCAAGAACTGAAAAATATAATGAAAATAAAATACATTTCACAATATCAAAAAACGATAAAATATATTTGAATTAATTTAACCAGAAGTACATAAAATAAAGAAAACTCTAAGATTTCCACAATAGTGATGGAATATAATTTGAATGGATGGAAATGTCCATGCACATGGATAAGATGGTTTTAAATTTTAAAGATATCAGTTTTCTTGTACTTAATGTATAAACTCAATGCAATCCCAATAAAATTTCAGTTGTAAATTGTGAGATATCTTGAAGATAACCTCTTAAAAGTTTTACTTATTATTTTTTCACATTTTGATCTTTAATTCATCAGGAAATATTTTCATGTCATGTAAAGTAAGAAATAATTTTGTCTTTTTCTATATGGGAGGCTAGTTGTTCCAGCACCCTGTATGTAATGTCCATTCTTTCCTCATTGATGTGCCATGTCTTCAAACTCCCATAAAAGAGAATCTGTTTCTAGTTCCTGTATCCTGTAACAATGATATTGTCCCTGTGCCAATAACGTATCTTCTAATTTCCTAAAACATCTAGTAATTTTGCTATCAAGAAGAGCAAGTTTCCCCCTTTTATTAAGATTATATTGGCTATTCTTGACTTTTTGACTTTTCATATAATTTTTTGATTAACTTGTCATATTTCACTTAAAATCTTTTTGGGATTTTTCTTGTTATTTATTTAGATTTATTGATAAATTTAGAGAGCAATGATATCTTTAGAATATTGAATCTCTCCGTCCATAGCCATGATATATTTTAACATTTTTTTGTTACTTTATATTTTTTATAAAAATTCACAATTATTTTTTCAAAAAGATTTTATAATCTTTTGTTTCATCTATTATGTTCTTATAAAAATTTACATTTAAGTATAATTTCTACTGATGTATTTAGGAACACTGCAGGTTTTTGAAAAATCCTATATTTATAAATAGTAATCTTTTTGAGCTCTCATATTAATTCTAAACATTTACCTGTAGATTCCTTAGATTTTCCATGAGGCAATTATATAATCTATACATATTGACCATGCTATTCTGTATATTCCTTTCAAAATCAGATATTTTAGATTTATTTTCTTGTTTTATCGCATTGGTAGAAATATGGTAGTTAGTAGGTATCTTTACCTTGTTCCTAACTTGAAAGGCATTGATTTTCGTATTCCCCTCAATATAATGTGGATTATTTGTAAGTTATGTGATGAATATCATTTAGCAGAATGAGCTATTCTAATATAAATTGCTAAGAGTTATTATTTTAAAAATCACAGGGTGTTAAATTATAGCTGATGTTTTTTCTTCATCTATAGATATGTCGTATATTATCTCCCCATTGATCTCTTAATGTGGTGTTACAGTAATAGATTTTCTAATGTTAATTTATCCATGCACAAGAAGAATGTTTTCTTACTTGTTTGTATGTATCATTTTTTTCCCAATATTTTTGTAAGAAATGCTAACAGTTTTGTCACAATTTTATTTTGGATTTTTATATTTCAGTTTATGAGTGAGGTAGGCATATAACTTTTCCTTTTTTTACTATTCTTGTCCTGTTTTGATAGAAAAGTCATAATAGCCTTATAATATGAGTTGTAGAGATTTTCCTCTTTTTTTATCCTCTGATATAGTCTATACATAAGATGTAAATTTTTAAATGTCTAAAGTATTTCAAACATTGTTTTTTTCTTGACTTATGAATTATTTGGTAGTTTAAATTTTGCTAAATACTTTGGTTTTAAAAATCTTTTGTTATTGATTTCTAGTTTTATTGTATGTTGGTCAACAGAATTTATTTTGGGTATTTTTAAAGACTGTTTCAGACTACTGGTCAATTTTTACAAATGTTCCATATTCACATAAACAATATTCTTTAATTATTGGATTCAGAGCAGTATATCTGCTTATTTTATTAAACTTATTGTGTTATCCAGAACTTCCTTGGCTTTATGAAATTATTTTTGTCTGCTTGAATAATCCATTAGTGATTAAAACTTTAGTTTTTATTGCAAATTTCTTAAATTTTGCAGTTTTCAGAAATTTGCTTTATGTATTTTAAAGACACATTGTTAGGTGTATACAAAATTGAGAACTTTCGTAGCTTCCCAGTGAATATTTCCTTCAATTGTCATTCAATGTTTCTCTTTTGTCTGTAATAATGTGTTTCCTCTTAAACTTTAAATTAACTTAGGTCAAGTAAGTTAATTTAGCTATGACAGCTTTGTTTAGCAAAGTATTTGGTTGGTTTTATTTTTCAATTTCTTTTCTTTGTACTTTTATAAATCCTTATATCTTATGTATCTCTCTTATAATGCATATAGATACAATTTAAAAATTTAATTTATATTTATTCTCATTACTGATATATTTAGTTCTATTTCTAAGATATTATTTTGTGCTTTTATTTGCTACACTTTTTATGTTTATAGTTTAAAATATTCTTTCCTAGTGGGTCATTTAAGATTTTTTTATTCCATTTTTATCTCTTTATTAAATTGTAAATTTTACATATTACATTTAATCTTTAAGATAATTTTTAATAAATTTTTAACATTTATATTTAACTTAACAAAATCCAAAATTAATCAATACACCTACATATCTCATGAACAATACAAAGACATTGAACAACTCAAATGTTACAGTAGCCAATTAAATTATTTCCATAGTCACTGTTACCAATAATGCTTTAAACAGTTGTTTGTTTTGATTTACATATATGTTTACTACTCTCTTTGTATTTAATTTCTTTCTTTTTCAGAATTTCCAAAGTAAATTCTTTACCACAAAGCATTTGCAAATGGTAGTCTAGGGCCATGCCATTCTGAACAAGCCTGATCCTCTCTGATCTCGGAAGCTAAGCAGGGTTGGGCCTGGTTAGTATTTGGATAGGAGACCACCTAGGAAAACCAGGTGCTGTAGGCATAAAAAATAAAAAGTAAAAAAAAAAAGAGAATTTGGGAATGGTGAACAATTACAGTATTTGTCCAAAAACATATTATTTTTCACTTCCTCTGAAATGATAGTTTACTTAGGAATAAGATTTTAGTTTGAAAATTGCTTTCCATCATATTTTTAAAATGATTTTTTATCATCTCCTGGCTTCTTCTGATGCTCTTGCAAAGTCTGAGATCAGTCTTTTCTCATCAGTGATTTTAAGATTTTTTTCCCTAATTCTTTGGAGTTCTCTGTTTCACTATGATGTGTGTAGATGTAACTATGTTTCTATTTACACGGCTCTAATCTGATGAATTCATGTCTTTCTTCAATTCAAGCATTTTCTAAGACATTATTTCTTTAAACATCAACTCTGCTCCACTTTAATGCCTTCTTCTCAAACTTTTACTAGTTTGTGTTGGACCTTCTTATTTTATCCTTTGTGTGTCTTAATGTCTCTAACATATGATCCATTTATCTCCACTGTATTTTCAGTGGTTTGCTGTAAATTTTCCTCCTCTTCATTAATTTTTTGCTCTTGATTTTTATGTCTCTTGATTCATATTCTTGATGAGTTCCCTCATATATTGTATAATTTTATATAATGAGTTTATCTTATTTGGGTTGTTATTTGTGGGAATCCTAAGCAATCAAGTCATTAGATTATTCCTCTAGAATTGTTCTACCTATTATGCAAATGCCCAAAAGGGCAGAATTTTGTGCTGATATATCGCCTTCAGAGTTCTCAGACACAAAGGTGGTATATATTTAGATTTCAAAACCATCTGCAGATAGGCCTAACATTTTGATTTCTCATGGGACACTATTTTTACACTCAGGTAACCAACAAGCTTCTGTGCAATCTCTGTGCTGCTGGATCAATTTTTATCTTGTCATTTATTGATGCATTTATTCAACACTATTTTTTTTTTTTTGCATATTAACTGTGTGCGACACACTGTGCTAGGTGTTAGCTACTTTCAGTAAAAGATGTACCTGACACAGATCTCAAGGAACCCAGAATGTGCAATGGCTCTGTTAGTCACTCAAATGTTACAGTAGTAAAAATATATTAGATGCTTCTGCATCTCAAGACAATAGAGCCTCCTCAAGATTTAGCCAGGTTCAGTCTATGCTAGGGCTTACAGACTACACTTCCTTCTTCAGGTTCCAGAACCAAAGAGTTTTGTTTGTGTTTTTACTCTACTCAATAGAAAGATTGAAGGAATAGCATAAATAACATTTATCAATCTGCACTGCTCAATTCTCTAGTTTCTGAAAAGCCCCCCAACTCAACCAAGCCTAGAACAATGGCCTCAACACTTTCTCCTATTTCATGAATCTGCCATTCTGTGGTTTCAAAACTTAGGCTACTCAGAATATATAAAAAAGGATTGAACAGATATTAGAGACCTACTTGTCACTGATGAGTAGGAGTGAGTATAACAAAAGATTAATTAGTAACTTTATTTTACTATTTATTAGTTTTACCCAGCCTTATTAAAACAACAACAACAATAGTAATAATAATAGTGGAGGCTTACAAAGATGCATTCAACTGTAATAATATAACCACACATCTCACAGATACTTCCTACACCTAGTGCTCTCTTTTATAGCTACCTTTCTAAGTTTTCAGCCCCACTTTCCATTCACACATATTCTTAGACACTAACCACCCTCACACATTTATACTGATTTCTCAATTTAGGTATAATTTTTTTATTCTTTGGGGCACACATTTATTTTTTGGTATAAGAGTCATTTCTCTTTAATTTGTTCATAAAACTTTTACAATTTAATTTGACATTTCCTTTTATTTATTTTTTCAAACCACTGTTCATTAAGCCCATATTAGTGAAGGTACTACTTCAGGCACTGAGAATACAGCACTGAGAAAAGCAGGCAAAAATCCTGCTCTCATAGAGATTAATTCTTGTAGTCAAACAGAAAACTAATAAAAATAAGTAAGTGATTTTAAATAAGATTGTGGTAAATGCATAGTGGAAGCAAAAAGATTATAAAAATTGCTTTCAGAGTCTGTACCTATTCACATTACTTGCAGTTCATTCACTCATATTTGGGTGTTCCTTTGGATTTGCTCACTCTTATCTACCCCCAGTATGTGTTCACGAATGGGCTGTGCTATGCTAATTAGCAACATGAATGAATCTCTACCCTTATAGAACACATAGTTTTGTGGAATGAGATAATTATGAAAATGCATGATTATAAACTTTGATAAATATTATGCAGGAAAAGTACTGCCTGTTAAGAAAATACATGACAGTGGATTTAGACTTCATTTAGGGGGTTAGGAAGAAATTTTTTTAAGAATGTTTGATTTGCAATTTGATATATAAATAAGAGTTAAATGCATAAAGATGACAGTATGAATAAGAAGAGAAAGAGTCTTCCAGGCTGAAGAAACAGTGACTATATAAGGTATAAGGTGAAATAAGGTTTTGTGAATTAAAAAGCATAAGAACTTAAGTGTTCTCACCACACAAACATATACACATACAAAAAGACCTGTGAGGTGATGTATGAGTTAATTAACTTGACTGTAAATTATTAAAAAATAACTAAAAAAATCATGTTGTACTACCTAAATATGTGCAATTATTATTTGTCAATCAAACCTTAATAAAACTGGGGGTGGGGGAAGACACAAGGCTAGAAAATTAGATAGGACCATATGAAAATGCCAAAGATCCAACTTCTTTAAATATTAAAGGTAATTGGAAACTATTAAAGAACTTTAAGAAGCAGAGAGACACAATCAGATTGCGTTTTTAAAAAATGAGTCTGGCTTCAGTGTAGAAAATAGAGTGGAAAGGGGCAAGAGTTAATGCAAGATGCTCAGCCAGGGAGGTGCGTGTGTGTGTGTGTGTGGTGTCATTGTAGTGCTAGATTATGGTAGCTTAAACTAAGATGCTGTTGAGAAGGAAGAAAGGAAGAGGAACATCTGAAAGTCACTTAGAAGGTAATGTTGAACCAATGAATGCAGAGGTAAAAGTGAGGGGTCAAAGGTGACTCCTGTGTTTCTGGATTGCACAACTGGTGCTAATCTAAAGCAGTTCATAGTTTGCAGGGGGAAATGAAAATGGGTATAATGAGTTGATATATTTTTGTAATATCTAGATAGAAATATAGAATGAGTGGTTGGGGTTTAGTGTCTGATCTGAACTGGAAATACAAATTTGGGAGTCATCAGCTAATGCAAATAAAACAGATTTATTTTTCAAAACAAACGAAAATACACCTTTTTCTAAATGGGTTCTCACATATCTTTCACTATAGAATGAACTGCTATGTCCTTAGGGATTGATGAAGAGAATGCGTCCTTAGGATTAAGTGCCTGCCATTGTCTTTTCCTATTTTTAACCCCTTCATGAGTAACAATAATAAAACCAAACAATATATTGTATAATCTCAACAAAATCAAATTATATAGAGAGAGGTTTAACCATGTAATTCCATTGGGATGATTTACTCAGAGTAGGCAATCAATACATATTTGTTGTTTGACCAAGTCACACTAAAATTATTGCTAAGTCACTTTTATAATCATGGTTATAATCGAGTTTGTTGTAAGAAATATGACTGACCACAAATACCTCTATTCTCCCCTTTAAAAAGACAAGAGAAAGCTCTTCGCACTCTGGAGACTCTGATTCTGACTGCATCATTCAGTGACCTGGCATAACCTCACACCAAAGTTTTAGTTTGTCACTTATCCTTTGGTGGGTCATAGGCCTTCTCAGCTAATATAATTTGGCAAACACAAAGTGTTTTATGAGAGAGGCAATGTGGAAAAAACTCTGCAATTTTGAAAAAGATTTTGCCAATGTTTTTAACCACTCACCTTCCCCCATACTGTGTGTGCCTCAGTCAAATTCATTTACAAATATCTTGTATTTTCCATGTCTTTTTCCATTCCCTCTCTAGGGACCAAGGACTCAGCATAAACCCTAGCTCTACTAGCCTCATGGGATCAGGCTGAGTCATCAGCTGAAGGGACCAGAAAAAGACACTGTTTAAGGGGCAAGTTCAAATTATCAAGGAAAGGGAATCAAAAGATAAAACCAGAGAAACACATTGGGTCCTCGAGTAGAGTTCAAGGTTGGAGATGGGAAAATGTGGCAAGAAGTCAAGGGCTCAGCAATAGGACTCTGAGTTAGTACAAGATTACAAGGAATCAAACATATAGACCAAGGTCCAGAATGTAACTCTGGCTAAAACAAGGGTGTCAGGAGTTTCTTCCAATGGGTCTGGAAGGGTGGGGTATTTAAAAGTTCAAGATTATCTCAGACGTCTGTGTCCCTTTGCTTCACACCACTCCCTTCTTTTGGAATGCTTTCTTCTTTCTTCGCCCTATCTAAATGTTTTCAATTTTCTCAAGTCTTATGTCTTGTTTGACCACTGACATAATATTTAATTGGTCTGAGAACAATTGGGTGAAAATCTATTTTCTAATAAAAATGCCAAGTCATTGTAGTATATTTGTTTTAGGAGGTAAATATTGCAATCTTTCATGTGTCTCTAAGTATATTGCCCCCTTTCCCCCAGAACTCAGAGTTTTTCTCTTCATTTGCTTTTGAAAAATTTAATTTTCAGGAAATAATTTCTAAAGTTATTTGAGTCATATTTTAAAATTTAAGGTATTATATACTTGTTGCTTATAAACCCATCTGAGGTTAGAAATCATGTTTTACTTGCATGGCTTTGTATATTTTTAAATAATAATAGTAATATCTATTATTTATTAAGCATCAATTATATTCCAGATACTTTATCTATATTATTTTAAAATTTTATAAAAACCCTTCAAGTATGTATGTCATTTCCATTTTTGGCTTTACAAAGTTAAGTTGCTCAAAGATTGAACCAGTAAATGCTAGGGTTGAGATTAGAACTCAGATTTGAGCTCTCTCCACTACTCCAGGCTGCCTTGGAGTATCTGTTGATTTGATTCATCTGAGTTGTTGGTTACATATTTATGTCCTCCATCTTCTAGAGCTTCTGTGACCAACTCCAGAGCCAGTCTACACAGAAGCCAATGAGAGAGAGAGACAGAGAGAGAGAGAGAGAGAGAGAGAGAGAGAGAGAAAGTTTTATGCCTCTCAATTTCATATGAGAAAAGATCTAGTTTCCTTTCTTTCTTTCTTTCTTTCTTTCTTTCTTTCTTTCTTTCTTTCTTTCTTTCTTTCTTTCTTTCTTTCTTTCTTTCTTTCTTCCTTCCTTCCTTCCTTCCTTCCTTCCTTCCTTCCTTCCTTCCTTCCTTCCTTCCTTCTTTCTTTCTTTCTTTCTTTCTTTCTTTCTCTTTCCTTCCTTCCTCCTCCTCCTCCTCCTCCTCCTCCCTCCTCCTCCCTCCCTCCCTCCCTCTCTCTCTCTCTCTCTTTCTCTCTTTCTTTCTTTCTTTCTTTCTTTCTTTCTTTCTTTCTTTCTTTCTTTCTTTCTTTCTGTCCTTCCTCCTCCTCCTCCTCCTCCTCCTCCTCCTCCTCCTCTGCCTTCTTCTTTTGCCTTTAGTATTCTTTTTTTGTTTTCTTGTTCATAAATTCTCATTTATTTAAAAAAAAGTGAGCTTTCTTATATCATACTTTAACCCTTTCTCCCACTTCCCTGATGCAATTTTCCATTAGTAAATGCCTGGTCTAACCTATGCTTACAATTTTCCCAAGGCCATTTAGGTAACTAGCTGAATTCCAAAAAGTTCATTTACTTAGTGGGAGCTAATTTGTATGGCCTTCTTAGGGGGGGAAAATATATATATATAATATATATATATATTATATACATATATAAAAATATAAACTGTATATATATAAACTGTTTCTAAATATAAACTGTATATATATAAACACACATATATATTGTGTGTATATATATTATAATATATATTGTGTATATATTTTATACATATATAATATATACATATAATATATATACAATATATATTATATATTATATATTATAATATATATACACAATATGTGTGTGTGTGTGTGTGTGTGTGTGTGTGTGTACAGTTTCTTAAAGGAGAAAACCAGTAGCTTACAGCAAATTCATTCTTCTTCCAGAGAACCAAGCTAATTTTCTAAACTAAAAACTCTATGGAGTTGCTTGAACTATTCAAATCTGATCCTGAGGCTTATGGCCCTACTTGCTGCCCTTCAGTTCTGTGCTCAAAAACCTTCTCTATGTTCCAGAAGAAACAGTCAGCCTTCTTTGGTCATTGTCATTTTCAGATCAGCATAGGCAATCCAATGGTGGAAAGAAATTTTTGAAAACAGGTCTTTGGATGTATCCTAGAGGTATTTACACTATATGTTGAGTCCTCAGTGTGTGATTTTTATATATATATATATACACACACACACACACACACATATACATATATATAGTAGCAATGAGACGTGAGCAATGCAGTATTAGATGAGGCCTGTACCATGTGCTGAGGGAGCCCAGAAGTCCAAGAAAGGTTGCAGAGAGACCCATTTGAGTGGTACCATTATGGCTGATGAGGGGCTGCCAACTAAAGAAGGTGGGGTGGATATTCTAAGTAGAATGAACAGCTAGTTCCTTAGCACAAAACAGGGAGAAAGAGAAAAAGACAAAGCTTGTGAAATGTGTGACATCTTAGGGACACTCCTCAAGTATATAACTGATGCTTGCTCTGTGACCAATGATGTTTCAAATCCCCAACTTTTGCCATTTCATTTAATCATCACAATAAACCTAGCAGATTGGTTTTGTTATTGTTCCCATTTTCATTGTAGAAATAGACACAGAGAAATTAGGAAACTTGTGAGAGTTTACACAGTTATTAAATAGTAGAACCAAGCTGTCTGACCTGACCCCAAGAGCTACTATATGCCTAACCTTCATGCTAGATTGCCTTCTGTCAGGCTTTTCCAAGTTTTTGCTGAAAAGCTAGATGTAATTATTAATGCCGCTCTTTTTGCAGGTACTTGTATACTTCATTAATCATAAGCCCTTGTATTTTAGCAACACTTCACAAAATCTTCTGAGGAGAAAAGAAAGAGGCAGACCCAAAAGGAAAGAAAAACCCTAAAATGTGGAAGGGAGAGGGCAGACAAAAACTCAGTCCTGGATTTAGTCTTAGATCTGAATACCCTGTTAGGACAGGAAGTGGTAAAGGTCACCATTCTTAAAGCCAGAAGGGCAGTGAGTGCCAAGGAATATGGAATGCAAGATTCAGACAAAAATGTGTCTCAGTCACTGGGATTAATGTGCCAACTTTTATAAAAGGAAGGTAAAAGAACCTATGAGGGTTCAGATGACTAAATTTTTGTCATGCTCAGGTTGCTTTACTGTCAGATGTTTTCAAGAACTTCTTGTATTCTTGGCTTTATTATTCACAAAGGGGTCAGGTGCTCAACATGGATCTGGGACAATAATCGCACGTGGGAGCCTGGATTCTAAGGGCTTTTGGGAACAGATTTGTGAGAAAAGAGTGAAAAGGAAGTAAGAAGGAGGATGTTTATTTTTAATAAAGAGACCCTGCCCTAACTTCCTGAACTTGAACCAGTCTAGACTTGTTTTTTCCATTTTACACAATGTCCGCAACAACAGAATAAATTTATTAAAACCATACAAACTGGGGGTTGAGTTTTGGCATCGAAAGCCAGACAGAAATAGAATCAGCTGCTTTTGAGTTGAGTCTAGTGGCTGATTTACAAACTAGTGGTAGATTTAGGCTACATTGGCCTTAACTGAACCCAAGTTATTTTCAATATGAGGAGACAATGGGGAAGCAAAATGTCTGGCCTGGTGCCTAGGACATGAACTTGTCAGTACATCAGTTCTGCCCTCCTTTTCCTTCAATTTTCAAAACTCAAAATGTTAGTTAAAAGAACCTTTACAGTCATTTTTTCTTTCATCTTATTTGTGTAGAGGGAACTGAGACTCAGAGAAGTTAGACATTCTTCTCTTTCTAGTCATAACACTAGATGAAATGATATGACTGAATTACCTGACAGTAGTCGTAAAAGGGGAGATTCAGTTTTGGCTCTTCTGGGTTGGGGAAAATGATGTGAGAACAATTCAGTTTGCACACACTTGAGCATAAATGCACAGAGTCAACTCTATTAATGGATAGATTCTATGTTTGAGGATTTTCTAATTTTCTCCCATGTCTTTCTAAGCCATTTTAAAATGCCTTTTATGGCGCTTCAGCATCTATACAAGGGTGTGTGTGTGTGTGTGTGTGTGTGTGTGTGTGTGTGTGTGAGAGAGAGAGAGAGAGAGAGAGAGAGGGTGTGTGAGAGAGAGAGAGAGAGAGAGAGAGAGAGAGAGAGTGAGAGAGAGAGAGAGAGAGAGAGAGAGAGAGAGAGAGAGAGAGAGAGAAATGCTGGTTCATAGGAGTTTCTGAATCTAGGCCAAAGTCAATTGTGTATTTTTACATTTCAGGATGTTTTCCATTCCCTACTATACACTTGTGGGGAGATAGAAAGTTAAAATTAACTCCATTTCACATGGAAGGAAAATGAGACACAGTGATGTTCTCAAGATGGCATGGTGAAATCCAGATTCGAATCCAAATATCCTCTCTTATTACAGTTTCTTAAAGAGCAGGCCTCATTTTCCCACCACTCCCTTCTACTAATTTGAATTAGAGAAGTTGTACAGTAAATGCTTACAGAAAGGTACATATGCTCCTATCTTCATGTTTACAAAAGATGCTTCTAGTTAATAGGTTTGGGCTAATTTTGAAGAGACGTACAGCATTTGTAATTCTAAGAGTCACTTCTTTTCTAGATCCCATTTAAAATTTTAACTTTCCACGCCTAGACTGAAGAGACAGACCCTTTCACAGCCTCTTTGTGATGATCCATGCCTGACTCTTCTACTGGACAGTCATTTAACTATGACATTGTAAATGACAAGGTGTCTTCAACAAAACTTCATGGCAGTCTTTTATGTGCTGAGCAGAGAAATAACTCTAAAGAAAGGTATAAGTGCTTGGAGAAGTGACTTACTCCTTCGGAAAATTCCTAGTCCCTTGAAGTTTCTTTCCTTTCATGTAACCGTGGCCACTTTACTCAGATCTGAGTCTCGATCTCTCTGCAGAAAACAGATTCTTATCTTGAGTATCTATTTTTTTTTAGGGGGTATGTTGCTTACAGAAATATGGTCAAGAATTTGTAGAGGTACATGATAAATTAGCATTAGCTTCAAAAACAAAACAGCCTTTGCTGTGGTTTAAGTTCTGTTCCAGCTTTGGTGAATAAGAACTGTAACTAACAGCCTCTTCCAAATGCATCCCTTTTAAGGTCGTGCTCAATGGTTATCACAGCTTTTCTCATTCATTCATTAGTTATCTAGCAACAAAGTTTTTTAAAGGAAAACATGGTGCTTAAAAGTAGATATATTGAGAACTGTGTGGAAATTGTGTTTTGTGACTTGAGCTTTTTGGAAATGGCTATGCTAAGACACTAAGATGTAATTAGAACCACACAGATTGGAAAATGGTGACTTTCTCCTTGAGGAAACCCCGATGAATTTGAATATTCTGTAATTTAGCAAATTGGAAAATGAGAAGGTGGAAGGAGAGCTAGAGGGTCATAAGCTGATGACAGTTCTTAAACTGTAGCTCTTAGTAAATTGCCATTTTAACACTTGCTCTGGCTTCCATAATTACATCCAGCTTTAAACTTATGGGCTACCATTCTTTCTCAAATAGCAGCTGGCCTCAGCAGAGCAATGATTCCCTGCTCTTTAGCCCTCGCGTTACAAATCAACATCATTTCAATGGCCACTACCATTCTTGCATTTCACAATCATGTAAATACCTTACCACAAACCACAGGCCTATGCATGAACACCTAACATTTCCACTTGTTGACTGACTTAGCCCCTTCCCTTCTCCAGGCCTGGCATATCATTAGTGGTGTGAAGGAAAAAGAGCATGTGGAGTGCACAGGGTGAGTCAGTCTCAGAGAGGCTGCAGGTCTAAGGAGTTAAATCACAAGTAATGTTTCTTATTTCATTCTGTGGCATGTTTGCCAAAATATGGTCAAGTGCCCTTTGGAACTAGTAATATTCTCGTGGTATAGAGATGGATGGACAGGGCTAGGACTTTCAATATACTGTTCAATATGTATTCACTTCTCTCTAGATACTTCCTCCCCTGACCATGACCCTTTGTGTTCATCCCTCATGCTAAAACAGCCTGCCTCAGTCTCTGCCCCATGTTGCGAACTGATGCAACATCCTAGGAAAAGATGAATATGAAGAAAAAAGCAGAGATAAAAATTATGAGTTGGTAGAAATTAATGAAAGGTGGACCACAGGGTGGGTAATTATTAGCAAGAAGGTGGATATGCCAGAAAGAGTGAGGAGCAGGAAGGGGTGACAGGAAGGTAAGACACCATTGTCTCTGCTCATAAAAGGATGTGATATTTAACAAGAAATATGATAAAGTCTGTACAATTTAGTTATTGTAAATAAGCATTATGGTCAAAATTTAGAGTTAAATCTAGCATCAAGTCTTTACTTTCTCTTTATTGAGTATAAATCATCATCATCATCATCAACATCACCATCACCATCATCACCATCATCATCATCATCATTAAAATTCTTGAATATCTACTAAGTACATTAGAAATTCAAACTATATTGGAAGAGGTCATCAAGAAGATATGATCTGTGAACTGGACCTGGGCAATCGGAGCCTCCTCATTCCTTCCTCTGTCCTTGAATATACCTACTGCCCACCATTCCCATAGCTGGAGTTGTTTCAAGGACATAGCGTTGAGACAGTAAGGTGCTGTTGACACCATCTGTAATGCATATGTGACTGAATCCAATTAAGGCCTCTACATAAACTTTTAAGATTTTGGCAGGAGAGTGCAGAGATCTACTAATCTAGGAGCCACACAAAACAAACCTCACATGTAAGTTTACTTTCTTCTAAAACTTCCACCTACCAATCTGAAGTGGTCTGGCTTTTTCTTTGGTTCCTCCTTGCCTTACAAGTACAGGTGCCAATTTCATATCTTACCTGGGGAACTCTCAAGTTTGCATATTATTCCTCAAAGTTCTGAGAACTTCTATATGTCCTATATTGGGGAACCAGATGGCTGAGGATGAAAAGAGATAAAATCAAAATTATGCCTTGTAGGGCCTGCTCTGTCCCCTGATATATCTTCACCTCATGATAGAGGTACTCAATAAATGTTTGATGAAGGGATGAATGAGTGGGTGACTATGAAAATGAGCACTTTGTAATGTTCCTGGAAGCTTAATCTAATTCTTTTTGTCAAGATAACATAGGCATATATTCTCCTCCAACCCCAATTTAATAAAAGTGCTACAAATATTATTTGATAAAATAAATTTATTATTTTGCATAGCATGGTGCAATGATTATGGTAGCCTAAAGGAAGACACTGTTCTAGTGCATGTGTAGTAGATTCCATGGTTAGCCACGGTGATCACCCTTAACTACTTAAGATCAGAAGCATCTTCCCCCTTATCTTAGTTTGTTTGGGCTGACATAACAAAATACCATAGACTGAGTGGCTTATAAACAATAGAAATTTATTTCTCACAGCTCTGTAGGCTGGAAGTTTGAGATCAGGTTGCTAGCATGGTTGGGTGAGGAGCTTCTTCTGGTTTGCAAACTTATAATTGTATAGTCTCATGGTAAAAGGGAAAAGAATCTCTCTGGGGTCTCTTTTATGAGGACTCTACTCATGACCTAATCACCTCCCAAAGTCCCCACTTCCTAATACCATTATATTGGGCATTAGGATTTAACATATGAATTTTGGGAACACACAGAAACATTTAATCATAGCACCACAGCTGCTGAGTGTGTTGACAGATGATAGCACTGAGCTTAATCCCACTCACCAAACTCCAGCCCAGAGATTGCCCTCTGCTGAGGTGAGCCATTTGCTTAGGATCACACACCTTTCCTGCGTGCAGCCTGCATCAGATGATCAACGTAAGGGTTTAAAGACCTGGCCGTCATTCTCCAATTTGGGACAACTCTGAAAGAACATGTCATGGGATAATCTGAGCCTTTGTTGTGACTACATTATAGCCCAACTTTTCCTTCTGCCTAATTCTACTTTCTTTATTTCCTCACAGGTCCCAAGAGCACTCTTCAACAAACTTCCTGCAAGGAAATTTAGTCTCAGAGTCTTCTTCCTGGGAAACTTGACCACTAACAAAACATGTTTGTTAATTTTAAAACTCTTACTTCACCATAGCTAGAATGATGTCAAATCCCATCTATTTTTCCTTCCTCAAGCCTAGGCTAATACCACATTACCATAATAAGGTCAGAGAGCCTTGTGTAGAAATTGAATCCTGCTATTAAGACTTAGTGCAATTAAAACATTAAAGTTTGGATTTCATACAACTTTTTATAACCTATAGAAGTAGTTTAACTCTATAATCCTTCACTTTCCCTTACCTTCCACTCTAGTGTGACTCAGATGTTTCATTGTCAAACCCACAGAAACAATGACCTCTGCTTACAGAATGGAAAAAAAGAATGATGCACTGGCCTATCTTAGAAATGGTTGAAGGTGGGTGAACCTTCTTCAAATTTACAGAAGTTTGCTTTTTAAATTATTCGTTGCTTTGATTTATAGAGTACTTTTCTCCAAAGATTTGAAACTCAAAGGAGTTTTTAACTTTTTCCTTTTTCTATTCTCTAGGTTTCTCCATGTAAAAGTACTGCAATTAGTAGTATGAGTCATATACATCCCACTTCCTGTTTTATTTTTCTCTGCTTAGAAAACCAGATACTTTCAGAAAGGTAAAATAAATAGGGCTGGTTCCAAACCCAATTGTGAAGTAAAGTTTGTTCATGATGAGCTTCTTCCCTTTTGTGGTAGACTCTTTCCTTTTGTGGCTTCTCTTTCCCCAACTCTGGGGCCTCTTCTGCCCATTACCAGCCTCCTGTTTATTCCTCAACACAGCATCTTTCTTCTTCATCCAGCTTTCTCTGTTTTGCTGTTCTGTTTTGCCATGACCCAGAATCAATCTGATGGCTTCCATGCTGCCTGTTGTCACTACAACTGAAACATCCCTGTTTCATAGCTTATCATCCAAGGCCAACTTTGCTTTCTTTCTTTTTAAATTAATTAATTAATAAATTTTATAGTGACATTGGTTAATGAAATCCAATGAGTTTCAGCTGTACACTTTAGTAGTAAGGTATATATATATATATATATATATATATATATATATATATATATATATATATATATAATTTTATTGTGTGCTCTCCCAACTGTGCTTTCTTAGGAGGTAATTTTGCCTAGCACACTTGTTGTTGATTTGTAAGTATTTAAATGAATGAATGAGTATATGAATAAACAAATTGCTCTATTACTACATCAGTTAACACCCATCCTACCCCCACCCACCCAAGAAGAATGTATATTAATAGGGATTTAATAAGGATAGCATGACCAAACTAGGTGAGTTGGGGAGAAATTCCATGGCTGTTGATTGTTAGAGTATTCTATTAGCCACGTACTTCTGATATTTTGACATCTGGGGTCTTGCTAACCCTGGAGAGACTGTTCCTCCCAGGGCTAGGCAATTCCTGGAGATAGTAAACATTTCACCTGCTAGGGTGTTTTTCATTATGCAAATCAATCCAGAGCTCATACCCCATCCACCTCCTTTACTGAGCCCTCACAAGCTCTCACACTCTGGGCCACCATCTACCTGCCCTAATCACCCCAGAACTAGGTTCTAGAAAATTCAGGACAGTGCTTATGCCTCAGATCCTGCTGAAATGGTTCATTCTTGCTTACCATGACGTGCCTGTTCCTTCCTACAGACACTACAATGAAGACTCTTGCCCACATTTTTCTCTTGCTCCTTCTGCTTCCTGACTGATCCTAACACTTTCCTCTATGGCCCTGCATGGCATAGCAGTTCTCTCCTATTGGGATGTGTAACAAACTGTCTTTTCAGTGGCAATGGCTTCCAGATCTGTTGGCCTCACCATACCCAAATAATAGTAAAACCTACATTTTAAAAGTTAAATACTTTCAAAAGAAATGTTTAAATACTTCTCAAATCTCAAGTGTGAGGTACCCCACTGCTAATTCTTTTAGGCCCAGAAGGAAGCCTATCCTTTTCCATGTTCTGACAATTGGAGAAATGACTTTTACACAGAGAAAGCAGTGCAAAATTAAATAAAAAATTAAAAGTAATGAGGAACCTTCCTTAAGATGTATTATCATTACAAAAATTCCTATAAATTATTGTATTATCTTCAATAAACTAAAGTTCAAAGGTAGAAAGTGGTTTTCTCAAGGACATAGAGCCATGTACATGGAAGAGGTGAGACTCAAGTGCAAACTTTCCTGACATTCCTCTGATTTATGCCCTGCTTCCACTCCTTCCTTCTATCATATATCATAGCCTTTCAAATATTCCAATACCTTTTACAAAGTTCTCTTGCCTAACATAACCATTTTCTTCACACTTTAAAGAAAAAATATGGCAGTGTCTTCAACTAGTACCAATAAATGATTTCACAATAAAAAATACCTGAGATATATCTAGATATTTCAACAATAATAGAGCCTTGGGAAATGGATGTAGAGTTTTAAGAAGATATTATCAAAAGACAGAGAAGATCTAGAAATTAGAGAAGTTTGTAATACTAAGTCTGATCTTTAGTGAATAAATTAGAACTTTTAGAGAGCTCTTCTTTTTGAAGAGTCCCATTCTTCGGTCACAGGTCCCAGAGCTACAAAAAACAAGATTGGCTGTGAAGAAGACAGGAAAAAAATATCATGTAGTTTTGGAAAAAACATAAACTGAGAAGGAATACTTAAATTTAATATTATAAAGATGAAAATAAGCATATGAAAGAATATAATTAAAAAATATATTTTACATATCGAATGTCATGAAGCAGCAAAATACACTGTAAAGGTGTGAAGGACTAGGTAGTTAGTGTTGACTATAGTTATGGGGGGAATACTTCAAGTAAAATAATTGAAAAATTAATCCAATATTGATCAAAATGTAGCTCATGGAAATTTATTTATTAGCATTTATCAAATTCCTACAATAGTCTGGAATTTCACAATTTTAATCAAGAAAGAGGTAATGTTGAGAAAGAGGGAAGGAAGAAAATAATGAAGTGAATCAAATGACTTGGAAATAAAAGAAATTGTGATGAAAGAGTTGATAGTGAGTAAGGAGAAAAAAGACTGGATAAGAGGGCCTAAGGGCAATCAGCAGAGTTGAAGTTGCTCTTTGGAGATGGTGACTGGCAGCTGTTAAGAGTTTCCATGGAGTGTGGGTAAGAAGAAACAAGCTGTATATGGCTGGGGGACCTCAGCTGGATATCAGGAAGAATTTCCTGAGTGTAAATGTCAAGAGCTCTGGTTTAGAGGATCAAAGAGAGGTTTCTGGGGTATGCCTATCCCTAGAGCAATTTTCAGCCTCAAGCAAGAGATTGTTTGGGTGGTTTTCTGCAGCCCTGTGGATGGACTGGATGGCCTTCTCAGAATCCAATGGTCTCATGTTGTTGAGAGATGTGCTGTGCACTGCTGCTTTCACAGTGTCCTTGTCAGCTGCCGACTCCCAGCTCAGAGGCTGTGGAGTTTTCCCCACAGAAAAAAACAACTAAGTCTTTCACTCTCTGTTCCTCACTTGGACCAGTCCTTAGGTGTATACTGTGGGTTTTTTTTTTTTTTAGCTCCTCAGCACTTAGATACTTTCCTTTTGAGCCAAGGGCCTCCTGGAACAAGGCAGTATCTGTGTGTTGACAGTAATAGCCTGTGAGCCAGAGACACACGGCCAAGCTCTCCCTCCCACATGGGCTGGACTGCACACTTCACCTGCAATAATCCACACTCTTAGTCAGCACTAGCCTGACCCAGGGCCAAGTTTCCCTGTCCTCTCGCCTCTTCCTCAACCTGAACCTGTTAATTGATTCAATTTTGAACTCTTTGGCAACATTTATACTAATCCTTGTTCAGGATGGTTTCTACCCACCTTCAATCCCACCCACAGAGTGAACAATAGCACATTAGTGGATCACTGGTAAGGGTACATATTGCTTAGTTGGGCAGCTGGGTATTTACAAAAGGCTTGACCTGAAAAAAGATGCCAGTTTTTTTTTTCTTATAACATTATGGGCTTTCATTTATTGTGTGATTATTGATTTACATGGGGAGTTTGGAATGCTAAACAAGCGTAGAGTTTTTACATGGCCTGTTTCTGCTGAGTTCAGAAACTGGGGGACATCATTTGACTTCTGGCAAAAAAGACAATTTAGGAAGATGTTTTAAAACTGTCCTTTTGTTCTTTGCCCTGAATCAGAGATGGGGGCATGTACTTCTAATGAAAGTAGAGTTTCAACCCTTAGGTAACCCCAGTAGAGAAGAAACTATGTTGTATGAAAGTCATGTGCAGGGTCCACATTCAATCTCGAATGACAAATCAGAACAATCTCTCTCAAGGCATGTCTCTCCTAATAGTGGCATCACAGGATTTCTCTTAAGGCCTCGACCTAGTGGTGTGTTAATGGTACTATAGTATATGGGCCTACCTGGGATAAATACATAAGAGAAAACTATATGGGTAGTAAGAGTATAAGAAAATTAAAAGAAAGGACAAGGAGAGTAAATGAGATTTTAAGGAACAAAATGAAGCTGTGTGTGTGTGTGTGTGTGTGTGTGTGTGTGTGTGTGTGTGTGTGTGTATGTATCTGTAGGGCCTGATGTTACTCTTCTTTATTCAACATAAAGTAGATACTTGGTGGCATGCAGAAGTATCAGGTAGAAATCAGAGTTCCACCTTTGGAGTCTTTTCTTCTGATTCATGATTTTCTCCCTGAAAAACATCATGACACCGATATTTAGATTTGAAGTCCACTTTTGTTTTTGAGTTCTGAGATTAAAGACTGAGCAATTTAGATACTCATGGAAGTCTTAATCTATCTGCAATTTTTATCTCATGAACTCTTAATATGGAATTTGATTTGCTTCCTGCTGATATTGTGCACAGAATGGTGAAATTCAAAATTCAGCTCCTTTGAATAGGCAAGACCTTTCCAAAAATGCTTTTAGTTCTAGTCTCTGTTCCCAACAAGCATCAAGCCTCTGTTCACCATGTCCTCATTTACCTTTGTTCTTAATCAAATCCAGTGAAGCCCGAAAAAATTTTATTCAATGGGAAATAAAAGAGACATAGAGGAAGAAAACTCAACTTGCCTTCCCTGTAGTCTCACACTTACCAGCCATTTCCCTTTTAGAAATCCATCACAAAAGCTTTGCACATGCTCTACAGAAACTTCTGCCATGGGCAAGGTATCCCACTCCTCGTCCACAGTTCGGTAAATGGCCAGTGCAGGCAGTTGAGACTCCTTTAGTTTGAAAAATGATATCACCATCCCATTTTTCTTCACACCACTGTCCACCAGGATAAAAAGAATCTGCAGTTGGAGAAGTTTGAAAGAGAAAGAGCTATACGAGGTCCTGAGGAGAATGAGACATCTTGTGATTGTGGCGGTTTACTCTGATTGAATTTATGGTTTGTGTCACATGATTTAAATCTTAGTGGAATTAGAATGAATTTATTCTTACTTTGAATTATGTATTTTATCCCTATGATACAGTTGATAGTTTTAAGAACATAGAATTTGACAAGACTTTAGTGATTAACTAATAGAGAAAGTAGAACCTAATGGAATAAGTTTTAAATTTTGCCTCTGGTACTTTCTAGCAGTGTGACTTTTTAGCCTCGCTGACACTCAGTGCTCTCATGGGCAAAATGAACTTTTTCTGGGGAGATTAAATGAGAGCATGCATTTAGTATTTCTAGTATAGTTTTTGGCATATGTTAAGTATTTGATAAATGTTAAGTATTTTATATTATTAGATCAAACCTTCTACCCAAACTAGAAATCTTCTTTATAATATTCTGATTAGAGCATCAGCTACATTCAGTAACACTGAAAATTTCCCGTGTTAGGAAAACAACCACCAGAAAGTCAGCTTATTTTATCATCAGACAGTTCTTGTCATTGAACAGGCCTCCTGGTTCAATGCAGTAACCTTAAAATGGTTGAAGTTTTACTATTTCAGTGATATCAAGGAGAATTGCATAAAGTAAAAAAAGGAAAGAAATAAGTATTTATTGGACATCCAGTAGGCACCAGGTATGTGATAGGTGTTTGATATGAGAAATAGGCCCTGAAATCTAATACTTTAAGAGATTATGGCATGTAGTAAAAAAAATGTGATAAATAGGTAATTTTTATTTTCACATCTATACTTTTGTTCAACTTATCAATGTAGAAAAAAAAAGAAATAGGATTACCACCAACAGAAGATACGATTATACAAATCTTTCATAGTATAAAATACAGTGTCTTTAATTTTAAATCACAGTAATATAATCTACCATGTCCCAGTTCTTACTTTATCTTTTAATCATACTTGTTTTCCCTATATATCTCAGTTTCCTCACCCTGTGTCACTTTTTCTAGTGTCCATGTGCTGAGTTTTCAAATGAGTGTCTCCCATGCCAGACTTACCTTCCCCTGGAAAAGCTTAGCTGCCTTCCGGTATCTGTGCATGCTTTCTTCATACTCTGGGGAGCCCTTGTTCATCATCAGGAGAAGGTGAATCTGAATCATACTATTAAATAAGCCAATCACAGTCTGGCAAGTTGAAATGTATCATAGTAGAATAAAAGGGAGATGGAGCAAAACAAAAAAATAGCAACCTATTAGAGGCAACCCAGTGAATACACAGACAGAAACATAAATGAGAGCTGTCTACCAATAACACAAACGATAATTAGCTTCCAAGATGGCTCTCAGTAAGTCTCACCCTCTGGTTTTCATGCAGTGGTGTATATCCCTTTTTTCCACACTGTATAGGGCTGAGCTGAGTAACCAGTGAGATGTTGCAGATATGCTGGAGTGTAACTTCCAAGGGTAAAGTCATAAAAGACATTGTGAGTTCTGCCTTACTTTTATATCAATCACTCTGGGAAAGCCAGTCCTAATGCTGGGTGTTCAAGCAGCTTTATAGAGAGATTCACACAGCAAGGAACTGAGGCCTCCTACAAACAGCCAACATGGACTTGTCTGCCATGTGACTGAGCCCTCTTGGAAGCAGATCCTCCAGCCCCCGTCACACCTTCAGATGACATTGCCTCCCTAACCTATCACTGCAGCTTCGCAAGAGGCCCCAGACTAAAAGCACCTAGCCTAGTCACTCCCAAATTGCTGCCCATATAACTGTGTGATATAATCAGTTTTTACTCTTTTAAACTGTTAGGCTTTGGGGTAATCTGTTATGTATCAATAAACAACAAATATACTATGCAATATATTAGTCACTTTTTTCAACCTCTCTTCATGTGTTCAGAGCAGTCAGATACATTTAAAATGTGGTCTTTGACTTCATATTAGTAGTGCACACTTTTAAGTGCTCACTATCTGTTGGGCA
The DNA here is from genome assembly GCA_030015415.1 of Cynopterus sphinx. Classification (NCBI taxonomy): domain Eukaryota; kingdom Metazoa; phylum Chordata; class Mammalia; order Chiroptera; family Pteropodidae; genus Cynopterus; species Cynopterus sphinx. Next base: position 149,404,912 of record CM057380.1, on the reverse strand, counting down.
CTGTTTTTAGGTCTCTACCTGTAATAACTGAGCTAATCCTCAAATTCTCAGTTTTCTAAATGAGAAAATTGAGGCACAAACTCTCTTCAAGTCACATAAGAGGTGGACTGGGATTCATACAAGAGTCTGGCTCCAGAGTCCATGCTCTTAAACCATCAGAATGCACATACAAAACTCCATCTAACCAGTTCAACCTCAAATGTGGTTGAACCAGTTTACCTCAGGTCAATAATGAGATGAGATCTTCAGGATATCAGAAACATTTTTTGCTGATTAGAGATGGTAATTCCCCATGAAGCCATCAGTAATGAAAGGGAGTGAGATAGCCATGAGCCAGAGTGAAGAGAAGAGAGAGTGAAAATGTGGCACTGACTCCCTTCATTTCATTTTCCAGAAATAGTTCTGCAAAAGTCTTTATTTAAAAAAAAGATTCCATTTCTTTTCAACTCTCCTAAATACAGAAAACATTGCTGTAAAACTAGCACATGCACAGGGAGAGAGAGAGAGAGTACGAGGGGTTAACAAACCACTGGGCATAGTCCCAGAATGGTCGGAAGGGAAGCAACTAGGTAGGATCCTTTGGGAAGCTACACACTGCTGTGTAGAGATTCTTTAGGTTTATTGGACAACATGTAGTCAAGAAGAGCTTGATTGGTTCTTTGCAAAACATTCTCCCTAGAGTTTGAAACCAATTCTTAGATTTTTAAATATGGGAGATTAGATGTTAAAGGATTGTTGTTTGACTAGATTCCACTACTTAAATTTAGAGCATGCATCTACCCTCTTAGTACAGACATGGAGGATAATCCTTGGGAAGAGTCAAGAAATCAAAGCTAGGGAGTCAGAGGGTACAGTTGTCTTATCAGAAGGGATTGAGTGTAGCAAAAGTGATTAGTTTAATCTTAATAAGCACAGCCTAATTTTTTACCTTGAAACCAAGTATTGAGTCTGTGCATTAAAAATGCATGTTAGGCCAAATACATTTCTGTGAGTTTCTGCCCAGTTGCTACTGATGCAAACCTCTGTACCATAAGCAGATGAGCAATAGCTATAGTAGTGGGAGCAGGTCTCCAAATTAAAAATGTGCTACTTTTGGGAAATGAAAGTCACAATAAAAGTTGAACTTGCTCCTATAAAGAAATTCTTACCTAATTTCTTCTTGAAGTGGTTTGCCTTCACTACTAAAGTGAAGCTTAAAATAATGTGCCATTCTTCTCTAAGATAAGAGATAGACCAGGCATAAGAACTCAGGAAAGCCAATTCTTGCCATTGCCTTAGTTGGCCTGCAGAACTTAGGACCATAGGGCCATAAACTCAGGGACCATAAAATTTTTTTCGGTCCCATATGTATTCCTGGCATCTCTATAGACACAGAGACCAGATTGACGAAGATCTAGAAGGAAAAAGCTTTTTCAATTATTGCTGTCAACAACCCTACAAGCATGCGTTTAGAATCTTAGCGAAATTGGAAATGGAGTTAGCACTCCACAGAGACAAAACATGGTGTGAGAGGTGGAGAGGAATTTAGTCAACAGGAAAGGGGTGTTTTCTATTGAAGGCTGTGTAGGGCAATGGAAAAACCACAGGATTCAATCAGACAGACCAGTCATGAAAAAGGCAGGGACAAGGGCAGAGGTCTGTCTGTGAAGCTCAAATTCCTAGTCACATGGCCTTGAGAAGGTTACTTCACTTTTCTGAACTCCCATTTTCTCTCCTGTGAAATGGAAATACACAAGATGAACTAATGCATGATGAGTTAAAATTTTTGCTTTCAATTATGCCTTTTTGACTTACTGTGTGATCTTGACTAAGTCACTTGGATTTTGAATGTTCTCCTCTATAAAATGGGCATAATAATTTCCTCTCTTCTACCTCAAAATATCAATGTGAGGATTAAATGAGGATATGGTGGAAAAGGGCATTGTGATTTCTAAAGACCTTGACGTGTGTGTAAAATGTCATTGTTAGAGAAGGCACAATGATTCTGAGCTGATATAGATCAATGGAAATTAATACTCCATCACTCTACGATCTCTGGCAGAGAAAAGAGAAAGCAAGCCATATAAGGTAATCCTACAAGCTGTAGAGTGATAGATTATGAGGAAGGATGGACGACCACCTTGACCCAGGCTGCATACAGCATGCAACAGCAAAAGAAGGCAAACATAGAAAGAAAACTGAGTCACTATGTGGGTCTAGGCATGTGCATATGGTGCCACACCCAAATTGTTAGTTACTCGTCCACAAGGATGTAGGCATGTAAAATGGGAAGAAGTGTATGAAAACTTTTAGAGGGATTTTAGATAGCTGCAACATCCAAATATGTCATCATTAGGGGTTTTTAAAAAAAATTTTTTTATTTTATTTTGTTTTACAAAAATATTGGTTCCTGATGCTTTAGGGGAAAAAATGGAACTACATCATAGATTGCAATCTCATTTGAGAGTGTGAGCTAGAGTGTTGCTAGGATCAGAGTTACCTTTACTGAACACTGTCAGGCAGCAAATCTGAGAAGTTTTTGAATCAGCCACCTTAATTTTGCATTATGGCTCTCTTTCTTATTAGCCAGGTGATAGAACATTTAACTTTCCTGACTCTTTCTTTCTTTGTTGAATAGGGACAAGTCTACGAATCTTAAAGGTTGTAGTAAGAATAGAACATAAACAACTAGGTATTCCATTAATGTCAGTTACTGTTATTATTGGTTAAAGGATCAGAACTTGTAGAGGAAAAGGTCCTCTCTATTAAGACATGTACCCTCCTTGACACAGGGACTTTAGGGGCTGGAGACAGGGGCTATTCTTTACCACAGGGTTGTACTCTGTCACCAGGTAGAGGCTGTTGATCTCAATGAAACGGCTTAATTTGGTGGCATCAATGCTTTCAACGTCTTCACTGTCTAAATTCAGTTGTTCGTTATCCACCTGGACAACATAAAAAAAAGATAAAATTGTCACTGTTTTGTCTTTATCCATTCACTGATAAATGTTTCTGGACTATCTACCACATGTCAGGCAGTGATTAAAGCTCCAAAAACAGAAACATAAATAGATGATGCTCTCTGCCCTTAAGGAACACACTGTTGTGTGGGATACAGAAAAGGGAGCAGAAATGTCCCACAAGTTATGGCAAGTGTTATCACAGGCCCATATATCATCTAAGGAAGAGCAGAAAAGTTTTCATGAAGAAGTAGTTCCGTTAGATGGCTATAATGTATCCATAAATTTTGTATGTAGATCTTTTTATTCAGTTCAAAATGTTTTTAAAATTTTTGTTCTTTTCTTCTCTAAACTATCGACTATTTAAAAGTATATTTCTTAATTTTAAAGTAAGACTTTCTGGTTATTTTCTTGTAATTGATTTCTAACTTAAGTTCTACATTTCACATCTTTTATCAACTTTTACATGTTATGTGTCATTAAAATTATGTACATTTTACAGGTTTGAATGCAATATTCTATATATGCACATGAGGTAACATAGTTAATTTTATAGTTTAAATTTTCTATATTGTTATTAATTAAAAAAAAAAAAACTAGCTTATTCTATCCAGAGAGAAATCTCCTGGTTAAAATCTTCCAGTATGATTGTGGATTTCACCATTTTTCTTACAATTCTGCCAGTTATTCTGCCTATATATTTTCAGGACATGTATTAGTTAACTGCAAATTTAGACTTGTTAAATCTTTTGTGCAAATTGAAAATTTATCATTACGAAAAATAATTTTCACTAAGAATGCTTGCTGCCTCAAAGACTACTTTGTCTCATATTAATATACTTATTTCAGCTTTCTTTTAGAAGTGTTTGTGTGATATATCTTTATCCTTTTATCTTTATATTTTGCTTGTGTCCCTGTGTCATTAGGTTTGAAAATGATGTGTCTCTTATAAAAAGTACATTGTTGTATATTTAAATCTAGTCTGATAATCTGTGTTATAATTGGATTATTTTCATATAATGTAATTACTAATATATTTAATTAAATATACATTTTTCTATCAACTCTGCCTGTTGTACATTCATTCCATTTTCCTGCATTTCTGGCCTATTTTGAATTGATCAAATACTTTGTATTATTCCTTTTTACCTTTATGGGTTTAGAAGTTAAATAGGCTTTAATTATTCTCTTACGAATTACCAGCATACATTATACAACATGCACTCTTTACTTATCAAAATCTAATATTAATTGGCACTTTTATCCTTTTTTTTTAGACAATGCAGACATTAGAATATTGCAATCCAGTTTACCTCCTCTTAACTCCATTCTCTGACCTACACTCAAAACATAAAGGTGATTACTGTTGTATGTCTTAATTCTAAATCTCACAAGACATTATTATCATTGTTACGTAGTCAATATACCTTTACATTCATGCTCATATTTACATTTTAGTTTCCTTTCATTTCTTCCTGCATTTTTGAGCTTCTTTCTGGGATTTCTCTCCTTTCTGCCGATAGGTCTTTCCTTTAGCATGAAGTAGTTCTCTTGGGTGACCTACTCTCTCAGCTTGGTTGTTTCAAGTATCTGTATTTAACCTTTGTTTCTGAAGGCTATTTTGCTGGGGGTACAATTATAAGTTGACAGTAATTCTTTTTCAATTTTTGCAAGATATAATTTTTTATATTCTGCATTCCACTCTTTCTGTAGAGAAGTCATCTGTGAACCTTAGTATTACCCCTTTGAGATTATTTTGAGGGCAATCTCTTTTCTCTGATTTAAGATTTTTTTCTTCTTCTTTGAGTTTCAGCTATTATACTATAGTACGGCTAAAGGTAGATTATATGTGTAATTATATATATATTATATGAGTGTTGAGTATATGTATATATATTTATATATTCAAATATAATAATTCTAATCCAATTTCAGGAATTGAGATGATCTGAATTTGCGCTGCCGTCCTTGGGAGGATGGATCTACTTATGGCTCATTCTTATTATCAGGATATTGCTCTTTAGGTTCTAAAGCGGAGCAAAGGGTATTTTACTCAATTTACCTCTTACTTTCTCTTCTGGGCCCTGGATTACAACTTTTACTTTTCTGGCTCTTTGAGGGTCTCAGAAATGCTCATAACCCTCTTAGCCTCTTGGCTGCTGCTGCTAGAACTTGCAAAAGCTTCCCAGAAGAAAAGCACTTCTAATACGGGATTTACCTTTTGGGTTTACGTCTTCCAGATCTTTGTCTAGACATTTTCTTCAACCTTGCTAATCCCCAATTTTTGACCCGGGTTTTTTTTGTTTGTTTGTTTTGTTTTATTTGTTTGTTTGTTTGTTTTTTAATTGTCTGTGGTGGAAAGGACTTTCTGGTCTTTTATCCCAGATTTACTTTTTAGAACCACTTTTCCACCATGCTTAGGTGTATTAAAAGATAGGGTTTCACAGGCCAATCATTGTTCCCAGAGTTTCCCATTCCTCTCCTCTACTTATGACCGTTAAGACACAATGTAGTCCATCCATAACTCATAGCAACTATGCCTACAGATAAAATGATCAAGGCCGAGTCCTAAACAATTCCATTTCCTAAAATACGTTGGATCACTTTTGAGATCTTTGGACCACCAACTGTTGGAGATCTCTTTAATCTCTTCCCTTTATACCTGCTATCTTATGTAGGTCCTATTTAGTCAGATCTTGCCATGGATCATTCTTTTGCTCTCAAGATACTTTCTTCCAGTCTACCCAGTGAAGTCAGGGGTAACTATCATTTTAGTTTATGCATGAAGGAACTTGACAAAGGTAAATTAAAGTCACTAAACAGTAAGAGTCTAATATTGTTCTTTATTGTCATCCCTATGAGAACTCCCACTTTCTATTTTTCATTTTTTTTGTTCAAGATTGTCTCTCATTGCAATACAAACCTCTGAGAAGCTTGATGCACCCTTTATGGTTAATTTGGTTAATTCTCTGTATATCTAGTCATTCTCTTATAATCCATTTTTTTATGGATTATTCACTGAGTGCCTTCTCTATGTTATGCACGGAGGCACAGATGTGCTGACATTCACTCAGGTAGCAATTTAAACACTATTTTATTATTTTTTTGCAAATCAAATTAATGAAATAAATAACTGCTGAAGTACAGAAAACATTTGTATTTCTGAAAATTTTTTTGAAAAAATTTATCAAAACCACAGGATATTTTAAACTGTGAATTCCCTTTGGATATTGAATTGTTGTAAAATTCACAAAGTTCAAAATGGAAAACTTGAAGCAGAAATATAAAAGCAAGAGAAAAGTCTTCTTAGGTGCAGTCTTTACTCACTATGCTACCATCCTCCTCCCTAAGTCAATAAGAGTGAGGAGAGAAATAAATGAGCACACAGATCTTCACTGAGGCTTAAGGCTTGGTCTGCCAGCTGGCACATCTTCTTCACAGTTAAGCGTTTTCTAATTGCAACGATCAAACTTATCATTATTATAATCACAATCACGGCTTTTTTCATATTTAATATGTTTACTTATTACTTCCTCATTATTTTTCTAGGAACTCACAGGCCTGGCGTCTGTGCCTCAGCTGATTTAGCTGTGCTCCAGGCCAGGAGCCCCCTCCCTCTGGCTCGCTTTTCCAGGCAGTCTGTCACATTTCCCAGAACAGAGGGAACAGGAAAGCCAGTAACTCCAGGTGTTTCTGGACTTAAGGAATGCAGTATATTGGAGGTAGAAGATGCTAAGTGGTGATAACATTCTCTAAAAGGTAAAGAGCTTTAATAAAAACCACCCTCCTGAAGTCTCTACAGTTTGTACTGCATCTTTTAACAAAACCTGCCTGATTTATTTCACTGTTTCTAAAACCAATAAACTCTGGAACATTCATGTGTAGGCTTCCTGGAAACAACATCTGAACAGGAAATCTGCCTTCTGTAAAGGGAATTAATGATCTGTATAATTCACTGGAAAGGAAATCTGACCATAGAATGAAGAGTTGGAAAAAAAAAATCTTTAAAATATATTTTCCTACTTTTTGGAGAAAAATTTCCTAGAGATATTATGTTATTTTTCTCTCCAAGTAAAATGGCTTCCGAAGAAAAACAGAAACAGTAAATCAGGATTGTCACCTTGAAATATGATTTTGAGATTCCCCCAAAAAATCTGAAGTGGGTTGGTTTATGTTCTAGACATTACTTCTATCAAACCAACAGATTTAATTACTCCTTTTATGTTAATTAGTATTTCAGCAATATTCCTTTGAATTCCTGTGTATTTCTCTAATTAACGCCCCAGCTTTTGACAAAATGTACTAAAGTCATCTTAGTTGACATTGTAGTTACAGTATATTGGATAGCACTGAAAAGTCATCTGTTAAACAGATACCCTCAAGTCCTTGGGTTTGTTTTTATAAGCTGCTTAGCTTACCATATGTTTGGTAAATGTATGCTTGAAAATATTTAATAATTTGATATATCTTACTTCTTGCATTTTCTATTCATTTATTTTTATGCACTTTGTTTGGCAAGGTAAGTTTCTTAAATTAGGTACCCAACAAATAACTATAAAAGGAAGGCAAGAATGCCTCTACTGTGTTTTCATTACTGTTCTATTGGGTTAAAGATAGGCTAATTATATTTCTTAAAATAGAAGTCAAAGCAAATTAAATGTTCAAATAATATCTGAAATTCCATTTTAAGATGGGCTCATGATTTATTCAACCCAGTATTATATCTCTGTAAGGGCAATAACAGGAGTCCTATTGGAGAGTATAAAGTGTCACGCCACAGTCACACTCACAAAAGACAGACAGGCTACCTTACACAATTTATTACTGTTTACCTTACTTAAATTTTTCCTGATGACATTTATATAATTGGCCTGCATTATTTCTAGAGAGTGATATATTCCATGAATGTAGCATTTGCTGGCTTCTTATTGCTCTAATATTTTAAGCTTTAAGGAACTCAACTCATAGTCTTATTATTTTTTCACTTATCATTTCAGTTTATTTCTAAATATGTTCTTACAACTGAAAATTCTATATGTGTAAATTCTGAATTCAAAATATGTAATGCTTACTTTAAACCTTGAGAAACTATTCTTGGATTTGATAAACTGTGCCAAGGGAATAGAGATATGGTTTAGGAAAAAGCGGTTTTAAAAAAAGAAGACTTCAGAATGAGGGGCATTAGAGTATCTAGAATCTTGGAGTAAAAAAAAAAAAAATAAACCCTCACAAAGGTTTTCTTCAGCAACAAGTACTTTAGAAAGTCACTATACTGACATAGAAAGCGTATGCATAGGAGCTAGCAGTGTTGGGTGTGAATCAGATGTCTGTTCTATCTTAGTTGTAAGACTTTGGAGAACTGAATCAATCTCATGAAATCATAGTTTCCTTATTGATAATGCAGAGATAATAATTATTTCATCAGATTCTTGGGAGAGTTAAATGGTAGAACATTGAAAAACATTTGGAATAGTGTCTATTGTAAATTAGGCACCAAAACAAACAAATGAACAAACAAATGAGCAGAACAAACTATGGATCTAACATGAAAGATATCAGAAAATTTGGAAAAGGTTTACATTTCCCAAGGTAAAGAAAAATAGTTTTGGTTGATGGTCTCTTAAAAAAAAACAAACACGTTATCTCAAACTTCTGAATAATAACTCTACTAAAATACAAACTAAACTTTTGAAAGTGTAAACTGAGAATAAAGTGTTTATCTAAAAGCTGGCACAACATAAGCTGAACCTCTCCCGGACCTGCAAATGGAGTTGGGCAGAAACCAATGTGTTTGTTTTTAGTATGTCACACAAATAATCTTGTCCACCGAGGTCTCAAGAGTTCATTCAGAACAGGTCTGCCATTAGCAGTAAACAAAAAACAGATGCTAAAGAAGAGTGAACAGCTCTGGGAAGTCATCAACAGAACTTTACAAATAATAAGTTGTGCACAAAGCTAATGTGCCCATTAGAGGTTGTAGAATGTAGAGACATTGAAAGCTACAGCACTTGTTTTTCTTCCCCCCTGTGTGTATCTTGGTAGCACTGGCTTTCAAATCAGGACTTTGCAAGACGTATAAACAACACATGGATTAGAATTTTCATATTGAAGGGTTATTACAGATGGCTCAACAGCAACATGAAAGGCATTAACCTAATCTTCCATATCTTTCTCACCAAAGCTATTCACGGGAGTGTTTGATTTAATCCTATTTCACGATAATGAAAATGCAAACCCACAACTGTTGTCCGGGTGGGGAAAGAGTTGGTAAAGGGACTCAGGCACCCTCAAACATACTTTTGGAGGTGAGTCTGTTCCTCAACCCCTTTCTTAGTGTCTTCTGAGTACCAGAGACATATTATAGACCTTTGGAATACGAAGACGAGTAAGTTCTGGTTTCTGCCCTTGAATAGCTCCTGGTCCAGTGGGGTAAAAGATGAGACAGACAGAAATACACAACTTGCACTGCAAAGTGATAAATGAAAATGGAGAAATGGAAGTCTAGAGGAAAACTTAGGCCAATTTGGAAATTCCAAGGAGGATTTCTGAAGGATAAGATGCCTAATCGATTCACTGGAATGTGAGGAGGAATCAGCTGGGTGAGGCTAAGTGAAAGGGGAACACTTGAGGGCAGTGGCATTCTAGGCAGAGGAATAACTGTGTGAAATAATAGAATTGTATCATACTGCATACACATGGTTATTGAGAGGGTAAAGGCCAGGGTGAGAATGTCCTTGAAAAGGGAGTAGAGAATAAGGTAGTGGCCAAGTCACAAAAGACTTATGTTTAAAAATTTTAATTTTGATATTTTAAGAAATGGGAATATTTAAGAAGGGAGCATCATGGTCAAATTTCCATTTTAAATCTGTCACTCTACCAATCTAGAAATTATATATGAAGGAATAAAAAGAGATCCATTAAGAAGCTATGGTAATTGTCTATGCCAAATACGCTGAGTCTAAAAGAGGAAATAAGTAGAAAGAGTGAAGGAGAATATAGTTTCAATAAGAGAAGAGGTACGATTGGCAAAAATTAGAGACTGAATAATAGCCATTCAATAAAATCGTGTTTTAGAACATGATTCAGCAGGAGCAGATGATAAATTCAGTTTTGAATATGTTAAGACTATGGTGCTTATGAGGGTATCTAAATAGTTACATATAGAAAGGGTGTGAATCATGAGAAAGATCCAAGCTAGAAACAAACCTACCAAATCCTCACATGTTACTCAAGCATAAAACAGAATTATATCACCTAAGGATTACACATTCATTCATTAATTGATTCATTCACATATTCATTTATTCAATGGACACATAATGAGCACTGATACATGTCAGGCACTTTTTTAGGTTCTGTGGTTGAGGTAGTGAACAGAATAGTCTCTCCCTCCATGAAATCTGGATTCTATAACCTAGATTAGGGAGAGCATGGGGACAGGTCGTAGTGTAGATAAAGAGAAGGTCATAAGGAGATTAGGAAAAAAAGAGGAGGACCAAGAGAAGTGGGCCCCTAGAAGTCAAGGAAAGAGAGAAACTTAAAGAGAAAATAGTGTTCAACATGTCAAATATGGTAGAAATGTTCAGGAAAATCCAATGAACACTTAAAAAGTGTTCATTGGATTGGAAGTGTGAAAAGCCGTTTTAATAAAGTGCAGGGTATAAACCAGATAACAGTGTATTTAAGAGCTTAAAAAAGTTGGAGACATTGAATACAAAATACATGAAAGAGAGAGTTGGTGAGAAGTGAAAAAGATAGATAAGAGGGGGAAGAACATTCAGCCCAGAAATTTTGAAACTTTATCTTTTGCTTAGTTTCTCACTTTGCCCCTCCCTGCCTTTCTGAGGGTGGACTCTGGTCAGCTTTACCTCGGTATTCTACTGATAATGTGAACTCAACAACCAAACACAGCATCAGAAAAACTTATTTCTGTGCATACTTTCAAAAACTTATTTCTGTGTATATCTTCATTACTATTAGATACCCTAACTTTAAACTTTGGCTCCTTTCCATCATTTCGATATCTAATCCTTGAAAAACCTGCTTTTTCTTTGATTTCTATTATTACCTCTTTACGACAGACCCTTAGTAAATGATCTGTTTTGCCATCTAACAAACTTCTCTGCAGTCTTGTCTTTTTGCCTAATAATCCATTCTATCCATTGTCAAAATAATGTTGCTAAAATCCCCATGATCTAAAGATTTAGGGGCTTTTCAGTGCCAGCCAAATTAAGCAAAAACCCACCAAGCTGGTTTTCAAATTTCTCCACAATATGGTTCCAATTAAGCCTCTCTGTCTTATATTTACTTCTCCAAAATATTTAACCAGAGATCCAGTCAAATTGGCCTGATCCTTGTTTCTTAAGTTACATCTTTTCCATCTTGGCTATTAATTCTCTTCCACTTTGTCCAAATATTATCTATCTTTTAAATCCCTGTTCGTTTGTCTTCCTCATAATTTTTTTTTGGTCAGAATTCTTACTTTTACCCTTTGAACTCTTATAATACTTTATCCATAATGATGCTTTGTATTCTAACCATATTTACAATCTCTACTGTATTTTAAGATCTATGAGAGAATATACTTAACATGTTTTTAATGCTAATATCTTGCCTATGGTACATAGTGGTTACTTTATGCATGTTTGACAAGCTTAAATAAACTCCTAAAAACATAAAAGTATGACATTTTAGAGCTCAGAATGACCTTAGAGATGACATGGTTAAACTATTTTATTGTATAGATGAAAGAACTGGAGCTAAGAAATGTTAAGTGATTTGCCGAAGTCACACGGCTGATCAGTGGCCAGGCAGAGCTACACATTTCATCTCCTGCCTCTTGGTCCAGCTCTCTTTTTGTTTCAGGACAGCATCTGTTTAGGAAGCTTGAGTTGAGCCATCATCCTTGTCATCATTGTCCCTGACTCGGGTATCAACCTTTGTGTTAAAGACAGACTTCTTTCTAGCCTCATGAGTCTGTGCATCCACAGCCTGAGGAAAAACTGAGAGATACTTGAGCTGCCCAGGCAACTTACCAGACGGAAGAGAGAGATGGTGTTCCCGGTGATGTTGTAGTGGGCCAGAACCTCAGAATCAGTGCTGATTCCAAAGGACACGTCTTGAAATTTCTGCACCAGACTATGGAATACAGACACTGCTGGTGTTTCTAAATCCTAAAATCAAGGGGGAAGAAAACCCCACAGAGGTTATTTTGGAGGAGAGAGACATAGAAACAGAGAGGGGAGTAGAAATGTGCTCACTCACATCAGAAATCACAGACTTAGTTTCCTGTGATACAACATTTGGCTCTACAAATGCAGGCTAAATTTGCAATGGCATAGCTGAATTTTTTAGGTTGGATAGGTTAGTTGGTAACCATGAAATCTTGGTTAGGCCTGGGATGCCTGCCTGGTCTTACTGTAGAACTTACAGTTTATTGCTACCTGAGAGGGACCTCAAAATCACAGCTGCCTGCCAAGTTAGGATTCATTGTCATTGATGCTCATGGGTAGGTATAAGTTTTAAGAACAATTTGTGGAGGCAAGAAGAAACGCAAAAATAAGAAATAAGTGCTATCAAAAGGGCAAAAAAGAAAAAATAATGAATTAAAATGAAGGCTTAGAAGTTTTGTTAACATATGTTCCTGAGGGTGTGGGAAAATAGTCTTTCTCCTCCTGTGTGTAAGCCTGAGGCATTGCTTATGAAAGATGCTGCTCGCGTGTTGCTTCAACTCTGGAACCCAGGCCTGCAAGAAGGAACAGGGAAGGCACTTCTGAGTGATGACTCCAGCCCTTCTATAGCAAGCTGACATCATTTTCCCTGCTGTTACAGGACCATCGCCCACAGCAGCTTCAGGTAATAAACTGAAGTGAACATATTTTTTGCTGACATCTCTCTGGGCTGAGGGAAGAGGTGTGAAAAGAGAAAAACAAGGTTAGCCTTGCATCTGGGGTCAAGCAGAGGCAGCTGGTACCACTCTCTGAGGCTATGAACAATTGTTAATCTAGGCTTCCCCCTTTTTTATGCTGCTCTATAGAATGGAATTGCTCACAGATCAAATGACGGCATCTGGTGGCTGCTTAAGTTACTGCACACTTCTCTAGTTCTCTTTTGCCCCTCCTGCCTTTCTGAGGGTGGCTGTTTTTGTCTGCCGCTCAGAGATCTCTCATCACTGAAAAATGTGCTCCCCCCTCTACTACCCCCACTTACATCTCATCACAGCTACTTCCAGCTGTGTACATAGAACTGACAGGGTGATGGTGAGTTGGGATTAATGAATGAAAACAGAAAAAGATCTGTAGTAAGAAAGAAGAGGCTTGATCATCTGTGAGAACCACCAGATGTAACCTCAAGAGAAAGATAAAAATTCTGGAAGGATGCCCTCTCATTACGGCTGCTTTCATTAGCCAGGCAGCCAGTCTGGAAGAGGGAAGCTAATACCTTCAGAAAGCTAACAGATACAAAATGACGTCCTTTTCCAATACTTCAGAGCAAATAAAAAGGAAGAAGAATGAGGGAAGACCTATTTGATAAGGCTTTAGACACGGTAACTATTGACGAATGCATTGCCTGGATGATACGAGTCGGCTTTGCTCTGGCCTCTGCCTCAGCAATCAGATACTGACTTAAGCTTCAAATCATCCATAGACGGAGGAGACCCAGCCCGCAGCCTCAGAACTCTTGAAGCAAGTAGAAAGACAAATGAGAACGTCTGGAAATTGATAAATCTTGAATGACAAAGCTGAAAGCAGGCTCTGCCCCTTGGCTTCTAATGTCGTGTCATCTGGCCAACAGGTGACTATGATGGTTCCTTTGAGATAGAACATTTCTGTTTCTTTGGGGGGGATAGCAAGCAGGGTATCCGGACAAACCTGGAAGAAGCCTATGACAGCCACCTCAGCAGCAGCAATGAATTCCATGGCAGCTGGGACATCTGTGAGCCATATGGGTTCCTGGGAAGAACTGGGATCTTCTAGACACACATAGACAGACGAGAGAGAGAGAGAGAGAGAGAGAGAGAGAGAGAGAGAGAGAGAGAGAGAGAGAGAGAGAGAATGTGTTAGGGACTGGATAGAAAAGCAGCTCTAAATAATAAATGCATCTAAACTTTTTCTATTCACCCTAAGGCCAAGAAGATCTAAGGATACAATGATCACTTCAAGGCTTTATTTTTATTTATTTTTTGGCCAACATATGGAGAGCGACCCCACTTTACGGCATCTCTCTCGAGGACAATGCGAGACTTCCCTCTTCTCCACTAGGCAGCACAGATATTAATCTAGTATTTCCTGGAAGCTTTTCTAGGTTTGGAGGAAAAGTACCTAGAGTGGTACTGTGTTCTCTTCCATTCCCCTAACAATACCTTCACTCTGTGGTCACCCAAGTGCTTTTTTCTTTTACCTGAGGATTCCTGAATTTCTGCAGCAACATCTGAGGACAGCTCATACATGAAGAAACACAATAGAAACAGGAATCTGGACTGGGCAGCTTCCATTGTTCTTCTGCTCCCACTCCAACCCTTAGACTTTGTGTTTTGGAACACGGATTCAGGGCAGCCCACTCTGCAGTTAATTGGCTATGGTTTTATTAGTGCTCTGGGAACTTTGCAGCTGGCTCTAGAGAGACCTTCAACTTCTGAGATAAAAGACCAAGTTCAATGACCGGGCCTCAGGACAAAACCAACCAGAACAAAGTCAGGTCAGTTTATTTAAATAATAAAAAGAAACAGTCTAGGCCAGGTATAAGTACTAGGGATACAAAGATGATTATAATCTGATCCAGCCTCTCCCAGTTTAGAGAGTTAATGTGAGAGATGAACAAATAAACATATAATCTACATATAAAATGAAAAGTGTTAAAATTTTTAGAAACTCAAAGAATGTTAGGAGAGTACAGACTAAGGACATTTAGGACAATGGTGGGGTCAGCGAAGGCTTTCTTTCTTCAGAGATGCCCAAGCATAATGGGTAAAGTCAATAATTTTGTTAAGCAGAGTCCTGAGTAGATAATTTTACCAAGCAAAAAAGATAGAAAGGGAGTTTCATGTAAAAAGCTAAAGCACAGAGATGCGAATGTAATGTGTGAGAGAATTGTAAGTAATTGAGTGTTACAAAAGGAAGATAATGATAAACATGGACAGAAAGGCATGGGGCCAGACCTCAGGGAGCCTTGTACACTAAATGTAGGAGCTTTGATTCTCCTTTGTAGGTGATGGGAATCCATTCACTGAAAGATGTTCAGCAGAACAGAAACAATGTCTGATTTAGCCCACTGATAACTGCAGAACTCTCAGATTCTTACAGGCAGTGGGATATATAGGTCTGAAGCTTATGAAAAACTTTCTTATGATAATACCAAAATATAAAGCAAATTGAGATTTTTCTACTGTTCATGTTTTAAATGTTCATTGCCCATTGCACTGAAACAGGGAGACCAAGCTGTTTCCAGTCTTATCAATGCCTCCTCTATTGTGCCCTGCCCACCCCCTCTGAGGAAACTCACAAATGTGAACCTTCCAGTTACCATTTTTATTCAAATAAAGAAAGCAGGGAAATGAAGGTCTCAGTCAGATCAGATGATTGTTTTATTCTTACTCTCTTGTGCTGTTTACAGTGTCTCCCAGAAAAGAAGAACCCAACTGGCAGGGAATGTGACTAGGGACCTTCATAGAGCCAGCAGCAACCACAGAAGAATCCAGGGGGGTGAGAATGAGCCTTGGAACCCAAGGCAAAAGGACAGTTAGTGCTCGTTTGCCCATTTCCTGGCCTCTAGTTGTTCAAATGGGAATAAGAGATATTAAATGATTATTGAGGTGGAGAACTTCGCAGGTCTGGCCATGATGGGGGTCAGAAGGAGTGGGCAGGATTGAAGCTTGGGTTTTAAGCATCCAGTGCCAGGAACCACTTTGAGAGAGTGTGGGAGAAGGTGCTTCAGAGAGACGATGTGGGGGTGTTGGGACAGGGGTCCAGCTGTGATCAGCGAGAAGGGACAGTGCAGTGAACATGACTGAGAGGGTTCTTCCAAGTGCCAAGGATAGGGACAGTAAGGGGAAGATGTGCTCATTCTGTCCACTCCTTCTTAATGGACAGGTTCCACTCCCAGGTGAGGTGGTCATGCTTGTCATCATCGGTGAAGAAGGACTTGTTGTGGTAGGTGCCTCGGGCCAGCATGCCTTTGGGAGCCTCCTCAATTGGAGTCAAGAATTCATACTCTTCTGGTCGAGGCCCATAGCTGCCAACCATAAATGTGGCTTTATCCACTGGGAAGAGAGAAAAGTTCAATAGGGTAAGAGTCTGATAGAGGAAAAACAAATAGTGCAAACTGCAGAATTTGGAGCACTTTTTTATTGCAGTGCCTTTTAATACAATTTCCTTTGAATTTAATAGTTTCCTTTGACCTACTTCCAAAGACTATGGTTCAGTAATCTGCTGTGGGTTCCAAGAATCAATATTTTTAAAAAGCATCACCACTGCTTGTGACTATCAGGAAAGTTGGAGTATCAGCACCCTAAATCAATAGAGATTAAGATTGTTTTTATGGAGATGTAGCAGAACATACCAGAAAACAACAACAACAAAAAAAACCCAGGTGGTCAAAAGGTGCAAACTTCTAGTTGCAAGATAAATAAGTTGTGGGGATTTCATGTACGGCATGGTGACTATAATTAAGGATACTGAACTGTTTATTTGAAAGTTGCTAAGAGAGTGTATCTTAAATTTTCTCATCATAAGAAAAAAATTATAACTAGTTGTAATGATGGATGTTAACTTATTATGGAATTATTTTGCCATATATACACGTATCAAATCATTATGTTGAACACATGAAATTTATACAATGTTATATGTCAATTATATCTCAGGTCTCTAGTTGAGACCTGAGTTCTGATCTCAACTCTTCAGCTACGTAAGTCATATAACAGTTCTGGGCTTCCGTCTTTTCTGTATAACGAACTTCAAGAATCTTCTATCTAGAGATTATTATTCTATGAACATGTCAATTGGAGGAGATAAGGTAATAGCTGGTAATCTGAATGAACAGACTTCATGGGTGGACTAATTGAATAGAAGGGTAAAATCAATAATTTGGTTAAGAAAAAGAACTGGAGCAGGTGGTGGAAATAGCCAACCAAAGTTATTGATAGATGAATAACAGGGATACATATTAAGAAGGATAGGTGATTAGGAAGCATAAATAAATGTAGGTAGGTAGATGGGCCAACAACGTGTAGTTGGCCATTAAGTGTTGTGACACAGTCTGAAGGAACAGTGACAGACACCATCACCCTCTTGCCTAAGTGAGGCAACAGAGTTTCTATGCCTAAAGGAAAATAAGAAACTTGAGTAGTTTTTCTTTCATGAGACTAGGTATTAAGATCTTTTAGGTCAACAACTTTCTGCAGCATTTGAGTAATTGAGTGGTTCTCTGTCATACAAATTTATCAGACAATTTTCCCCCTCTCCCTTGTTTACTGATTTGGTGGAACTGAACTATGCATGCATTACTGTTTTACGCCTCTGAGGGAAGAGAGCTCCTCAGGTAAAAAGGGACTGAAGGCACTGTAGGAGTGCTTCCATCAGCTCTCCACCCTCTTATCTTTCAGCCCCTACTAATGGAGGAAAACCGAAAAGTTCCCAAGGCATGTAAAATGTAGGTTCAACTTGTCAAGAATGACTGCAGATTAAGCAATGTTATATTATTTGTTTCAATTACACAGCTTTTCTCAATTCTAAAAAGAGTATTTTTTTCTATTTCTTCGTTTAGAATATAAACACCCTCTACCCACCCCCCCCCACATGCTACTCCCAGCTCCTATTCCCAACAAACATACATACCATTGAATAAGTCTTTCCTATCTTGGATTTCTCTGACACTCAGGTTTTATACCTGTGAAATGCTTTTTTTTTTTTTCTCTTACTGTTGAGAGTACTTTTATATACTTTATTTTATTTAAAATTATCTTGGTTACCTTTCTCCTTTTGAGCAATAAAGTTGAATTCTAGAACCTCATTGCCGACCCAGACTCTTGAATGTAGGTCTTGCCATTAGCATTTAGGTCAGAGCTATATGTGTACCCTTTCCCAGGGTGAGTGCCCCTAGCTTTGATCAGATTTTTAAGTGAGTTATGCCTACAAATTGATAATCACCAAAAGTTTCAATATCAGTGAGAAGCAGAGTTTGGGACAGTGTAAAGTGCAGGTCCCTTACCTTTCACCCCAGTCCGGTAGGTGTGCTGAACATACTTTAGGCCTGACACAATATCTTTGTTCACCTGTACGTGGGAAGGATACAAGCAATTCAGATTAAAGAGGCTTTAATTTTCCTTGTCATTCATTCTGATCCTACCTAGCTGAGTCTTCTCTGAGGATGAAAGGAGTTAAGATTTCATTCAGATTGTTTCTATTATCATTTAGTGTGTGGTGCAGCAGAGATTGAAGAGAGGAATTCATAAAACCCAATGTTGCCAATCTGGTTTTAATCACAGAATACTGTGGCTTTTGTATTTGAGGAGTGGGATGGTTAATTAAAACATTGTCTCAATATTCTTCATTACATTCCCTCTTCTTCAATAGTCCAAAGAATGGTCTTGAGCTTCCCCTCCCCGATACTACTGGCCAGAAGGCAGTCCTTGACTTAGGAAAGGTTACAAAGGTACCAATGGAAACTATTATGGAAACATCCGAAAATCCTAACCTCAGAAACGATCCACCTCTCATATGAAAAACAAACAACAAGGAGAAAAGCAGTAATGGAAAATCAGGTCTAGAAGATGGTTGTAAAGTAACTGACTATGGTTGGAATCTAGTGGTGAGGAGATGGGCCACATGAAAATATCTTCCCCGTATAAATAATGGGTGAAATGCACTTCTGTCTGGCAAGTATTTTGGATGTCTGTCATTTTCAGACTTTGTCTGAGACTTTGCCACTTCTCAAGCCTTTCAAAGAAAATTCACTAAAGCGGAATGAAAATATAAAGCCCAAGCACTTTATTTTTCCATGAGTCATTTCACCTAGGACTGAACTGGGTTGTCTGTTAATTTTACACATTGGTCATGTTTATACAAACAAATTAAAGTGGACAGTGCATCATTAGCTGGAAGGCTTGGTTAATTGTTTACTGATATGAAGAATTAAAGCAGCTTCAAATAATTTCTCCCCAACAGTAATTATGGCTTCTTTTTCATTTTGGACAAAATAATTAAACCAATCTGTCAATGCTACATAGTCATTTATTGATAATGAGGCAGGTTGCAGTGTCTATTGCCAGTTTAGTTTCTAGAGTGTCAGTAAAATCTGTGACAGAAAAAAAAAATGGCTTTCTTGAAGAATCATGATAAAATGAAATCAAGCTTTCTAATTACTCTGACTCCCACATATGGCTCATAGCAAAAATAAATGGATCTTTGTAGAATTATCTAAGCAGATCCCTTGGGCCCAGTAGGAGATTTGTTCTCCTGGGGAAAAGACCTAAAAGTAGAAATGGTGGTGGATTAGCAATAAGGCCTTCAAAACAAAGAGTCTCCTGTTTTTCTGTTGGTTCATAGAACGTCCATTTAATATAAATACATTAGATGGTTAAAGAAAAGTATGAATGGTTCTAGTATTCTCTACGTCTACTTCTTGAATGCCCCTCTCCATTGATTCTCCCACACCAGGAGGAAGAGGCCTTGCTGATATGAAGAAAAGTAAGAGCTGTGGAAGTCAGAGATACTACATTTTCTTGGGAGGCAGAAGAAAAAGGGAGAGCAACTAAAAGAACCATCCCAGACACAATTTTTGGAGAACGTTGTGAAGTTTCAGGGGAGAAAAAGAACACCGAGAGTTACTAAGGGACATAAAGCGGATTTTAGGTGGTGTTGCTGGTGTTACAAGTGCAAACTTTCTTGAATATTATTCAAGAGACATCTGTAAAGGCGTAAATTGCTTTTCAATTATTTTCACTTTTGAACTGGTGTTTCTTCTAACTGTAGCTCCATGCTGGGACAGGCCACAGGGTAGTTCAGGTATATGTGGGTTATACACAGAGGGTGATATTTTTCCTGTTAGGGACAAGGCCAAACCTCTGCAGTGTATGGAACTTGAAAAACGCTTTCTGGGTCCTCCTCCTCCATCAACTTAATGTGTCACCATGACTACTGGTGACTCACACAGCTGCATTCCTCCTCAGCCTTCTCTCCAGAAGCCCATGCTCCAGACCTTCTCTTCTCATCTCATTCACCCCGAAACGTACCTGTCATGCTTCCTTCGATCAGAACTGGCTTTCTGAATTGACAAATTAAGGCAGTAGCATTACTGGTTAAAAATTAGACTCATGTGTAACCTATTGTAGAGACGCATTTGGATACAACGCCTTAACTAACTCTGAAGGGCTGTAGGAGTAAATAACACCACAGGAAATGAGAAAGTGAAACATAGCCTAGTGTCTATTATAGAGTAGGGATCAACAAATATTTTCAGAATGAAATTATTTTGAGGCATATTTGTATGTGGTAAAGAGTGATTGTGCATGGGCCCTGAATCATACCCTGCACCTAGGAAAATAAAGGCTTGGTGTGTAAATAAAGAGGGTAGGTCAGGCTTTCCTTGGTGGAGTCCAAACCCTGGAGGATATAACTGAGTGGGAATGAGGGGGCAGTCAGGTAAATATATAAGCAAATTAAGAGCATGGTAAATTTCTGACTTATTTGTTTTCACAGTCAAGGTTGTTTTTCTCTTTAATTTTGACTTCTCCCTGGAATATGTGCCTATTTATTATATTTCACTTTATCTGCTCCATAACTAAATAGTAACTTCCAGGTGTTAACCGTGGAACACACTCCCTGGATTTATATAATTATTGAGCAATCATAGCCAAGGCTCTATCTTTTCTATTTTCTTTTCCCATTGACTGATTTATTCATTTTCTGTATTTCAATAAATAGTCACTAAATATCTATCATTTACAAAGTTTTGTGTGAAATATTGGAAAGAAGAGATATATAATCTCACCCTATCTAAAAAGTGCTTATGCTGTAAAGGGGAGAAATGGCACAAATGGTACAATACAAAGCAGTGTGTGCCTCATGGGTGGGAATATTAGAAGTTTATAGTGAGAGGGATCCCATTGGGTTAAGTGATCGATGGAAAGTTCAAGGAGAGGGTCCTGGTTGGGAAAAGGCAGGAAGCAAGGGTGGGTCTCAACAGCAGAACGCAGAGCTAGAGAGAGGACAGTTCAGATGCAGAGGAAAAAAAGAAACAAACAAACAAAAGGTATGCCAACATGATAATTCAAGATATTTAATTTTTTTCTTTCTCTGGTTATAGGTAGAATTTAAACTTTACAAAAACACCCAGAGCAAGATACTTACTTTGAAGTGAATTTTGACTCTATATTCAACACCTTCTTTTAGCACAAAAATATCTTTTTTGAGGGCTTCAAGATCCCCTGTAGAAATGAATTTAGAAAGTTTACTCAGAAGGAGAGACACGGGAGATGAATGACGTTTAAGCTCCAGAGCCATTTGCTGGGCACTTTTCAGGACAGCACTGTCCACACAGCCCTCAATTCAGACTATTTGAGATTAGTGGCTGCACAAACACGCACTTGAAATGCCTGAAATCTTACAGCCAGATACTAAAGAAATGTGCTATAGTTTGAAAACAACCCTAAGTATACAAGCTATTACCAGTAATAAGTTATGTACTAAAACAAGTTTTTTCTAATTGTCACTAATAAAAATAGGTTTTATTATCCATCCTAGAGAAAAGTCTGAATTATCTTGCCATTCTCTCTATTGCAAATGACATGACATATATGTGGTCAAAAGAAGAGATGATTAAAGACTATGCCCCTCTGCCTCGTATAAAGAAAGACAGGAAAAATATTATATGAGCACCAACTATTTGGTTTTGTACATTTGTTCATATTTGTGGAATTGTCTAGCTTCTAAAAATTTACTTGCTTTGGTTCCTTTTCATCATTCTACATAAATTTTCACTTTTATTCTTGTTTTTGCATTTGCAGTTGCATTTTCATATTATTTTTCTTAAGAAAATAAATAAAAAAGCTTCAGGCTCCAGAAAACTGGGATTTGCCCTTAATTTCTGGACCCTGGTTAGAAAGATACGCATTCTCTGTTCTCCCAATGAGATCCTATATAATGTGTGTGTGTGTGCATGTGCATGTGTGTGTGTGTGTGTGTTTTGCACAGCTCTGTGCACGCTTCCTGAACAGAGCTAGTGCCAGTATACTAAATAGACATCTGCGATTCACCTCAGTAGTTTCTTTGTGACAGAAAACTGAATTTGATTTTCCTGTTGCTGGGAAATGGGTTAGAGACCAAGTTTTCCTTGCAATGTCATCAAGGCCTTCTAAACAGAACAAATTTCCTTAGTGCTTATTCAGACCTTATCTTTGAAAATGACAGTTGTACCTGGTAACGTTACACAATTTCACACAGGAAGAGGCCTGAGTCTTGGTGACAGAGAGAGAGAGTTTCTCTCCTGGAGAGATGCTAAACTGTAGGAGTAGCTGAATTTGTGTGTCTGCTCTAATGATTTCAGTTGAAGAGGAAGTGTGTCTTCTCAGCCTTGTTTCCTCCCTTTGACAAAAAAAGCCCATATAAGGTAAAGAGTATGAATATGTCCTGTGAGAGGGGAACTACCTTGCTGCTAAGCCTACTGTTCAATAGCATGCTTGCTCTGTCTCGTGAGTCTACTTTTGAATCTGACAATAATTTTTTCCCACTAAATACCTGCCTTAAATGCCTCCAGCCTCTGAGCTTTGTGGCCCTTCCTTCATTTCTCTGAGATGCCCATTTCCCATATAATATCCACCTTCCCAGCCTCTCTTTACCTCCTCAAGACCTAAATCTCAGAAAAGAACTTGACCTTTGTCATAATAAAATAAAAGAAAATAGCATCTCAATTTGAACATTTTTTGGGGGGAGGGAGGAGTCTTTATTTAAAAGAGTCATACATTTAAGCTAAAATTATACATGTTTAACAACAGAATTCTTAGTATTATTCAGAAGGTCTTAGATGACTGCTTGCCTTCAGGTAAGTTCTGCAGCTGATATAACATCAATACTTTCTCTGATATTTAGATTGTATGAATAATACAATTCCAGAAACATGCATCTTGCTTCTTAATATTTCCATCTTTTTACATGAATAGTAATTCTCTTGCTATCCTATAATAATAAAAATCTAAAGTAAATATTATACAAGTAAATATATCCAGTATTTGTGCCTGCACACTCTTCAATTAAATAGAGACAGAGGTTGAGCTTGTCATTAAACATGATAAATACTGGGTGCGCTGAGAGATGTGATTTGTGGACTGGCCCCAGCATATTCATCTCTGAGATTTATCTTATTAGGGTTTCTTTCTGCTGGGATAGGGGATAAAGAGCAATTTTCCCCAGTGATATCATTAGCTCCCTTTCAATGAACAGATGTGTCCACTTACCAGTTAGGTCCATGGTGATTGGTCCTGGGGCACTCTCACAAACCAGGGTAAGGCGGGTGACAGTGACATTGGGGGCTGTTGGGTCTGCAGGATTTAAAAGGCAATGTAAGTACAAAGAAGAGACATGTGTGTCTAGGACACGTGTGCACTTCAAGTAGGAGGAGCAAACATAAAAAGAAAAGTGTGTCTCAGTCTAGAGTAGAAATACTAATGACAAGTGACAGATTCACTATGATTGGTCTTAGTCAATTACAGGGGTGCTATTTCTGCTTCAGGCACTTATAGTCCATCTGAATTATCAACAGCAAACATTTCTTGAGTGGTTGTAGTACTCTGCTAGTTGGGCACTGCCAATCCATACCTTTGGGCCATTCTCAGTCTGCCGTTGTGTATGAGGAAGAGATGAACGGTTAGGTAAGGAGTCAGAAGGAGAAAAGAGAAAAAGAATGAAAATGTGAGAGAGAATGAAGAGAATACCATTCTCAATGGTAGTGTGAAATCATTTCTATATCTTCCTTATGTGTCATTTTTGCTTGTTTCGATGTGGTGTTGCACCTTCTCTCCGAAAGTTCATAATTTTATTCACCATACGCTTCCCTTGTTTATCCCTGAAAGCACTTGGTGCTCTTTCCTTTGCACTGGCTCCCAAATTGCTGAAATGTATGCCTTACTGGGGACCATCCACCTGATCCCCATCCCCATATACACACCTGCTACCACAGGACCATCTCCCAGGAGTGTTTTCTTGTACTTAGTTAGACTTTCATCATCTTTGTCCATCTCCTGCAACTCTTTCAGGGACTTCTGAGGTGGAGGCTTGTAATTGAGCTTGCCATCCAGTTCATCTTCGTCCTCTTCCAGGTGTGGTTCTGGGGCTTTTTCAGTCATTTTGATCTATCTCAGAGAGAGAGAGAGGATGATAGTCCAGAAGTCAGTAACTATAATGATGTTTGTGGGGCTTTTGTTAGCACCATCATTGCCCTTATGGACTTCTATCATTGTCTGAGATTTTCCAGGAGCTTTCTCCCTAATTCCGCCTTGTTATATTTCATGAAATAAGAATATAATGCATTCATCTTTTCTCTAACATGCTGAATTTTCCATACTGTGATAGGTACCACCTATTCACTGAATAAAGCTGATAAAAATATAACTTATCTGTGAATTACATAGTCTAAGTGAAGCAACATAGCACAAGCAGGCCTGAAGAATGAGCAAATAACCCCAAATCAAAGAGCTATAGAAACTGCCACAGTCCTCCAAATTCAGCCAGCCTTGCCAGTGTCAAAACTGTTAGCATGTACAATCTCAAATATGATGATATCAAGAGCCAGGTGGAATAAGTATTTTCCAAATAAAGTTGGCTTCTTCCCATTAACTGAATCTTTCCCCTAACTCCTGCAATACCTCAAAGGTAACTCATAGAAATTGTGGACCACTATGATACCTGTCAAGATATCTGAAAAGTTTCCACTCAACACTGCTAATAATTCTTTGAGGGCAGGCACTAGGTTCTGTGTTTCTCTAGGATCTCCCATAACACTTGAATACTTCAGGCATTTTATAAACATTCATTGATTGATTAGGTTTTATATCTAAAGATCTTCTGTTCTTCTGAAGTGACACAAAATAGCAAAGAACTCTTTAAATTTCTCTAGACAAAATTGTAACATGTCTTTACTACCCTTCCACCAATCTCTCCTTTCTGGACTCACTTCCTGTTTAGTACATACCCCCATCCCCACCCCTGGAATTTTCAGTGATGTTACGCTCTAAGACCTCTTCTGGGCATACCCTCGAATCCGTTTTCCAAAATCATCTTCTACATTTACTTGTTTTGTGTTAAAAAAATAATTGAAGGGAGATTTAATAAAATTATTCATATGTGTTAATGATTAAATAATAAATTTAAAAATTATTTCTCTTAGGGCATGAGCTTTTTATAATCAGAGCTTTTCAAAGTTAAAATAAATCTTAGAAGTGATCTATTCTAACCCCTCATTTAACCATTGAGAAAAATTGAAACCTAGAGGTTAAAAGAATTGCTCATTTACATAGCTGAGTGAAATGTAGTGTCCTAATAAAAAGAAAGAAATCTCTATTGAAAGAATGTCAGGTCCCTGTGGCTGGCAACAATGGAACTATGTGGGAAAACAAGGGAGATATTTGGAGTAGATAATATTCTGATTTCCTTCTGTTCTTCCCCAAAGGATAACTTTTCCCCTGCCTATCAGTAAAGGCTTTGTTGCTCCAAAATGGTATTTCTATAAGACAATATTCATCACATTGCACCCAGAGTGACTTTGCAAATCTCCATAAAGTGCCCTGCATGTGAAGCTATCTCTAGCCCAAATCAGTTGTGGTTTTAAGTTTCAATGCTACTGTCATTGGTAACAGGAAGAAAAATAATTTAGGAGTAAAGTCAAGCAAAAGCAATTTTAACAGAAAAAAAAGAAAAGAAAGAGAAAGAGAAAGAGAAATTATACCTGTTGGCTCATTAATTCTCTTCTAGCAAAAAAGCAAGTCAAATACTGTGAGCTGGATCAACTCCGAAAACAGCATTGCAATGCTTAGGTCCACTTCCTGTGCAGGAAGGAAACATGTCGGCCTGTTCCTATGGCAACTCCTGCCTCAGCTAAAGAATAAGCACCACTCAAAGCCGAGCTTCTAGAGAACAGCACAATAACTGGAGATGGTGGGTAGTTGAAGGACAATCATTAAGAGGCAGATAAAGAGCAACCCAGAAGAGACTAGGATAGGTTCTCCTCTAGTGACACCCAGAAGAGACTAATCATATGAGATAGGTTCTCCTCTCGTGACACCCAGGAGCCTGGCCAAATACCCAGGTGGAAGGTCACATCATAAACCTGTGGATGGAGCATCAAGAAGGCTATTTATAGATGAGGACATCTCAACCTTCATGAACAGGCCTTTCTGGAATATATTGTTTGGTTCTAACAAGTTATCTGCTTGAAGTCTGACAACCAGATGATGACAACACACCCAGCCACTACTTATATGAAGGTGATTTCAAAAATCTTCAGGGAATTGTAGTTCTTCATCCTTGAATCTCAATTTTGAAAGGAGAATGAGAGAGGTTGAGAGAGACAGAGAGTAGAGACAGAAAGATCTGGTCTAGGACAGGGTCTGTTAACCTCTAACAGTGCCCTCACTAGCAAGTCAGTTGTCTGTCTAGATCTTGTTCTTCTCAGTAAATGAGACTTACGTCAGTTATAAATAACCTTGATTCATTGCAAACAGATACAATAATTTTTCCAGGAAATTAGACACCAATTTAATTAAAGATATTGAAAAGTAGAAGATAATGTGGGGTTACTGTATTGTTGCAGTCGAAAGGAGGAAGTTCAGGACCATGTTAAAATTATTTGGTCTTATTATATAGCGTTAGAAAAAGAGATATGAGGTCAGATGACCCAAAACCAGCTCATTCTGGAAAGCGGATTAGAAAAAAATGAAAATGTCTTATATGGTAAATAAAAAGAGTTCTCAGGGAAAGCCCTTTTAAAGGAAAGTTAAGGTCACAAATATGTGGTGAGCCCCAGCTGTTTACAGGATACTGTGCTTTAGCACATACTGATGTTTAAGGTATTCTCCAAAGTGGAGAAAGGATTAGAGGATGAACAATCTAAACATACTAAAGAGACCCAGCTGGTTTGACCGATTTTTAGAGATTACAAGTCTCTTTAAACATCTGATAAAAGTCGTGGTCCTTTTAAAAGGAAAAAAGAAATAAACTCATGAAATTGTGCTTGCAATCCAGAGGTTCATGGATTCCTGAAGTTCTTCAGAGACTTTGCTGGATTAGGAACATGACCTGGAAACCATAATTTTTGGAAACAGGAAGCAAAAAGTTGAGGAAGCTTGCTTCTTCTCTTCCAGGCCTGGCTAGATCAACGACACAACTGAGTCTTAAACTAAAAATCATGTCTGTGAATGTTGGCTATGTAGAAGCAGAAGGTACCAGGTAACACCTGCATCTGAGGGAGTGCGATCACAAACCTGGCAGAGGAGCAAAGGTGCCCAGCGAGCAGCTCTTTAGAAGAGTTTGGTGGTCAATTGACTTAATTATGAATAATTAATTCTTCACTGAAGTAAGCCTCATGCATGGGTTTTTGTTCTGGCTTTGTTACTAACTAGCTGGGACTCCCTGGAATGAATGTTTGAACACTGTGGATCTTTCCTCATCTTGGGAGGCAAGGGGTGAGAGCAGACCATCCTTGGGTGCTTTCCTTTTCTAAGACCTGTATCTGAAGGTTTCTCCTGATCTACGGTCAGTGTCGACTAAGTTGTCATTTGGTTACCTTATCTGTTACTGTGTAGATAAGAGATTGTTTATTTGTTTTAGTATTTCAAATTTATGCAAATTCCTCCAAAGACACTGCATTTTAAATTTCACAGTTCATCTCTGGGGAGCTTCAGATTCTCCAAAAGCCCTAGCCATAAATGGTTAACATAGTTTGACAATGATTTCTCAAAATATATATATATATATATATGTATGTATGTATAGTTGGCCACAAATGTCAGTTTTCTTTTTTTATCTTCTCATTTCCTGGGGGCTTCCTAAAGTGAAAATAGAAGTTTTTTGGAAATTTTGCAGACAATTTTCTAATCTCACCATCTAAAGAACAACTGGTTTTATCATGTAATAGTTATCATACATAGAACTAAGTGCTTCCATGAGGATCATATTACTTAGTCTTCACTACAGATTAGAAAACTCTTGTACATATTCAGGTAAACAGCTCGCCCAAGAAGACATAGTGTGTGAGGGGCAGAGCACAGGTTGTCTGACTTTTAGGCACTACGCCCTGTTGCTTCAGTTGTCTTTACTAAGAAGTAACAATGAAATTATAACGTTAGTCATTTTGAGATTCTATTCAGGGGTGTGAAGGCAGAGAGAGGTAAATGATTCTTTGTGACACTAAAAATGGCTTTAACAAAGCAGGAAAGTGTCACAAAACGAGGGTTTCAGTGCCACTTCACCCTTGTGCAAGTCTCTGAACCTCTCAGAGCTGTAGTTTTGTCCTCTGCAAAATGAAATGATTGCATTAAAAGATCTCTAAGTCCCCTTTGAATGCAATGGCCCTAAAGCTCTTTGATGAGATGAGAAAGAAAAAGAGGAAGTGGAGCTGGGGTTGGAGAGAACCCAGTCCGTCCATCAGCAAAAAACATTCTTTGGGCTTTTCTCGGCAGAGTTGTTTTGTTTGTTTGTTTTGAATGTTGTTTTTGACTTTGGTTCTTTATACAGGAAAAGCAAAATGAAGAATTTATAATTATATATTTAATGAGGTTAATATTGACTATGTCAGGCCCCAAAGCACATAGGGCGTTTTTTTTTTTTTTTTTTTTTTTTTTTCATGAGCTGACTACTCCAGTTATCTCTGTTCTCGGCATCCCAGATGCCTACACAGATAAATTTTCACAGTGGAACCCTCACACTCCCACGTCTGCTATTCAGTGAAACAATGTCAAGGGTTAGATGTGCTGAGGTGGAGCCTTAAGCTTCTTTGGCTCAATTAAAATGACAAATTAAATTAAGATGATTATTGACTGCATGAGCATGACAGCATGAATTGATGTTTTCATTTGTGAATTCAGTGGATTTTCAATTTTTCAATTTCCAAGACACTGCAAGTGAAATACGTTTAAGAATTTACACCAGTCTCAGGATAGAGCACACTCATCTGGTTCATTCACGCAGATCTAAATAAGCTGAAGACAAGAAAAGGTGAAACTCTCGAGTTTAAATGAAATGAATCACCTGGTTAACCTAGAAAAAAGTGACCTTCATGTCCACTAGAACACGGACATCAAGTCCAATGGATGAGATATTTAAAATGTGATTTTGCACTTGTCTTATTATAGGACTTAAGCAAGTGATTGATTTCACCGAGCCCAAGTTTTTCCACCAGTAAAGAGGGAATGATCTTTATGGGGTTGAAGATTTGGAGAAAACATGAGAAGTTCTAAGACCGTATTGGCCAATAGTAGATGTTCAATAACTACCCGTTCCTTTCTCTCCTCTCTTCCCTGCGATGCTGTTTATTTTGTTGCACAGTTTCAGAGAAGCGAGTTAACTGCGCAGGCACCAAATACTTTCTCTAGGATCTGCAGTGTTGATACTGTCCACGCCTTCCTTCTTAAAAATAGATTTTATTTCTTTGAGGAATAGGAAAGAGACAAGAAGTTCTGGGAATTGCAAGGACTGCCACTATTATATTTCTTTAAAAAATTTCCACATGAACAATTTAATTTTAGATTTTATTTATTGCTCCCTTTTATAGTGGAAGCCAGAGGTCACTCTGTGAACGAAAGAAAAAAAAAAATAGAAGACACAGGCACAGCTAATGGAGAGAAAATTTTCTGGAGCAAGATACTGTGGAGACCTCATTCATGTTCTAGAGTTGCCAGATTATGCATCTAGAAGCATAGGCCATGAATATAAATGTGGTAGAGATGAGGGAGGGAGAAAGAAAAATGTGGAAGTACCAGAAGGAGGGGATTTCCAGCAGAGAAGTACCTATGTAAGTAGCATCAGCATTCCCCAGCACCCTGTCGGCCCCACTCCCACTGACGAGATTCTGTCCTACTTTTTCCTTATCTGGGCCTGAAGTTCTAGAGCAGGTAATGGAGAGTTGAGCTATCCCTGAATGACCGTCGACACTTCAGAGCTAGCCGGCTTTGCTGCCTGCCTGGTAATTTGGCTTATTTGAGGAATCCAAGTTTATCACTTGAGACACCAGAAGCCGTCTGGATTCTGGAGTCCTCACTGCTGTCTCAGGTTTCCATAGTGACATAGAGGGATTGGTGCTTCCTCGGGTCCTCAGGGCTGCTCTCCACCACCTAGGCCCCATGAAGAACTTCGAAACTGCAAAGCTGTTTGAGAATAACCAGCCCAGTGCCTGAGAAGACTGTGTCTTGTTAGACACAATAAATGTTATTATCAAACCTGAGGAAGGTACAAATTACTAGAAGCAGTAATCTTTAACATTTCCTTCAGTGAGAGAAATGATACATTATTTCTTGTCTGTGCATTCATAGTAGTATATACTCTTCTGCCCCAGATTCATATGCAAAAGAGGGGAGAACTCACCTCTCTTTAAACTTTTCTGAGTGTGTACCATGTGACTTAGTCTCTGTACTGAGTTTTCGCCAATATTTACTTTAAATAATTCTTAAAGAAAACTGCATTAAAGAAGCCCTTATTAGGCAAAAAGATTATACTGCTCAGCACATTGATAGTTTTAAATGGAGCATGGAAAATTAGAGAGAAGTAAAGAAACTTTATGATCACTGTGCTTAGAATATCAATCCCTTCAAAAAAATCCAGGGGAATTTTTACTATCTCTAGCTGTGGAAACCAGAGTGTAACAGAGCCCAGAGCAACTGAATAAGTGCTAATTGAACAGATAACTGTTGAGGTTTCAGGAGCAACCTGAGACCCTTCCCTGAGTTTACTCTAATCCAGAATCCGGGGTAGTGATAACTAACACTGACTTGGGAGCAAGAATGCTCAGAACGTGAAATTAAAGAAAATGTCTCCCATGGGGCATTTCCTAAAATGTCCTTCTGAGGCATTGTAGCTCTTGTCCACCCCCACCCTGGCCCCAGTCAAATCACTTTACACTTCTGAGGCTTACTGTCTTTTGTGTCCTCTCAGCATTCAGAAGTTTCTAACACCAGGCCTGACACATAGAAGGCACTCCACAGATGCTGGCTGTCATTCTCTGTCTGCTTAATTTTTCCTGAGAGTTTCTCTCTTCCTGCCAGCTAAAGTTGGTAATGTAGTGTGCTCCCAAGAATTGGCCCAGGCCATCCTTTTTCCCCATCACAATGACTTTGCTGTGCTGAGTTTCCACTAAAAACACAACCTTGATGTTACTTGAAGCATACTTCCCTAGGGACAAACTCACGCTCTCCCAGACAAAGAAGAACCAAATTCCAGTGCCTGGAAGATGCCAGCCAGTTTTTGTTTGGCTGTAACATGTGTTGGATCTATGTAACGTGGATGGAGAATGAACTGTTCTCTTAGGAGTCTACATAGCTCACAAAAGGGTAAGATGACCTTGTAACTAATTGTGTCCTATCTGAATTTGAGAGGGATGTTTTCTTGCAAATTTAATAAAACAAAACAATGGCAATGATGAATAGTATTTGACTGTGCACAGACCCCCCATCCCCACCCCAGGGCCAACTTGGATCTCTCAGTTTCCCTTTCTTGATAATTCCTTCAGTGAGAATCCAACATGCTAACCCTGACTTCAGTAGTGCTTGGTTTTTATGTGAAGAGGTGAATATAGGAACACTATGTGAGGATAGTCTGCCTTCTCCTATCCTGAACAGAAAGACAGCTTAGGGTTTATTAGACCCACGCCGCAAGTTACCCTGGGTCTAGGGTTTAATTACAGAGAATGTTTATAAAACATGCTGACTGGGATATCCTTGAAAAAGGAAGAAAGTATTACAGGTCTTTCCTAAAGCACTTTTAATGGTGGCCAGACTCAGACCTTGACATTTTCAAGGCCCGTTGACCAGGTGTACTAGCTGGTCCCACTTGGATTTTTCTATTAAAAAATTATTGGGAGTCTTTCGTGTTTGCTTTTAGTTCTTTCGGATATAAAGACTGATTCTTTGGCAATAAAGCAATTATCTTTCTGCCCATTTCACTGCAGGAATTTAATACACATTCTTTGTAGTGGTAGAAATTCTATCCATGTATGAGTAAATAACAATGTAGTCTAGCATACTTCCCCCTTGATAGTTAAATCCCCTTGTACTTAAGAGAGGCTTTTGTTAGGCATTTCTTTTATATCACCAGAAAAATTCTTTAATGGAAAACAGTTTAATGTTTGACAGCTTTGAACCCTTTTTCCCCCCTTTAAACCAGCCTCTCTGTAAATCTACTTAAAAACAGGAAACCGCACATCTCCACCCCAGCACCAACCCTCCATCCACCAACACATTCCATATCAGTTTGGATCTAGGGTCCTTTTGCTTCTGAGCTTGGCCAGATGCCTGCTCCTACCTTGTAGGAAAACCCTGTAGGCATTCCCCGTGGCTATACTCATAGCTCTTCTCCAGGGCGTTCAGGATTTTACCTCCTGGGCTGCAGCACACACCCTCCCCTCCCTCACGGAGCTGTCTCCCCTGAGTCATTGCTACCATTCCCCGGGCTGACTTCCCCTTCTATGCAGAACTGTTCCAGCAGCCTCTTTAGTACTTTCTTATCATAAAGTTTGTTTTAAAGAGAAACTGCTCCTCTAAAAAAAATATGCTGTTGAGAGCTGTAGCCTAGTTTAGAGATTTCTCTGTGCCCACCTGCAGCACTCCACCCACCCACCTACCCTGTAGTATTTCAACTTACATTCAGTTGTTCACGTCTCTGTCCGGGGTGCCTCTGTCTCTCAACTCTGACTTCTGAGTACTGGCAGTTAGAACAGGAAGGAAGTTAGCAAGAAAAAAAAATTTTTTTTCTAAACCTACTAGAAGAGGAAACCCTGTGCTGTCTCAAATCCTGTTCTGCACTGCATATCTCTTGATCAGCTAACTCTGGGCAGCAGATCTGTCAATTAATGGCACATGTGGAAGCACGACTACTCATGTGAACATGGATATGCATGAATGTTCATGCAAGGGCATAGAGCCTATAGTCATGAGTGCTATGAATAATTGTGCAGATATGTCTAAAAATCAAGTCATTTCAGTGCATAAGCTTACTGAGGCAACTATTCTAAAACCAGTAACAACAAATTCCCGCAGGCTTGACTTTGTATCACTAACTTCTGTTCTTATGCGGTCTCTGCCAGCTTCTGTATCAGCTAGATATGTTGAAAGTTGGCTGGCAGTGAAAGTAGGGTGCTAAGAAATTATAAATGTTAACTGCATATATTTGGCCCTAAATTTTAAAATTTGCCCTCAAAAAGATTTTTGAGGGTTTTTTTTTTTTTGGTCATAATTTCAAGATGTAGCTTTGTATTACAGCACAAACAACCAAATGTTATTTGTTGTAGTTTTCACTAATTTTTCTTTTTAGTTAAAAAAGCCAAAGTCCTGCTTTTGATTAGATCTAGCAATGCAGATTACAGAATAAAGTCACACTTTATTAATTTATAGTCTTCTAACTCAAAATTTGTGATAATTTAACAAGTACTAAAATTGACTTTGTACCATATTTAAGGAAATGGTTTGTATAGTAATTTAAATGGGACAAGTTACAGAAGCCATATTTAAACCATTCAAGGTAACAAAGTTTTTAAGCACCCAAGCCACATTTACTCTATACATTTCCATAGCTAGCACCATTAACCAATTTTTATTTATACTAATATTTCAATATTCAGTATTTACATTGTTTCAATATTTTTAGAGCTGGTGTATTTGGAGAAACAAACATTTATTTTGTTGTTATTTAAATGTGTTGCATTTTGTTTGCTTCCTTTTGTAAATTGGCACCACCTGATATATTTTGTCCTTAATCAATGGAACTAAAATAATCAAGGAGATGGTGGTTGTTTGGTAGAAGAAAACAGATTAATATAGGAAAATATAAAAAGAAAAACAATATATAATTAAAATTAATAAAAGTATTAAAATCAATACAGATTTAGTCATAAATTTCAAAATGATATAGGTAGAAGATAGACCTTGAAAATATCTGACTATATTATAAATAAAAGTGAATATTAATTTACACAGAAGACAGTAAAATTTATAGCTCAGTACTCGCAAGACAAGACACACTTCTTCTTTCAGTAACCTTACTTAGACGAGCACCTTTCTGATTCCAGGTCCTGTAACAGGCACCAGTGAGATAGCAGTAAACACCAGATGAAACCCATGCTTTCTTGTAGAACTTACATTCTAAGGGAGACAGACAAAAGATAACAGGTATAACAAATTATTTGGAAGAAGAAAGATTTTAAAAATCAGAATGATGGATTCATGGTCTCTATGCTACTTTCATACCATTTCTCATGCAGTTAGAGAAAAGACTTCACTAATCAAACAAGGTTTTTTTCCTGCTAAGCTCAATGTATCCTCACAGTTTTTCTTAATGCATTGATTTGGCACAGATGTTGGAAGGGTTAGAAGCTCCTAAAAAATGTCTGTCATATCAGTATGTGTGCAGTGTGTGTGCATTTATTGGGGGAGGAGAGAGCATTCATAACTTTCGTCAAATTCTCAAAGAGGCCCACAATCTCACAAGGATTAAGAATTGCTAATTCATAGTCTCTTCGTGATATATGGAAGACTTTCAGTAAGTAGGAGGACAACTGCCATGTTCTCTGAAGATATCTTCCAGCATCCCTCTCAGGGCATAGATTTACCTGAAATCACCATTTCTCATTTTCTTCTGCTGCAGTTTATTGCTCACATGTATTTATCAGATGGGAAAACAGATTAAGATATTCTTCAAAGAAGACTCAAATGGCAGACCCTCCTCTTATAGCGTATGCTGACAAAGATGCACTTTGTATTAAGGCTCTTGTACCCATACCTAAGCTTCTACAAATGTAAGAAAATGCCTGTCATGCTGGTAAGAATGCTCTTTCTTTAAGAACCTTTCCCCTTTTTGTCTACCTCCCATTCCCCACCTCCGGCAAGCACCAATCCTCCACTTTCTTCTCTGTATCTACAGGCTTTTTTATTTATTTTTTTTTTAATATTTCATGTATAAGTGAGATTATGTAGTTGGTATTTGACTTTCTCTATCTGACTTATTTCACTTAGCATAATGCCCTCAAAGTCCTTCTATGTTGTCACAAATGACAATATTTCCTTATTTTTTATGGCTGAATAATATATCGTTTGGTGTGCATATGTGTGTGTGTGTATGTATAAAACTCACATTTCCTTATCCATTCATCCAGTCATGGATACTTAGGTTGTTTTCATATCTTTGTTATTGTAAATAATGCTGCCATGAATATGTGCATACATACATCTGTTTCTGTTAGTGTTTTCATTTTCTTTAGATAAGTATCCAGAAGTGCAATTGTGGGTCATACGGTAGTTCTATTTTTAATTTTTTGAGGAGCCGCCATACTGTTTTCCATAATGGCTGCACCAATTTACATTCCCATAAAAAGCTTACAAATGAACTCTTTTTTACACATCCTTGCAACAGTTATTTCTTGTCTTTTTGATAATGGTGATTTTAACAGGTATAAAGTGATGTGTCATTGTGGTTTTGATTTGCATTCCCCTGATGATTTGTGATGTAGAGCCTCTGATCATGTACTTGTTGATCACCTATATGTCTTCTTTGGAAAAATGTCTATTAAGATATTCTGCCCATTTTTAGTTGGATTTTTTTTTTGCGATTGAATTGTACAATTTCATTATATATTTTGGATATTAACCCATTATCAGATACATAATTTGCAAAATATTTTTTCCCATTCCATAAGCTGCCCTTTCATTTTGTTGATGGTTTCCTTTGCTGTGCAGAAGCTTTTTAATTTGATGTAGTTTCAATTTTTTATTTTGTTTTTGGGGTCAAATAAAAAAATTATCAAATCATCGCCAAGACTAATGTCAAGGGGCTTACTACTGCCTGTGTTTTCTTCTAGGAGTTTCACAGTTCCTTGCAGTCTTCTATTCAGGTTTTTACTTCCACTTTGAGTTAATTCTTATGTTTGATGTAAGATAGTGGTCCAATCTCATTCTTTTGCAGGTGGCTATCCAGTTTTTCCTTCCCTTAACTTTTAAAATTCAGTTTCTGTTTGTTCATTGTTATTATAAATAGAACTGATTTTTGTGTATTGATCTAATATCCTTCAACCTTGCTGAACTCACTTATTAGTAATAGGAAGGCTTTTAAATGTAGTTTCCTTAGATTTTCTATGTAGACAATCATGCCATCTCGAAATAGAAACAGCTTTATTATTTTTTATTCCAATTCTAAGCTATATGCTTTCTATTTTTTCATATCTGATTGTATTAGCTAAGATTTCCAGGACCATGTACAATAAGAGTGATGAAAGAAGACATCCTTGACTTTTTCCTCGTTTTAGAATTGAAAGCATTTAGTCTTTCACAGTTAGATATGATGTTAAATGTAGGTGTTTTGTTGATGCTCATTATGCATTCCCCGTTGTTCCTAGTTTGCTGAAAGTTTTCTTTTTCTTTTTCTTTTTTTTTATCATGAATGAGTGCTAGATTTTATCAAATGTTTTTTCTGCATCAATTTATATGATCATAAAATTTTTCTTCTTTAGCCTGTTATAGTGCATTATGTTGATTGAGTTTTAAATATCAAGCATGTCTTGCATATATGGAATAAGTCATGTTTGGTCACGGTGTATTATTATCTTCATATATCGCTAGATTTGATTTGCTAATGTTAAGAATTTTTACATCTAATTCATGAGCGATTTTGATTGGTATTTTTCCTTTTTACAGTTTTTGATGTCAAAAATTTTTATGAGGGTAAAACTGGCCTCATGAAATGAGTGGGAAGTGTTACCTCATCTCTATATTCTGAAAGATAATATGGTATTTTTAATTAATAAGTTATTTTTTCAAGATTAACAATGTACTAGAGAATCCATAAACAGGGTAGGATATTAAGGAAAAACAGGGTCAGTCTTAAAATTTTTTTTTCACATTAGTGTGTTTCTCTCTGGAGTCCACTGTATATTAGTCAGAGTTGGAAGCTCAGTCTAGGACATTCCAATTGCGGAGAAAATGTGGCTTTGTTGTATATTTTCCTACTCACGGGTATTTTAAGAAACACTGAAGAAAGATTAGAGATTAGCACTTGTGTAAGCAGCTTGTGGGACAGCTAAAATTTTAATTACTTTCTAATTACTTGGTACCTGCCCTTCGACTCTTTTCCTGTATATAATTAATAATACTTTCCCATCTGTCAGAAGAGATCAAGAATTATAGAGCTATGGAATGTAGGTTTTTATGACATTTAATTTTACAATTTACATGCAGTAAAACAGTCTTTGTGGTGTATGTTTCTGCAAGTTTTGATGAATGCATAGTGTTGTATATCCACTACTATAATCAAGATACTAAATAGTTTCACCATCTTTCAAAAATCTCTTGCATTTTCCCTTTATGATCACTCTTCCCCTCAGTCCCCTCAATCGCTTCTTCCTATAGTTTTGCCCTTTTCAGATATTATCAATGAAATCAAATAATATAGAGATTTTTGATTCTGGATTCTTTCACTTATTAAATGTGTTCAATATTCATTTATGTCATTATATCTGTCAATTTATTCTTTTTTTATTTGGGCCCAGCAAATTTCCTGCTGGTTTTATTTATATTGTTTGTAAAATCTTACAGTATCTAGCACACCCAAAGTCCTACTAGAGAAATTCCTTGGTGATGGATCACCTTGTGTAGTGCAGTGTGTGACCCATTACCTGGTTGATGAGATCAGAGATAGACAGCTGACCAAGAGTCAGCCAACACTAGGTTAACCAATGACCCACGAAATGACCTGGGAGAAGAGCTCTGTCCAATAGAGGCAGTGTGCACTGACTGTGGCTGGCCAGCCTACTCACATCCTCTATGAAGTTTAAGAACAAGCAGCTACTTGGAACAGGGGACCATGATGTATTCCCTGAAGATACAAGATGTCTATATCTTTAGAACTTCACAGTGGCTTGAACAGTGTTTCATTCTGCACAAAGCCTTGCTGAGGTTGGCTGAGTTTCCTGTCTTTCATACTTCCTCTTATACCCCATACTTGTGCTCTTTTCATTGTTCTTTCTTTCTAGATATTAAAATTTTCTTCTTTTATCATTTCTTTTCTGTTTAAAAACTTCTTTTATCATTCACTTCAGGAGAGTTTTTCAAACTAAATACTTGGCTTTTCCATGCATCAATCACCACTTACTCTCCACTCTTCTGGATCTCCCTTGAAGGGGCAAGAGATGTGGCAAAGCATCGTCCAACGCCTAATATTGAGAACCACTGAGTTATATAAATATTGTCTTGCTGAGAAATGTGGTTTATCTCTCTCAAGAGTATTGGATGGCAAAAAAAATTGAGAACCGTGGCATGCTAAATCATTTATTTTACATATGAGAAAACTAAGACTCAAAGAGGTGGCAATGTTCTCACATAGCAAAGGTGTGATAAAACCAGGCCTACACAATGGTTTAGAATAGCGCTTCTCAAACATTAATGTGCAAACAAATCACCTGGGTACCTTGTTAAAATGCAGAGTCTAATGTAGTAAGTCTAGTGAAGGGTTTGATATTCTTTATTGCTAGCAAGTGCCCAGATAGTGCAGATGCATTACACTTTGGGTAACAGTATTCTTACATTATTGCTCTTTTGACTGCTGTTTGAATTGCAGTTCTTCACCTCCATTACACAATGGAGCATGTGTAATGGTTTGACAGATAAGCATCTAAATATCCATATGCTTGGTGCATAGGAAGATGTGACTGGTAATGGAGACACAGAGGAGGACGTGGAAAGACCTATCCAGACAAAACCCTCTGCTGGCTCTGCAAGGTGTTTGCTGCCTTCAAAACTCTAATTTTGGTAAAATCCCGTAAGCTGTTTAGCTGCCAAGTAATCTGCTTGGGGCTGCAGGTTAAAAATCTTTCTCTGTTTAAGAAGGATAAGTTGACCTTCTTTTTCTATAATCTTATGGAGTGCACTTTTCTAACAAGTAACAATTTAGGGAAGGCACATTGAAATTCACTGACAAGGCATAAGAGTGACCAGCAACACATCTTTCTTGGTTCTTGTCTGTTTTGCCATAGTATATTAGAAAGAAAGCTAAATATGCTAGGTGTTCCCAAGCTTGGACCTTTCTCTAGCTCCACTACTAACTTGATATGCAGTCTTGAATAAATCACTTAATTTTTCTATGACAAATTTGTCAAAAGAGCTTAATGATACTGGCATATGGACTAGGTTTATCTAAAACTGTATAAAGTGATGTACGAATTAATACTAGCAGCTCAATGCAGTTGGGAGACTGAAACAAGTGTCCCACTGAATTGGATTATAGCTTAGTCTCTACACCTAAAGTCTCTGGGTTTGGAAGATCCTGTAATCAATTTTCAAATATATATCATCAGTGAACAGTTCCCAGCTGTCAGCTGGGCTCTTTCTCTGTCAAGGATCACTGAATTTTACATTATTCCTGAGTTGCAATCCTCTCTCTGAGGAAATACATACAATGCCAGTTAGGGAGAGAGACTGTATACTTGTCAACGTTCCCACTGCATCAAGGGACACTGTGGTTTGTGCTCTTTTTTCCAATTATCTAGAGTCCCATAAAAATTATATCATGGTGAGTGTGTGTGTGTGTGTGTGTGTGTGTTTGTGTGTGTGAGAGAGAGTGTGTATGTCTATGTGTGAGAGAGAGAGAGAGGAAGAGAGGGAAGGAGGTGGAGAGAGAGGTTGTACGTGTGTATGTGTGTGGGCGGGGGGGGGGGAGGGAAGGGAAGGCATGGAAGGTAACAAGAACTAAAGGTAGAGAAGGACAAACAATATTGCACCCCAAACTGCAAATCTACTCTTGGATATCAACACTTATATGTGTTTGTGAAATCAATACCTAATTATTGACAGGAGAGAGCTCATCAGTTTTCATAAGAGTATCCAACGATTAAAGAACTCCTAAGACTATCCTAGGCTCACCCCATATTCTTTCCACTTCTTGCTCTAAGCTGATGACGGTGGGATTAGGTAGCATGAGGGTGTTACAGAGAGATAAATCAGGATGCAGTGATCCTTTATTCATCTACTGTGAAGAAAGCAACTGGACAGCTTATAAGAGCAACATTCAGCTCTGCACTTCTCAGCTTCTGGTGAGTTTAAGCAGAATACAATCAAAGGGCTTTGGGCGGGATGGGATTGATCTGGCTCTAAAACAAAACAAAACAAAAAAATGGGTGAAGAATCTGTGGGCCTGGACCAGGGCTGAGAATGAAAATAGAAGAAAACAACAGGGAAATACACCCAAACTTCCTTATCATGCCATGTGACAATCTAATAAGTGAAATTTGATTATTGTAAGGTCACTGAAAACCTTGATGACTAACTTCATTTAGAAGGAACGCTGAATTGACCCTCCTTTTTTTTTTTATGGCTACATAGGCAATAGTTTTCTGGGAAAGGAATGATCTGGGGCACTAAATGGCCACAGAACACACAGGTCTTTTCTCTCAGGATGTACTTGAAAACTTGGCTCAGGTGCAGGGAGGCTGACATGAGAGTGTGAGGATAAGGACAAAGAAAGTCAGAGCCAGAGCCAGTGTGGGAATGACTGCAGTGCAGTGTGATGGCCTAGCCTGCTCCCTCGGAGGTTAAAGTGTTTGTTCCAATCTGAAACAAGGTCCTTGCTGGATTTTTGTTTGTTTTTCTCATGGCTTTGGTTGGGTCTTCTCTGCTTCTCCAAATTATTTGATTCTGTAAGCCTCAACAGGACCCTGGGTGATATTCATGGGCCCAACCCTATGTGTGGAGGAAACAGTCTTTCTGCACCTGTTTCTTCCCCCATCCCTTCTCTTTGTCCAAAAACAATAAAATTGTCTGTCTTCCCATATCTTTGCGGAGAAAGAGGGAACTGGACGTGTAGAGTGATAATAGCAGCATCAGAAAGGCTGACCCAAGAACCTTCTGACACTGCTTTTCATTAGCTAGAAATTATGAGGATCATCCTCTCTAGCTGAGCTCTGCTGCCTTGGGTCTAAGGGGACACTAAATCTGCTTCCCTACAAAACTGTGCCTTGAAATATCACATTATTGCCTTCACTTCTTTATGCAGAAGAACAGTTTGTAATCTTCCAAAGGGTGAGGGCTAAAGATGCTTAACAGAGGAAAATATTATGTCTCATGGAGGAATGGCTTGTTTGACACTTTTGAAGGTAAAAATGTGAAACTTCCTCTTGTAGCTAAAATCAAGTCTGATACTAGATTTAGAATTATTCAGTTCCAGGGATGCCCTTGATATGCATAGGAAAGCCCAGTCAGGATAAATCTAGCCTTTGGTGATAATTGTGGATGACAGGACTGACGTCCAAGACAGGAGAGAGTTGTACTTGTTCTTCTTCTCCTGAAGGTTTTACAGAGAGGACTGGAGGGTAAATCTCTGACAGAGACACTCTGGAGATTGGTTGACTGTCCTAGGTACTAAAAAAAGAATGATACACTAGTCACACAATAAACATGATAACAATTATTATCCATCCTATAAATCCCAAGAGCCATGAAAATCCAGGGAAAAACCAGGCAACGGCTAGGCAGCTCTTCCTGGGAAGAATTCTTTTTACATAATGCATCACACTTAGAATTAGACATGGACTCTGTCCAAGCCTAGAGGTTCAACTTCAAAATTATATACACATTCAAAAGAAGCTGGCAAGAGAAAAAGAGGAAGTGTCAGAGGGAGATGGAAGTCAAGTGTGAATTTTAAGTTCTTTGGAATTGATGTTAGGGGTGTCAAAGCAATCTGAGGAAGGCAGAATTCCTTTTAAGACCGAATTCTGAGACCAGAATTCTGAGGAATAAGTTATTAGTTGGGGCTCTTGGGAGATGCAGAGGATCACCCAGGTGGTGTTGATGACAGTCACCTCTTAGGTGCATGACAAAGGCTCTGCAGGAGATGGCTCAAAAGGAGGGGGGTGTGGGGAATCCAAGTGAACCTGTGTTCCAACCACAGATTTGTTTGCATGGCTTCTTAACTCCCACAAGGTCTAGTACGTAGTTACTCGTTTTGAACACTTTTCATCACATATTTTATCTATATCATCACTACTAATTTTCTCCATAACTCTAAAAAACAGGTATTATTTGATTCATTTTATAGATGGGATGAGGTCCGGAGAGGTTATACAACTTGTCCAAGGTCATATAGCCACTTTTGTAGAGCAAGAATTTGAAACTATGTCTATTTGATTTTAAAGCACATACTCTGCACTGTTTTGCCCCCAAAGGGTAATTTGACCAATTAGAGTTACCTTAGGCCTTCACATTGATTTTTTTTAGTATAAGTGTGTGCCATTAAATATTTGGGATATAGATGTATTTAAAAAATTGATTTTTATTTACCTGAAATTCAAATTTAATTGGGTGTCCTGCATTTTTATTTGCTAAATCTAACAGTCCTAACCCTAGTGGACTCTCCAGATGAGAGAAAGAAAAGTATGTGGTTCCCTACTATTTTGAAAGAATTGGGAAGTCCAAAAACTTGATCTGAGAGAAATTCTCTAGTTTTTCTCTGTGGCTTTGGCAGAACTGAGCTGTGTCACTTACTGGTGGCATACTCTGAGACTGGGATGTGCTCTTGGCTGCACATCAGTGATTCACATGGTCCGAACCACACTTGGGAGAGGCACAAACATTGCCTGTTTACCAGGGCAGGAGAGGTTCTACTGGACAAGAAATGGATTCAGTGAGCAGAAGAGCTGGCAGTCATTTCCTAATGTCACTGAGGGCTTTGTAAGGTGACCATCTATCATTTATGATTTGATGGTCAGCATCTCATGTTCAAGGTATCAGTTCTATTTCTTAATTTATTTACTCATTTGACAAATATACATGGCATACCTATGAAATGTCAGGCACTGTTGTAAATTCTGTGGCTACAGAAGTTAACAAAATTAACCAAAACTGATAAAGCATGGAGAATATTTTAGTGGGAGATGAAGACAAAATTTATAACATGAGCAGGTGATCCAGAAGCCTGGCCAGGTTTCGCCATCCCTGGTTCCAGCTGACAAATGAGTCAGTGCATTTCTATTGATAAAGTTGAGGCCTGGTAAGAGAGGATGAAAATAGTAATTGGGAAAATGAGAAAAATAATAACAAAAAAAATCTTGGAGGCAAGGATAATAATTGAACATAATTTTGAAAGCAATAAGAAAAAGTTGATGGAGTTATACAGTTTAAAATCTGAAGGATGTCCGGTGTAGCAGAAAGGAAGATGGTTAGCATAGGCCAAAGATTGTCCAGGAGGATTGAAGCAAAGGATATTAGCATAAATCTATAAAGGGTGGGAACTCCCAGGCAGTAGATTATGTAAGGGGTTGGCTCAAGGTGAGAGATTAAGGCTATTTAAAAGTTCTTTGGAGTTATTTGGAATCTTTCTTCCCAGAGTGAATATTATCAATCTTTGTGCTCGAAAGAAAAAAAAACTACTTTAGCTTAGCATGTTTATTTTTTAAACTTACCTTTGTTAATAATTTTCTTTTATTTGTGCTTGAAGAATGACAATGTATGTTTCTATAGCTAAAATGAAAGTCTGTGAAAACTGTATTGGGTAGATCCATGGTTTAGATGAAAGGAAATGTTAAAGATTTCTGAGAAATGTGCAGCTGAAGAACCTCATACCTTAATATGGAGTTAAATCACAAACTAACTACTTAGTCACCTTGCATCAACTTCCTTATTTATGTGTGTGAGTGTGAGTGTGTGTGTGTGTGTGTGTGTGTGTGTGTGTGTGTGTGTGTATTGGGATGTATTAAATACTTTCACAGGTATTGGTATACCTGGTTCAGTGCTTTCTCTGTCCAGATGATTACACTGTCACCTCCCCCCTCCCCCCCTGCAACTGGGAGAGAAGCCTCTGGATCATGTGAGAATTAAATAAAACAAAGACTATAAAAAATAAAGGCCATAAAAACTGGGTCAATAAACATTTAGTCAGGTTATTTTGCAACTGGATGAAAAAATATGTAAAGCTTAAATAACATATTATGCTGTAAAGCCTGTTAACATCATTTAGTCCATTTCTCTCCCTTTACAGTTGGTGGAACTGATCTCAAAGGGGAAGCAGACCATTCTAATAAATTTGCATAAAAAGCTAGTGGCATATTTATTGGAACAACATGCATATCTAGATTTTTGAAATCTATCAGTTGTCAGTTGTATTCCACTATATTGAATGCCTCCGTTGATTTATACCATATTAAAAAAAAATCCCTTTAAAAGATAAATTCTTCCCTAGTATGTCAACACAACATACTTAGCTTCTTTATCAAGGTGATTTTCTTTCCCAGTTTACTGCAAAGTTCTAATAATCAGTGGTCCTCTTACTTTGAAGGGTCCTCTTTTTTTCTCTCACAGTCTAAGGTGCCCAAAGGAGAACTATCAGCTACCCCTGGACTGTCAGAATGAGTGACACTGCTACTTTGGTTCCTCCAGCTTCCAGCCAGGGTCCCACCACCCCTCGCAAAGGGCCCCCCAAGTTTAAGCAGCGGCAGACTCGCCAATTCAAGAGCAAGCCTCCTAAGAAAGGTGTGAAAGG
This sequence comes from Cynopterus sphinx, assembly GCA_030015415.1. Lineage (NCBI taxonomy): Eukaryota > Metazoa > Chordata > Mammalia > Chiroptera > Pteropodidae > Cynopterus > Cynopterus sphinx. The sequence goes on along the minus strand of CM057380.1, from coordinate 149,360,268 downwards.
GTAAGATCAAAATGAAAAAGACTTTCTATTCCTTTTTTTTTTCTCTCCCTCAACACTGCTTTGATTCTGAGATTTAATGCTTGCAACATTAAATAGACTTAAAAAATTTGCTCCACATCTTCCATTTTCCTCTCTATGACAATCTTTGTGGAATCATGTTTTTAGCCCTGGCATACTTACTTTCTTAGCTCCCAGGTTTATGGCCAGATATAATATGGCTAATGGAGCTTTTCACAGTAACCTTCGACTTGACCTCCCACACTCTTCTTGACCATGTCCTTTTACCAATATACCCTGTGCTTTCATCTGGAATACGAACCACTGGACATTTCCAGAACTCACAGTTTACTTTTATGGCTTCAAATCTTATGTCTTAAGCTGTCTGTTTTTCTCTTTCTCTTCTGGGAAAAGCCTAATTTATTTTTCAACATACATTCATATGCTAATTTCTTTTTGAAGACTCTCAGACAAATGTTATTACTTTGAAGTTTGCATTTTGCACATATGGCTATCATAACTTGTATTATTTTATATTACATTTATTTATTTTCATCTGCTTCCTGATCTTCTTGGAAACTCTCACTGTGAGTCATTCCTGGACCCATTTGTTCAGAGCTCAGCTAATTTCTCTTTTATTATTCCCGTAGGTTTGGAGATGACATTCCAGGCATGGAGGGGCTAGGAACAGGTGAGCCACCTAAAGACTTAAGGGAGGACTTTACACTTGGCGTTTCATCTTTTTATCTGCTTCGGGCCTCAAGGAGCAGCTGAAAGTTACCAGAAAAAATTTAAGGCTGCAGATCCTTTGAAGACCTAGAAATGTGGGATTTTAATTTGACCTCCTGAGATTATGTGTATGCCCAGATGCAAACAAAAGAAATCAGGCCAGGCCTCAAATTTAATGAATCTTCTTGTTTTGTTCAACAACTCTTGAGGGGAAATAATGGTGAATTGTCGACTTTCGTGGTGGAAAGAGTCTCAGAGTTAGTCTAGACCAACTTCTTTATTTTTTGGAAGAGAAATCTGAGACATAAAATATTAAGTGGCAATCTGAGGCCACGAGTGAGGTATTGGAAACAAGGGTGGGGCCTGGAGAAACCTTCCACTCTACCAGGCTGACCACTCCCTTACCAGCTTCCTTTTTTACACATATTCTGTCACCCGGAACAGGGCCCTACACACTGAAAGTACCCAATACAATATTTTTAAATTGCCTAGAATTCTTTTATTCATTGAAAAATTAATGTCTATTCCTTTAAAAAACTTAAGCTTTATTTTGCACAGTGGTTTTAGGTTTACAGAAAAATTAGGCAGAAAGTACAGAGTTCCTATGTAGCCCCTCTGCCACATTCCTACCCCTGTATAGTTTCCCTTGCTGTTAGCATCTTGCAATGGTGTTGTCCATTATAACTGATGAATCAGTATTGATACATTATTATTCACTAAAGTTTATAACCTACATTAAGATTTATTCTTTGTGTAGTTCTCTAGTTCTATGAGTTTTAACAGATGCACTATGTCATGTATCCACCATTATAGGTTCATACGGAATAGTTTTGCTGTCCTCAAAACCCCCTGTACATCTGTTCATCCCTTCCTCCCCCACAAACTCCTGACACAACCACTAATATTTTTACTCTCTCTATAGTTTGGCCTTTTCCAGATTGTCATGTAGTTAGAATCACACAGTTTTACAGCTTTTCTAGATTGGCTTCACTCACTTAGGAATATTTTTTCATTTAAGTTTCCTCCATGTCTTTACATTGCTTGATAGCTCATTTATCTTTATCACTGAATAATGTTTCACTGTATGGTTGTATCACAAGTTATCCCATTGACGGATATCCTAGTTGGTTCCCAGTTTTAATACTTATGGATAAAGCTGCTACCAACTTCCTTTTGCAGGATTTTGTGTGGACATAAGTTTTTAACTCATTCAATGCCTTTTTGATAAATGGTAGCACTCATAGTAATCAGTGTCTTTACCAGGTATTTCTCACTGTACTTGCTTTTTGCAGTCTAACATCACTTCTGGGATCTTAAATTTTATAAAGCTCACACGCTATTTTTCTAAATCAAACTGCTTCTATATTTTGGCCAGATGCACTTAGGACCAGCAAATTCAACTGTTCTGATCCTTTCTAGATAACTTTCCAGTCACCTGGACAATGAATAAGAGAGAGAAATGCAGTGTCTCAGCTGGAAAGACACTGAAGAGGCTCTCTTGGGGGTGAGGTTGACTTTTAAATTCTTCTCTCCTGCAGATATCACAGTGATTTGTCCCTGGGAGGCCTTCAGCCACCTGGAGTTGCATGAGCTTGCCCAGTTTGGAATCATCTGAAGCATCAGAGGCTCTGCCACCCTCAACAGCACCTGCTGTAATTTTGATCACTTTTGCTTTATTGATCTGCCAGAGTCTTGATTTTAGTCTTGTTCGGAAGTGGTTTTTTAGGCTTACAGTCATTTCCTTTAAATTACTACTGAGAGTTATCTTAGTGTCAGACTCTGCCACGCAGTATAGTTTAGCTCAGAATAGTGGGTGAAATCGACTTTTGTTAGGGTATTTCAAACTTTACCACCTTTTCCTATCAGCTAGTAAGAAGCCTTCAGCATTTCTTTAAATTTTGTTTATTTATTAAGTCCTTTGAATCTCTTTTTGCTGGACATTCTTTATGATTAGTAACAGACTTTTAAGATAACCATTTATGTCACTTCCCTCCCCTTCTCATGTAATAAAGGTGATATTTACCTCAAATCTTATGAAGTTATGTTAAATGTCATATGCAAATGATGTCTGTTCTAAAAAAATTAAACAAAGAAGGCATAGTCATTCAGGAAATAAGCATGGTGCATGCAAAAGAGCATAAGATTAAGAGAAAAGTCTTAATTCTTCTTTGTAACTTTTAAATCATGCATTTTCTGGGTCTGAATTTTATTGAACCAGATTAGCTCTAAGGTCCTATGCCACTTTAAAATGCATAGCTCAAAGGTGGTGAAGACTGGAGGTTTAAGCTCAGGACTCTGACAATGTGAAGCTTCTTTTCAGTGCCTGGATTCAATTGATTGAAAAGATTTATAGCATACTCTAAAGTTTAGACTCAGATGCAAAGAATAGTTAGTTGATCCCTCAAAATAAAATGGTTTGCTTCACCCCTGAAGTAGTGTCAAATTTAATGTACACATACCTAGCTATATCTTCCCCCAATACTTTCAAGGCAATTGTGCAATTCAAATGCTGCCTCTGTCTGACTTGGATGCCTAGGGTTCTAGCAGTATTAATTTCTTCATTTCGCTTTTGTAATCTGTGGTAAGAGAATGGAGTAAATTAACCGAAAAGAGAGGCAGGGTGATAGAGAGGAACGAGGTTTGGGTTTTAATCCTGACTCTACCAGTAAATTACTCTGTAATTCTGGAGAAAATTTTCACCCTTGGAATCTTTCAGTTTGCCTGAATTCAATAATCTAAGGTTCATGGTAGCAATAAATTCTGTGACTTGGAGGTTTTCAGATTCTAAGCATGGGAATTAGAGACTCAGCACTCAACAAAATTTATTCTGCTGCGGGCTCTGCACTAACTATTTTACACCAATAGCCTAGTTACCTTCTGGCCAGAAAACTAGATGCCTACAGAACACATCTGGATTGGTTGAGGGTAAGGAGACTGAGGAATTCCAGAGTACGGGAATTTACAATGCTCCTATTTCTCATTTTGTCTTTGACCTGACTAGAATTCCACTTATGCTCCCTCCTTAGTAAAGAAAAAAAAAAGTACAAAATACAGAGTAAGGTATAAATTCAAAAGTGGAGCTATGACATGCAAAGATCGTGGTGGTAATGTGTGCTTCTCCTCCAGCAAGAATTCCTGCCTCCACCCACACATTTATTTTCCAGTCAGTGGCTCCATTTGACAGCCTTCGGTCTGCATGTGTTCATCCTGGTGTGCCTTTCAGTCAGGGAGGTCTGGGTTCTTTGGCTGGGTGAGACTCTGGTCCACATTTGCCTTACTTTGCAAATGTTTCTTTAAACATGAAGCAATAGCACTGACAAAACAGAACGCACCCGAAAGAACATATCCAATGGCCAGGATAGAGAAGTATCTAGAAACCATGTTACATGAGGAACTGTTGAAGGAACTGATACTATTTAACCTGAAAGAGAAAAATGATAATTACCAGTAAATATTTGAGAAGTTGTAATGAACAGAAGGAAGCAGATCTATTTCATGTAGGATTTTAGCGTTTAGTGGTAAACTAGAATAGATGTAATTTAAATCCCATTCAAATTCTAGGATTCTATTCTTCTCCTCCTAAATCCTAACATTTCTCTTCCTTCTAACGTGAAACTAGAAAACACTTACTAAATAAACAGCATATATAAAAGAGGTAAATCATTGTCCCCATTAAAATCCTGGCAGCAGAAATAACCATATTCAGGGTAATTGAGGAAGTTTAACATAGGAACTATTTACAAAGACTTGTGAAGAGTTACAGAAAACCTACAAAGGTACTTGAGTAATTGGGAACAGCAACAGTGTTGGGGCTACAACATCACCTACCCTATGCCTGAAGGAACTCTCAAAGTTCTGCTCTGACTATAAAAGGGCCTCCTGAGATAGCTGTGGCTTTCAGTAGAGAGACATAGCCAACTCACAACAATACCCTGGGTAATTAAAAAGGAGCATGGGTCAGGATAATAATCCCCAAACGTTGTATTTCTCCCATTCTCTACTCTCCTGATTATGCTGACATTGGATAAACCCAACTAGAAGTCAGAAGACAAAGGAGCCCATTAGATGTGGTCAGGAAAGATCACCTCTAACAGCAAATCAGATGTGAAGGGTGGAGAGGGGAAGTGATGGGGCAAAGGAGGAAATATCCAGCATGGCACTATTCTTGAAGAACAGATGCTATTCATCAACCAGGGATTTGTAGTTAGAGCTGAAAAATAACATGGATATGTTTACAACCTCCAAAGTTGATTCTGATGCAAATCACTGGAGTAGAGGAAGGACAATGTTGAATAAGAGGAACAAAATAGATTAATGAGAACAATTGCAAAAGGAAATTATCATAGAATTGGAGGGTTTGGAGGATTTTTTGAAATCATTTGATACTTTCCTGATAATAAGAACCATAGAGGATCTCTTATTAAAACACAAAATTTAGGCCCCACTCCAAATTTTCTGAATAAGAACCTCCAAGGGAGAAATCTTAATAAGGGCCCCAGGTGATTTTTGTATTTGTGCCAGTTTGGAAACACTGATGTGGTCCAAGCCTATGTTTTAAACATTAAAAAAATTACTTAATTCTTAACTTGTTACCACCCAGTGACTGATTTAACCAGTTCTATTTGTCCCCTGTGACATACGTAATATGTGTGAGAACAGGGACTAGCATTCATGTGTTCTGGCAGACTGCTTTGCTGACCAGTAAAATCGATATGCCTCAGTGCTCCAGACCTAATCCAGTTCAATGCTTCTACGATTGCAGAGCATGCCAGAGAGTTCAGAATGTAAGTGTTGGACTGAAACAATGTCAGGAAGTATAAGGTCAAAAGGGCACAGTTATTCCCAGGGATGACCTCTTGCTGTTGCCTCGCATGGCCACCTCCCTCAGTAACCTTGTCACTCTCTGTCCTCATTGGGACTACGGGAGACGGGGGAGGCACCAGGGAGGGAGAGAGCTTGGTGTCAGCAGGTGGGGGCAGTGACCTTCATTTATCCTCCACCCCTTTCTTGTTTGTTCATGTCATTGGGTGGAAGTTGGGGTTGATAGCGCTGGTGATGTAAGCACCAAGCTTCAGTCTAGAGCTCGATAGCATTACATTCAGAGCAGAAAAGAGTATATAAGAAAAAAATACTCCTCTGGAGGCTCCCACACTAGGTAAATATACACAGTTGTTATTAGACAGTTGCCACTATGCTATTGACCTCCACTTCTTTTTCCTTTGCACTATGAGAAAAGCAAGAATCACCGTAAATTGAGGAAATAACAGAGAATATTTTCTCAGTAACTAAGAAGTAAACGGGAAAACAGACATAGATAAGAATAATCAGTAAGACCAATATTTAGCACAAGGGGAAAAACCATTGCATAAGGCTGAACAACACAAACACTAACATAAAATCAAGCAAATATGACACTGAATTGTTTTAAAGAGAGAAACAGAAAAGGACTTATAATTTATAAAAGGCCAGAGGGAAAGGCTTACACAAGCCACAAATGTGAGTGCATAAACTGATACAGTGCTTTTGCAATTCTAAATGAGCTGTTTGACTTTCTTCCTACTTCTTGAAGGCAGAGTCAGACTGCAAACACTAAAAATAAAAGCAAGAATCATAAACTTATTGTCTACATCAGTCACACCATCCTCTTGTGGCGAAACAATCAGGAGGCCTGAGTTCTGCTTGGCTCTGTTACCGCACTCGTTACATAATCAGCTAATTTTTTTCTTTGGGTTCAATGTTTGAGAATAAAGCAAAGATATTGGGCTAAATGATCACTAAGGTTCTTAAGAACCAAGTAATAAATCTCAACATAGTTCAAATGTGAACAACCCATTCTCTTTATGGTCAGGAGTTGTAAGGCATTGAGCCCTAGCTTCTAGCTTTTCAGAATGTGTGTAACCACTTTCCTTACACCTTTCTCCAGGCCCCAAAATCAAACCAAATCATGTGGAGTACTGCCACCTGCTGTAACGAACACACACTGCATGAGCACTTGGAAGAGGGACTCATTTCTCTCAGACACTTTTAAATCACTAAACTAATTTTGAATTTGTTTCCACTCGTTGACCAGTTTAAACTGCTTTACTACCGGCTATCCATGTTTGTCATGTGCATGTTTATCCAAGTGCTAGACAAATGTTGAAGAGTATAGGAGTGAGCACAATACATTTTCTCCCAATGGCCTGTGGCCCACTTCCATTCTCAGTCAATCCCTGTTACTGGTTTGCTGTGAATACTTCCAGAGCCAGTCTGTGCATAGACATGCTTATGTGAACATAGTATTATTCTTGGCTGAATACTCAGTGTCTAGCATGGAGCCAAGCACATAGGAAGCACTCAATACATATTTACCGAAAGAATGAATAATAAATTAAAAGACTCTGACCCTAACACTCCTATCTTAGCTTAAAGGTACCCTTCCTTCTTCACCTTGGCCTTGTATTCATGAGAACTCACTTGGCAAAATGGGCAAAATACTATGTTGATCTAGATATTTGTAGGTTCAGCATTTGTAAGCTCAGCTGAAACTTCTACACATACTCTCTCTCTTCCTAAAAGTCAAGAAACATCATAAGAAATTATAAGGATATATTTACAGCACCTTGCTTGGGTATTCTTCACTGGTTTAGAAGAATACTATTCCTCCATGTTTTCAAGAATCTTCATATAGTAAAGAATCTTTTTGTTTTCTATCAGAGACCACAAGGATTTAAAGCATATTAGTGGCTGTTTTCAACGCTATTATATAACACACTGTCTAGAGCAAGAGAGAAAGGCATTGGGGATCATTAATTGTGAGGTTAATTCACAAAGTTTCCGGTTTTGTCCTTTATGTTTCTAATGCTCAACACTTCTACTAAAACCCTTGAATGTGCTCAGGGAAACACCATGGTGGTCAACTTTTTCTCATATTTCAGAGTCTGATGTAGCCAGTGGCTGGGGTGCTATAATCATTCTCATTTTTTAATTATGTGGTTTGACATACCTGCCCTTTGAAGTGAGCAGTCCATTTGCCCAGGGAGATTGACATCCTCTAGAATCACAGAGGATTCTAAGGGTAGGCCATGAATGAGAACCTGGGAGATGACCAATTCCTGGCTTAAAGCTTCAGTTCCTATTATAGATTTTCCCATGTTCTTCTTAATAACCTCTCAAAAATGAACAGACAAATATATAAATAGCATAAACACACATGTAAATAACATACACATTTATATGTATGTACAACTGCATGCACTTATATACATACACTATATATACATATGTGTATGTACACATATACGTGTATACTATATGTTTATAGATATATATATACAACATGTATGTGTATTTGTGTGAGTTTGTGTTCTCAGATGAAACAATAAAAGAATTATTGTATGAACAAAGAAGAAATTACTATTTACTTAACACCTTCTATGTACCTGATGATTTAGACTAATTCATTGAGTCCTGAGAATAACAATGTAATATATATGTTATTAATACTATTTTATGTTATAGAAGACTAAGATTTAGTGAGGTGAAAATAACAGAGCTATGATTAAGATACTGGTCTTTCAACAGTAATTGAAAAGTTTTTTTTATTATATCTACTATTTGCACAAGATTAAAAAAGACTTAAACTAGGTTAAACAGTAAAGTGTAAACTATCACTTCCATGGAAATGTAAAAAGGAGTAATCTTTGGAGATATTCTGGGAATAAGATATTAAGACCTTAGTTAAAACATATTCAATTATGTGATAACATTCCTGCTTGAAGTTTAGAGAAATTTATGTAAATTTAATTTTTGCAATTCTGTGTGTTAAATTGAATTACCTCTTCCCGCAAAAGATGGTGAAATCTTAGCTCCCAGTGCCTGTAAATGTGATCTTATTTGTAAATAGGATTTTTGTAGGTGTAATTAAGATGAGGTCACACTGGAGTAGGGTGGGCCCGTAATTCAATATGACTATTGTCCTTATAAGAATAGGAAAATTTGGACATAAACTCACACACAGAAGGTAGCCATGTGGAGATGAAGGCAGAGATTGAAGGCATGCTGACACCGCCATGAAATACCTGGTACTACCAGCAGCTGGATGACGAAAGGAAAGATTCCTCCCTAAGGGCTTTGGAGGGAGCATAGCATGGTCAACACCTTGATTTCAGACTCTAGCCTTCTGAACTGTGAGAGAAGAAATTTCTGGTTTTTTAAAGCACCCCGTCTGTGGTACTTTGTTTTGGCAGCACTGATTGCCTTTGTTACACAGCATATTAGGAGACTAATATACTCTGTTATGTCTTAAAAGGGATACAAAGGCTTATAATTTATTCATTCAATTTTTTTTGAGCATCAGTTTGTACAAGGTATTCTTGCCATGCGCTACAGACAGAATAAGAGACAAAAACAGACATGGTCCTCTGGCAGTTATACTCTAGTTGGGGAGAAATACATTAACCAAATTGTATATAGGAAAATAAAACCTTAACCATGACAAAATCTCTAATTATTTGTGGTACAAAAAACTATAAGTGTAAATTATGGGAAAATAAGTAACCAAGGATGTTCATCTGGACAGACATCCTTGAAGAAATGACAAAGTGAGATTCAAAGGAAAAGTATAATTATCTAGATGATGAGATAACGAAGGTGTGGTGTGGATGGGAATACACCAATGCACATACAAAGGCCCAAGGCAGAAGTGAGCCTGGCCAGATTGAACTAAGACTATTGAAGCAAGATGTAGGGAAGCAGAGGGAACATATTGCAAGATGAGACTGGAGGGACATAAGGAGTCAGACAATGTGTGCCTCGTAGGTCAGGCCAAGGACTCAACTTTTGTTCATCCATGATATACAAATTTAGTCCAAGGAAGACAGCTAGTGGCTGAGGGTGGGTTTGTACATACCTACGTCCTGGATTCTTCCCACTCAGATTATCCTGTGTTCTAAGGCCCAGGGAAGAGAGGCTAGAATCAAATATTGTGTCACTGAAATCTGGGTGATACCTTAAGAGGACAAGGGAGCATGAGCATATCAAAGCCTGGGTGGCTGCAGCTGCTATAGCTTAGAGGAAGGGCCTCAGAAACACCACATGTAAACAACACTAGCAACATCTGCATCTTTGGGAGCTGACATTGTTCCACAGAGCCTGAGAAAGAAGAAGGAAAATGGCAAAGAAATTGTGACGGTCAGCTTTATGTATCCACTTAGCAGGACTATATTACCTGGTTATTCAATCGAACACTAACGGGATACGGCTGTGGAAGTATTTTATAGATGTGATTAACATCTATAATCAGTAAAGAATATATTTGCTAATCTGGATGGGCCTGATCCAATCAGTTGTGAGACCTTAAAAGCGGAACTAAGGTTTCCATTAAGAAGAAGAAATGTGTCCTATCAGCTATACCATCATCAGTTCCTGCCTGAGTTTTCAGGCTGCCCTTCTGATGGTCTGACTTAAAATTTCCAACTCATCTAACCAGTTCCTACAGTAACATATCTCAATTTCTTGCAATAAATTTCTGAATATGTTTATATCCTACTTCTGTGTTGGAGTGCTTACTAATACAAAATTGCTAGGAGGTTTTGTTGATGAAGCATCTGCAAGGGATGTCAGAAATAGCTGTTTGAATAGCATCAGACTGAACCCCCCTTGGTGGTAGTGGAGATCCAAACCAGAGAAGTATGGCTTTGTGATTGTTATTTTGAAAATACATTAATACTCAGGAAGCTGACTTGTGGCAATGGAATTCAATGCCATTGAAGAGATTTAACAAATGCTTGAAGGTTGAAGAGAGGTAAGCCTGGTCTCTGGGCGTTACTCATGGTCTTGTCGAACTTTGGCTGAAATGTTTCTCTTTGTTGTTTATGCAGTATAATTTCTACCAGCAAGTCTAGAGAGTTAAAAACAAACAAACAAACAAATAGAAAGAAAGAAAAAGAAAAAGAAAAAAAAGCCGTCTTTATAGAATTGGACTTAGACTGCCATCTTGTGGATATTTAGCAGAGACTTTAGATTATTCATGGTGTGCCCTCATTTTACAGAAGAAAAAACTTGAATTCTCAAGGAAGAAATGACTGTTACTCATGATATTGTCATTTGGCCAATCTGATGAGCCATTTTGACACATCCATAATGTGTTCCTTTCAAGCTCAAGAGTAAAATGGTATAAGTCTCATGTTAGACAGGAGATTTGGGGTGAGGAAAAAGGTAGGATGAAGTTTAGAAATGCGATGAGGCTGAGGGATGGTTCTTAATGCATTCTTTTATTAGAAAATTAGTGTTCCATATCAATGTAAAAATATATTTTTAATAAAACTAAAAAGCTGATTACAAATAGCAAAGTTTCCACTATACCCTTTCTGTTCTCCACTCCCTAGAAGCAACTCTTTATCTGCTTCTATTTTTTATCTTCTCGTAGTTACCACCATAACTTTACATAATAAGCTTATAATTTATTTAGCTAGTATTTATTTATAATAAATATTTATAGTTATAAATATATACATATTGACTCCCTGCTATAAAAGATGAGGTGTTAACTTTATACCAATGGCTACTTTTGCTCTCCATTCACTTTACATAAATTCAAAATTTAGATCTCATATTATCATTATGATTTCAATCATATAGTTCAACTGATACTTTGTCTTCTATCAGCTTTCGTCATTACCTTGTGTCTTCATTTGTTTAGGATGATACTATCAGAGTCTTTGCCTCTTCTTTCAACTTTCTTCTTTTCCCCATGCAGTTAGCTACATCTTTTCCTTTATAACTTCAGGATTTTTAGCATTAACATTCTGTTCACTAGCCCTACATAAACCCTCTGTATTTTTTATATAAATTGATTCTAAAAGCAAAACTAATCAACAGCAGTTGCATTATTTTGACGATATGATTGTATTTTTCAAAGGAGGGTCAAGCAGTGTGCTTAGAAAACATTTCTTAGTCTATCCATTCAATCTCTACAATTCCGGGCTGCTCAATAGCACATCTTTTCAGCATCAAGGTCAAAGGAATCTTTTCTTGCATGTCATCAATTAACGTCTTATAAAGTTTTGTTTTACTTACTCTTTTATTGCTTTCTTGCTTTTTCAAGTGTCTTTTATTTCTCTTTTTGGCAAAAGAATGATAGATCTTTGTCTTTTCCTCAAGTTTATCTAGCTTCATGATTATTTTCTATCGCACCTGACTATTATGGGGGAGACATCCCTACCAGAGCCTCTATCCCACTGGGCTACACTGGACGAGAGTTTGTCCAAGGTTGTAGGTAGCTGTGTCATCACACTCTTTTCTAGATCACATTTGTGTTTTTCTTTGTGGAAATGTTTATGAATATCTGCTATCATTGGTGCTCTAAAACTTACAAGGATTTTTCACTGATCTTCTCTGCAATCAGAGAATCTTTTTCTGCTGAAAACTTTTGTCCTCAGTTTGGGGATATTTTTTTCCAACTGTTTTTTTTTTTTTTTGATAATACCCTCTCCTCCATCTTCTCTGTTTCTCCCTCTCTGAGATTCTAAGTCAGAAAATGGGTTCTCATTTTCTCATGTTTTCTCTCGTATCATATTTCTCTTTATCATTTTGCATATATTTATTTTCCTATCATTTTATTGATTTTTTTTCTATCCTGTTTTTAAACTCCTTACTGTCCTTTGCTTGCTCCTTTTCCTTCACATTCTATTCATGAATGAATGTAAAATTTTTTAATTTTATTGAGTTTTCTGCTTTTCTCTGTGGTTATTTTTGTATATCTTCTTTTTGTTTTCTTTGTGCTGCTGTTTATTCTTACATGTCACGTCATCTTTGATTTGTCTCTTCATACTTAAGAATGAAGCATGAGATCTGGTTTAAGCACCTTCCCATCTAGGCGGCTCCATTGAGTGGAAATTCTAGAGGGTGTTCCTCTGTAGGCGGAGCTTGTGGAATGGCTTAGCTTTAGAATGAAATGATGTGGAAGTGGCAGACAGATGTAGTTCCCCCAAAAGTCAGAGCAAGAAGACGTTACTGTGGGTGCCAACATCCCACTAGAAGGCTTTACCCCACAGATGGGTAACAAATGTCAGTAATGAGAGAGGTGGAGAGAGGAGAATTCAACTGGCATACCTCCGTTCTGTTTATATTTTTAGTAATTTGTCTGTTTCCAGACTCCAGAACAATCCCTCCCATTGAGCCGAGGGCCTTTCTGAGATTCTAGTTGATAGATCATGGTATCCCCATTCCCACATTCAGCTCCCTCATGGGACATTCCAGGCTATGACTTCCTTTGTTATATAGTCCATCTATATACTCCTATCTGATTTTTGCTTTCCAGGGATTTATTGAAATCTCTCATCTATTGGTCATTCCAGCCCCCGATGTCTACTTTTTTCTATATTAGTGTGTGTATGTATATGGGTGTGTGTGTGTGTGTGTGTGTGTGTACATATGTGTGCTTCTGAACTATTTTGTTGTGTTTTGAGAGGTACAGGATATAAATGCATGTACTCAGTCCAGCATCTTGAACAATTTGATAATTCCCTTTGATGTTCCCTCTATTTCATTAGTGCCAGCGTGTTTTTCTAATTTTCAGTAAAATATTCTTTTCTTCATTTGTTTTTTTGATGTTGGTATGGAAATGATTTCACATCTACTTTTTAGGGTAAGGATTTGCAAAGGAACTTGGGGATAGTTTCTGTTTCTTCCAATTAATAAGTCAACAAATAGCTGAGAACCTCCATACGTTCTGGAACAGATGTGCACTTTGGTACACTGAAAATATAACATATTGTTGCCACTGGGAGTTTAAATGGCAGTAGCAGAAACACAATTGTTCAAGAAAAAAAGGAATCAATAAAAGAGATTATATAATTAAACTACACCGTATAAAATAGGCTGATTGTCCTTTACGCTCTTTTAACAGAGGACCATGAGGACTGGAGACCACATGGATGGTTTCCTAAAGGAGAGAGGACCTGAGCTGACAGGAGGTGAGGACCTTAGTCAGGGAGGAGGTGAGCAGATGAGAATGATCAAGGCACATTCAGAGCACACAAGAGACCCTTATGGAGGTCTAATGAGTGAGACAAAACCTAAATGTGTGGAATCATTTCTTTAGTCAATAAACATTAATCAAGCATCTCCTATGTGCAAGGCATCGTGTCAGGCACTGACCGGGTGGAACAGGGGAAAAATATATGTAAAAGTAATTCTTGTCCCTTATCAGTTTATGTCAGTAGACAGAGGTGATGGAAGCATGGAAACATATGCAAAGACAGCTCTTGTTTTAGGTCTCTCGGTTTCCTCATTTGTAAAATAAGAAAGTTAGATTAAGCGATAGAATCTCTAAGCCTCCATTCAGTGCTTACAATTTATTATTAACAAATCATATTTAGAAATACTTAGAGTCGATCTATTTCATTTTGAATCTAGAAGCTTTCAAAGTGTTGGAAAAGAATGGCAAGGGCATGCAGTGTTGACTTAATATTCATTAGTTTTTCAATGATAACTATTACTGGATAGCAATTTAATGATTAATCTTTTCACCACTGTATTTTTTTTATAACATTGTAATAGGGTATTAAAGTATTATTACTAAGACAGTCTTATTTTGAAAATAGAGAAAGACTATGGGTTTTGACAGGGCTGATTTGTTCTTCTTAGCCAATCAAATAGGAGCAAAGGCCACTGGGGATATTGGAGAGGGAGATTATACCCAGAAGTTTAGCAACATTCTTTACTGTGGAAAGGAGCTTAATTAGGGGCTTCAGTGTCTCATTTCAGAGAAATGGAGAAATAAATTTGTAAGTCTAGTTTTCCTCTTTTCATCAGGGTAGGCTAAGTCTAGGAGGCAAACTATCTAAAGACTTAGAAAAAATTCAAAAGACATACCTTGATTTCTAATACTACGTTCTTTCAGATTCAAAGTGCCCTAAAATTCATGTCTATTCACTATCCCCTTAATTTAATTATCAGAGAAACTACGTTCTAGAATTGTATAACTTTGACACTTGATACTTATGCATTAATAATTATTCAGCTGCAGATAAAAAAAAACTTTGACTTATTTTTTTATCATAAAAAAGTAGCTCAAAAAGATGTCAGTGTTGCTAAAAGATATCACTGCCAGTGCCTTTGAAATTTCATGTCTTCTTTTCATGACTCCAAGGTGGCTGTTTTTGCACCAGCCATCACATCCATATCTAACATAGAATGAAGAAAATAGAGGAAAGATCTAAAATAGCCAGATAATACAACACCAGTTTCTGTCCCCACCCCAGCACAAGTTTCTTATGGATCAGACCTGTATCACATGGTTACCTCTAAGCAAAGGAGATCATAAAGTTTTTCAGGGCTGTACATAGAGACACTACAAGGATGAAGGGGTTGAGAATAGATTTTGGGCAGCCAATAACCAATGTCTGCCTCATTATTCTATAAATCAGCAGCATACTTTGAACAAATAAATTCTTAACCTTGTAGATTTTCCCCATAAATATTAGCCCAGATAGTTTATTAATATTTATCCTCTTATCCATTAAACAAATATATTAGGCCTTCCTCAGAGTCAGGCACCATGTACACTGTAAATAAGACATAGTCTGTTCCCTCAGGGAAAAGACAAACTGGCACAAAGGGGAAATACCTAAATCAGACTGAAGTTGGAAGAGAATGGGAAAAGGCACATTATGTGCCAGGCACTGTCATATGTATGGGGAATACAAACACAAAGGAAACTCTCAGTCCAATAGAAAGAGACAGGTAAGAGGGATAAGAAATCTGATAAAGGTCTGTAACCATAGTTCTTCAATTTTTCATGTCTTTAGGACAAGGAAATCATTGCTTTCCTTTTTCAATTTAAAACAGGAGTCTTTCAGATGTTTTATAGATCTAGCATCTTATGCGGCTCAAAGCTCAGGCCCTCAGAAATGATATTTTTTCTAATCTCCAGATGCTTTCCGTAGATTTTCTAGTAAACACACACACAGACAAATTTTACTAATATTCTCCACATTTCAATATTCATAGTGCTTAGAAGAAACAAAACAAGTTGGAGTGAAGGCATCTGTCATGTTTATTTTGTTCACAGTAAAAATATAGCAGAGTTAGACTATCCTATGATATTATTTTGTCTAGGTAGCCAACTGTATGCTAAGGTACAAATAAGTGATTTACCACTGAAGCTTTAAAAATAAAAAAGGACTGTCCCTTAAATATCACCTCTGGGCTTAAATTTCTTCCACAAAATCGGTACCTGCAGATCATCACTAAATCTCTGAGAGAAAGATCATTTCGGATACCCACAGGATATGTCTAGAGCACAAAAACAGCCCAAAGAGAATGTCTCTCAGCCCACGTGCCTCAGTGTGCTGGGGTCGAGCTGATGTGTCTGTACTTTGGTTCTTCCCTGGAAGCAATAAATTTTAGGTCTTGTTGTCTTGTCAGGGACACGATGTCAACAAGGGTGCTTAATATGTTCTACTGGGAGTTGAAATGACAGCTTGTGAAAGATAGAAAGTTAATGTAAAATGTCAATCCAGGTTGAATTGGAGCAATTAGCTATCTTTATAAAATTTTCTCCGCGTTTGTCACATTAAGAAAAAAAAGTGGATTGAATATTCATTTTTCCTCCTAGACCTAGCATTAGTGGTCATTAGTTACGTATATGTTTATTGTCTGTTTACCTTGTTAGCTCCACGCAGACAGAGAATCTGTCTGTCTTATTCACTGTTATAACCATCTCAGCATTTCAAAAAATGCCTGAAAATAGAAGGACATCAATAAATACTTCGTGCGTGAATAAATGACTGAGATGATTATTTGTGTGCATATATGGTTGTAAAGCATAAAGGAAGGCTTCCTTTCTCTAATACAGCAAGGCTGTTCTTGGCTTGCAAGCTGCAGGTGCCAGTTGAAGCACTTGCTGTGATTTGTGACTCTGCCTGAGTGTACTTGAAGGGGTTGCTAAGAAGACACTCTGCTAATTTATGAAGCTACTTTCTGGCTGCTCCAACACCCATTTCTAGACTCAGATTTGTGACCCTGGGGTGAGAGGCTAAGCAATGTCATCTGGGCTCCTTGGAAGAAGAGTGCCAGGGGGCAGGCTGTGAGGCAGAAGGAGGTGGTCCTGTTTTTGTCAGCAGCATCACCCAGAAACAGCTGCCCTCTCTTGGCAGCAACAGTTGTTCAGGTTCTGTTCTGCAGTTCTTTCTACATCCCCCTACTGTCTGCAGAGGTGTCAGCACCAGCCAGGCATCGCCAGGCACTGCTTTGCCATGCTCGCTCAAAGGGCCCCTTCCCCACCCCAGCTCCTTTTCTTATTCTACTTTCTCTAGGGTTGTCCGTGCTTCTGGAAATGCTCTCGTATTACCTCGATGATCCCTTTTTTCATTTTTAGCCCTACTTAGTCAATTCCTTGTAGCTGATTACAATTAATTTATAATAAATTTAATCTGTGAAAGTAATTAGTATGTGTTCTGAACTGGACTCAGATGGATAAAGATTCTCACTATGGTCTTTACCCTAAAGCTATGCTTGTTTCTACAAATTCTGTATTTTAAAGTTCTAACAACTTGACAAAGACTTGCAGAACTTCTTTTAATTTAATTTAATTTAATTTTAATTGCAGAATTTTTTAATTTAAAAGTGTTTTTCTGATGAAGGGTGTTTAAACATTTTTAAAAAATGGAAGTACATATGTAATATAAATGCCATAATTTCATTTTTCAATTTTAACACATTTCGGTTGGATTAATTCAGTTCCCTTACTTTTAAAAACATCGGTTTTTAAAAATGCAACATAAAAACTCAATAGTCCATGAATTCTGAGAGCATTCCATTCTATGATTTTGAGGGGAGAAAAACTTCCTGTAGGTTTATTAATCCTATTCCAAATAGGTAAATTTGTTTTCATATGGAGTAATTTGAGTTATCTTAGAAGTAGTAACAAGTCACTCTGAAATGCTGTGTTCTGTACTATTATTTTTTTCGGATTGTAATTGTTTTTATTACAATCTGAGAAAAAAAAAGGAGAGGGAGAAAGAGAGAAAGGTCCCCACTTCGTAGGGCTAAAAGAATTGTCTATACTGAGGTCATAGAGAGAAGGTTGTTAGAAATTCTCTTCAGGATAGTAAAGTTGGTGGCAGTAGGGTAGTAAAAGCTGAGAAAGCTAAATAATAATTTTAAAAATAATAATTCAAAATAAAATAATCCTAATTATATAAAATAAAAATAATTCTAAATAATAACATGATAATAACACACACATTGATCTCTTATGGTGTGCTAGGTACTTCAGTTATATTAACTTATTTTGTCTTCACAACTACTATCCATATTATGGTTGAAAATACTGATTCAACTTGTCCAACTCAGTGTTTTGATATAAACCCATGAAGTTCTGCCTTCAGAGCTTATGTAGTTGATCATCACATAGTGCTACCCTTGAGAGAAAGTGAATCTCATTAGTTCAAGTATGCGGATGTTTGCTAACGTTCAGTACTTCTCAGTGTCGTTCAGGTGCACATGGGATCCAACCAGCATCCATCCTTGTCATGACACTATCATTACAGTTAAGATGTCAGACTGGACCTTAACTTCTTTTAGAGAAGCACTTCCATCTACTGATCCTATATAAGGGTCACTAGAGCTATCTGTGATTTATATTCTTCTATACAATTCTTTGAACTCTTTGCTGTGAAGGTTAAAGGCTCTTTCTATCTGAATTGTTTTTTTATGGGAAAAGCTAACTTGAACCTAACTTGAGAAAAAACCCACATGAACTTCTGGAGCTTGAGTAACCTTTAACCTGACTTCTTCACAAAGCAACTGATATTCACATGTTGGGTTTTCTTTTGAATTTGTCATGGTTCTGAAAGACGCCTTAGAATGTTCCGTTGTATTTTTAATTTTACTGCTGGCTTAGCTGATGAATGCAGTTGTTCTTATCTCAGCAGTTTTAGGATATAGCAAAAATTTACATCATGCTACGGGAATCAATTTATAAACTTTATTTACTTTGAGATTCTAGTTGACACATAAATTGGCAGCTACAGAATTACAGATAACATTACCAGAAAGCTATTAGCTATTCTCTTAGAGATAATATTTATAAATGGAATATAATTACCATCTAGAATCATGCTGTTTCCAGAGCTAAAAAGCAATAAAACTAAAGCAATAAAGAATTTTCTGTTAGTTCTTCCGGGAGAAGGAGGCCTCCAGCAGAGTGAAAACGAGGCTGGGGTAAGTTGTAGTGCTGGGAATGGGAAAGAAGAGGAGAAGAGAAGGGGATCAAGAGGGAGGCTCGATCCTTCCACATCATGGGTGTATTCTAGACTGCTCTATGGGAAGAGAGGCTGCTGCCTAGAGAGACCAAAAGTCTCCTGGCTTTATTTCAGGGAGACTTCTTCAAGTATTTTTTCAACCTGATAGAAACTATGCTTTGTTCATAAATGTTTTCCCAAAAGGTGCTTTCATTCCCCCCCACCCCTCCAGATCATGGGATTAAAATAAAATTGTCTAAAGTAAATAAAATTCTAACAAACTAGGTAATATAGAGCCTTTATACTTGAAGTTTAAATTCAGGTAGTAAATATTTATTGAGCAACTACCATATGCAAGATATTTTTCTAGGTTATTTTGAGAAATACTGAGATGAATAAGTTATGATCCCTGTCCTTAAGAAGCTTAAGACAATTACTAATACTGGCTACTCTGTTCTAGGCACTATTCTCAGTGTTTTAGATACATTAATTCATTTAAACCTCAAAGCAACCCTAGCAGAATATGTCATCATTACTGAGTTTAACAGATGAGGAAACTGATGTAGAGCATTATTAAATAACTTGTTCAAGGCTAGACAGCAAAAAGTAAGTTGAAATTTGAGAGAGCAAGAAGTGAAAATGTGCCTTAATGTTGTATAGTAAATCAATGTCAGAGCCTGGGCTATAAGTTCGTTGGAGTCCCTGGGCTCCAGTACCAGACTCCTTTTATTAAACTATAAAGTCTTTTTGCTTTCTCCTTAATAAAGAATGGGACTAGAAGGGATTTCCACACTCTATCCGAGACTCCTGCTTGCTTATCCCGAAAAAGCAATCAACTTTAACTCAAACTTTGTTTTTTCTAAAAAGCCTCAAAAAATATTTGCTAAGAGTTTTATAAAACCTTAAGCAAAGAACTGTTTGTACAAATAGCATTTTGAGAAAGAGTTTTCTGGCTAGAACTAATATAAACGTACATTTACTGTTTACTTTAGGATGGCCTCCATATGAATATCAGTTTTTGAAGTTTATTTTTTTAAAGAAGCACTCATTTATCTAAAAATGTATGTTTTGGTTTAGCCTATTGAAATCAAAGTTCATTAAGTAGTGTTTTTATTGGGAAAATTGGTTTTATTTACATAAAATATCTGAAACAGAATTTACAAGAAATGTGCTAATTTTTAAAACATCTTCTAAGCATGTTAATTTTCATAAATGATTTTCAGAACATCAGGAGGGCTGATCACTCTGACCTTTAGACAAAAGTGAACAGCAGGTAGTCTCACTTTAACATCGTATTTTTGACCTGTTTTTTTTCATCTTGCCTGCTTTTCTTCAGTTCTCAGATTACGATTACTGTATTTGTCCTCCAACTACTCAGGATCTTTCCCTCCACTGAACTTCACTATATTTTATTTTATTCTCTCACATTTTATGCCTTTTCAGTGTATTCAAGGAGATAATTACATGGATATACCAATTAGCGTAATAGTTTCCTAGGGCCGCTGTAACAAAGTACCATGAACTGGGTGCCTAATAGCAGAAATTTATTCTCTCCCTGTTCAGGAGGCTAGAAGTCCAAAGTTAAGGTGTTGGCACAATTGTGCACCCTCTGAAGGTTCTAGGGGGAGAAAACTTCCTTGTCTCTTCCTGGCTTCTGGCAATTCTTGGTGTTTTTTGACCTGTAGCTGCATCCCTTCCATCTCTGTGGCCTTGCTCCCAATTTCTCCTCTATGCCTCTGTGCCTGACTGTCCTCCCTTTTCTTAAAAAGACACCAGTCACTGGATTTACGGCCCACTGGAATCTAGAATGACTTAATTTTAACTAATTATTTCTGCAAAGACCCTATTTTCAAACAAGGCTATGTTCTGAAGTTGATAACAAAGAGTGATCACTGTATTTAAGAGAGTGATAGCAAAGTGGAAGGGGAGAAATTTCTTTAGATTGAAAGAATTGTATTTGGAAAATAAGAAGTTTAAGACAAATGTTCTTTCAAAAAACATGTTAGAACAAACTTCAAAATACTCTATATACCTCTGTAACCAGATTAGTGAGGCCATGCTCAATTAATAATTAACACAAGGTTGAGGAGCAAAGCCACTTCCTTTAAGAAATAAACAAATTTAAGTAAAATATATGCTCTCTAGCCCAAAAATTCTGGCAAAAATATCTTAATAGTCTTAAGGTTTTAAATCAACAGTCCTTGCATCTATTAAAGAAAAACTCTCAAGATTACAAGAAACTATCATTCTTAGTAAACATGTTAGACTGAAGCTCAACTTTATAATAAGATAGAAAATATCATAAAATTAACTTAAATATCATGATAATGACATGTGAATATTTTCTACCCTTTCTTATTCTTTCTCAATAAAGGGCAATAATTTTAAAATATATTGTAAATACATGCTATGAGTGGAGGGACAATGAAGTGAAGGACATCTTTGTTTTCTGAGCTAGTCCCACATGAGGGTAGCAAGGAGGAACCAAAAACGGGACTGATAATGTCAGAGAAAGAAGAAAGAAAGCTTGCAGCTGAGAGCACATTGTTCATTGTCCTTGAGATAAAATGGAATTTTTCCCTGTTACTTAGAAATGTAAATGGCACAGGTCTCAGAATAAAAATTTTAAAATATTTTATTCTATAGATGGAATGGAATTAAATGACCCAAGGATCTGATAGATCCAGTAAGAGAAGACCATGGATCTCATGTTCAAGTTTTTATGTCTGCAGTGGATTCTTCCCCATGGGTTACTACATCAAAAACATTTTTTTTATACTAATAATTTTTTATTTTTCAGTAAGAGTTCACATACAATACTATATTAGTTTATTAGTTTCAGGTGTACAACATAGTGATTAGACATCCATATAACTCACAAAGCGATCACCCCCATAGTGCCCCTCTAACATCATACAGAGTTATTACAATATTATTGGCTATATTCCTATGCTATACTTTCTATCTTCATGACTATTAGTAATTACAAATTTGTAGTTCTTAATCCCCATTCCCCTTTTTGCCAACCCCCTCAACCTCTTTCTTATGTAGTAACCCTCAAAATGTTCTCTGTATCTATGAGTTTGTTTCTGTTTGTTTATTTATTTTTCTCTTTAGATTCCAGATATACATACAATCACATGGCATTTGTCTTCCTCTATCTGACTTACTCCACTCAGCACACTACTCTCTAGGTCCATCATGCTGTATCATTTCCCATCCCCAAATTATTTTTGTCTTTTAATCTTTAAGGTTGTTGTCCATCACATAATCATCTCATGTAGTTGCTTAACTCATTTGCCCAAAGCTCATCTCTGGAAGCAGGAGGCCCATTGTGGGGCATACATAGCAAACCTCAGTGTCTCTAAGACAGGAAACTTTATAGTCACTCTTACTTTCTGCCTTACTCTCACAGTAAGTCTTTGCTACGATGCCACAAAGCAACCTTACATAGTTAATATGACTTTATGGTGTCAAGAATTATCAGTTAGATCACTCATATTCGGCAGGAATAAAGTTGGTTTCCGTGGGTGTATGGTGTTCATTCTTTCAATCCAAATAGATTGGAAATATTTTTTTTTTAAATTTCGGGTTAGCTTACGAAATAGGTGGCACTACGGGAGAAACTTCATAGTATTTAGAGAAAGAAAAATCTAAAGCTATTTTTAACGAATAACAATATCTATGTTATAAAGCAAGGAGACATATGAAAATTAATATGTTGGACAATATTGGACAATGGGACACTATCCGAAGTTTTTACCTGTATTATATGAATATTTTTGAAATTTAAGCTTAAAATCTAATAACTTTTGTTTCCTTTCCTTTCCTGTGTAATTGTATCCATTTTTCAAGTGTAAGATAAAGGTTACTGATGATATCTCATATGTTTTGAGTAAAAATTAAAATTGTTTTACAAGTCAAGAAGAAAATCAGTTAACACAATTCAAGTAGGCTGTTGCTTCCGAGACCTCTCTGGAAACCACGCCAAGCCCTCCGTCCTGCTACCCAGCTCTTCTGTTGAAATGTGCTATCTTCTCTGACAAGCATGGTTATTCCTTTGGATAAATGCTTGTAATAAACATTGAAGTATTGTTCTAAGCCAAAGTTTCTCAACCTTGACATTTGGGGCACAATTCACATTTGGGGCTAGGGTGTGCTTTGTCTTGAGGGCTCATCCTGTGCATTGCAAGATGTTTAGCAGCATCCCTGGTCTCTTACACATTAGACGCCAGTAGCACAAAATGTCTCTGGGCACTATCAAAGGTCTCTCTTTAATTCCTTGTGAATTGGCTCCAAGAATCTAGCAAGGCATTGAGAGCATGAGAGTTTTCTAGAGCAGCTCAGGAAGCCTCAGGAAGCAGCTGCACAGGGTAGATATGAACTGGCTATTACGGGGTAAATGTAACTTCCAAAAATAACAAAAAAAACTGGATGGAGGGAGTACAGAGATGAAGAGTATAAAGAAAGACAACTGAAAGAAAGACAAAATATTGAGAACAATATGGCCTTCAGGACAAGGCTTACACAGATAACCAGAAAAGGAAAATCACAATGGACCGTCAGAAAACCAAGGATCATGAGCTCCCCTTAGTTTCCTAATCCATAAATTGTGGCTATTTCCAGACCTGGTTACCTCAGATTGGAGTGTTAAGGCAATATATTAGAACGTGCTTTGTAATTGTGTTCTCTATAAAAATCTCAAGAATTACTATTTTTGTACAGCTGTGCCTTGCATATAAGTCTGAAGGGTAAGAGGATGTAACTCGAAACTGCTGAGAGCCTGAGGATAGAGCAGAGTCCATTCTAGAGTAGAGCCACGTAGTTTGATAATAATCCAGGTCATGCTTCATAATCTAACCCTGGATTCCTGAGCATTGGAGACAGTTAGAAGGGTATCCAAGAGTATAAAGTTTTATCCAAGTAGATAAGAGAGAAACGTTCAACTGTTAGGCTCTTCCATATAAAGGAGTTTCTGTTAATCTCAGCTTATACTTATGCGTCTTCCCAAAAAGAAAATCTTAGCAAATCTTTGTAATAAGCCCATGGTACTGTCTGTACTATTTGTATTCTATGGCAGAAAGAAACTAAACTTAACTAAAGAAACACAATTTAACTAAAATTGGCTAGTAGACAAGGGGGGAACAAGTGAAAACACCAGGTTGAAAACATAAGGCAACAAAACCTTTTGGAAATTCCTAAAAGGTTATACTGAGGATCAATCAGTTCAAGTTTTAGGGAAAGATTTAGTGCTTGTTCATTCAATCCTAGTAAAAATAGCTAAACATGTTTGCCCATGGGAGTCTAGACTTTTTTATCTGGCCAAAGGAAGACCCTCATCACTGAGGTTAGCTCAGTTTTTACTGGGATGTCTGTGTGGCAGAATTTAAGAGTGCAGATATAAGCACAGGTACTGGATCATCTCCATCTTCTGCCTATATAGGAACCTGGATATCATTCTTTCTCATTTTCAATTTTTTTTTGTTCTTGAACTAACTACAAATAAAAATGTATGGAAATGTGCTTTAAGCTTTCTATTTCTGAAATGCTTTTGGTAACTGCAACGATACTAAGTTGGAAACTGAGAGCTTAATTATGGTCAACTCTGTGGTATAGGAGGTAGCCATCAGCAGCTGTGATACCAGACTGCTTTTCTTTGTTTCTAGTCTTTGTGGGTTGATTCCAACTTTTATTTTACACTTCTTCCTCTTTTCATCCCCCAAGCAAGAGAGCTAATGTATTTGCAAAACATAGTTACTGTAGTCATATTGAGAGAGATAATAAATAACCACAGGTTAATGACACAAGGAGTAGAATGGCTAGCTGCCAGAAAAAGAAAGGTGACTTGAAGAATGTTATAGGCTTTAAGAAAAATAAACTGGCATTAGGTATTTGCCTTATTTCTGTCAAATGCAAAGATTTCAATACATGCATCCCAGGACAAGTACATAGAGTAGAGCAGTGTTAGCTTTTAATGGTGAGGTTAATTGAAAAATGGGGCAGGCCCTCATTTAGCGTATTTCTTAGCACTAAGTGATTTCTAATAAGAATGATTTCTTCTATGTTAAGGAAACCTACAAAATAGATGGGGAAATCTTTATGATTTCTACTTAACTTGAAGTTGTATGATTTATGTGTTGTTGGATTCTCAGAACTTTTACAAGAAAAACACTGGAAAAGCTGGTTTATTTTATATAGTACAACATGGATGAATCTTGAGGACATGTAGCCAGTTACAAAAGGACAAATACTATGTGATTCCACCTATATGAAATATCTAAGGTCAAATTCACAGAAGCAGGAAGCATAATGGTGGTTGCCAGGTGTTGTGTGGAGGGAGAAGTAGGGAGGAGTTGTTCAAAGAGTATAAGTGTTGTAGTTTTGCAAGATGAGAATGTTCTGGAGATCTGTTGCACAGCAATGTGGATACACTGAACACTTAAAAATGCTTAAAACAGCAAATTTTATATTATTTTGTATCATAATTAAAAATTAAAAAAAAAATCCTGGCAAGAATAATTGAATAGAAAAGCACAGAATGCAGAAGGTCTAGCTGAGCAAGTGACTGTTAGATAAGTGACTATCAGATAAGCTTTCAGATTAGCAAGTGAAAATTACTGTTTCAAGTAACTTGAGAGGAAAGAACAATTCAGCTTCTTAGTGTCTGTTATGTCACCTAGAAAAAGATACATCATGCAATCATTCAATAAATATTTAGTAAACAACTTGGGGGGAGGCAATCATTGTGCTAAGTGGTGGGAATTCAATAATGAACAAGACTGACTTCCATTTCATACCTCAAGTCTATTGCAAATTCCCTCATGCTGAGGTTGTCAGTGGACCTCCTTGTAAGTAAATAATTAAAAGTCGGTTTTACAGAGCCTCATTGATTATTTCCACCCTCTTAAAACTTTCTTTTCTACTGACTTCCATCACATCACTCTTACTGGTTCTTTTCCCACTAGAGCTGTTTCCTCCGCCTGCACTATAAAAACTGGTATTCTTCAGGTTATGATGTGAGGCCCCCCTTTCTTCTAACACAGACTCCACCACAATCTCATCAATTGACTAATGACTCCCAATCTTAACTCCAGGTTCCAGAATATTATATCTTACATGCTACTGGACAGCTCTACCTGGATGTCCCAAACCCAACATTTTAAAAACTCAATTCATCATCTTTTCTGATGCCTTTCTCCTTTTACATGCTCTACATCAGAAGATGACACGATCATTAATTTAATTGCCCAAGTCAGAAATGGGGAGTCATTCTACATTTTTTTCTGTCTTATCCTCACCTAGAATGACTCAACATGGTTTGTTAATTTCACCTCTTTAATAATTTTTAAATATGAGCTGTCATGTCTTTCATCCTACTGTCACTGCTTGAGTTCTCATTTGAATGATCTCATTTGAATTATTTGAATAGACTCATTAGCTTCCACCCACCTAGCCTTGATGTTCCTTAATCCATCTGACACATTGCTATCAGAATGACCTTAACACACAAATCTGATTATGTTGTTTTCTCTGCACAAAGACAATTGAAATTAAATTTCTATTCACATTCTTTAATGGCTCTCCATTACTTATGAGGTAAAAGTTTTACACTTTTCTCATGTCTTTTGGGTTCTCTCTTGGCCTTTTTCTTTTACTTATATTACCTTTGCATTCTATTCTGAAGTGAAATTGAGCTCTCTGGTTTGAGACTACTCTAGGCTTTCTTTCAGTTCTGTGCCCACTGTATGTTATTTCCTTTGACTAAAACACTCTACTGCGAACATGTCTGATAAAATGTTTTAGAAAAAAGAAAGCATTTTTCTTAACCATATAGAGTCCTGTTTGTAGGTGGTTCCATTGTTACTTTAATGATTTTAAAAGTGCACAAATATACTCTATATTTTCTGTTCAATTTTTTCATAAATCTAAAACTACTCCCAAAATAGTCTATTATATATTTAAGGAGTATATCCTGATATCTGAAAAAAGTTTGATTATCATCTGTGTCTGCTTTATTAAGCACCTTCTCTGATGGTACTGAGAACTACTGAACACGAGAACATTAAGAAACTAAAGTGAAGATGATATTAGTCAAACCCAGGGAGACACTTTTTTCTTGGCATTGATTGTTAATGCCCAAAACTGGTGATTCTCAGGATACTCATGAAAATTTTGTCTTTCTCTATCGCGGGATAGATTCTCAAATGAGTCAGCTCCCCCATGCCACTGGAAACAAATTAATAATCTACCATTTAAAGAAAAGAAAAATTATTCATTAACAAGTGTACATCTTCTAAGAAGAAAATCCTGATGACCATAACATTACTTCTGAAAAAAATAGTATTAATGCCAGTGATGATGCTGATATTGATAGCAACAGTGAACATTTGTTGAAAGCCTACTATGCACCAAAGACTCAGCATTTTTATCAATGAAGTAAGTATCGTCATCATCTTCCCCATTTTTCTGCTAAAAGCTTACAAAGGTTTAGTCTCCTGTTAAAGGCCACACAGCTATTAAATAAGATTATAATAGAAAAGACTGGTAGTATAGTTACTGCTGTCCCTAAGAGAATGTAGACACAGAATTAGGAACTTCTTAGAACCAGACACCCAGAACTTTTCTCATTTCTTTACTCCTAGAGCTTTTTCTCATTTTGAGAGATCTGCACAACTTCAGTCAAGAACAGTGGGAGAGACCTTTGTCACACTACTTAAAATGCAGATTATAAGTGGGCTTTTTAGCTTCATTGTCTCTACATTAAGCCACGGTGGGGAGAAAGCTACATGAAAAATAAATATCTGATAAGTGTTCTCTGCGTTGGGCAACATCTTTCCTTTGAATTTGAAAGAGAGGGAAAATAGCATATCTCTGTTATGAACATTGGAATGAGAAAATTAAAAAAAACTCAGATCCTTTTGTTAGAGATTCACACAAAACAATAAAGGGGAATGGGAGACTGTTTTTTACAGAACTGAAGCGCTTGTGCTAGCTTACCGAATACGAAATAAAATGATTTGGAGGCATGGTTTGTGAAAAGGGAATTAGAAGTCTTGATTCTAACAAGATAGAATGTAACCGGACTTACATGGCTTATGAAAGCCATTTGGTGCTTTTGGGAATGCAGAGAAAGCCTGGCAGGGAGAGGTGAAAAGGACAACTCTGAGCCTCTTTCCCTTTCTGCAGCCAGTCACACCAGGGCAATGGGATTTCAGAGAGAATTTTCCCTGTGAAAACAAAGGTACTAATGTTCTGACATTTTGTAATGTTTTATCCTTTCTCTGTCTCAGTCATGATTATCCTCACGACAAGCTTGTGATGGCAGTACAGCAGGTATCTTAACCCTATTTATCCAAGAAAAAAAAAACATACATGGTGAGATTGTTTCGGCTGAATTCAGGGAGTTAATAAGGAGACGGAATTGACTAGAACCAGGAATGTTTAGACTGGTACTGTACGCATTGCTCATTAGGTCAAAGAAAATATTAAAAAAGAATGAGACCTCAGATCTTATACTTCCAAGGTCTGAGAAAGGGTATAAGAAGTGCAGAAAAAAGCAGAGGAAAAGAGACGTTTCCAAACCCACCCAAATTAACTTTTTGGCTTGAGGAGTAAATGACTTATTTTGGGTTCTTCAGAAATATGCCTTAAAACAGGATTTCAACGCAAGAGGTTTGATTGGGAGATGATGATTCCAGGAAAAATCAATTGGAGAGTGGGAAATTGAGAAAGGGAAATGAAGTCAGTCAATAAAGTGTACGTGATAAGCTCATTACCACTCTTTGCTACTGAAGCTTAATTCCACCGGGAACTTCCCAGGAGTCAATGTAGAAAATGCTCTTCATCGTTTGCTCAAGGGGTGAAGGTTAAGAGGCGCTGCAGAGGTGAGTGTAAAGGGGGAACACTGATTTCCCAGCACTTATAGCCAGCCAGGTTTATCCAGGTTCCAGCCTACAGAGAAAACCCTAGGACAGTGGAAATTGGATGGTTTTCACTCCAATGATAAGATCATAAGAGGCGTGGGTGGGTACCGACAGTGTCTACATCACGATGTCTCCAGCAAAGGTCAAGAGTGGGAGGGAAGGACTGAAAGAGTAGGCAAAGAAAATCTCATTCTTAGTTGAAGAAACATAATGTATTGTAATTAGTTGTGTTTTCTTAGCATCAGAGGTAATGTTAAAGAAGCTCTTTAAAAAAATCTAAATTAACCTTTGTTGAAATTAACCTCCCACGTCCCTTTCCCTTAACCCCTGGCACCATAAATTTGTTCTCCATTTCAATAATTTTGTCATTAAAAAAAAATGTTATGTAAATGTAATTATGTGGTATAAACCTTTTGGGGTTGGATTTTTTAAATCAGCATAATTTTCTGCAAATTCTTTCAAGTCATTGTAGATATCAATAGTTCATTTTTATTGTTGAATAGTATTCTATGATATAGAGATAACACAATTTGTTTAACAATTCAGCTATTGGAAGACACTTGGGATTTTGTTCATTTTTTGTTCTTATGAATAAAGCTGCTCACTAGTATTTGGTGTTGTCACTATTTTTTTTTTGTTTTAACCATTTTGGTAGAACTAGAACTTTTTCTTTTCATATAAATTTTAGAGTAAGTTTGTCTGTATCTATATAAAGCTTTAAGATTTTGGTAGAAATTTTGATAAACATTAAAAGGAACACATTCTTTCTAAGTATTAAGTCTTTGATTTTTCCTCAGCATTTTATTTTATAATTTTCACCTACGGATCTAATACATGTTTTTTATCTTTATATTTAATTATTTAATTTTCTTTTGAGCCATTATAAATGGTATTGCATGTTTTATTTCAGTTTCTACTCGTTCACTGTCAATACATAGAAACACAATTGTTTTTGTGTATGTGCTGATCATGGATCCTGTGACTGCTAAACTGTCCTAGGAAGTTTTATTTTACAGATTCCTTGGAATTTTCTTTATATACATGATGATATTTGTAAATAAAGATAGTTTTATTTTTTCTTTCTAATTTGTATGCCTTTTGTTTCTTTTTCATACCCAATTATTGCAATGACTAAAACCCAGTTTTATGTTAAATAAAAATGGTGAGAATGAATATCATTGCCTTGTTTCTGATCTTAGAAGAAAAGCATTCTATCTTTCACCATTAACTGAGACATTTCATCATGAATGAAAGTTAAAGTATGTCAATTTTTTCTGTGTTAATTGATATAATCATATGATTTCTTTAGCTGGTTATTATGTGAATTTGATTGACTAAATTTTGAATATTGAATCAGTTTACATACATGAAATAAATGCTACTTGGTTGTGATGTAGTATTCATTTTATAAAA
This sequence comes from Cynopterus sphinx, assembly GCA_030015415.1. Taxonomy (NCBI): domain Eukaryota; kingdom Metazoa; phylum Chordata; class Mammalia; order Chiroptera; family Pteropodidae; genus Cynopterus; species Cynopterus sphinx. The sequence goes on along the minus strand of CM057380.1, from coordinate 149,329,976 downwards.
TGTTTGATTTGACCTGCTAAAATTTTGTCTATAGTTTCCAGAATTCTGCTTCTCTTTAGGATCTGAGAATTTTAGATATGTGGAACTTATGACAAACAGATTTTATTTTTTTTTTCTGCTAGGCTTGTTATGTCTTACTTGTGTGACAGAACTGTGATTTTAGAGATACTGGGAAGTGTCCCTCCATATATGTTTTCATGCATGTGATGACTGAGAAATTATAAGAGAGGACAAATTATTTTATTTTACAATTGGAAGTAAACAGCTTGAAATACAAAACACTTATGGGAAAAAAACATCAACAGATTATAACCTTGGGGAAAGCAGTAATACAAACACATCTAATTTTGGCTACTGTGGATAGTGACATGTAGAAATGGTGGGCATTTGACACTACTTTCCACCTATAATCCCTGCATTTCTCATCTTTCATTCTTTATTAATACATAGTACATCAAAGCCTCATTGCCAGACCAAACTTCAAAATGTTTAAAATCACATAAACTAGTTTCTTAAAATTTTAACATGGACGTGTAACATAAATAAGACATATAAATGTTTTGGTAGGAAGGAATGAGGTAGCTCAGGCCAAAAGGAGGAGACTCAGGCCAAACTCTTTTTTTCTCTGCCAATAGTTTATAAACCATTCTTCTGATCCAGGTTCTTCTGAAAGATATGTAAGATGATTGCTTGAGGGGAGAGGAAATACTCAAGTAAGATCATTTCTTTTTCTTAGAATTATATAATTTTATATGTCAGTTTCTCTAATAACCTTTGGAACCAAAATCAAACAGAATGATATTCAAAACTGAAGAAGGAGAGAGTCTACACAGAAGTTATGTGGATATCAGTGTGATCAAAGATAGGCTCCAAATCTGTTTTGACTAAATAAGAAGTTTTCTCTGTGAGTCTCATTTCTCTTTCCGTACCTTTGTTGCTGTCTTTCTGTACCATTATGAAGCCAATGACTTTCATGTGACCATGATCTATTTTTAGAGGGGAGGTTTTGAGGAATTCTTGGAGCTAAAGTTTTAGTAATTGTCTTTATATGGATACATGTAACACATATAATATAAAACTAAAAGTGATAATATAAAAATAGGAGTTACGGTAGAGTGGTGAGGTTGTAGCATTTTTTTTCCCTATGAATTTTAAAAATAGTATTCATACTTACAGTTTGAAGTTGAGTAAATTGTATACCTGATAGCTTTAAAAAGACAAAGAGATATAACTATAATTTCTGTTAGTACAATTTTCCCCCTTCCAGAGAGAAAGGAACACAAGACTCATTGTAGAAATGGGGGACTCTGTCCATCTCGTCACACACCTCACCACAGAGCTTTGAGGTAGAATATACACATATATATGTTCAATCCCTGGTTCTGGAAATATGCACTAACAATGTAATTTTGAACAAATTACTGCATATCTCTAGCTACAATTTTATCTTCTTTCTATAGAGAATGTTTCCCTCAGAAGATACATTAGGCACTTCACAGTTGCATCTGCATCTCCATGTTAGAGCAGAGTAATTTCCTGTAAAAAATTTGACAATCATTTGCTCTTGATGGACTTAATCTCTAAGCATTATTGATAAAAATATTTTATGCATTTATTCTTGAATTTGACCATGCATGGAAGTCTTAAAGACAAAGATTTAGACCCATCCCAAACTAGGTGAATCAGAATTTCCTCTGGCAAGATCCAAGACTCAATATTTTAAAAAGTTCTCAAGGGTGATTTTGGTGATTGCACAGATTTTGGGAGGCCAGTACTTTTCCAGCTTAAAAGTGCATGTGATTCAATCAGGGCTCTTGTTAAAATGAAGACTCTATCTAATTCAGTAGATTCAGGAGAGAGGTCGAGACTATGAATTTCTCAGGAGCTCTCAGGGGTTGTAGATGCAAAGGGCTGAAGCAGGAGCATCACTCTTTAGGTAGCAAGGGTTTAAACCTTGGGATCTTCCTCTATTTGAAAGGGCAGGTCACACACTCTCAAGGAGGTTACATCTAGGAAAAGAGAACTGTAATTGCAGCCCAGAGACTTCTTAGTTTGTATTTCGAATGGCAAAAGAACCATAAATTATTTCTGGCAGGACTAAAATATAAGTGGTTGAATGCATGCTTAAAATGTCAACTCCAAGAAGGCATTAAGAGAAAGAAGGCAGTTGGTCAAATATTCCTTGTTTTTATGAGGTATTCTGGGAGGAAAGGGCAGGAGTCATGTTTTGTTTTGTATATCCATGCATAGGGCAACTTGATTATTATACTTTAGAATAATTTTAGACAGTCGTCTGTATAGTAAAATTCCTTTTTTTATCAGAAGATTTCCTCAACAATGAACACTTACTGGGAAATTCCATGTTTTATCATTCAAATTCAGACTTCTCAAAAATATTAAAATGAAAATATTTAAAAATTTTGAACAAACTTCTAATTTTTTATTAATTAAACACAAAAAAAACAATGTCATTTTGATGAATTTATCAAAATCTCATCTTCAACTTTGTATGTTCAAAACATTGTATTATAAAAAGTTAACCATAATGTTCTTAATTTACTCTAAAAAATAAAGGTGTCAAGTACAACAGGTTTTTTTTTTTCTAATCAATGCGTGTTTTCCTTTGGCAAACTAATGATAATGTTACCCAGAAGCCTGGTCTCAGAATAGAGGAATTAATTATATGATCTAAATACTTAATACCATCAAATTCTGATAGTCTGTTGCTTTAGTCTTCACAGTGGAGTTGTTGCAATGAGTAAACACATACCCAAACCCACACAGATACTGTCTCCAGTTAGGATTCTGGCCATAATCTACCAAAGTGGTGCGTACTTGCTGTATACCAGCCCAATCCACATTGTGGATGAGACGTCTGATTTGGCCTGTCAGGATACTCTAATCTCTAGACAATAAACAATAAAGTCAGTGCTTCTTATTTATGTTATTATTGCTGACCACCACATTTCTTTTCCTAAAAACACATTGAACACTACTTTTCTTTCTCTTTGATCATACTCCTCAGTTTATGGCTAATTGTGGTCAGCATTCTGTCCCAGACTTTATATGTTTGTTTTGTGATATTTATCACCTTTTCTTTTACGAGCTTGCAAGCTCAGTTACATTTCCTTATCCCCTTTATAGGTCCCTCCTACAGTACTCATAATAGGTAGCCTTCCAATCTACCTTCCACATGTTTTGATCTTTGAAAGATGTAAGAAGTGATTTTGTCAGTTTAATGCATATAAATTTAATGCTGTAAAATGAATTTAAAAATAGACCATGAATATAGTAATTTTGTATGGGATAAATTTAGAAATGAATATATAGATGAAAAGACAAGCTTTTTAATAAAAAGGCATTAGAATAACTGGTTAGCCATTTGGAAAAAGGTAAAATTCTATCCAGATCAAACACTATAAAATAGAAAAAATTACAAAAAGATTAGCATCATAAAAATGCAATTATACAAGTTCTGGAAAACATCATGTACAAATTCCTTTTTTCACCAAGACACAGGGGAAAACTTCCTAATAGAGCTAAAAATTCAGAGGCAATAAATGTTTATAAATTTGATCATATTAAAACAAAACAAACTTTGTGTAGCAAAAACCAAAAGACAAATAACACAGTGGGAAAATATTGTTGCAACTTTTATCATAGAAAATGGCTAATAACCTTAATATGTAACAACTGCCTAACAAGCATTAATAAAAAGAACAACTTGATTTTTAAAATGGGCAAAAATACAGACAGTTCTCAAAAAACAATGACAACAACCCTTGATGAATGAGAATTTGAAAACAGTTCTACTCATAAAGACAGCAATGCAATTAAAACTACATTAAGATACTGTTTCTCATCATCGGTCTTGCAGCATATACTGTTGGTATGATTCCAGGAAGACAGACACTCTTATACTTTGCTAATGAGACTATAAAATGGTGCAAATCTTATAGAGAAGAATTTGCAGTTAGTAAATTCCCACCCAAATTTCCCCTTTGAGTTAGAAATCTCACTTTTGGAAATCTATCCCAAACATAAATTTGCAAAAGTAAAAAGTGACATATATACAAGATTATTAGTATATTTATAGTAGCAAAAGACTCAAATGACTCACATGGTTATAATAGGCAACTGATTGAATAATTGTAGCACAATCACACAATGGAATACTATGCAGTTGTAAAAAGGGACAAGAAATTTCTGCACATTAAAATATAGCCATCTCCAAAATATACAGTTAAGTGAAAAGAGCAAGAACAAAAGCACATTGGCTTTTGTATAAGAAAGGGAGATGGCGGAAAATATATACATTTTGTAAAACATATATGTTTGCCAAAGGAAACAATTGAGGGAAATGTAGAGTTAATGAAAGAATTCTTTGAAATTTCTCATTAAGTTTAAAATTTAGAATCATGGAAATATTTTACATGATAAAAATTAATAATTTTTTACTATCATTGAAAATTGAAAACAATGAAAACAAATGAATCTTGTCATATAGTAAGTTGATATAAAAATCTTACAGAGAAAAGATTTATACCTTCTGACAGCACTGTGGTTGTAAGTCCTCAGCTATATGTAACTTAAAGACTAAAAACTACAAAGGAATTTTAAACTTCACTTAGTATTTTTATTGTTAATTTTAAAAACATTTTTAATTTGAAAGTTTTATGTTTATTAATTTGAAAGCACAGGATTGTATTAACATTAGTAGAAGATATTTAGAATAAAATACAATGAAGTTAATATTAAATTTAAATTAGAAATATCAGTGAAATTCATATATATATTATAAATATATATATATAAATATATTTAAATATATATTTCTTAACTGCACTTGACAAAAGGCCTAAAAGCAAAGATAACTGAGGGACAAAAAACATACATAATGCTCAGATTGTGATTTCTAAGTAATATTTCCCACTATAAGGAGTAAAGGTTCTTTAGCGAAATGATTGATTCCAGCTCTGGGACAGGAAATGTACAAAATAAATCTGTATATCTTGTACCAGAAGGCAAAAAAGTTATCAAATTTTAATGAGGTTGTATCAGAAGGACAAAGAAGCCAGCTTGAAGGGACTCCCACTGGCCAAAATAAGACCCTTTAGGCATCTCTCCACCAACTCCAAATGACTGCATCTGATTAAAACATATTAAATACGTAAACATCATGAATTTATAAATGATAAGAACCATGACAACTAAGATGCTGAAGAGAAAAAAAAAGACAAAGTAGAAAATAAAACTCCCTGTCCACCACTGGGGGGTTGTTGGGTAAACAATTCGATATTAAAAACCAATAGTTAAAGGGAAATAATTAAATATTTATCCTTTTCAGTTTGAGATCTGTTTTGGAGTAATCAAATGGCCTAAGTGAATGAAGGAGAGTTCTCAGTTGAAGAATTCCAGTAATAAGTGCAAAAAGAACAGTAAAGTTGGTAAAACACTAATAAAAGACAACAACTGGTTCAGGCAATATTTATCAATGATGGTGGCATCATTAGGTGAAAAAATTATAAGGAAGTTTACCATCTGAACTTATTGACCAATCGTAAAATTATTAAGAGGAAAAATGATGTGCTTCCTGAAGTAATGCTTTATGAATTACTGACACCCCTTATAAAGTTTTTCTTACTCATTCTCTAAAATAAGTACAAAGAAAAATTAAACCTGAATCGAGCCTTTACATTTAACTTCTAATCTAGTGGAAATATGGGAAAGAAGGACACATTAAATGATATTATGAAGAAGCCATCAGCCACTTCTGGAGTGTGATGTACTTTTTAAGACAAATAACCTTGTTTTTTAAACAAGTTAATAGCACTAAAAATAAAAATAAGGTTGGGACTGTTCTTAACTAAGAGACTTAGACTTTTGAGGTAACAATCGAATACCATTGAGTAAGCCTAGTTTGAGTCCAATAAAAACTAAAATTACAAATTCATTTTTGGGACAGTTTGACCCATTTGAAAATAGACTGGATATTAAATAACATAAGAAATTGTTCATATTTTTTGCTAGGTATAAAAATGGCATTTTGTAAGAAAATGTCATTCATGTTATCATTACTATTATCCTTATTTTGAAAGTCATTCTAAGGTAGATCAAGATAAAATATAATGGGGTCTGGGATTTACTTATATAAAACTTATAAAAAAGGGAGCATATGAGAGAAAGAACGCAAAAATGGCAATGTGAGGACAAATATTTGAAATTTTCTTTAAAAGAAATATCACCTACTAAGACCAAGCAAGAACTGAAGAGAAATACTGGAGGCAGGCAGAAAGCTGGGGAACAAAGGCAGAACCAGAACTCGAGTCCAGGATGCTGCCTGTCCAGGCGACTGCTGACCATGCAGGCTACCAACTACAAAGAAGTCTGACCCTGGCCACCACCACTGGGGAGAATGTAAAGAGTCCAGCTGCCCCAAAGGCTAACATTCCAGGCAGAAATTATCACTGGAAATCACGCCAAAGCTGGTCTCAACAGATCAGATAATTGGAGGCAGGAAGATAATGTGGCCAAGCTTAATATAAAGGTTAGTTCTTGTTTGATTATTTCAGGATAAAATAAAATCGACAAATAGTTATGTGTTCAATTCATAACTGAAGCAAGTTACATTTGTTTCTGGCATTTATTAAATGAGAGAAGAACTTTATGATTGCTATTTCCTCATAGTAAGTTCTTATATGTTAAAACACATAATGAATTAAATTTTCAACCTTCTATTCAGATTCAAAAATTTGAATTCCATCAGCCTTTTCTTATTTTTTTCCTCTAATTCTTTCATTATTATTCTTCTTTTTCACATCTCAAGAACTAAATTTTAATTACAGAGCACATTGAAATACCACACAAATGTCAGGCAATCTTAAAGAAAAGGTACAGGGGCCAAACTAAGAACAAGAATTCTGCACATTAAATAGGAGTCAGAGAAGTCATGTGGACAGCTGGGGCATGGAATTGGCCTGTCACTAAAGATAGTGTCTCAAATTACACTGGCATTTTCAACACAGCAAAACTATCTTTAAAGAGACTATAATGCTATGCCCTGCACCTAGAAAAAAGTTTTTGCTTGTGTGAAGTTCCTGTCAGCCTCAGTAGGGTTTGTCAACTGGATTTGCAAATGGGAACTACTCCTTTCAAACGTGAAGCTCCATCTCCAAGACATGACAATTTATCCTTCCATTGTCTCAAATCCAGAAACTTCTTTCTTCACAAAATGTTCACTTACTCATCTTGATTTTTTTTTTTTTGCCTCTTTTTCAACTTTAAGGCACCATGAAGCACAAGCAAGCGAAGCTTCCTCAGAGTGTTTAAGCTGACAGAGTTTTTTCAGATGGTTCTTATTTCTTTGCTTCATGGACATGGAAAATTCTGTAGAGCTTTCCTCTGCTTAAGAATAGGAAATTGCATATAGAAGAGAAGAAAAATGGGGGAGGGGAACCCAAGTAACCTGTCCTTATTTTGTTTGGAATTGAGGTGTATGCTATGTTCAATACCTGTGTGTTTGTTCTCCGATGTTAAACCCTCAGCACTCCACTTGTAGTGCATTTATGCAACCAATGTGATATAGCTTGACAAAAACGAAAATTAGAAAAATGAACTTCCTCATTTTGGTATGTTTAACATTATACATTAATTTAATTTTTATTTTAGTACATGGTTTAGAAATTTTGATAGCTACAAAGGTGTAAACACAGCTACATGCACAGAGCAATCCCATAGCCTAACTTCCCATTCCTAAGTTCTACTCACAGGGAAAATTGTTTTTCAATTTTAAGCTACCTTTTCTACTATTTACTTCTATATTCTGAGCAGTATGCTTATTGGATATTTCTTGATATTTTTTCAATTGGAAAATTGCATGGTATCTTCCTACTCTGGAAGATGAAGATTTAGTCCTTTTATTTTATACCCTATTCTCATGTTCTACCATGGCCCAACCTTCCAACATATGTAATTAACAAATTTTAGTTAATCAGGGTTAGGTTTAGATTATTAAGACTAGGTACATGCTGTTCACCAAGGCACTTGGCATACCAGGAGTACATTTTTTATATAACATTTAATTTCTTCTGGAGATACAACTGACTCTTTCATTTGCTTTAGTTTTCTATGTATCTAGAACTTCAGAAAGTGAGAGAAAGCATGAACTTTTATGATGCTTTGGAAGCATCAACTGCAGCTTAGTTTTAGAAATTAGCTGAGAGCTGTTCTCCAGCTGGCAGGTGTGTGGGGTCAGTGGGGAAACTGCTCTTAGGAGACAGGGCCATAGGCAGCATGTGGCATAGGGCTCAAATGCCTCGGGATCTTACTGAGAGACAGAAATACGTAAAAATGCTGCAGAGAAAGAAGGGCAATCAATGTTTCTTGGAGAAATTGCGTGTTAAAAATAAGAGGAACTCAACTTGTAAGAAGTATCAGTGGTTATGTGAGAAACAATTTTCACTAAATTCATGCCTCGGGTGCTAACTAAGCACATAACATTCTAAGAGAAAATGCAAGTAGGACTTTTTAAATATGTGGAATCAGGGAGCAAAAAGAAGGTTCATGGAGACTGGAATATGTCAAATGCTCTGCCTGGAGATAATGCGGTGCATACTGATTTTTTTTCCCTCTAGGATAGAGAAAGCATGTTATGACAATTTCCCTCTTAGTGGGAAATTTCTTGGAAATGAGCTCATAGTTTACGTTTTAGACTATTCTTCATAGACTGAATGGCATCATGATCCACTGAAGGCAAGATTTTTCTTCCCTTTATTTCTCATACTTCCTTTCTACCTGTCTTTCTAAGATAATATTGATCTTTGGTCTTGGTACACTTTCATAGGTATAGGCAGTCTTGAGTTCTGGAACATAATTTTTTCCTAAGGAATCTGGCCATAAGGGCCAAAGATTTGTTTTATGTTCCATGAAGATGAGGTCAATGGTGTGATAGCCTATGTCCGATTCAATATGACCAGAAAAGAGGTACACACAAATTTTAAAATTGAAATAACGATTTAGGAGGTATCAGTGAAAGAGAACGCAAGACCCAAAAGTTGCTGAAGAAACCCAGGTTAAGTGACTATCCACTGAGTTGAGCTGAGACAAAAGTGATTTTGAACTTAAAAATATTAATGCATAAAAAATGTATTTTATCTAAGACTTTAATTCTCTGTAGTAAGTTCATATTTGGAGGATGTGTATATGATTAATTTTTAGGTCACTGTAACATTTGGAAATTTTACTGATGTTGTCATTTGGGTATCACATGTAATCTTGGGTAAGTTAGGGTGGATGAAGTTACTAAGCATAATTTGAAATAAGAAATAGAATAAGTTGACTTTTTATATAGACATTCTAACTTTGAATTAATGTTCTAGTCTGATCCATATCAAGCATTTTGGGGGCAACCGCTGAATGAACATTGCATGAATTTCAGGAGAATGTATCAGTGCAATGAAGGAAGTGAGACATGGCATGATGAATGACAGCCATGAGGGCCAGTCACAATCCTGGTTGACAGAGTTTTGGCTGTAAAGTCTCCTGGCTATGGTGGAACAAACATTTGTGGAAACTCGATGATATCGCATGAGCCTACATTGCTGTTTTGGTCCAGAGGCAAGGACATTTCACATTTAGGAAATAGGAGAGAGTATTAATCTCTGACTTCACATCCTTACCTGCTCCTCCATTCAAATGGAAGGTGAATAATCGGAATCTGTGCACTCACTGGGTTATGAATTTGAATTCATTGGTTGGTACTTTGTTTTAAAACTAGGAACATGGCACTGCCCGGTCATAAAGGCAGTTGACATACCTTGTTTTTCTAGTCTCGTTGACAAAAGAGAAAAATAGAAGCTTTTCCCGGAAGTTCCTCTCTGTCTCTTTTTTCTCTATTCTAGCTTCTTAGCCTGTAATTAATTAGGTGATCACATCAGCCCTGCTTACTTTTAATGTCTTCAGTTTGTGGTTGGGGAAAGAGATGGCCTACTATGCTGTGAAAGTCAGTCTTGCCAAAGAACACTGTACTTTTGTAGAGAAATGAGCATCTGCCTGACCATAAATGAAGCTGATGTTTTGAGTCTCAGCTATAATCTCCTTGTACCCATTTTCTCTTATTTATGAGAAGTTGAGTCTTACCATTTTTTTCCTTTGCAAAGCTTCCCAACCTGTTGAGCGACTATGAAGTAACATGAGCTATCACACTCGTAACTGTCAACCATATGGCCACATCTGTAGACACCTCGGTGGGCCAAGTCGACAAGCATATGGCAAAGTGGGGCTCAATCCTGGATTGGAATCATCTGGGGCATTTTAAAAAATTATGATTCCTGGCCCTTCTCCCCAGAGATTTAATTTGATCAGACTGGGCTGGGGTTTTAGCATCAACATTTTTTTTAAAGCTCTGGGAGTTTCTAATATGCAGCCAGATTTGAGACCTAAGTAAAATTGGAAGCTGAATAATAAATGCTCTTCACCTGAAACAGGCTGAGAATAAGGGTTTTCAGTAATAAGAATAGTACTTTGATTTAGACTTCTCTTTTCTTCTCCCATTCCTTCACCCCAGTGTCCTCAGGGAAGAGGAGAAGAACTATCATTAATAATTTATAGACTTCATATATTTCAAGAGCTGTAAAGAGTACAGTTGTAGGTACTTAATCATCATCATGGTAATTGTATCTTTATCTAATTGAAGAATCAAAAGCTAAAGTTAGTAATTTTCCATCTCTTTCCCTGTTTAAGTGGAAAAATAGGATTAGAACACCAGCCAGTTTGAATTACTCCATTATTTTATTTCAAGCTTATTTAGTAAATAGTTTTTAAAGTTTATATTTTAGGGTTGCCATATCTTTATTTAAATTTTTCTTATTTGCAGCTGTTTTAAGAAGAAGAATAGAATAAAAAAGCCTTTACTCCACTATCTTATAAGTGAAGGGTGTGATTTCACCTCGATTATTATCTCTAGTTCCCCAAATGCCAGAGGTGGTATAGTTTAGCATTAAAAGGGCATGGGCTTTGGTGGCAGATTGTGTCAGTTCAAATCTCAGCTATGTTATCTGTGTAAACTTAAGTTTACTTTCTAACTCTATGCCTCAATCTTCCCATCTAAAGAGTGGAGATATTTTCTACCTTGTTCTGAGGATTAAATATGTTAATATAAATTAAGTATTGAGAACAGCATCATAATTAATCAAATGTCAGTTATTGTTTTGTCGATGAGTAAATATCTGAACTAATGAAAATATTATGTTGCTACAATGGTGCATTTTTGACATACTCTTCACTGGAGTAGAAGACCCTGCAAGACAGGTTGATTCTCGACCCCTTAGGAATTAAGAATTAAAGTCATTAAAAGGCTTAAAGAATTTGGTCTTTGAGAGACTTATAAGGATTTTTAACATTCTTGAGCATTTGATACAGGTCTGTATTAAGGGCTCGTATTGTTTTGTTTACTCCCCACAATTCCAGGATGGATGATTTCCCAATTGTAGAGTTGAGGAAATGTTCATTCACACTATAATATGTACAAAAATCTAGAGAAAAATCACTTATTAGTTACTTTTTCACATTTGTTTAAGTGGTAGTGTTATTAATTATGCTGTATTGTTGGTTTTAGGTATTGTATACTAAAGTTTTCATACTGATCTACCTATGCTCTAATCTTTTTCCCTACCCCACTCCTCATTTTTATGCTCTCAAGCAACAGCTGTCATAGCCTACCAGCCTAAATAAGTTTCCTAGGCTAAATGTACTGCAAGATACCCAAATATTTTTACTTTAAGGCAGAACACAAACCAAACCCAGACTGCAGGTGTTAAAACTCTTGAGTCTTGGCAGAATTAAAAAATTCTTCTTGTGTGTGGAAAAAGTTGAATGTTTGGGATTCTGTCTCTTGGGTAGGATTGTGGTTTAGGAGATTCAAAACCTATAAAGATGGCCACATGCCAATCCTTTGAGGTAGAGTCTTTGAAAGCCTCTAGGAACCTCTGTTGGCCAGTTTCCTGACTCCAATAGCTGCCTGTGAAATAAGTAAATAAGTGGCTAATATGCTATGCTAGTTACAAGTACTGTAGCTTGCTTGTGCTGGTTTAAAAAGTGAATGTCTGAGTTTGAAACTCGTCACTTAGAACATTGTGAATTCCCTCTGGGTGTGGACTGCTATGAAAGAGAATATTTTGAATATATCTTGGCAAGAGTACCAATGTGTACCTGTGATTTGTAAAATTCTTCTTATCTGTTTTGATGAAACAATGTCATTACCTGGGTTCCCAGCTGTTAATTTACAATCAGCTTTTATATCTTCTGTCATCTTCTTAAAGAGTACATGGTAATTATAAAAATATGAAATCATTCAAGTTGGCTGAGTATCTCTTATTTATGAATGCATAATATCAATGTTAAAGTAGATAAACTATCTGACCAACATGAGTTTACAGTTTAGGTAACAAGGTAACACACAAAATATGGACAACATACAGGGCAGCTTAAGTATTTAGTGCCACACATTTTAAAGATAAGACTACGATAAGATTAGGCTTCCAGGAAAAGGAATGGCTTGAAAGAAAAGCCTTGAAGAGAAGGGTTTATGAGTTTGGTGAGATTATTGTCACACGGGAATGACATGGACAAAGGTATTGCCACAGGAATGAGTTAGGTATGATCACAAACAGTAAATGGATGTGTCAGGGGGAAGAAAGCTTTGTGTTCAATTTCAGATGCCTGTTAAGAAAAATATTTATACATTTAGTTGCTCTTCTAATGAAATCTTGTTTACTAGCACAAACGTCATTTTGAAGTTTCTTTTCTAATAATGTACTTCAAGCGCATATCTCTTATCTAACTTTTGTTGCCAAATGTTTACAATACTGGTTAGTACTTATCTCTGGGATTGTCACCTTCTGATAGTAGTAGAAGACTGAGAACTGCATTTTTGTTCATCACTGTTTGTTTATGTCAACCTATTGTTGTGTTTTTGTCACATTAATGATGCTGGAGAGGTCATTCTTTGTCCCACACGGGCTGCCCACTTCCTTTTGCTGATAAACTATGGTTCATTTGTATAAAGTCATATGTGGCATTTTCTTTTTTAGCTCTTTCTACTTCTTTTAACCAGGTGGAGGTGAATAGATGAGTATAAGAAGAATTTAAAATAATCCTTAGATTTCTGAGGATGGGCACTACTTCCTGACCTCTCAAAGTAAAAGTAAGAGAGACTTCATCAGTTTAGCTCTATTTCCAGCCCAAAGCATCAATATGACACTACTAGTAATGGGACAAATTCTGGGGCCAAACTGACTTAGCTTGAATCCTGGTTCCACCATTTTCTAGCTCTGTGGACCTGGCCAAACTATTGAGTTTCTCAGTGCATCTGTGCTTTTTTTTTCTCTGTAAAATGAAGATGGTAATAAATACCTACTTTCTTGAATTGTTCTGAACAATTCAAATAAATAATTTATGCCTTTTAAAAAGTGCTAGGCACAAAGAACACAAATTGCGTAATTATAAAGTTACATATTTTTATTTTCTAATATTTTCTCTGCTACTAAAAATCTACAATTGTGCATAATAAATATGATTGCCAAAATTTTAGCTACACCTTGACAGGCTTTTACATATTTGCCTATTTAAAATAATTTGTCCTATTATTTTCACCCGTTTTTGGAATTGGGGTAGTTTTACATTGCTCTGAATAAACTGTGTCCTTATCTTTAGTTACCATCTAAAATGTATATTCTACTGGCTATAAAGATTTGCTTTGCTGCAAGACTTTCAGTGTTCTACCTTGCTTCCCCATTTGTTAAGGAGGGAGTAGGAAAAGCAAAGAAGGTTTTCTCCTCTCTCTAACCCTCCTTCATCTCCCCCCTTCCCTCACCCAGCCACACACAGACATGTTGGCACTGATTTATCTTTGGGAGAATATAATAAGAAAGCATGAATAAGGACTTTTAGTCTTCCACATTTGAACTTTTGGACTCAACTTTAAACAAATTCGGCATATGTTAGCCATATGTTTAAATGTCAGCCAAGTAGTTAGATGCCTAATATTCCAGCGTAAGCTGCAAAGTTTAGAATTGCAGTAGAAAATTCTCTTTTTGTTCAGAGTTGGACTCACACAGTAGAGTTTTATGTTGTATGATTTGAAGGGCACTAGACAGCCTTTTCCCTCTGTCCAAAGAATATCTTTTTTTTTTTTCTTTTTGCTCTCAATGTTTCTTTCTTTTCTAATTATTTTTTGTGATAACGACAAAGATGTGTCTAAAGCAAGTTAGATTACTTTCTGTTCAGGGAGGATTAGGAAGCATGAAAACATCCAGTATATTAGAACACTTCAGTTGATTGAAAGAAAGATTGGGGGTGGGGGTGGGGGGAGGAAGGGCAAGGGTGAGAAAGAGAGAGAGAGAGAGAGGACTTTTGTTTTTTAACTTTAAGCTAAGGACGATTAGAAAGATAAGGCCATGTTGTTTTTGAGCCATTATGTTCACAAGCAGGTAGAATAGCTTTTTAGTCATCTGGCTACATGTGATGCTTTGGCCATACAGAGAAATACTTCCTTGCACAGGTGACTGACTCCATTAGGGCTGGTTAAGCCAAGGCATCATAAATTGGCTTTGCTCTGGGGCTATGAATTGCTTATGGAAGGTAAAAGGGTAGACTACAAACAACGTAGATTAAAAACTCAATTCAGATGTGGATGTGGTAAAAAACACAATTAGCAAACCATAGGTCTTGAAGTTTCCCTGACTAAGGTTCAGATCTTGGCTCTGCCATTAATAGTTATGTAACTTTGAGTGAGTTAGTTTAACTTTGAATGCCAGTTTCTCTTCTTTACATAGAGATATGAAAATAGTCCTTAAGGGCTAGTGTAACAAGATAAGAAGATAAAGCATGTGAAATGTAAGTGGGTTGTAGACTATCCATAACTAGAAGGTACTAATATTTAGGTTATAAATTTCTAATTTTTCTCTAATTCACTTACTATCAGCATCATGATGATTCTACATAGCCCCTACATACTTCTAATCTATGCATTTGATGAATTAGATCTCATTATTCTGAAAATGTACAAAAGCAAGTTCAAAATACTTTTGCCAGCCTTATTCTTTTTTTAATAAATTGTGCTATTTTATCAACATAAAGTTATTTAATATTTAAATGGAATTCTCCAAAACACCTTGCTCTATAAGATGTTCATTGAGGGTATTGTCCCATAGACTTTTGCACCTTCTAATAATTTATTTTAACTTAATAAGTTGGCTGTTAGAATCTTTATTCAATGGCGATTGGTATCCTAAATTCACAAGACATCCCATGACATTACCATCCTTTTGGAAAACAAGGTTTAAGCATCAGTTAGATGCATATAAATATAAATAATGTACATTTTAAAGGGTTTATCACTTGCATTTACTTTAGAAATATTTACTGTAAGGAGAAAGCAAAGAAAGGCCACAGAAGGGAGCAGTACCTCAATAATTCTTCTCTTTATTTTCAAATGAATTTTGCCTTCACCATTTCTTATTCTATCAAAATTATTCATGGGTATTTACCAAAATTGAAATTAAAATGAATGAGTTTTTATTAAAATAAAATAGACTAAATCAATTTAAGTGCTCAAATTATTTTACAAATTCAATTAAGATTTTAAGGAACCAAGTTTGGGAGCATTTATTAAAATGCCTTTAGGATGATGTGTGGCTTGTCTCTTGCATTGTAGAGACATAAATTGATATTCTAATTAAGGTTAAGAGCTAAATGAAAGTAGCAACCATAATGGACTGTTTGTTGTCTATGAGCTATAGATTTAAACCACATATTTCTAACTTTAAATAATTAAAAAATAGTTATTCTTGTTTAGAGAATTTCATAGTTGAATTTATTGCACATATGGAACAAATTTTAAATGGATGAGAATAGAGCATAGAGCTGATCTATTCTAATCCATGTTTTGTCTCCATTTTCTTCTTTAGATTTTTTTTTTTCTGATTCATTTTGGGTCAACTATTTTACTTCAGGAATTTAAATTCTTGATCTTTAGGCTTTTGATATTGAAGACTTTTAGTTTTGCTATTTCCCTTGGCAACTAGCTTTAATTGCATAAATAGGAGTTCTTTCTGTGATCATAAAGTAAAAGGGCTGTTTATAGTTTACTCTTTAAAACATTCCCTCTCATCTATGATCTCTCATGTTCTTTTATGTTAGAAAAGCAGAAATTAATCACTGCTATACAGGATGTCCCTCCAATTTGAAGTTCTAAGTAGATCTTTTTTTTTTTTTTTTTGTGAGGTGGTTTCTGTTACTTGACTCAGTAACAAATCATAACATTTGTATAAATCACTTTCATATTCTTATTTGAACTTTATAATATGCCTATGAAATAGTAGAGTCACTTATTAAATCCCTGGCATGTAATAAGTTCTTAAATATTGACTGAATAAAATGTAGATATAATGTCTTATTTTTTAAAATAGGTATTCAAAGCACTGAGAAGTTAAAATGATTGTATAGGTCACTGGGTAGAGCTTGGACTCATATTCAACTTTTCTAGAAATCAGGGCTAGGTTCTTTCTACCATATGATACCACACCAATCATATTTGTAGCTTTAGTTTTTGTAATTGTAGGTGTTTTTTAAGTGTGGTAAATGTTTAAATGCCATTAGAATGTCCTAAATTTGCTGCTTTTTTCATTTTTTAATCTTTTCTAAATCTAATCAGAAGCTTTTGTTATATAGGTGGACATTTCACCATATGAATTTGCTTCTAATATGAGCAGATTCAGAAACATAGCTTGGGGTCTTTGCAAATTTTATGCTTTGTAGTTTAATCTATGTCTATTTATTGCTTTGATAAAAATAACCACAGTGTACAATAATTAATCAAGTGTTCACCATTACTATAGACATACATATCATTTTCTTAATAGCAAATATTGATAATATTAGCAGCAAATACTTATTTACACATCTTTTTTTATATGAAATTCAGGTTGTATAAATAAAATGAGAGCTTCTACTTTTTCAGGCAAATCTGTTTTCAATTTGGCCACAGAGAAATCAGTTACCAGTTACCATGACAGTAAGATTTGTTACTCATTTATTCATTTATAAAATTACTATATAACAATAGTTGTTCCTACTTCCTGGCCCAGGGACATGATTTGACTTTTCATTTTGAATTGCCAAATAAAATTATAAATTTGTGTATTCGTTGTCCTATTTGAAAACTCTGGTTTTTATGTTTCCTTGGTTGTCAAAGTTAATTTTTGGGGTATTGATTGTATCAATCTTGTTACACGAGTTCTTCAGGATGGAGTCATAAATTTATTGGCATAGGTGCATTCTATTTATTGTTAAAAGAAACCCTCCCAGATTAAGTGTGAGTTTCAGTCGTACTAGCTATTTGTTTTTGCTCTGGTCAAAAAATCTTTCTATTAAAACAATGCCTTTAGAAATAAGAAACTTATATAATATTTTCCACATTGTTTTTTTAAATTAAATTTATTGGGGGTGACATTGGTTAGTAAAATTATATAGGTTTAAAATGTACAATTAAACAATACCTCATATGTTTTGATTACTTCATACTTCTAATCTCCTTAATATTCTTATAGTCCTGTGAGGTATTTAAAGAAAAGTATTGGAAACTTTTGAGCTAAAATTAATTCACTAAAAAGAGATATGCAATAACATATTATAACTCTTTAAACACAGAGAATAAATGATTGAAAAAGTAAATGCAGAGCTGAATATACTGCTTACCACGAAAATTTGTAAAGTAGTGTTAGATTAATTTGTGTATACTAGAGCATACTAGTTCAAAGATTAGGTTACAGAATCATCTGGCATTCTGAATCAATCACTGTGATGTCACATATCCTTTCTAGTCTTGGTTTTCTTATTTGTAAACTAAGGATTTTGAAGTAGATGATCTAGATTCTTCCTGGCATGTAACCTTCCATTTCGAATTTCACAAAATATTGTCTATTACCTTTCTGGTCATAATTGTGATTGTTTAAATTTACATAGGTTTTTATGACAATTACTTTGGAAATTTCAAGAACATTTGAAAAGTATGCTAAATATGTTAGACTTCAAATCTATCCCAGTTTTTTCCCTAATTTTGTTAAGAACAACAGCAATAATGATAGCAAAACTTTCAAACCAGAATGGCTACATTTACCAATCCTGAAAGTGGGATTATCATTTTTTCTGTTAGATATAGTTAACGATAGATATAAAATGTCACTAAGAGCCCAGTTCTGCTTGGAAATGGTAACTGTTTTAGTAGAATTTATAGAGAAAGAAAACAAACTATCCTAAACCCAGTAGTGATGTCTGGCCCTCAAATAAAGGCTTTGTCATCTTAGATATAAAATGCCTTTCATTTCTCCTCTTATCCAGTGCCCTTCTGTTATTTACCTATTCAGGCATGTTAACTTTTTTACTTGACTAATGAGAAAATTGAGATCGAAATAAGAATGTAAAAAGATTTGTGTGGCCATCATTATGAATAAAAGAGGCTAGTAGTTTGTACTGTTTTTATATTATTTCAAGAAAGCAGTACTTATCTTCTTTACAATGTTTAGGAATAAAACAACTTTCTATCAAATGCATTCATACATGTGTGACCTTAAAATAAGGTGGTTTGGGACATGAGATGAGTCAGTGGTAGTTGCGTAGTTTTCTGTTATCAGCCAAGCCTAAATGAAGCTATATAGATGAGGAAAACTACAGAAGAAATTGATTTCTCCTCGACTCCCAACAAGTACATTCTTATTAAGTGTGGAGAAATAAAGGTGCTAAGCCCTTTCTTCTATGCACTTATAATCTTTAATGTTTGGTTCACAATTAACTATAATAAGTAGAATCCTTAAAATCTTCCTACTTTATGAAGAAGTGTCATTTACAATGTATAACTAGATGAAAGAATATTTAGCATGATTTGAGGACACAATCTCTAACCACAAGTTTTTAAAAGATTGATTAGAGCAAATTTTCAAAACATCTGAAAGTTTTATTAATCCTAAATATTATTCTATAATCACATTATACTAGATTTATGGTTTTGTTAGCCAGTGTAGACTTATGTATCTATATCATTTCATGAATAACTACAATAAGTCCTCACTTAGTGTTGTAAATAAGCTATTCAACTTTAAGCAAAATGATGCATGACAAAACCATTTTTTACCACGGGCAAATTGATATAAACGAGTTAAGTTCCTCTGCCATCTTATAATTAAATGACATTGTTATAATGAAATGATATTGAATGAAATATTGTGATTCAAAGACCTGCTGCATTTATATTTAAAAGCAACAAAATTCATGCCAAACTGGCTTTGCCTATATGTATCTATTATTTGCTCCCAACCTGTACAATATGGCAGATGGCCTGCCATACTCATTCTGCATGGTTTTTGCATGATATTTTAATGAAACATTGGCCCTCCCTTCCTCCCCAAAACAGACACACTGACCTGGATTTTTTGCTCAGATGTCAGGATGCAGTTCCAGTGTCCATTCTCTGCCACAAAGCTTTGAGTTCCCCTCATACCCACTCTGCTGTGTAGATCAGGTCATCTATCTGTAATTACCTCTATCAGAACACAACATGTCATCAATATTGATCAAATGCTATAGTTTGTCTTCTTATTCCAGTTGACTGAATTCTGAGGGGAAAACTTTGTCATCTGTCTTTGTATTGTGTGTATTGTGGTGGTCAACAGAACAGGGAGAGGTCTAGAATCATGGGCCTAAGTTTCCTCTTCAGGTTTTGCCTCAAATATCAACTTCTTTGAAGCTATGCGGTTATTGAAAAAGTATTGAGCTATGCATTTCTGTTATTATTTTGTAGAGAATTGAAAGCAGCTTATCTAGAATCTGTGGAAATTTCTCTTTCTTCTAAATTTTTCCCCAAGAAGGACATACCTGTTCCTAAGCTCTGTAAAGGCAAAGGCAGAGTCCTGTTTATCTGTGTAGACTTTGCAGTGCTCTAGACACAGCCGATGAATATTTTCTTGAGTAAATGTTTATCACTCATGTCAGATTGAAAGTCCTATTAATATCGCAAGTACAATTGTTCTGCCTGTCACAAAATAGATTGTGAGAATTCCCTTTTTGTGGTTATAAGAGGCGAATATTTATATATATATATATATATATATATATAAGCACCCAGCTCAATTATATCTGTTAGAAAAGGTTTATTAGTTTACAGAAAAACAAAACAAAACAAAACAAATTTGCCCAGAGTTAGAAACTAGAACTCCAGGGTATGGTGTCAAGCAGGAAGATAAGCAATAAATGTGACTGTTTTCTCTGCAAAAGAAGGGGTAGGAGTGAGGTGAGAGGAGTGAGGAGACTGGAGGGCCGGGTTCTGCTGTGAGGGATGAAATCAGAGGGAAACCACAAGGACTTCTTAGGTACAGGAAAATCCCTTTTATGACTGGAGTCTCTTGGCCTTACCTCAGTAAAGAAACCTTTCTCATCACCTTCAAATCTCTTGTGGAAACTGACTGCATTCATGAATAACTTGGATGAATGTTTTGCATTTTGTTTTACTTTGATCTTCAGAATTTGAAAAAGATTGTGTTTTACATCAAGACCAAAAGATCGACAAGAGAGTTCAGGTATCAGGAGATAGATGTGGCCACAACAACAGTGTGCAGGCATCTTGGGAAGAGCTATCCTGAAATATTTTATGTGAATTTGACATCAGGAAGGGTCTCACAATAACCAGATAAAAGTAGCATTTACTAAGTACTACTTTAGGAGTATTGTTAATTATAGTTTCTTATTTTCTTGGTATATTTAAGCCTCTTAAAGATAAAATCATATTTTATACCTTTTTTGTTACTTCTTTCATTTCTAAAACACAGACAAGGGATTTATAGGATGAAGTTTACAGTTGGTCAGTTTTAATGAAGGAAATGAATAAATTAATGAATTTAAACTACTTCCTTACCTTTTAGAGCCAAAAAATAATCATGTTTACCTTGATATCAGGGTACTTTTTTAAAAATTGGGGGCAGGAGGGCATCTTCTAAATACATTGTCAAATAATATAAATTCTGGGAAACAATTGGACCAGTAATTTTCATACTTTACCATACTTCAGAATTAGCTGGACGGTTTATTAAAACAGGTTTTGGGGGCTTCACGCAGTTTCTGATTCAGTAGATCTGGGGTGAAGCCTAAGACTTGCATTTCTAACAAGCTTCCAGGAAATGTTGATGATGCTGCTGATAGAGAAACCACAGTTTGTGATCCACCGATCCAGGTGATATATAAAACCATAGAGTGCCCTTCACAGAAAACGTAGCAGGAACACTTTGTGCTTGAAATGCCTAAAATATCCTTTACTGCCCTGTAGCATAACAAAACAGAAGGTACTCATCTTGTACATCCTTAGTTCTGCCACCCACTCAGTGTGCCCTTAGGTAAACCACGAAATCTGCTTGTCTTTAAACTTCTTCTTACGAGGGGGTGCATGATAACTTTCATATTCTGCAAACTCTTTCCTGTTTTTCTAGAATAACAACTCTCTGAGCATAGAATTGAAAGTACTTAAGCCTTTTATGAAGCATGTAACTAAGCTCTAGTGACTCAGAAACATTTTCTTTCTGAGCTTTTGTTACAATATTCTATCATCTGCAGACTTTGGGAAAGTTACACTAATTTGAGTGTAACTAAAACTAGAAACTGACCTTGATTAATCTTATTTTTTAAATTAAATTTATTATGAGGTGATATTGGTTAATAAAGACATATAGGTTGCAAGTGTGCAATTCAATAATACATCGTATGTATATATTGCATTGTGTTCACCACCCAAAGTTAAATTCCTTTCGTCACTCCATATTTGACCACTTTCTCCTTACCTATATCCCCCATACCCACTTGCCTCCTGGAACCACTAAACTGTTGTCTGTGTCTATTTGTTGCTATTTATTCATTTGTTGCTTTCCGTGTTATATTCCCTATATGAGTGAAATTATATGGTTCTTGACTTTTTATGTCTGACATATTTTGCTTAGTATGACAATCTCAGGATCCAGCCATATTGTCACAGATGTTGTCACAGATGGTAGTATTTCATTTTTTCCTATGGCAGAGTAATATTCCATTGTATATATGTACCACATCTTTTTTATTCAATCATCTATCAAAGCGTACTTTGGTTGTTTCCATGTCTTGGCCACCATGAATAATGCGGCAATGAACATCAGGCTTTTTATGCCTTCTGTAGTAGAAAGATATTGATTGTGCCTGATTTAGATTAGGGTCCAGTCTCTTTCCTTTCACATCACGTTAGGGCAGGCTGCACAGGAGAATGGAGCAATTGGCTTTTCTCTCCATATTCAAAGAAGTGCCTTAGCTCTTGGGGCCTATGCACATTAGTTGGATAGAACAGTCATCCAAAATGAATGAAATAACTTTCCCTTTCCCCAAGGTCTCAAAGAAAGAGCATTTTAAACTCATTATCTTTTTTTGTTATAAAACAAATTCATGTTTTAAATTCAACCACATGAGATGAAGATATTTTTATTGTATTTCTCAAGAAGATTCATGTTCTCTAGACTCAGAACGCCTTTTGGGGACTCTGTTTATGCAGTGGCTGGTTTGTGAATTTATAATAGTTATGTAATTTGGAGGCCTAAGCAAGGTTTAAACATTAATTTTGAGCTTCTCTGTATGGCGATTTGTATACAATTTAGTTCATTGTGAACATTTTAGGTTTATTTTCTTGCCATTAGTCTAGATGCTTGCTCATTTTCCAGTGGTTGACATTGACTGATAGTGTCTAGACAAAATTGATTATATTTCTCCCTCTATTGCTTGGTGTGGGATGGAGCATTGAAAGGAATTGGGTTCCAAATTTGGCATCCAGTGTCTGAACTGCCACATGCCTTGCAGAAGAAACGTGTGTAGCATCAGGGAACCACATCAATGTTGAGGAGCTCTAATTTTCATTTTTCTGCTCTGCATCCTTGTAAGTTCTGTGTATTGGATTGAAATTTGGATCCACGCAGGCGGGAGAAAATGATGCACACAGCAACAGACAGCAAATGTTTAACAAAAATCATGGTACGCTTCGAGCAATCACCTACTTTTAGAAACAAATTACCTTTCTTTCATATTATGACAAAAGAGTATTCATGAGTAGGATGACCTAGATGCCATTTTGCCTGGGGCAGTCTTGGTTTATGCCTATTTTATTGACAAACTTATTAATAATGTCTTTTGTTCCAAAGTGCTTTGGTTTGGATGGTAAACACGATCAGCTTATTTATTAGCAAGTGTCAACCATATTCAAAAAACTACTTTTTGGTTTGTATATTTAAGAAAGTTGTAAACATCTTCTGATTTCTTGTATGCTTATAGTTTCTAAAACATTGGGATGGCAATGGGCATTTACTTCAGCAAATAATTACCCTCTAATTCAAAGAGGGTTCCCAATAGACACACTGAAGATATAATGGCCATGAAACACAAGATATGATATCTAGGTGACAACAATCCGATTAGTGATGACTGGAAATTTATGACTGAAATGGCTGAACATTACATTAACTACATTTTAAATTATTAATATTGCTGTCTATACTGCTGAACTATTCAGGAAAAAGAGAGGAATTATTATGGGTGATATTTATAGATAAGAAGGTCCATTATGTAAAGAAGAGCAGAAAATTTCCCAGTAAAAAGGGTCTTTCCTCTGCAGTTTATTATTTACTGATGTTTATTATTACCTACTTCTGTTCATTATTTAAGTCATAGATGCTATTTCACAGTATTAATAAATGTCACAGATTTCATAAGAATTATATTTTGTCAAATGCTTTTCTGGTTTCAGTAAATAAAATATTTAACACCAGCTTTGCTCTTTGTACTGTCTCAAGCCCTAAAATATATATATATATATATATATATAGATATAGATATAGATATAGATATAGATATAAATATAGATATAGATATAGATATAGATATAGATATATAGATAGATATATAGATAGATAGATATAATTTAAAGTTCAGTAAAAAAACACAAGACAATTATACAAATGTAGATTCACAATAAACAGGATATGTGATTATGGTGCAGAAGGTACAACTTATAAAATTTTAAAGGCATTTAAGATGTGACAACTAGAATGTGCCTATTTGGGCCTCCAAATAATGTACACAATGCTTGTGTTCAGTGCTTATGTGCAAATGTCAACCCTTTAGAAGCACTCATGCCAATGCTAGAACAAACTGCTGCCAGATTTGCAGTGCAATTAAACAAATGGCCCAATAAAGAGCCTCTTTTTATTTACGAGTCTGTTATTCAGACACAGAGGCCATTTTACTCTTCATAGAATGTAGTTGCTTTCTGGAAATCCTGGGCACAGAAACACAGAGGGAAGCAGAGATTGAAATAACTAACACTCAGAGAACATTAAAAGAAATTGTGATTGATGTGACTGACATTAAAAATATCACCATTTTGAAAAACTCAAATAGCTACCAATTTTATAATTGTCTTTCTTCAGGCTAAATTTTTCATTGGAAAACAAGTAAGTACATTCTGGGAATTTTTAAAACCCATTTTCCCTTCGGGAAGATATTAAAATATTGAGGAGTATGGAACTTTTGGAGCATTTGCCCTCCATGTTCCTGGCAGGGTGACAGTAGCTAAACTTGACCAGACAAAAAACTTGGCATCAATGGAGTGGCAGTCTCTAGTTTCTTTACCTTGTCTTCCTAAAAGTAGTTTTCTTTTTCCATTTACCCAGACCAGAGTAGCAAGTAACACTTTTTATACATGCACTTGTCATAACAAGATACTAAAATAATGTTTTCTTGAAGCATTCAGGAGATATTCGCTGAGGAAAGTATTCGCATTTATAGAATTTTAGGCAAAAAAGGGAGCTAGAAAATATGCATTTTTTCACTGAAGGAAACAAGCTTTCCTCATTCAACAAAATTCAACGTAGAAAATTTTGAGGTTGTGTTCACTGATTTCAGAACAGCCATAAAACCTATTACCAAAACCTTTTTTATTTGTTTGGTCTGAACTCTCAGGAAATGTGAGATGGTAACACTGAAGGAAATGGAGAGCCAAAGAAGTTAGCTCACACAGATGGGAGCAAAGTCAAAGCTAAGACTGGGCTCTCAACTCTTAAGCTAGCATAATTTCCTTTATGTAAGTACTTTCCATTGCTCAAATATACAAAAATTCTCAGTAGAAATATTTGCATGGGAACTAGATAAAGCTAATTTCCAGCTGTTTGAAAAGCTAATGTAACCCTACATAATACTCAAATGAACATTTTGTGAATGCGCCTGAATTATTAGAGATGATTCTTCTCCATCTGTTAAAATCCTGCTAACCTATAAAGAACCAGCTTTATATTCTCTACAGACAGAATTGATCTAAATGAAAACAAACATGAACATGGTACATAAACCCTGCAGAGGCCAATTAAATCTATCTCTGGAGAATGAGGACAAAAGCTACTATTAAGAGGGCATAAATATTAGTAAATTAGAGTTCCAGAACAAAGTACCACAGACTAGGGGGCTTAAACAACAGAAGTTTATTTTTGTACAGTTCTCGAGCCTACAGGTATGAGATCAAGGTCTCTTCAGGCTTGATTTCTTCTGAGGTTTCTCTTCTTGGCTCACAAATGGCCACCTTCTTGCTATATGCTCACCACATGGTCATCCTTCTGTCTGTTGTCTGTCTCCTAATCTCTTCTTGTAATGATGTCAGTCATAGATTAGCCATCCCCTGCTCACCAATGACCTCAGTTTACCTTAATTCCCTTTTCAAAGGCCCTACTTCCAAACGAGTCACATTCTGAGGTATTTGAATAAAGACTTCAATATATGAATTTAGGGGGACACAGTTCAGCTCATGACAGCATGCGTGGGTTAGAAGTCTCACTTCATGAGACCTCTGGGCTGCTTAAATGCACTGTGCACTTGGGAATGTTCAGGACAAACTTCATATAGTTCCTAATTGTACGAATAACAGGTCGAGTCTTGAAGGCAGTCTCTATTCGAAGTTGAGCCCAGAGCCACGAAGCACTATGGAATGTTGGAAACATACAGAACTTGCCAATAGCAGAGGCAGCTCTTTCAACTGGTATTTATGTGAACTTAGTTGAGTAATGTAACTGCCAAATCCTACTTTTATTATCTAAAAAATAGGGATAACATCTATCTTGTAGTTATTTTTATAGACTATGACAATATTTGAAGTGATTAATATAGTGATAGAGAGATAGCAGTATCCAAATATTAATAAAAATAAAATTGTAGTCCTCCCTCTGCCACTTTCTAACTGCATACCTGTATTTGTTCCCTACGGCTGCTATGACAAATTGCCAAAAACTTAGTGACTTAAAACAATACTACTTTATTGGTTCTGTATGTAAGAAGCCTGACATGGTTCTCATCAGGCTGAAATCAGGGTGTCCGTGGGCTGCCTTCCTTTCTGGAGGCTCTAATGGGAGAACATATTTTCTTGTCCTCTTCAGTGGCTGAAGGCTACTTGCATTTCTTGGATCGTGGTTCCCTTCTTCCATCCTCAAAGCCAGTGATGGTGGGTCTAGTCAACATCTCTCTGACTCAGTTTCTGTTGTCATGTGTCTTTCTCTGACTTGAGCCAGGGAAGAGTCTCTGCTTTAAGACTATACCTAATTAGTTTGGACCCACCTAGACAATCCAGGATAATTTCTCCATCTCAAGGAGCTCTACTTAATTGTATCTGCCAGGACCCTTTTGCCAAATAAGGTGACATATTCACAGGTTCACAATAATGAAGGCCATTATTCTGCCTGCCACAGTATCCTTGAACGTATTTTCTCTGAGACAATTCTTTAACAATAAAATGGAGTTCTTACTGTTACTGTCATTACCTTGTGTGGTTTGTTGTCAAAATTTAATACATGATGCTAAACATGAGAGATGCTAAGATTAATGCCATTTTCTAAAATTCCTGAAAGTCACACTTATTGAGCTGGTTCTAAGATAAACTGATGAGATAATTTGGGAGTACACCTAATTTTTTTTTTTTTTTTGTATATTACTTTTCCCCCATGGCATGTTGAGGCCAGTCTTACTCGGTGCATGGGAAATAAGGAACTGTCTAGTATGTATTATACTTTAATCTATTATATTCATACAATATAAAGTAGTAGTTTAGAATTTAGGTTTACCAGCCAAAGATATCAAGATTTAACCCTTGCTTTGTTGAGTGACCTTGAGAAAGTTTTACCTTGTATATACCTCCTTTTCTCACCTGTTAAATGGTGGTAACCTCTACCATATTATTTACCGATTAAACAAAATAACGCATGAAGTACATTTATCATAATGTCTAATGCACATGAAGCATTAAATATTTATTAACTTTTGTGATATTGTGTCTTCAGCTTTCCAGATTGCTGATATAAAGAAAATGAGAAAAAGAAATAATTTAGATTGTTAATAATTCGTGAAAATGTGCTTTTCCTTTACTATGTAAAGAAGTGAAGACATCTGTAGGAAGCAAACATGGTGAGCAATTTAAAAATGTAAACACTTTCCAGGTATCTCTGCTTTACCTCCCTACCAAAGATGGTTTCAGCTTTCTCTCTGTAACCAGTTTCTTTCTCTTTATTGCTCATCAGAAGAAAGGTCTGTCACCTTTAGATTGGTTCTTTGAGCTTTTCTAATGCTGAATCTGGAGAAATAGGCAAATGGGAGGAGAAAGGGTGTGGAGGTGTTATTTTGGGGCAGGGCGGGGAGAATTTGAGCAGAAACGTACCAGAGGAACTATAGTTAGAGTAAAAAGAACAAAGATTTTTTTTAAAGTGTTATTGTAAGTTATGTATTCACTTTAAAATATTAAGAAATACAATTGAGGAGTGATTATTTTGAAATTAGGTTTTAGTTATGAACCGATTCATATCCTGTACAGAAAACTGTGGTAGGTTAGGGTAACGACACAGCAGATATTGAAAGAGGTTGAGAGGGAGAGAGAAAGGAAAAGAAAAAGTTGAAAGAGACCCTGAAAGAAAGAGTAAATTTGAATAGGGAAAGGGAGGGACATGTAAGACAAACTGCTTATTTCAGACTTCTGACAGGTCACATATCCTGCAGTGTGAGTTGGTTGCGTCCATACTCAACTACTCAGAGTTCACATTGAAGGTCATATTTTAGGTAAGGCAAGACCACAGATCAATTTACTAACCTCAGATTTTAAAGTCGTAACTACTGGGTTATTTTGGGTCCCATGGAAACAAATAACTGCCTTAACTAACCAGATATTTTTAAACTGGTGGTTTTGGCTCTGTAATCACAACTAGAATTGAAGAGGGATCAAAACCAAGCTTTGACTGAGACTGAGAGAACGCAGATGTGTCATTTATAAAAAGTGACATTTTCAGCTTGGACAAGGATCACAGATTATATGATCCCAAATTTTAAATTTTGGCTTTGTCACTGGGCTATAATCCTAGTCCTGATACGTTATTCCTTCCCCCCACATACCCACCTTCCAACTGTTTTCTGGAAATGTCAGTTTTCATCCAGAGATTGAACATGTCTAGGTAGCTGATGTCAGATGTTTTTATTTATGGAACAGATCCTGGTTTGACTTTTTTAAAAGTCCCTAATCATATCATCAGAAGCTTATTCATATAGAAGGTAAAAGTTATAATAACTAAAAATCAGGTGAACTACAATTCTTTCACTTTCAATTTAATATAACTACTGCAAACAATACCAAGGTTTTAGAAGATCCTGTCCTTTTGGCTATTGAAATCAAAATCAAAACAAGGCATGACTCCTATAGTTAAATGATGATCTAGTTCATGAGACTGACGAAAACATAAATTACTACTGTGCGAGTTAAAGAGTGATCATTATAAGCCAAGTAATGTGTGAAAACAAATAAGGAAAAGAAAAAAGGTCAGTAGTTCACTGAAAAGGAGATATTTAAGCTGAAACTTTAAGATTAGATAGTATTTATTTTTCTTACTGTCTATAGTTTTTATCTTAAAAGTTACATACGTGTAGGTTTTTCAGCAGACCAAAACTAGTGCTTCATAATCCAGTAAAAACAACACAAGCATTTAATCTTTTTAATACATAGTTCTGACATATTTTACACATCTCATGGCTGAAATTTATCTATATATATTCCGCTTATCTTTTTAAAAAATATCATAAGCACTTTCCCATGTTTTTAAAACTTTTTCAATGATAATGCGATGTCTATATAACATATTTGCCTAAAGTATAATTTTTTTAAATCCCTTAGATTTTAAAAAGAGCTACTGACATTTTTTTTTCTGTTTGCTTTGTTTATTGTTGTGATGATACTTAACAGTGCTATTAATATCTTTGATCTTACATCTTTGCTGCATTTTTTATTTCCTTAAAATTTTTTTCTAGAAATGGACTCTTAAATGTAAACACTTGAAGGTATAATATGGCAGATACAGAAATAGTATTCCAGGTGCAAGTAGCAGCATAATCACAGGCAGGCTATTTCCCCAGTTGTAAAAAATAACCGCAGAAATGTAAACTTCATCTGGAAAGAAGACTGTGGACATAAAGGTCATTTTCCACATAGACCCTATGTTAATATGTGAGTATGGTGTTCTCTGCATATGAAAAAAAAAAAAAAACAAACCCAGCAATCTAAAAGCATGTTTTTTTTAATTTTTAAAATTAGTTTCGAGTATACAGTGCATTGGTTAGACATTTATATAGTTTATCAAATGATCCCTCTAATTGCTCCTTCTCTTGCAAGCACGTTTTAAGCTATAAACAACAACTTGAATCCCTGAATATACTATTATGCAGAGATAAGGTGTCTCTGAATGGGACAAAGAGGAAATTTACAGCTAGCCTGTGTGGGAAATGTCGTGGAAATTATAGGTAAAACGTGATCTTAAGATGGGATGGGGAATCTGTTAGTTGCCTAACTTGCTAATGGAGAGAATCCAGATAGCTAAACACAGAATATTCAGAAGTCCTGATTCAAAAATCACAAGAACAAAGAGTAAATGAGAAAGTTACTGAACAATTAAAATTCACACAGAGAATCTAAAAACAATCTTAGTTTTCTAGGAATAAAATAGCGAGAGGAGATGTGGATGACAACCCGAGAATGGGTCTTGAGGTAGTTCTTTTGGTGAGAATAGCGGGATCACTGGAACAACCTTAGGGAGAATTTCTAGAGACTTCTATAAGGAGCTGAGCTTGGCTGCTGGTGGCATAAGACCCCTTCACATCTTATAAGGGTATCTCTTCCCAGGTCAGGAAATACGCATGTGTGCCAATCCATCCACAAAAAATGGAGAATTGAGAGTCCTTACCTACCAGCAGCTGATGGCCATGAGAGAAAAACACCAGCCCAGGCTATATTCTTTAGGGAAAAATGATTCTGTTTTTTATCTGTGGGTGACAACAGCAAAGAGAAACACATGTACCAACACACCACCAGCAGTTTCATATGGCTCTCCATAGTGTTTGCTTCAGTGGTTTAGAAACAAAACAAAACAAACAAACAAACAAACAAACAAACAAACAAAAACACCAGCTCTAGTTCATCATTCTCCTGAACTAAAGCCACTCTTTCTTATAGGGAAACTACTACATATTATCTAGGTAGAGCTGGTTTCTCTGGCTGGAGGGGTTGAACAATTTACGGTACTCAACCTACTGATCACAGTTAATGGTTTAAAATGGATCTAATAATCACATTAGGATAATCAAGGTCTGTGAGTTTTTTCTCAGCAGAAAATTTCACCCAAAACTTTCCCTTTTCCTGGGCTGACCAGTTGCTCCTTTTTTCCCTGGTTTATAAAGATATAGAATCTTATTATACTTTACACTCCCTGGATCTATCCATGCCTGAAGCCTTTATCCCAACCTTCCCAGTCATGCTTAAGCCAGATTGCATAGTTTCTGTCAGCTAAACTGAAAATATACTAATGCACGTTATGCATTTCTTATGTGCCAGAGAAATGAGTTTGTTAAAGAAGAGGCAATATTTATTTGGAAGACTCTCTAGTGGAGGAAGAAAGTAAAATACATCCTACTCCCTCTTGAGATATTAGGCTCAAGTTCTTGAGAATCTCCATGATAGATGAACTTGCCCTAGACAAGTTCAGGGACCTCAAGTAATGAAAACAAAATTAGATGGTCAAATACACTTATGAGTATTTTTTAAGTTCACAAAAATCAAACAAATTAAACATTGAGTGAACAAAATGTTATTGATTTTTAAAGTAAGCTTTAGTGAGGGTGAAGAAGGAGCCTACAGATGTGGCAACAGGAAGATCTGTAAGACCCTGAACAGAACAGGGAGGAAGTTAAGCTTCAAGACAAGCAATATGCTCCCCATCACACCACTGAAAGAGGACGTGATTAGGGGAGCTGCTCAACTCATACTATGACCCTTACCAGTGGAAGAGCAGCCATTGCTAGAGAAAAGAGAAGATACGTAACAGTTTTCTTAAGGGTGAAGAAGAATATGGATTGACCTTGAATGAGAAAAGTTTCTTCTTAGAATACAAACATGACTGGTGGGAGCAAAAGCCCATTGAGGAAGATGTGAATTTGGGATATGAGAAGAGAAACATCACCTCTAAACTAGATTGAAAAAGGCAGTATGATAGATGATGGGCTGAACTTTACCAGCTCCTTCACTACACAAAGAAAGCTGAATTTCTGGACTTCTATGATTTGGAGAGGCAGATGAGCCAGTCCATACAGCAGAAATGAAAAGGATGGGTCTGGCTAGGGAATTCTGACAGAGGAAGAGGAAAAAGAACTTGAAAACTTAGCTGTGATAAATTTGGAACTAGAGAAAACAGCTGAGTTCATTGGTAACCTAAGGGGCTGATAGTCGTCGTAACGATGGGCAGTGTTAAAAAGCAGCCCTCATAGTATCTATTTCCCACCACGGCATGAAAGACACCATTTATTTACCCCAAGGCCAGAAGTAGAATTTACTATTCTTTAAATGTTTGACACAATCGGAATTATCTTTATTTTTTTTTCCAGAATGCTATTGAAAAAGAGAATACTATGACTTGTAGCATATTCTTTCTAACAAAATAGACATATTATCATGCTTATGACAATGACTGTGTTACCATCCTTGAAAAAATGTTTGTCTCAGTTTAAAATAATAAAAGACTTATCTGAGGAAAAAAGTAAGCTTTAGTATAATTTAGATTTTATGACTTTGAACCACCAATCCCTGGATCCATGATCCCTCCAACACTGCTGAGTAATCAGATGCTTGAGATGAAAAAGCTTCAGATGACTTTGTAATTGTTTCCCTATGCCTTTCCCAATACCCAAGTTAAAAAAAATTCACTCTTCCCTTGAGAACTTCAGGCGACAGCACAAATTACTATCCTCTCTAGGCAGGATTCATCTTCCACACAAACTCTTTTTTTTCTTTGAGCAGGGTATATTGCAGAAATCCTTATCCTTGTTCTGAAATCACTGAGGTTGTTTCGCAGTTTATCCACAGGCTACTGAGAGGATTGGCTTCTCGGGATGCTGCCTTAGGCATCAGAAATTAATATATGTATCTCCTTCCCCCATGCCTTAGATGCATTTCTGCTCAAATTAAGTGAGGGATGCCCATTAATGGAGCCTGAGGCACTGATGCCAAGGCTATTTCAAGACAATATTTGTTCTGGATATAAAATAATAGGATGATTACAAAGACTTTGGTATTCAAGTGCACAATGTTGGTCTCAGTTCTTTATACTATTTGAGTTAAACAAGTGTTATAAAGTTGGAGGTGAGAAACTTCATTAGAAACTCAGTTTCATCCCTTCTGCAGGAGCCATACAAATTAGCCAGATGCTTCAGTCGAAGCTCTTATAATTCTAAGGACATTGGAGAACCCATGCTCCTGCACAGTAGTGTGAAGATCTGGTATATCCTTTTGTAAGGTAGCAGAAAAACTAACAATTTAGAGATACTTCCCACCCTACAAGATTCATAGATTCTTCAGAAAGTAAATACTTGATGTATTCAGTATAGGTTTCTGGTTCTATCTCTTTGATCCTGAAAAAGAGATTGTCATGCTTTGATGTATACAATCATCTTGGAGCTTGTTAAAATAAAGATTTCTGAGCTCTACTCCCATATATTCTGGTTTAGTAGGTTTGCAGTGGGTCCGGAATTTAAATTTTAAACAAAAGTCCCAGATGACGCTACTGAGTATTCCATGGGCTGTATTTTGAGAAACATTGCCATAGGGAATACAGTGCTCCACTGTGTCAGGATAGTCTGGAGATTCCCACAACCCCAAGCTGTGTAGAGATGGGATATGATGCTTTCCTCTTAATGTGCTCACAACAGATTTTGACAAAGATGGTCTCAGGAGAAAGGGCTATTTACTTATGGGTTCAGATTCTTCCCATCATGATTTACCCTTGACTCTCTAGAAAGAATTTGATTTGCAATATGAAAGTAACACCTGGGGGTTGGCAATCCACAGTGTAGCTTAGTTTTGGGCAAAGCAGAATTCAGGTACAGCAGTATGGTTTGTGAGCTGGTGCCCATTGCCTAAGTTGGTGAGAAAAGTTCCAATCTGCTTTAATTGCTTGTGATGTTTTATGGTCACGATCAGATCATTTATCAGCATCCTACAGTGGCCCAGCATAATTTCTATTCCCCACTCTGAGTTGTGATTTTAATGAATCATTTCTGACCAAGGTTGTAGCTGGAGATAAATATTGATTCACTGTTAATTTTGACTGGGAAGATAACCACAGTAGTATATTTCTTGGCTTTTATTTTTTGGTCATTTTTCTTGAGAAATTTGTATAAGTAGTGTTTTGACTGCTTTGTTCTCACATATTCTTTGATCATATTCCTTTTCTCCAGTAAAAGCTTTCATTTGGTGCCCAGGTTGATTTGGTGCATAATGCTTACTTTTAGCTAGGAATTAGGGCAATAAAGCTAAGCTAGCAAACTAGAGACCAACTTTTTATGAAAAGTTAGTATGGTTGTAAAACATCCCAGTTTGTCATCGAAAAAGAGTTTGGAAAAGATTGTGTAGATAATTAAATCTCAGTTTGCCTATTTCTATTTTTTTTCTCAAGGTCCAATTGAATACGTTGGCTGAAAAAACTAGAGAAGTAAACTTTAAATTCAAGTTGTAATTTATTTGGCTGGATGTCTCTTCTCCTGAGAGAAATGGAGGACTAGTACATTACTAATTTGGCTGTGGTAGCAGAGTTTATTATATGTTTATACTGCTGACTTAAATACTTTATACAGAAAAAATGTAGCAACAGACAAGCATTGCTCTTTAATCTACAAAAATATGCCCTGTTTTTAGTTTGGCACTAAAACTGAGCAGGTGGCATCACTTTATGTAGTATATGTAGTATATGAAGCCTGGAAAATGTGTTTGTAAATTGAATTTTTATTAAAGAAATAACATTGAATTTTCTGGATGGAAATATTTTTTAAAGGGAATTCTGTAGTGATTGTTTTTTTAAGGTAGAGCTAGCAATTCTTTCTATAAGTTCAATCCTAATGTTTCAACTTAAAAACAGTACAGTATATCAGGAGCCAGGAGAATGTAACCTAGGCATCGAAAGACCTGAGTTCCAATGCCATTTCTATTTCATTACTTTGCTATTGAATTAAGAAGATTAGGTAATTTCTAAGGGCACATTTACACCTAAAATTCAGGATTCTAATTTCAATTTTTCAGTGACGTGGGTTTGTACAAAATAAAGGAGGATTTAGACTCAAAGATGTAAAAATATTCTAAAGCTGCATCATCCAGTACAGAAGCCACTAGTCACATTTAGCGATTGAGCTGTCAAAATATGTTTGACCCAAACTGAGATGCCCTGTGAGTGTGAAGTACTCACTAGATTCTAAAGACTTAGTAAAAAAATTGTGAAACGTCTCATAAATTAATACTTTTTATATTGACGACATGCTGCAACAATATCATAAACATAGTGGGTTAAACAAAACATTAAAATAAATTTTGTTTCTTTTTTACTTTAAATGTAAGTCTTTTAACTTCATTAATTTAAATTTAGGCAATTAATAATAATTTAATAATTTAAAACAGAAATATGTATTAGGTAGCTTAACTCCAAATGGATAGCATATTCTGCAAAGGAACCCTCCTGAATAGCAAAGAATCCTTCATCATGGGTGTTATTCAAGGCAAGCCTTGATGACGTAGTGCTCTACCATAGCCCAGTGAGTTTGGCAACGAGGTGCTACTAAACCCCTCTTACTGATGAATACGATTCATTAGCATAATGTAGTTCAGAGAAGTCATGCAATGATGAAAACTGCCTTTCATGCATTCATCTATAGACTCAAAAAAATTACTTTGAAAAATGCTGGTGAATTAGATAATCACCAAGTCCCTTTTGTCTGTTTTATATTTTTAAACAATTTATAGGAACTCATTTCCTATAAATTGTACTTGTTTCATGCTTCTTTTCTAAAAAATCCTTCCTTTAGTCTACATAAAATATTTTTTTTTCACTTTTCTAGGCTATTCGGAATAATACCAGTTACATATGTTTGTGTTATCAAACATCTTCTTTTAAAAATTCCTAATTTGTCCCACTCCCCAAAGAAAGTATACAAGCAAGGGTTCACGTGATGGCAGGAGTGGGGAGGAGTGGAGACCAATATGTGTGAGAGAGATAAAGGAGAGGTGTGAGGATACCAAAAATAAATCTGTCCTTTTTGAAGTGTGCTATGTTATGGGTTAAACGGGTTACTTTGGACTAGTTGAAAAACCTAAAAATGATTTATAACTTTGTTTTCCAGAGGAATTGCATTCAGCATTCCAAAAACCAATTTAAAAGCAAATATTAGACACATAAATTATATAGATTGACTCAGAAGCTCAGGAAATAGAAGTAATCAATATCCTGTATTTGTTTCAATGTCCTATCTTGCTTTTCACAATAAGCCTTTTGCTTCCCCAAGCAGTGAGAAGATGAAGAGGATGACAGGACCAAAGTTTTTATGACACTGTTTATAGATCTCATAAATCATAAAGGAACAGCAAGAAGGCATCATCAAGCAGTTCCCTAGGTTACTAAACAGTGAGGTTTTTATTCTTAAAAATACTCTTTTATAGAATAAATAAATCAATTTTAATTTTACTGATTGATTAGTTTTAGAAAATGTACTTAGTCATGTAACTACCACACACTCATGATACAGGATATTTATATCACCTTAGAAAGTTTCCTTAAGCCTTTCTGTGGTCTATTCCCACTTGTTACCTTCAGATTCTGGTGACTACAGATTTGTTTTTACTTTTGTTTTCTTTTTCTAGAATTTTGTACAGATGAAATATTATCATTTGCAGTATCTTGTATCTAGCTTCTTTTACTTAGCATGATGCTTTGAGAATCATTCAATACTTTGCCTTTTTTCTATTGTTTAATAGTATTTCATGGAGAAGACACACCATAATTTGTTCAATCACTCACTGATAGAAAGTTGAGTTGCTGCCAGTTTTTTGGCAATTATAAATAAAGCTACTATAAATGTTAGCAGACAAGGCTTTATGTGAACATAGATTTTCATTTGTCTTAGGACATACTTAGGAACAGCTTTGCTGAGTTGTATGTTCGATACATATTTAACTTTATAATTAACTGCCAGACCTTACTGCCAATATATGAGGGTTCCAGGATATAGATATCCTCACTGACATGTGTATTGTCAGTCTTTTTGAATTTTAGTCATTATACTGGGAGTGTACTGATAGTACATTGTGGTCTACAATGGCATTTCTCTAATGTCTAATGATGCTGAGAACTTTTTATGTAATTATTTGCCATTTGTATATCTTCTTTGATGAATTATCTACTCAAAACTTTTGCCCAATATTTAACCATATTACGTTGTTGAGTTCTAAGAGTTATATACTCTGGATATATATTCTTGATGAGATATATTTTTCCACATATTTTTTTCCCAGCCTGGCTTGCTGTTACATTTTCTTATCCTTTTACATGAAAATTTTTTAATTTTGCTTTTATTTGTGCTTATTGTGTTCTAACAGATCCTTGCCTAATTCATGGTCACAAAGATTTTCTCCTATTTTCTTTTGGAAGTTTTATAGTTTTAGCTCTTATATTTAGGTCAATGATCCATTTAGAATTAATTTGTATATATGATGTGATATGGGTTGATGTTTATTTGTTTTGCAGGTGTTTCAGCATTATTTGTTGAAAAGAATAAAAGAATATTCATTTCCCATTGAATTTTCTTGGTGCTTTTGTCAAAAATCAATAGAAAAGCACATTTTCACTCATTATTAACAATCTAAATTACTTCCCTTTTCCATTTTCTTCATATTAGCCATCAGGAAAGCTGAAGACACAATGTAACAAAAGTGTGGTTCTGCTTCTGGTCTTTCCATTCTGTTCCATAGACCTATATGTCTCTATTACACCAACATGCTGTCTTGATTAGTGTAGTGTAATATAAAAATAGAACTAAATCCATGGGAATACAGAATTTGCTAAATGTGGCATTTCAAATTTATAGAGAAAATATATTTGTCTTTTTTTTTCTCAGAATCTCCCAAATAGGTTATTAGCTCAGAATAATTGAATTCAACTTTACTCTAATTAAATTTGACCCAATGAACTGGCTACTTTCTTATTATCCTCAAAATGGGCATAGGCTGTTTTAATAAGAAAGCATGGTTGCTATTACACTTAGAACCCAAGATGTTGTGTTTATTTAGATATATGTAAGTATTACACACTTTATTTAAAAGGGAGGTTCTGAATTATGGGCTCCTTCCCTCAGTGCTGTGAGGCACATGAGTACAAAAACAATAT
Source organism: Cynopterus sphinx (assembly GCA_030015415.1). NCBI lineage: Eukaryota > Metazoa > Chordata > Mammalia > Chiroptera > Pteropodidae > Cynopterus > Cynopterus sphinx. Next base: position 149,292,108 of record CM057380.1, on the reverse strand, counting down.
TTAGAAATGAAAGCAACTATAAACAACGAGCATTGGTAGTGGTAGTGTGGTGATAAAAACTTATCATTAATACTCAAGATCACACAGATTTCCATCATTAAAACACTGTTTAAAAAAACAATACTGTTTATAACTTTCATTTGTGGAAAAGCGTAGCTAGTGCATGAGACCAATCTTATGTTCTTCCGTGATTACCAGTAGAGACTTAAGTCAGTGGTTCTATGATTTTTTAACAGATCTGGATTTGTATGCATATGTCTAGAGAAGTTGCTGGTATAGGTGACTATGAATTTCACTTCCTTAGTATTTGACCCAAGATGACAACCATTTATTTTATTGTGTCTCTTTAGGAATTAAAGGGACTGTGACTAGAGAAGATGATAACATTTAAAAAGTAATTTTACTCTGCTTTCATTTTCCCTACCCTCTCTAAATAAACATTACTGAATATTAATAACAGCTAAGTTACCTATTTGGTCTTTTAATATATATTTACCTAAATTTAGTGCAGTTTTAATTTTTGCCTTTTTTTCTTACTTCCAAAGCACATATTCTTTTTCTTTAATTCCTTCCCACTATTCTCCCTTTTCTTTTCTTTTTTTTTGAAGAATCATATATGTGGCTCTTTAAACTGCTTTTAATTACCACACTTACCATCATCTTTTGTCACCTATTTTGGTTTCATGCTATTCCTTTTGCTTAGAATATTTTCACCATTTTTTTTTCCTGAATAACTTCCATATATTTTTCAAGGTCAGCTCAGACACAATCAAATGAACTAACTTGTGTCAAGTTGTACATCCAGCTTCTACATAGATACTTGTTAATGAATGAAAGAAAGCATAACTGAACCAAGTCTTTTCCAAACTTTCTCCTTCCTGTGTCTTCATCCTTATGGATCAAGAACAAGAGCCATATCTCAGTCTATTAATATTCTGTGGATATCAGTATGGGCTCCAGGGTCTGACTTTGCCTTTCTGCATGAAACCCTGTTTCTACCCACTAAACAATTGTGAAAACTTATTTTTTCTTGTGACTCAATATTTTCATCACTACAATTGTAATCATAATACTATCTATCTCTTGCATAAGATTATTATGAAAATTTGATAATATATAAAGTGCCTAAAATAGTATCTAACCATTTCAAAAATAGTAGCTATTACTATCAACTGGAGCTTATTTTTTTGTATCACATTCACTGATTTGTCAACTCTCTCTTAAAATTACAAGCATTTCATGTTATCACAAAACAGATCATCCTAATGTGAGAGAATGTGAAAATTATGCTTTTTATTATATTTGCATAAAATAGTTACACCAAGTTGTCCAAATACATTGGTGAATTAAAGCCTCCAACTTTTACAAATTTTTATACATATATCTATGCATTTATAAATACACACATATGTAAAAGATATATATTTTTTCTAAAATAAAGTGCCCAAATCTTGATATATGGGGGCGTAATAAGGAAAAAAGAATCATAAAGCTTTTTTTAGTTATAGACTGTATTTTCACAATATAAGAATCTTTTTTACACACATTTATTTAAGTAAAGTGAACTTTAATAACCCATTTTTTTCTGAATTCTCCTAAGTGAATCAATTATTCCAAAATATTAGAAGTCATATAACCAACTTAATGATAAAGAGACTAATTTTTCTTACTATGTCTGGCACAGAGCCTTGTCTCCCCAATAGAAGGATATTTAAGCTTCATATTTAATTTTCCTGCTTTTTATATATGTGCTGCTGAAGCAAGCACAATTTTCCTGCTTTTTGGACTGTTGTCTTTCTGCAAAGATGATAAGCAGAGAGAGAAATGAATCAGTCATCTCTAATTCTAAATACTCTATTAGCTTTCAGTAAAGTCAGGATTTGGTGAAAAGATTCCTAATATCTTTACATCACCCTAGGTTTGGTGAGAAAGGATCTGAATTGAGGGGTCCTGCTGCCTCTGTTGTAATTAAATTTTGTTGGAACTATAAAAGAAGAATTAGATTTCAATGATTGATAGATCATTGAGAGAACCAACTCAAATTGAAATGGAATTCTCTCACACAGTGGAAAACCTTGTGAGAACATGTTAGAATTTAAGAACAAAACAAGGGTTAAAGAAAAATGACAATTTAAGACAATTCAGAAAAATCCTTGCTTCAAATAGGAATGAGGGTTCTATTCCCTGCTCCAAATTTCAGCAACAATTCCTGTGTTTTTACTGTATTTTCTATTATCTGAGACTTCTAAAGTGATCATTTGCAGTCTTTGCCAAGAAATAAAATTTTAAAATGCCTTTGAAAAGACTTCAACCTATTGCAGCAAGGTGAAGAGACCTAAAAATAGCTTAATAGGAACTGAGCCACTTCAAAATCTCTGGTGATTGATTACATGTTCAAACTGCAATAAAGTGTATCTTATCGAAGCAGGAAAGGAAGTAATTGTCAGCACTGAAACTGCATAAAACACTTCGTAATTTCTCAACATACAGGCAGCTAAAAAAAGAGGAAGCCCAGACATTTCCCAGAGTCAGAACAAGGAATGGAATATTTTCTTTTGGGGACTAAAAAAGGGAAAAAGGGCAAGAAAGTATTTCCAATGACCTGAACCACCTCAGTTGGGCCTTTGCAAAAAGAGAGCTGCCTAACTACTGATTTTGGTGAGCATCTTGTTAATGGCTTGCTTGACATGCGTGGTGGAGCTGCGTCGCCTCGTTTTGCCCTGGACCATCCTCCGGCGACGCACCTCTCGACACAGCTCGTAGAATATCTCGGTGATGTTCCCTTCTCCGGTGCAGGCGGAACACTCATAAAAAGCACATGCCAACTCTGTAGCCAACTTCTCCCCTTCTTCTGTACTAACCTGTCTGGAGTGGTCCAAGTCAGCTTTGTTTCCAACCAAGATGAGAGTCACATTCTTGGGCTTTTTAATCTCATCCAGGATGTTCTTAAGTGGCAGCACTTCCTCAAAACTTCCTCGGTCAGTAATGTCATAGACCAGCACAAAGCCTTCCCCCCATCGCATGTGTCCTTCTCTCTGAATGGTGTCTTCCTGTCGGCAAGAAAAAAATGACAGTCGGTGATCTAGAAGCAATCTCAACGTACAGACGTTGCTACTGCTAATAGCGATCCCTTAAATACTATTCCTTATATTCAATGTCATTAAAATCTCTCCATAATCTACCTTTCAACTGCTTTGGAAGAGGAAAACATTTCAGGGAACTAAAAATTTTCTAACTACATAGACTTTAACTTTCTGCTTTAAATTTTTTTCTTGTCCCATCATTCAATCTTGACTCACAAGAACCATAGAGAAATTATCATCTTAGCTGAGCACATTGCCTCTGAGATGTTTCATCACAATTAAAGAATTGGCAAACAGCTAACAAACAAGTAGCCCTTACTCCACCCCCTTTGAGATCAGAATTACAGGCAGTTTAGTGAAATGGTTTAGATTTTATTTGTTTGTTCGTTTGTTTTTGTTTTAATCTCCTCTCTCTTTAGATTATAGACAATTAGCCATCAGGAAAGAAAAATGGTGAAAAATTGTATAGAGTGTCAAACTTAAAGCTAGCGACAAAGTATTATGCAGTCCTAGTAATAACAGAAATTCATTTGAAGTGATTTTCAAAGGGAGTGATCACTCCTTCCTATGAAGGTAGCATGTGTGATTTGAAAACACATTGCTTATATTAATTCTGCAAGTGAGTATTTCTCTGCTGTCTTTTTCTAGAACCAGTTCTGGGTAGAAGGTGAGACCATATATAGGAAGAGTGGTGATGAGAAAGAAAAGTGTATAATTAGTTACAAGAACATTTCTTGGATTAAATACTCTAATTCAAATTTTCTTGGGGATCATAGGTCACTGAAAAGCACCATGGAATCCTTAAGCTTCCTAATTCTTGGTCCTAGTGGTCATTCCTATCCTTGGGAACTAAACCTTTCTGTGAACCCATTTGTAACCACAGAACTATTGAACTCTAGGCAAATTTATAGTAGTTTCCTCTTTAAATAAATTGTTATCATTCACAGGTTTCAATAGGATGAAGTGAAGTCCAGAAAGAATATTACAGGAGAGATTCTTAAAGTATTCTGAAAAAAAATTCTGAGGTCATATAAGTTTGGAACATAATATATACTAAATCCCTTAAGGATTCACCTTACACATAAGCATATTAAAGGCTCCAAGAACTTTTCCAGTACAGATACCTGTTCAATTTTATTAAAGTATTACATTTTTAACCATGAAAATCTATTAATGTCTTGTGATCCTCTGTAAATATAAATATTCACTGTATTCTAAAGAATATCAAGTGAATGTTAGGACATTCTCAAAACCCTCTTGGAGTACTAGGTACTTTATATAAAGATGTACACATGGGCTGTGGCAAATATGTTATATATAAATACTTAGATAATTAAAGAGAAAAGTCTTTAGGCATCATGAGTTAGTTGTAGAAAAGTGTACTTTGTTCATATTATGCACATCTCATTTTTAATTGATCCTGAAAATTTTTAGTTTAACTCCTTATTCACCTGACCAGCAGTATCTAGTATCTCCATGGTGACAACTTCATCATCAATGTTTGCTTGGTGTCGGTAGGTTGATTCTGAGAAAATGAGCAAAAAAAGAAGATAAAAAGGTAAACAAGCGCATGGTTTTATTTGTTCCTTAAAATTACAAATTAGTCACAGGAATATGTCTAATTTTATAGCATAAGGGAATGTGCACACTAGGAAGGAATGGATGGATGTGCAAATACATGCCATCTTTGTATTCTTAGAATCCCTGTGAGTAATAGGTTTTAAAATGAGAGCCACAGATTTTCAGGGTCTAGTATGACACAGTCTCTTTACTCATTTAATTGGTCTTTTCCTCCTAAAATGAGAAAGTGATTCCTACAAAAATGCATTCTACCTTGATACTCCTAAAAATTCAGTTTCTGGAAATCACTGTTAGTTACCATTCTTGACAAAATGACACATAAGCAGGAGTTGCTAATTTCTTTCCAGACCTCAGCCCTGCAAATGTAATAGACACTAGAAGGAGGTGGATGGCTATCCCTGTAAAAAATGAGCATGTAAAGCTAAGAGAAACCCTGTTGGCAGGAGAAGGTAGTTGGACTCCAGTCTTTGGTGGTTAGTGAGAAAAGTAGAAAGGGCTGGGCAGCATAGATTGGGCGTAAAACAAAGCAGAGTTCTTTTGCCCATGTTGCCTCTTTAGGGTAGAAAAATGATGATAGCCCAATACTAGCTGGAGATTGGAAGATATCAGAGTGGTCCCCAACCTCCACTGGGGTGAGCAGTTAGCAGGTATAAGAGCTTGGATGGCTCTGAGTGTGCCCTCAGCACATGAAATGGAAACCAGAGGTTAAAATAAATACCAACTGGTGCCATTCTGTATGAAAATTAAAATGACTGAAATGAATTCAACAAATGATTGACTGAGCTGATGAAGGTCACATTGAGGAGCTCTCTCAGAAGGTATCAGTAAGTGATAAGAAGGAATACGTAAAAGTAAAATATAAGAGATATAGATAAAAGAAATAGACATGTTATGATCTCTTATAAAATGAGCCTCAAAGAGAGAGTCAAATACATAAAGAAGTGAAAACATTTGAGGTGGTAATAACTGAGAATTTCCCAGGATGAGAGGCATTGAAAAACTTCAGATCAAAAGGACTAAAAAGTCACATGAGAAAAAAAGTCCCATATCTCAACTCATTACAGCAAAATGTGAGGATAGCAATGACAAAGAGACAAATTTTAAAAGATCTAAAGAAAAATCATGCCATTTACAAAGGACATTACTCTCACAAAACTGAATTCGAGATCCCAATGGAGTGAAGCCAATCAATAAAAGTGCATTAAAAGCAACACAGAATTATAATTCTAGATAATACCAATATATCATGGAGGAGGTGGGGGAAGAGACCAGAGGCAGGTTATAATGAATTCGTCTTATTATAAGAGATGACATGATAATAAGAAAGAAGAGAAAAAAGAGAGCTAAGTATTCAACTCAACAAATAAGAAGAGAAAAATGGAATTTATCCAAGAAGATATGAGGACAGAAATAAAGGAGAAAACAAAAGAAATTAAGTAAAGTTAACCAAAACAAAGCATGGTGCTTGAAAAACTCAATATAAAGGGAGGGAGATATAAAAATCTAACAATACTAACTAGTAATTTAAGAGAGAAGGTGTGATCAAACAAAATTTAGCATAAAAAGAGGAAATAACTATGTATTTTGATGAAATAAAAATTAAATATTGTGAACTGTATACAAACATATTTCAAATTCTGATAAATTCTGGAAGAAAAAAACGCACAGACTGGAGCAATAAGAAATAAAACACTTAAATAGATCATAGTCAATAGATGCATTAACATGCTAATCATAGATATCTCCTAATCATAAAACACAACTGTATCCAATTGACTCTCCAGGAGATTTCTATTAATCATTAAAAAAGTTTTTCTAGAAAATAGAAAAAGGATAGGTACTCAATTCTTTTTATGAGACATTATGCTGACTCTAATAAATATTACAAGAGCAATAAGAAAAAAATGAAAAGACAATTGTAAGCTAATTTCATTCTTAAATGTGGATTCAAAACTTCTAAATAAAATATTATTTAATTGCATTATGATCAAGTAGAGTTTATTCCAGAAATGCAAAGAGTAAAGTCTGTCAATTCAATTTAACACATTAAGGCACTAAAGTTGGGGAGGGAATAATCACATGATTAGCTCTATAGGCAGATATATATAATAAGATAAAATGTATACAAATTTAAAATATATGCATACACAGAAAACGCTTTTCAAAAATTTATATATATCAGCTAGTGTATACTGCTTACCATTTTAAAAAGGATAGTTCTAAATGTGTTACTCATATTAACTCACTTAATCCTCACAAATATCTCATGAAGTATAAATTACCATTAGCTCCATTTTATATGAGGAAACTGAGGCACGACAGCATTAAATAACTTGCCCAAGTTCACACAGCGGTAGAGTTGAGATTGGCTTTAGGATTTTAGGCTTTTAAACACTATGGTAATTATCAAACATATTACATTATATACCTATGGGAAAGAAGAGGGCTATAGTGTCAGAATAGAGGATGCAGGAAAAATAAAGTGAAATAAAGCCTTCACGTACATGACATGGTGCCACAGCAAGATGATTAACCTAAGTATTAATTCAGTTAACTCAATTATTTGCACCTAAACTACTCAAATCACTAACCAATAAACAAATCAAATAAACTCAGAAGTTCCTCTCCCATCAGGGTAACCAGTATGCCTGTGCTTTTATTTTTTCCTATCTATGCTATGTTCCTGACTTTCATTTCTTCATCTCATCAACTATTTTACAGTTCTTTTTTGACTACAGTTTTGTGTTTTTTTGTTGTAAATATAATCTACTCAAAATACAAATTGCAGAAAGGAGGCTTAACTAAGAGCATAACTTACTACCTGTCATCAGCACTGTACAATGATCATTGCCACAGGCATGGCACATTGCTGCAATATTTTCTGAGAATTGAAATTAAAAATATGACATTATGTTCAATATGTTCAAACAAGTGTATTTTACATTACTGTCTTTCTCCTAAAATATGTAATCCATACTGGGTGTGTACAATGATTCTCAATTCTAGAACATTCCATGCATTACTCTTTTATGTTAAATGGGAGATTATTGTTTTGTGTGATTTAATGCTCTAAAATACCATTTACAGAAACTACTCATCTAAAAGTGTTCTCTCATTAATTTCTTTTTTCATCTTCTGAGTTCCAGCTTGAGACAGCAGGACACATGCTAGAATCCGAGTCCTTTTTGTTTGTCCTGCCACTGTTCTGAAGTGGCCTTTATGCTGCTTTCCCTTTTGAAAGGACTGGCATCATCAGCTAAGGAGCCTGGAAAACTGAGTTCTGGGCTCTCTTCCATCTCTTTGCACCAAAAGTCTGACAGACAGGGATATTTTTTTCTGTTGCTTCCATGATAAATAGAATATGTATTTCAACCACAGAAGACCACAGTAGGAGAAAACAGAATATCATGAAAATTGTATGAAGTTGTGTGATTTGTTGACTGTTCGTTAACTGAAACGAAAACAATGAAATGCAGGAAATGAGGGAATGTCTGCCACAGACGTGGCCTCGAGTGGCAGTAGTGATTTCGTCTAAGCTAAGTACTGGTTGAATGCCATTTTGAGCGTTTTTTTCTTTTGAGTCTCTTCTCTCCCTCATTAAGAACCCTTGACTACATGTAAAACCATGGAAGTGTTGCCTACGGAGGCAAAATGTTGTACGTTCATGTGTTAGCTTTTCTAAAGATAATTCTAAAAAAAAATGTACTTTTTGGAACTAAACTCTGCTATTCATTTAAAAATATTGGAGAAAATGTGTATGTGTTTGGCGGGTAGAAATAATTTTTATTTTGTTCATGCTACCAGAAAATGGTCATTTTGAGTCTTTTTTATAAAGGGTAGAGAGATGATTAAGAGATACTTGTAAATGAAATTAAATGTTATATATCGCAAGACCAATATTAGTGTCAAGATGGCATCAGGCATATTAAAAATTATACCTAAATTTCACTGTATATGAGACATGTGATTTACAACCTACGTTCAGTAACATTGTATAAATAGATATATATTTTGTACACTCTTAGAGAAGTTGATGCTCAAAAGGATGTTATATATGGTTAATCCTTTCACTAATTCAGCTTTCTTTGCATATTTCGACACATTAATATGGACATTTGGCCAATACAGTAACAACAGCAGTTAGTAATGTTGATTTATGCTAGATTTGAAATTGTACTGACTTGAATTTTATTGCTGGTCTAACCACAGACTAGCCACATAATTGTGGATAAATTTACTTTGTTGGACTTGTTTTCTTATTTGTCAAGTGATCCCAAAGTTCCTTGCTGGGCCAATATTAATAGTTTTTTGAGTTGGTTAAGCACTTCTGCTTTTGTATCCAGCTGGCAGAGTTCATTCTGGGTGTGTCCTCTTTGTATGATCCTTTCTAAGCAGAGGGAACGGTATGTAATACAGACAGGAAAAACCAGTCACAAAATAAAATCATCGTTGCGTCCAGTATGTCTCCCAATTCCTAACCTCACACCTGTCTGAATCTTTCCTAAGTGGCATTAGTAGTGATAGGTGCTGAAATGCAGTCTCTCTCTCCAAATGCCAACACACACATACACATGCATACACACATGCACATGCACACACACACAACTGCACATATCTACGCTTTTATCTGTATTCTCCACCATGATCAGTATTTTCAGAGGGTAATGTGAGTCTTAGAGAGATCTGGTTCTCTTCTGGGATCTAATCAGAACATGGATCCTGTTGTCCTGTAGCCAGACTATTACTGCCATCACCCTCAAGGGGTTTTCCTGGTTAGATCACCTAAGTTCCAAATATACACTGCAGAGATGATTTTCAAATGCTATCCATAGACCAGTTCTGGCCTTTTACAAAGATTTTACTGGTCCATGGTGAAATGAAAAAAAATAAATAAATAAAATAAAGATAACTAAAACTTCATTATAAATGATTAAACTTTTTTCTTAGATTATGTCTTTCAAAATTCTTAAATGTTAGAAACATTTCCTTCTCTTATGAAATGCAAGTGCCTGTAGAGTGAGTACATTTAGGTCTTCCTTACCCTTTGCCACTTGCTTACATCCCTAATTGTAATTTTATATTATACCTCCATAAAAACAAACAAATAACAAAAACAATAACAACAACAAACAACACTAAAGCAAAAGCAAAACCAAAATCCTTGGGTCCTGAAATTTAAAAGTTTGGGAATCATTTGCAGCTAGAGTAACAAACATTTCCTTTATAAAATTATTTCAGAGCAGTAAATATTCCAATTTTTGTTAATATGTTGAATGGTGCTCACGGTCTTCAGCTTCTCATGGAACAATACTTCTGTTACAGGTTGAAAAACTGCTCCATGTTTCGAAGCAAGGAACTGAATTCAGAATTCAAGACTACTTTTTGCAAATATTCCACTTTGCTTTTTAATGTAACTTTCCCTTTTGGTGGTGGATTTGAAACTATGATAGTACAAAGTTCAAAAAATGCCAACTGCTCTTGGATTAAATAGATTGGGAACTCCTCTATGTTAGAACATTAGTGACTTCTAGCACACGTGAGAGCATGCACAGACATGCACACTGCACACATGCATGCACTCACGCACACACAAATCCAGGTTCCTGCATAAGTTAATGAAACCCTTGCCCGGGACTGAGTCACATAGCTGATATTCCTGAAGTCCAATCAACGTTCTTGTTGCTAAACAGTTGCAATCTTTTGAGTGGCACACTACAAGGTCCCTCAATAAAGTTTCATTATTCTTAGTGAAGAAAGCTGGCAAAACAGATACCAGACGTAAGCACAGTTCTACTAACAGCAGTTGTTTTTTAGAATGAATAAAAAAAAAAGAGAAAAATGGGTTCACTTCACACATTAAATAGTAACATTAATTGCTGGAACATATTCAGAGAGAGTTCAAAATTTTTATGAGATCATATTTTATAGGTTTCATCTTTCATTGAGATGTACTGGTATAACTAAATAAAATTTGTATTTTTCTACTGAACTGTCATAAATCATTATAAATCTCAGGAATTTTGTAAAGCTTCTATAAAAAATTAAAATATATGAGTAGTAAGCACTTGGGTGGAATAAAAAATAGATAATGATTTTCTTAAACCAAATTCATTTTTAGATCCAAATACATCATCTTAAGATTAGATTGTGGCTATATTAAAAACATGTTCAAAATTATTGATGTTGAAAAACAATTTACTTAAAAGCAAAAACATAGAAATAAAAATTAATAAATATTGAGCAATGCTATTCTCTTAGATTAAAAGGTTGATTATCATAAATATGTGAATCTTCTCAAAGTAATTTATAGTTTTAATGCAATTCCAATCAAAATTATGTCATGTCATGAGAGAGTTTTAAAAACTGACCTGGAAGAATAGATTGCAGATAGTAGCCAAGATAATTTTGTAAAAAAGTAAAGAAGGAAGAGTTTCTCTATCGGATATCAACATGTTCTAAAGAGCATACAATTACCAAAAGAGCATAGTACTGGTGTACTATGAAAAGCAAACCTAGAACTGTGTCGTAGTGTAAATGATCCAGTATATAGATAGTCAGTCTTTTTACCTGCAGGTTCTGCATCCTCAGATTCATGCAACTGCAGATCAAACACTGACCCTAACTGAAAAATCAAACATACTTGAAAAAAATGTAAAATCTGAAGCTTAATTTAGAGTTCATGGATTTTCAGTGTTATTTTGAAGATGATAACTAAATATATTTCTAATAAATACTGTATTTTAAAATAGGCTTAAGTTAGATTTATTATTTACAAGTTCTATTTTACCGTTATACTTTCTTCGGCATAACATTCTCTCTCACATCAAACTAGCCATGCTCATTATGTCCTTTCCCCCATTAAGGTGATGCTATATTTCCTAAGGGAAAGAGCATCCACTTTTTTCTTGTCTCTGGTTAGACTTGATTTCTTCATTTATGCATTGAAATCCTTCTGGGGTCTAAGCGTTGACAGCATGTAACATACATCCAGCTTCTTAGAGGGATTCTTTGCATAATTTGATAAAGCAATTCCAAAACATCTACAAGGTGCTTAAAAATGTTGCAAAAGAATATGACATTCTTTCTAATAGGGCATAAACTTTGACTGGAGAGAAGGAGGAAACAAAATTTGACCTACCGAGGGTGGGATCATATTCCCAGATGAACCGTTTGGTCAGAAATCTCACTACAAGAGCTGTGGAAAAAAGAGCAACATTTAAAACAAATTTGTTAGTTATCTTACAGTTCTTGTTCTCATAAGAAGAGAAATAGCCCACAAAACTATGTGTTTTATATTTCCTTGGCATATAAACCCAAGATATTTATTTACGTTTTTAAAAATATTTTTTAAATTCTATATGGCGGCCTAAAAACTGGTATAGTGTTTCAATGGGCATATTGTGCATTAATCAACAGCTCAGATTTGTCTTTTAAGCACAGGGTTAAAAACAAACAAACAAAATCACAATGTGAAATGACCACATGTAAAAACTTTAGAAAAACAATAAATTCAGATATAAAGCATCACTTTATAGGTGTCGCAGATTTGAATATTGACAATGATGAATAAAAGTGAGTTAAAATGTGATAATTTTTCCTGTAGCAAAATACCTATAGCTGATTATTCATATTATAAAAAATACTCCAAGTTAAAGATTTTATTAGTGACTCCCTAAAACACATCAAAAGTAATGCTAATGAACTACTTAAGGTCAGGGTCATGATATGGAACTATGATGAGCACTTTACTTCGTCCCGAAGTGGCAAGTACAAGGATTGGTCCCATTTTTCAGATAAGAAAACAGAGGCTCTGAGGGGTTAACTAATGTAACTGAGCTCACCAACTAGTTAGTGGCTGAGTCAGAATTTGAATCCAAGAAGTCTCTTTTTAAAGCCTGTAATTTATCCATTGCTCCAAACTGAATTTACGGCTTAGGCCATCTGGATAATATTTAAGTAAAAGGATCGAAGAAAGAAGTGCTGAGATGATGTGAACTCTTGTCCTTAAAAATGGATGGGAAAGATGAACATTTTCCTATACTTCTTTATAGTTGAAAAGAGTGGTAGAGTCTTTTGAAAAAAATATTTTTGAAGGGGTGTGTCATAGATGCTTAAAAATGGAATGAAAACTTTGGATACTTTCTGAGGAAAATGGATAGACAGAGTTTGGCACATAATTTGGGCAGGTGCATGAGCCCTTGGAAGACCGAGGATGGTCTTTCTGCATCCCACTGACCCTAACTAAAAAATCAATGTCTGCCATATTTTGTAGTTTAAAAAATATTTGTTATTAGAGTGTTTTTATTTTGACAGCAATGCCTTATATATAGTAGTCTAAAGATACTCCTTGAAAAAATAAGACTAGTTAGTTGAAAGTTACTGTCAGTGTCTCCTTGTATATTGCCTGTGTTAGAATCAACAGTGGTCCATACCCACTCCCCCGGTGCCCCCACAGCATCTGATATGAGAGATAGCTGTGCAAGTTGCATTGAGGACCTCATAAAACAGACCACAAGCATAGTGGCTTGGCTGGAAGCTGAAAGTAGCAATGTCTTTCTAATTACAGAGTGTAAGGCCAGATTTGAGCCAAAATTTTTGCAGTGCCTAAAGTCGCAGGACACTGACCCTGCAGTACTTCCCACAGCGAGCTGAGCATACAGTGGTTTTATTTTCTGTTACTGTTCACTCTCTTGAGACTGAGTTTTCTCTTTTTTTCTTTTCTTTTTTTTTTTTTTTTTGCATTTAAGAAGTAGTAAGCACCAGACATTTAACATAACTGCTTGCAGTATTCAGAGTTTCAGCTTTTCTTAGAATATATAGTTTTAACTTTAGAGTTAAAAGTTATGGCCTAGAAACATTCATTTACCTGGCATTTTCAAGCAAGGCATTATTAAAATGGACAAAACTTTTTACATAACTAAAGTTAGAAGTCCCCGAATTGCAAGACCATTTAAACTCAAATCATTTCTCAAAGACATCTTTCTAAAATGCATTAGATACTCATTGCCTTTCACACCCATGTATACTGAACATAACTGAACCATGTTTAACAGTCTGGATCTTAGTGAGGAAACTTATTAGCACCCTGTGCAGTTCTATGTGGCAAGACTTTTGGAGGCAATTGAGTTGGAAAGGCAAAACAACTCTAGAATGCTTTTAAGTATTTTTAGATTTTGACTATATATATTTTTTCATAGACACAAATATAATTTTTTCCTTCCTCAAATATGGTTTTCTCTTTTTGCTACAGCCACAGGGACTCTCTAATAATTTACCTGCACATCTACTTTGTTATTTTTATTATTCCAAAGGCTGATAAATCAGATTAACAAGCTTGTTAGAATTGTGTCTAATATTTGAGTAGATTAGCTCTGGGGTTTGATTCTAACACATTTGTTTGTTAATGTAAGCATGATTCTGGTACACTTTGGTAATGTGATGTTTGTTGTCAGTAAGTGGTTCCTCCTGAGTCCTGGGTTGTTGGCTCAAGTTTCAGACGGCCTCTTTCCAGTGGGGCAGTGATGCTGGGCTTAATCAATATCAATATAAACATTTCTGATGTTCTTTTTAAAGAGACGCACATCAGTATTTTATGGTTGTTTTAACCATTGAATTGTATATTTGTTTAAAAAATTCAATCTATTTTAAATGCATCAAGAAATATCAAAAACCATTTTGAGAAAATGGTATGTCATGTTTATTCTTTGAAGATGTATTTTCATCTCTCTGTCAGATTATTCATGAAAAAGACAAATACATTTTCTATTTTTATGTTTTCTACCATATTTTAATGTAAATTATTACTATAAAAATGAAAAATTTTAAATTTGTGCACATGATATCTGTTAAAAGGCTGTTGTTACTGAAATCATGTATGAGGCGCTTAGGTGACATCCACCATTTACTGACGTAATTACAAAACTTCAACAGTATTATTTAGCCCCCAACTTTATCATAATTTTTTTATGGCATACAATTTTCATATGAGGTACATCCTACCACTTTCTACCTCCCCCACCACCACTCATCACATGGTTTCACCCGTCAATGATAATACAATCGCTCTCTCAGCGGTGTCCCTATTTCAACTGCACCCCAGGACCCCTTAACTGCTCCCCACACAACAGCCAATAACTCTGTTAAAACTCACACCGTCTCATGTCACATCTTTGCCCCTGATTCTCCCCAACCTCTTCTCATTGGATAAATATTTACTGAATGCCTACTCTGTGCTAGTTCTTTTCTAGGTGTTTGAACTAATCTAGTAAACAATTAAGATTAAGATCTCTGACCTTACAGAGCTTATATTCTATTAGGAAGAGACAGACAAAAATTAGAACAATAAATTATATAGTAGGTTGGAGGCGATAATTGCTATGGGATCAAAGAGGTAGAGCACGGTGAGGAGGATTCAGCATTGGGGGATGCTGTTTAAGATAGGATGACCAGGGTAACACTCATTGAGAAGGTGATATATAAAAGAGATGAGGGAAGCTATCTAGGGAAATAATGTCCTGGCCAGTGCAAAGGCCCTAGGGCAGGAACACATGTTTGATATGCTCAAGGAACAGTAAGCAGGCCATGTGTGGCTAAAGCAGAATGAGTTACAGCCTGTTAAATGACAAGAGGTCATTTTCTGCCACTCTTTCAGTCAGGCATTCCATAAATACACTACTACTACTATCGCCACCACCACTGATAATAGTAATCATAAAAACAAAGGAATGCTTATATATCATCATCATCATCATCATCATCATCATCATCATTATTATACTCAATTCCTTCTTTAGAATGTACATTCAATGAGAGCATAAAATTTATTTATCAATGTTTTCTAGAACACTGTCTATTTGGCACATAGTAGACTAAAATATACTTGCTAAATAGATGAAAAATATAAATCATCTATGTCACTGCTCACTTTCCTTAATGGTTAAATAACTGGCATTGAGAGAATCAGCAAAAAACGGTTAATCAAACCAAAACCATAGCAGAACCTTGCCATCTTTCTATAACTTTTTCTCAAAAGGTTACATAAACATATTATCTAAAATATAATTGCTATTTCATGATTCTTATTCAAATTACACTTCTATAGCTTATTAAAATAGTTACTATAAACTTGATCTAACTTTGGTTTGCATACCCTGTCCTCTCCATCCCAACTATCTGAGCAAGGATTTCTTTTGCAATAAAATGATGGCATTGATCATCTTTACTACCCCTGGGTGTCTGATGTAAAGTCCTGATCTTCAGAAGTTTTATGGTTTAACATATTTGATAACATGTTACGATTAAGTATCTGCATTCTGAAATATCTGATTTTCTTCCCATTGCCTTGAAAACTCATACTTTTATACCAAATAAATCCAACATGTCTAATGGTTAATCTAAAGCATAATATTTTCCTAATTTTCCCTAATTTATAAACCTACTTAAATAATTTTTCATTATATGTAGTTAATTTTTGGTATTAGTGACACTGAATTTCATTATTATCAATAAAAGCTGGTTTCTAAAGAATGAAAAATCCATTGAGTAAAATTTAATCCATAAAAATATTATTTCAAGTGACATAATATAATAACATGATAAGAAAATATTCTATTTTAAGCAAGAGCTAAAGAGGAAAATTTCTATATGAAATTAGTCATGCAATTTCTAAAGGTTAATGACTGGGTTAGTTATTCAAAATAACTTCTGACATTATCAACAAAGGCAGATAACAGAAGTACCATCTCAAATGATCAGAATAATATTTTTAAATAAAAATTGATTGGATCTGATCTGTACAATAAACCAACTTTTAGAAAGAAATGAACTTTTCAAGGTAAATAAAAACTAACATACATGGTATTCTTATACCCTAAAAAAATTTAAGCGATATGAGGTTGGAGATTAAGTCTTGTTTATCTTTACCTCCAGTGTCTGGCAGACTTTCTGATATGTATATGTGTTCAACAAGTACTTCAGAAATTAAGAAGGAAAAAATTTAAATTTGGATAAATTATTTGGCTCCCATATTACTATTGTAGTCAGGTCTGTACTCTAGTGTGTTGATCACCATTTCTCAGGGTCAATACCTAGTTCAGATGTCCACTGACAACCCTTTTTGTCTGCCACATTGCAAACTTGACTGAGAAGGGTGGGACCCACCATGCCTATTCTCTTAGACCAAAGGGAACCAATATCTGACCTCATATTTTATCAGCCCTAAGTTTAACTCCAACCCTTCAGTGGTCAAAAAGCTTCAGAGAAGTACAAATAAGCATAGTTACAAATACAGAAGGAATTCTACTCTAGATTTTTAAAGATAGTTTATTCCTGATTAATTTAATTTCATGGAACTAAGTACACATTTCATAATCATATTAGCTGTTGGATTAAAGTATACATACTCTTAGAAAATACCATTAGGTAGGTTTTAGTTGTTTTAAATAAAAACACTAATAGAACTGAAATGCTAAATATCAAAAGGTAAGTTTCTATTGAATACTGCTCACAAGCTTATTTATTTCTCATAAATACTCTTAAAAGTAGGAATTATTGCTCCTATTTTATACATTAAAAAACCTGAACTGAAAAGTAAATAAATGTGTTTTTTTCACAGAGTAGTTAAGTTATAGAACTGAGATTAAGCCCAGTTTTATTTATTTTAAAACTCACACTTTTCCCAATACTTCCCATTATATTTAAATATTTCTATGAATTTGATTTGTTTCTGATTGGTTGAAATTTTTTCCCATATGAACATTCATCTTACAGAGAGATATGCTTTGAAAAGTGCTTTTTTGTTCATGACTAGATTCCTTCATCCTTAATGAAGGGAATATCCATGACCAGAAACCATGGCAACATAGAAAGAGAACATGAATTTCAAGGAAGAAGAAGGAAAATTATATAAATAAGATTTTTTGTTTTCTCTTGAAAAGGTCTTTAAGGATGCAGCAAAGGATGAAAACAAGTATATAATAATATAGACAAAAAGTAACATGTGATAAGTAACTTTCCTTACTCATTTCTTCAGTCATTAACAAGTTTATTCTTTCAACAAGAAATGGGAGGTCAGGAACAATTGTAGGTGATGAGGAATAGGGCAAAGAAAATAAGATACAGTCCTTATTCTTGAGGAGTCGAGAGCGTGCACCTTTGCATGTTCTAGTGAAAATAAAAAGACACGTGGATAATTTAGAATATTATCTAATTTTAGGTCTGTTATGGTCCTTGCTAAAAGAAGGAAAGCCAGACTGTGGTGAGCCTGGCTTTAGTGTCTCAGAAGAGGAAACACTTGTGTTTTCTGGAAGAGAAAATGTAATAGGCAAAATCAGAGTATCAAACTTATGACTGTTTCTGTTCCATCTTAGAGACAATAACGGATATACCCACAACATAAGAAAAAGCTAAGTTTCATTTTTCCCCTCTCTCACTTGGGTCTCTTTCATTTCCTGTTAAATCAAGGCTTCAAATAAAATTTTCCTCTTTCCCTAGTCCCTGGGTCCAATACTTCTGGTCCTTCATACCTTCTTTATAGGTCTTTTCTCAACCACCAACCCTCAAGTTCTTGTTCTCCCTTTTTGCAGTCCTCTCTGTTCTGTGACTGCTCTAACCTCCTCCAAGAAACATGGGCCATTATGCCTCATTTCAAAGAATAAAGTCTGGAAATCTTGGCATTGACCCTGGCCTTTCTGAACTGAAGAGCTGGACTGAAAGGGGATGGAAATAGGCTGGACTGGAAATGATATATCAAAAAATCCTAGCAAGGTGCTCAGAGCAAAGATGTGTGCATAGAAATCAGATTTCTGATAGATAAGCTGATATCTAAATTTAATAATTTTCAAATGCTTATCCATTTGGTTCTTCGTTAAATTTTTTTCTTCTTGCTACGTATACAAATTTCACACACATTCATTTAGTCAATACATATTTACTGAACGCTGTGCTAGGCACCAGAGAAAAAGCAAGCCAGAGAGAATTCCTGAAGCAAGATATTAGAAATGACTTCATATTAGGGATAAATTGTGAGCTGAGTCTTGGAAGCGCTGAAGCACATTAATTTAGGAAGAACATTTGAAGCAAAGAACATCCTGTTCAAAGGTCTAGACATAAACAACCTGGATTAGTTAGGAATCATATGCGGTTCAGGGTAGGTTGAGTGGTATGTGGGTGGAGTCAGAAGGGAGGTAGGTTGTGAGGTTCTTTAGAGTCCAGGTTGGGAGGAGGGTTATATGTCACGTTGAGGAGCTTGGATTTTATTCCGAAGTCTATGGGGTTCTGAGTAGAGGGAAGAGTAAGGGGATGATGAAATGCAAACAGCAGAGAAGGATTAGTTCATATGGAATAAAATTCTGGGTTGTTGCATTATTCCCTGAGGCAGAATATAATGGGGAAATGAGTTAAAAGCTAGTGAGGTTGGACTTCAGCCTGTTGGATATGAGATATTAATAAAAACATCCAGGCACAGAAATACTATCGACCCATCCATCATCCATCCATGCATCCATCCATCCTCTATCTTTCCATTCATCCACTCATCTATTATACATTCAATATATATATTTATTGAATGTCTACCATATTCCAGGCACTGCTTGATACTGTCCCACAGTAGGTGACATCACAGCCTGAGGCTGGAAAAAGTAATCATTGTCAAAGATAAACTTTCTAGTGATTGGTAAGTGCAGTGGGGGTGGTTAAGATGTCCCATTTGGATAGTTTAAAGTAAGAGAAGAAGACTTAGCCCAGAACTCTAAATCAGATTCATCTCATGGTGATCTCGTTTCCTATGTCCTCTCCCACATCAACCCCACAAAATTTCTAGCAGAACTAAAAAAATTAGCAGATCAGCCAGAGGACAAAAATTCATTCATATACTGTAGTTTCTGAAGGAGCCCCATCCCCTACTCTCTACCAAACTTGCTCCCTTCCTATATTCCTGTGATGATCAAAATAAATTGGCATAAAAAAAAACCTTTAAGCCTCATAAAACATAGAAATTGAGCAATTTAATGGAAATTTAAAATTAATGCAATATAAAAGCAAATGCTTTATAATGCCAGAAGTTAAAATGAGAAGTAAATTGGTTCCAGGTGGGGGTCTAGGAATTGCTCTTAAATTACTGTTTGTTTAAGATGGAAAATTTTGACTTGTCTTGCATTCTGACAAAAAATATGAGAAAGAGTTACAGAATAAATGCCACTGTTATGTGCAAATGATTTCCTAAAGATAAATGGTATAATTTCCAATAATTATTAGGGGAGCACTGTGGTCTCTGAAAACTTAGCCTGGTAGTCTAGCTTTAGTGCATTTCAAGATCTGAAAATTGACTTATTTTGCTATGGAATGGTAAGGTAAAGGTTAATTTGGCAGTGACAACTGGATTTTAGAATGACAAATGAGAATGGGAAAAATGGCAGGGCCATGACATAATATTAACCTGTATGATTGAGGAACAATAAATTCTTCTTGAATTTAAATTGAAAGTAGAAACAATTAAATTTAAACTATGGTAATCAACTGATTTGGTTTTGTTTTTTCATTTGTATCTTGAAGGTTAATAAATCAAAAGCTATGGATTCTGTGCCCAAGAATTCAAACCAATTTTATATAAGTTTAAAATTATTATTTGTTTTAAGTATGAGCGATGCTTAAGAAATAAATTACTATATTTTCCAAACTAGAGGTTAAATATTTAAATATTTTTTATTATTTTTAATTTCAATTAATATTTTTAATTAATTATTTATACCATATTATTTTTCTAAATTTTCAAAAATCTGAACATAAAATTTGAATTTTTAATTTTTACTTTTTTAGAAAAAAGAAACACATGTGGTAATGCCTGAATTTTTTCTTTATGCTTATACCACTAGAACACATACAAAATTGACCCTGGAAATATTTAGAGTTTGTTGGGGGCATAAAGGTGAGTCAGAGTGGCTAAGTATCCTAGAGAAGCAGAGGAGTATCTTGTATAATCCCAGTAGATGCCTCCTTTAATAAAGAACCAAGGATCATACAAGTTATTCTGCTTATACATGCCTTCTGCTCCTGGCTCATTTTGCTTCCTGTCTATATGGGCATGTATAGATTTAATAGGTTGTGCCTACGACTCCAGTCCAGGGGTGTGGAGGGTTACCTGTAGCAACTAGTATCTCCATTTGCAGCCCCATCACCACTCCTACTGCTGTAGTCATAACCTCATTAAAGAAAAGAAAAAAAAAAAAAAAACAGAGACTTCAAAAGTCACAGTGTGTATGGAGAACCTAGAGCCTGGCAAAGTAAGAGTGTGAGAGGAACCATGGGAAATTGAGCCAGAAAGTATCCCTATTTTAAAGAGCTTATTAACCAAGTTAACAAATTTATAATTATGCTTAAAATAATGAGAAGCCATTAGAGTATTATAAATGAAAGATTACATAATTATCTTTCTGTTTTATGAAGGTCACTGCTGTTTCAGTGCCAGATGAAACGGGGGGATGCAGGTAAAGCTGGAGACAGGACGAGCCATTAAGGAGCTATTCCAAAACTACAAAAGGAAAAAAAAAGTAAGACACAATGGCTCCTCCTTCACTCTGATCCATTAGTAAAAGTCTCAAGCCATAACTGGAATTATGCAATTTGTGGCCTATTCAGTCAGACTTCTGTCACTTAGCAAAGCGCATTTATGTTTCTTCCATGTCATGTCCTGGCTTGCGAGCTTATTTCTATTTATTACTGAAGATTCCAATGTATGGAGAGATGACAGTTTGTTTATCCGGTCATCAATTAAAGAAAATCTTGATTGTTCCCCAATTTTGACAATTGTGTTTTGGTTATAAACATTTACATGAAAGTATTTATGTACATGTAAATTATCAGACAAGTTGGGTAAATATTTATAAGCATGATTGCGGGATTATGGTAAGATTATGTTGCGCTGTATAAGAAACTGCCAAACTGTTTGCCAAAGTGGTTGTACCATTTTGCATTCCCACAGGAATGAGTGAGTTTCTGCTGTTTCATGTCCTTGCCAACAGTTTCTATTGTCAGTTTTATTTTGATCTTGGGAGGGATTTATGGCATTCTAATAAATATGTACTGTTA
Source organism: Cynopterus sphinx (assembly GCA_030015415.1). NCBI lineage: Eukaryota > Metazoa > Chordata > Mammalia > Chiroptera > Pteropodidae > Cynopterus > Cynopterus sphinx. Next base: position 149,270,359 of record CM057380.1, on the reverse strand, counting down.
TCTAGTTGTTTTCTTGCAATTCTTTAATTACAAATGACTTTAGGAATATTTTCATATGATTATCTGCCATATATATGTCTTCTTTGGCAATGTGTCTTGTCAGATATTTTGCCCATTTCTACAACATAGACTTTATTTCTTAGAGCAATTTTAGGTTCACAGCAAAACAGAGCAGAGAGTGCAGAGAATTCCCATATACCTTCAACCTCCTACACATGCACAGCTTCCCTTACCATCAGCATCTCATATGAAAGTGGTACATTTGTTACAATTGATGAATCTTTATTACCCCAAATTCATAGTTTTCATTAGGGTTCACTCTTGGGGTTGTACATGCCATGGTTTTGCAAATTTGTAATGATGTTATAGTAGCATACAGGGTAGTTTCGCTGCCTTAAAAATCCTATGCCTATTCATCCTTCCCTCCCTCATAACTCCTGGGAACCAATGATATTTATATTGTCTCCACAGTTTTGCCTTTTTCTAGAATGTTATATAGTTGGAATTATATCATATATAATGCCAGATAGCATTAGTCATTTAATAATATGCATTTAAGCCTCCTCCATGTCTTTTCATGGCTTGATCACTTCTTTTTAGTACTGAATAATATCTCATTGTCTGGATACGCCAAAGTTTATTTAGCCATTTACCTACAACATCTTGGTTGCTTCCAAGATATGGCAATTATGAATAACCTGCCATAAACATCTGTGGGCAGATTTTTGTGCAGACATACCTATGCAACTCCTTTGGGTAAATACCAAAAAGCAATTGCTGGATTGTATGGTGAGTATGTTTAGTTCTGGGAAAAACAAAAAAACCTGTCGAATTGTCTTCCAAAGCAGCTGTACCATTTTGCATTCCTACCAACAATAAATAAGAGTTCTTGATGCTCCATGTCCTCACCAGCATTTGGTATCAGTGTTTTGATTTTCGTGATTCTATTAAGTGTGCAGTCATATTTCATTGTTTTCATTTTTAATTCTATAATGACATATGATGTGGAGCATCTTTTTATTTATAATTTGGCACCTGTATATCCTCTTTGGTGAGGTATCTGTTCAGATCTTTTCCCCATTTATTAATTAGATTGTTTTCTTACTTTTGAGTCATAAGAGTTCTTTGTATATTATGGATAACAGTCCTATATTAAAATGTCTTTTGCAAATATTTTCTCCTAGTCTGTGGCTTGTCTTCTCATTTTATTGACAGTGTCTTTCACAAAGAAGTTTTTAATTCTAAAGAGGTTCAGTTTATCAATTATTTCTTTCGTGGAGCATAACTTTGGTATTGTACTAAAAAGTCATTGACATATTCAAGGTCACCTAGATGTTATCGGCTAGGAGTTTTATAGTTGTACATTTTACATTTAGGTCTATGATCCATTTCGAGTTAATTTTTGTGAATAGTATAAACTCTGTATCTAGATTCTCTTTTTCTTTTTTTGCATGTAGATAATCAATCATTTCAGCACTATTTGTTTAAAAGACTACTCCATTGCATTGCCTTTGCTCCTTTGTCAAAGATATTTGACATTATTGGTGTCTATTTTTTTTTTAATTTGAATATGATATGCCTATTCTGGGCTCTCTATCCTTTTCTATTGATTTATTTATCTATTCTTTCACAAATACCATACTGTCTTGACTACTGTGGCTGAAGTTAGGTAGTGTCAGTCCTCCAATTTTCTTCTTCTCTTCCAATACTGTATAAGCCATTTTGGATTTTCTGCCTCTCTCTATAAGCTTTAGAATTAGTTTGTCTATAAGCACAGAATTACATTGAATCTATAGATTAAGTTGGGAAGAACTGTCATCTTGAGAATATTGAGACTTCCTATCCATGAACATAGAATTTATTTAGTTCTCTTTGATTTATCAGAGTTTTATAGTTTTCTTCATATACTTCTGATATATATTTTGTTAGACTTGTACATAAATATTTTATTTTGGGGTTGCTAATGAAAATGAAATAATATTTTTAATTTAATTGTTCATTGCCGGTATATAAGAAAATGATAGTATACCTTTGTATACTAACCTTGCATCCTGCAACCTTGCTATAGTCACTTATTTGGTCCAGGAGAGTTTTTTTGTTTTGTTTTGTTTTTTGCGGGGAGGCTATTCTTTTAGATTTTCTACATAGATGATGATGTCATTATTAACAAGGACAGTTTTACACATTTATTTCAAATCTGTACGTTATTTTTATTTTATTTTAATACCACATTATATCTATTCTTTTATTTATTTATTTTATTGTCTGATTGCATTAGCTAGGTTATCCAGGATGATACTGAAAAGGAATGTTGGAAGGGTCATCCTTGCCTTATTCCTGATCTTAGCAGGAAAATTTCTAGTTTCTCATCATTAAGGATAATCCAGGTTTTTGTAGCTGTTCTTTATCAAGCTGAGGAAGTTCCTCCCTATTCCTAATACTCCTCAGAGTATTTATCATGAATGGCCATTGGATTTTGTCAAATATCTTTTTGTGCATTTATTGGTGTAATCATGTGATTTTTTTTCTTTCTTTGCCTGTTTGTGTGATATAATACATTAATTGATTTTTAAATGGTGAACTAGCCTTGCATACATGAGATAAATCCCACTTGGTTGTGGTGTATAATTATTCTTATAGGTTATTGGATTTGGTTTGCTAATGGTACTTTTAATCTGTGTCTTTATATTTAAAGTTGTTGAGTTTTTTTTATAGACAAAATATAGTTTGTTGGTTTTTTTTTTAATCTACTAGGACAATCTCTTTTATTAGGTGCATGAGGGTCATTCACATATAAAGTGATTGCTGATATAGATTAATTAATATTTACCGTGTTCCTACTTGTTTTACATTTGTTACAATTATTGGTTTTTATTTCTCCTTTCCTCTTTTTCTAGCTTCTATGGATTTGAGAATTTTATGATTCTATTTTCACTCTGTTCTCAGCATATCAATTATACCTTTTTTTTTTTTTTAGAAAATTTTCATGGTTGTTCTAGAGTTTGCCTATACACATACAACTTAAAATACTGCTTCATAGGAAAAGGAACCCTCATACACTGCTGGCAGAACTGCAAATTTGTACAGCCACTGTGGAAAACAGTATGGAGGTTCCTCAAAACACTAAGAATTGATCTACCATATGATCCAGAAATCTGTCTACTGGGTATTTACTTCAAAGACTTAAAAACCCATATCCAAAAGAAATTTGTACAACGATGTTCATAGTTGCATAATTCACAGTGGCCAGGACATGGAAGCAACCAAAGTGTCCTATGATAGATGATAGGATATAAAAGCTGTAGTACATATATACAGTGGAATATTCCTCAGCCATAAGAAGAGATGAAATACTGCCATTTGTGACAACATGGATAAACCTTGAGATAATCATGCTAAGAGAAATACACAAGACAGAAAAAGTTGAAAATCACATGATATCACTTATATGTGGAATATAAACCTAGAGCAACAAATGAGCAGGACAATAAACAGAGACTTATGGACATGGACAATAGATTAGTGGTTACAAGAGGACCATAGAGTAGTGGTTACTAGTGGGGTGGAAGAAGTGGGGGAGGTAGACGGAGTAAGGGGGTCAAATACAGTGGGATAGGGGAAGGGCGAAGTGGTTAAAAACAGATCAAATATATGGTAGCTGAAGAAAACTGGACTTTCAGTGGTAAACACACAATAGACTATACAGATGTCAAAATTATGTAATTGGATTAACCAATGTTACTCCAATAAACTTAATTTAAAAAAGAAATAATAAAAACAAAAAAAAATAAAATTTAAGTTCTGAAATTTAAAAAAAATGCTTTATGGATAGTTCAAGTTATTTTATAGGAAGATATTTTCCATTCCTTTCTCTTATCTTTTATAACATCAGTTATTCATTTCACTTATTCAGATGCTGTAATCATCCAGTACATTTTTACTATTATTACTTTTAGATATAGTTACCTTTTAGATCAAATTAAGAATAAGAAATATAAAAGATTTTATTTTACTTTCATTTTTCCTTTTTCCAGTGCTTTTCCTTTACTTATGTAAATCTGAATTTCTGACCTATATCATCTTTCTTCTCTATGAAGAACTTCTTTTACTATTTCTTGCAGGGCAGCTCTGCTAGTGATGAATTCTGTCAGTTCTTGTTGGTATGAGGAAATATTTACTTCTGTTCTCTTTTGAAGGATAATTTTACTGGATATATAACTCTATTTTGGTAATAATTTTTTCTTTCAACACTTTACATATTTCACTACACTCTCTCATTGTTCTGTTTCAGATGAGAAGTCCACTATATAATTCTTATACTTGCTCTTCTGAGGGTGAGATAACCCCATTCCACTTCTAGCTTTTTCCAAGATATTGTCTCTATTTTTTTTTTAATTTGAATATGATATGCCTATTGTAGATTTTTTGGTATTTATCCTGCTTGGTGTTCTCTGAGCTTTTTGGATCTATGGCTTTGGTGTCTGTCACTAGATTTGGAATATTCTCAGTCATTAGTATCTCAAATATTTCTTCTGTTCCATTCTCTTTCTTTTCCTCATTCCAACTATGTGCATTTTACACCTTTTGAAATTATGCTACACTTATTAGATATTCTGTGGGGCTTTTTTCCCCCTATTTTTTTTCCCCTTCACATTTCAGTTTGGGAAGTTTCTGATGATGTATGTTAAAGCTTACTGATTCTTTCCTCAGCTGTATCTAGTCTACTGACAAACCCATCAAAAGCATGTCCTTTTAATTGTTTCATAAAGTTTCCATCCCTATACTGACATCACCCATGTATTCTTACGTGTCTACTTTTTCAGTTAGAGACCGGTTCATAGTTCTATCAGCTTCTATCCAGTAACCTAATCTTGGCTATGATTTTCTATATTTGTCTTTCTCTCTCCAGATTTGAGGATATGGTGGATTGTTTAGTAACTTCAAATTTTTAATGACCCAAGAAAAGTAATGGTTTTGTTTGTTCAGCATTTTTTTTTTATTGTAAGTTTGTTCCAGAGCTCCCTTACCCTGTTGTTGTTGCTGCCTTTCAATGTTCTTTCAGCTCTGCCTTGCATTATAAGTATTCCAACATTTTTAAGTGTGTAAAACTAGGACAAATTTCACTGACCTTCCTGGGCACCACAGGCCTGGAAACAGAATTCAGTGACAAGTATTTAACATTTTAGCATTAGTTTTATTTAGTTTATCTCTTAACTTTTTCAAGTTATTCATATTCACCTGATTTTACAGATTTTATCAAAATATATAGTTTATATACGTATGAACAAACTCATGATTGTCTATTAATAAATAATAATGTGTTAATTTTCTCAGACTCATAAACTTATATGTTATCTTGTCTTAATATTTCTGAAGAAAGCCATTGTTTTATTCAAATTAGGTTACACTTCAGATTTTGCTATTTTTTTTTTCACCACAAATGATACAAGCATATATTCTTCTAACAATTTCTCTAAATTATCAGACAAAACCAAAAACCTAACAGCTAGAAATTTATGGACTCAAGAGCAATGTTTCCATGCAGCTCACTTGAGTATTTTATAAGATTTCACTTTATACGTCATCTGTTTTGTTCCCTTTGTTCTGAAATAAATTAATTTTAAAAGCTAACTGAATCATTGTCATGTTCGTTTATTTACTATATACATGATCCCACTGTGGATATATGACTGATAAGGCTAATGTGGTGTGATTTAAATGTGAATCATAGATTATTGGTGGTGATTTATTAATTAGTCTCTTTTTCTATTTTGTTTTTTTCTATCATTTTTCTCTGGATAATAATATTTGGGGTTTCAAGGGGAGAGATGAAGATAAATAAAAAGTATAATACCAGTCTCTCTCATTAGATAAATCAAACTTCCTAAAAAAAAAAATCACTGGTATATTTTCATATACACTTTCTGAAACTATATTATCATCTATCATGTTCTCCTTTTGAAAAACTGGCATAGATTTTGATGCATATATTGGTAAAAGCATATGACTTATCTAGTTCTCTAGCTGTTCTAAGCTAATTCATTCTTCACAGTGTGGGATATAAAAGCAATCTGTACCATGGCGGGAGTACATTTGGATACGGAAAGAATAAAGTGCCCTCACACAACCCTTATTTCAAATCCAAGGGATTTGGCTCAGTGATCTTCTTTGGTATATGCTCTTTTGTGGGGGGAGGTGAGGGGGAAGATGGATGGTACATTAGAGTGGTAGGTCATGTTGGCAGCTATATACAGCATTTACCCTGAATATATACCAAGCTTGTGCTTAAGCCCAGTAAAAAAGAATTCAATAGTAATTAAGGACTTCTTCCATAGGATATCTGAGAATAACTATAGAAAAGATAAATTTAGAATATATATGTGTATATATATTTTTCTGTGAGTTTTAGAATTTGAGACAAATACTCATTAATTTAACCCATTTCATCATTCATGCAACAAGTCTTTACTAATAACTATGATGTGAATGGCACTAAGCTGGTTGCTGAATAACAGTACTAACTTTGAGTTCTTGTTTATTCATTTATTTAATATTTATTGAGAAACTGCAGTGTACCAAGCTCCTTTAGGACCTAGAGAGGTAAACAAACAGGCCAAAGTTTCATCCCTGAAGCTTTATGGTCTTTAGATTCCTGTATGGGAAGATGAATGTTAAATAAAAAAACAAGTAAGTAAATAATGCATTATATGGTGATACATGTTATGGAGAAAAGTAAAGCAGAGAAAAGAAAGAGGAATGGAGGGGTTGGAATGGTATACTGTCTTAAGAACAGTAATCAAAGAAGGCTTCACTGATAAGATGTAATCTTTGCAGAGACCCAAAGTGAGCAATCTTTATATCTGGAGAATGTTCCAGGCAGAAGAAAGAGCAAATGCAAAGGCCCTGAGGCAGAAACACGCTTAGCATGTTTAAGTAAAAGGAGGCAGCCATTGTGGCTGGGGTAGCGAGAGCAAAGGAAGGAGCAGAAGAAGAGTAAAGTGAAGTGAGGGGCAGGGAGGAGGTCATGTGGGGCTATGCAGATGAGTATAGGATGTTGACTAGAGGCAGAGAAACATCAGACCATCATGAGAAGAGATGTGATGTAATCTGATTGCTGTGTGGGTGATAGGTTGCAGGGGTAGGGCAAAGGAAGTAGGGAGGACAATTAGAAAATTATTGTGATAAATGAGATCATAGCAGCTTGGACCAGAGACCAACAGTGGAGGCAGTGAGAAATAGATTTGCTTCTGGACTGGCTGTGGAGTGGGAGAGAAAAAGAAGAGCAAAGAATGACTCCAGGGTTTATGGCCTAACAAATTGGATAAAGTGACATTTCTCTGGGATACACTGCGGGTAGAAAAGATTTTAGAAGAAAGGTTAGGAGTCAGTTTTGAACAAGTTTGTGATATTGCTGAGACAGGCCATGGAGATGTTATGAAGCAATGGGAATTAAGAGTCTGAAATTGAGGGTAGGGATCCAGGCTAGAGATATAAATTTGCACATGTCAGTATAAAGATGGTATTTAAAGACACAGGACTGGATGAGGTCACCTGGAGACAGTATGGATATATGTGCACCCTGCACTCTTGGGCACCTCTAACTTTTAGAAGTTGGATTGATTAGGTAAAAATCAGTGAGGGTGACTGGGAAAGTGAAGAATTGGATTTAGCTGTGTGGAAGCATTGGCAGCAGACTGGTTGGATGACAGCTTAACTGGAGTGGGCTCAAGAGAATATAACCAAGAGAAAATGAAGAAGTAATTCTAGACTTTTAAACTACTTTCAAGTGGTTATAAATCACATAACAATTCACAGTGATGTATCCGACGACTTAAATGTTTATTACTCATCATTTTGTTTGAAGACACTCTTGCGAATCACACAAATTTAGCGATATGTTTATTCGGCAACTACTTAGTAGTGTGCCAAATATAGTTTAAATGTGCAATGCTATAAAAACAAGACGAACAAAATGACAGAAAGCTGTAAAATGAGAGTAGGAGATAATGTGGTGAAGCACTTAGGTTTTTTTTTTTTCTTAAACGGGAAATTTCTTGGACTCTTTCCCTGTTTTATTTTCTCCTTTAAACTAGACCTTGGCCTCCACACCCCCAAGGGAAGGTAAGACAGAGCACAAACAAAAAGAGAAACCAGATATTCATTCCTGGACTTTGGCATCTCAAAGGCCAAGATCTTGGCATCGACAACTAGATTATAGCCAGAACCCCCTCCCTAATCCCAGCCCCTTGAACATTCCCACCCTCAGAATAAACACTTTCTGGACTAGGGAGAGAGAGAACAATCAGAGAGAAAAGCAAGTGAGAGAAATTTTGATGTGGACTTGTATTTCCTCCCTCTTAAGTTGAGCCAGTGATGTGGGGTTGGAAAGGAAGGGACAAAGGAATCCCTAGTTAGCTTTAAGGTTTCATAGCCCCTCTTGCCCTGAGAGCCCTCACCAAATTCTCTCATGGTTAAGGAGGAGCAGTAGGGGCAACTTATGGGATGACCTGGCAGATAAATCTCAAACAGGGCCACAGAGCCATGGTTCAGATAGGACCCAGGGCACATCCAAATGCTTGTTCTATGATTCAGAGAGTGCCATAGGTGTGCCATCAAGAGTCAGTGGGCCTGAGAGCATCTTATGGTCTGACAGGGGAGTTCATCAGTGGATGGCAGCACAGTTGAAAGGCCATCTGAATATCATGTTACCAGATTCCTGCAGGGACAAATAATGAAGAACTTCCAGTGCTTGATGTGAACCACCTGTTATGTCTCACACCAGGAAGTAAAGAGGTGGCAGCAAAACCCCACAGTGGCTGAATTGATCATTAGATGCTAAGAAAAACTTCAAGTTTCAGACTAAACTCAGATAAGATTGACTGTTTTAAATTTCATGTCAAAGCACAGAATAAGATTTGAAATGAAAATTAGGTTTTTTAGAGAAATTTACCAGCCACATGAGACCACAATTGCATAAAAAAAAAATAAAAAACAAAAACAAAAAAACCATGTTTACAAGTTCTTTGGGAGAAATTGTAGTATAGAGAAATATAACACAATGTTCTTGGAACTATAAGAACTGGTTTTGAATCCCAGCTCTGTTACTTTCTCTAGAATCTCAAGCAAGGTAATTATGATGCACTCTGAGCTCTAGTGCCCTTGCCTGTAAAAAAAAGTATAAGTAAACATACCTTACAAGACTGTTATATTTATCAAATGCCATAGTATATGTAAAAGTTTTATAAACTCTAAATGTTCCAAAATAAAGGGTTAAAAAATTGGCACCAGATGCTGTGATCTACCAGGTTCCTTACATTACAGTAAATTTATATGTATTTTATATATTTTTATATTTAATATATCTGTATAGTAAATATGTTATATCATATTATATCATATTATATTCTTGGTTTTAAAATATAATATAAAACTTACTACTATTACCTTGACATTATTCTTAATGTTCCTTTCACTCTCAAGAATATTTTGGTTTGACCACTATGAGATACAATCTCACACCTGTTAGAATAGCTACAATCAACAGGACAAGTAATAACAAATGTTGGAAAGGATGAGGAGAAAAAGAAACCCTCATACACTGCTGGTGGGACTGCAAATTGGTACAGCCACTATGGAAAGCAGTATAAAATTTCCTCAAAAAACTAAGAATTGATCTACCATATGATCCAGCAATCCCTCTGCTGGGTATTTACCCCAAAGACTTGAAAACTTATCTCCGGAAAGATATTTGCACACCAATGTTCATAGCAGCATTATTCACAGTGGCCAGGACATGGAAGCAACCGAAGTGTCCTACAATAGATGATTGGCTAAAAAAGCTGTGGTACATATATACAGTGGAATATCACTCAGCCATAAAGAGAGATGAAATACTGCCATTTGCGACAACATGGATGGACCTCGAGCTAATCATCCTAAGTGAAATAAGCCAGACAGAAAAAGTTGAAAATCACATGATATCACTTATATGAGGGATATAAACCTAAAAGCAACAAATGAGCAGGATAAACAGACTCATGGACATGGACAATGGACTAGTAGTTACTAGAGGTTGTGGGGAGGAAAGACGGGGAAGGTAAACGGGGTAAACGGGGTCAAATATATGGTGACAGAAAGAAATCTAATTATGGGAGGTGAACACAGTGTAAATATATATATGCCTTACTGTTAAAGTGTACAGCTGAAACTTACTGGATTTTGTTAACCAATGTCACCATAAAAAATTAATTTTTAAAAAAGAATATTTTGCTTTGAATGATAATTACATGGTAACCCTATATATACTTTCTATACAATATCTTTACCAGGTAAGATATTGTGTATTTTTATTTTCTTTTCATAGGTGAGGTACCTAATACTTAAGTGGCTTTAGTAATTTACCTGTGCTCTCACAGCTAGTTATATTGCTTAATCAGAAATCAAAACTAGGTCTACCACCTCGAAAGGTCTGTTCTATCTACTGTATCACTGTATAAGGTACACTATTACTTTTTTAAATTGCATGAGAACTTTGTGTATGTAAATTGAAGCACTTCTCTGAAGCACAGAGCATGGGACCAGTTTAGACTGACAAGCAGCAGAGAGCAGAGTGAAAGCTAATCCTTGAATTCCTGAGCAGGCAGCCTCCCAAATCCTGTTTACCTTCCATGATCTGGCATTTGCATTGGATTGGCAAGCAATACAAAAGCATGCAGATTGGCTTTAAGCAAGACCGACTTCGAAATATTACATTAACAACCCCTCTCCTCAGTTTTATTTTTATTTGGGTTTTATTCAAATATTCTTAAAAGAAAAATCTACATCTCTCTCAAGTCTGCTTTTTTCTTGGCATTCAAAGTTTTTAATTGTGTCCAATTTATAAATCTAATTTGATAAAACCTAAAAAAAAAAAAAAAAAAAGGCTATGTTTGCTTCAGTTAAGCCTGGAGTAAAGGTTTATGCCAGATCTCATTTTAACTAAATGAATTCACTATCCCTTGGTAAACACTGGATGGAAGTTATAATTATACTGGTGACCAGAAAGACTCTCCGGCTTTAGTTTACAGAATTACATGACCGTAAGTTAATATTATAAATCAAAAAGATTAAATCTGGGTCTGAAAATGAATGTTATTCCAATTGTAAAATTTGCTTTAAGCAAAAAAGCATTTTGCAACATTCTTTGACTAAAACTGGGTCTTTACAAGCCAAATGAGATGGATATTTGAGGGAATGGTCTTTATTTGATTCAGGCTGAACTAATCTGAATAAAAGTGGAGGAAAAGTGGAATCATTTTATAATTGTAATTACACAGGTATATTTATTATTCAGAATAGTGAAGGCATCAATTACTTCCTTTCATACTGATAAAAGATGTAGAAACTGAAAATTGTTTTAAAATATATGTCCATGAGGACCCCATGTCTGAAATTACATCCACTGACCCAAAACGCCTCTATCAAAATGCAACAAATTGTTTAGGAACATTCAACATTAAATAAATAACCACAGAATGGTTGACTGAAGACAAGGTTTGAATTCATTAGAAGGTAGATTGTAAGAAATGTATGTAGATGCTAAACCAAAAAAGAGAGACCACTGAAATGTTTTCTTCTTGGGAAAATGTATGTTCATAAAATTGGAGTTTATCCTGCTACAATTTCTATAGGATCAATAACATGTCTCAGGGATTGAACAGCACATCTACTAGTCTTGATGGAGAATAGTAATAAAACATGTCAAACATAATATGGAAACTACACTGATTCCTTCAGAATAATGTGGAGGAGTGTTGGACTTGGCATCTGTACTCACAGAGAGAGCCGTTGGGTAGATCCAAGAAAACACTGCAGAAGTTGAAAGCAGACTTACAGCCCAGGAAATGAATGCAATACATTCTTAGATAATGTGAACTGAGAGGAAAAAAGGCATAAGTTTTTCCAGAAGACAGGTTACAGTTTCGTTCAAAATAAATTATAAGTGAATTGTAGGGAATAAGGTTAAAACAGACCCAGAAGTCTAGGCAGACTGGCCATCATGGGGACTTTGGGAACTTCCAAAAAGACCAGTGTAAATGCTACCTGGAATAAAACAAGAAGGAGTAAATAGAGAATGCAGAGCTGAAAAATTGTGACCCCCCTCCACCCCCTGCCAAAAGCAAACAAAGCAAAACAAAACACAAAACCCCAGCAAATAAAGGAGAATGCCAAAGGAGATGGATATTTGATGGTCTGTTCTAGCGAGCCTCCTGTTTCTGGAATAATGTGGAGCCGAGTGCTGCAAGAATCAAACTTAAAGACACTGGGAAAATATTTCTATCCCTGTTAGCACAAGAAACCTTGTAAAGAATAATGTAAGTGTATTAATTATTATGGAATAAGCTCTGCGTGGGATGATTTGATGACTTAGCCACTGATGCCAAGGGCAGAGACAAGGAGGAGAAATGAAGTGGATTAGAGAAGGTCACTTTTATTAAACTACTTATTCCACAGGCACTTAGAGAGTTTTAAAAATACTCATATACTGCATCTCCAATATTAGTGTGTCTAGCACTGACATTTTGGTCTTTACATGGACAGCAATCCCATTAAATTTATTAGCAGTCCGTTAATTGTTCATGTTGTCTCTAATCGTGGCTGAGAAAAACAAGGCCGTTCATTTGTTCTTTCTTAAAATCAAGAAAATTTTCACATCTTTTTCCATTCGTTCACTTCAGGCTTCCCTTATATGAGCTGAATTCTGATTAATTCTGAGCATTTAGAAATATTAAAATGTGTCACTATATTTAAAACAAAAAATATGCATTCTTATGTACTATGTAAAAAGGAAACACCGTGCGAGGCACCGTCGGCCAGGAAGGGGATGAGATATAGAGGAAGAAGACAGAACTCATCCTGTGTCTTTGCAGTTCCGATGGGAGGCAGATGTTCACAAATAACAAGAGAACATGGCAGAATGTGACTTGTGTTACATATGGAAGGCGCAGAGTGCTACTCTATTGCAGAGTTTGGGAGGTTTAACTCTAATGGAAGAAATTCCACTTTTAGAAATTTATCCCAAAAGGTCTAGTAGACAAATTTAGAAGATCTATATACCCGGTGATTCTTATGTCAGCATTTAGCCTATCTGTACTGAACAATAAGGCATCTGCTTGATTGTGTCAACATGCCAATCACTCTGGTACTGGATTTGGAGTTAATAGAAAATAAAATATTTAAAATAAAGTGCATAGATATAAATGATATCTAGGATCAGCCTGCAGACTCTCACTACCCTCCTTTTGTGCCTGTGACAAACATTACTAATTGATGATGCATACTTTCCTCTGTTCACACCATGACACTGGACTCCTCCCTTCTTGACATATTGTTCCTGGGAGTTGCTATCAACTGACTGAAGTGACCAAGATGGTGCATTTTATCATCTGGGATACAAGCACTCCTCATGCCATGCTCCTTGGATCTGTGAAAGTCCTTGGGGCCCACCAGCAGCCATGAGGGGAAGGCAGGGCAGGTAGAGATCAGAGGTTCTCACTTTTGCTTCTGCTACAGCAGCTCCTCTGGATGATAGTTTGAACTTAAGAATGAGATCTCTTTGGGACAATGGATTTGCAACTACAAATTTGAAAACTATCAAGACTTTCTAATGTGAGCCCTTTCTGTCTTTTTATAATCACCTTAATTGATAAGGACAAGATGCCTGGCATTAAACAGCTTATGATGTGTAGACACACACAGTTTGTGGATGACTATAAAGTAATGATTATATAATATACTTCCAAGCACAGAGCAAACAAATGATCTATTCTGTTCATGAACTACTTTCCCGTAAATACCATTGCTTAGTCTTGATTTTTATCTTTTTAAATTTAAATTTCATGATATTTCATTCATAATAGAAATGAATCATTTCTATTGTGTAAGTAAATTTAAAATCAAGTGCTTTGTAGGAGCATAACTATTTTTAAAATTCAAACATTATTTAAATCAAACTATGTCTTTTGTTCTAATGCATTTTAAAAATAAAAAGTGGCCTCTAATCCTCTTAGATAGGTTAAAAGTTAATTCACTAGAGAATATAAATTGATACAACCATTTTAGAAAATTATATGGCAATATCTACTAAAGCTAAAATATGCTTACACTGTGACCCAGCAATTCTGCTCTTAGATTTATCCAATGGAAGGGCACACATATGTTCACCAGAGTCACATACAAGCATTATCATAGCAGCAATATTCGTAATAGTCCCAAACTAAAAATCTCACAAATGTCCAACAGTAGAAAAGATGCATTGTGATATGCCAATCAATATAACACTATAGGATAACAAAAAGGAATAATTTGCATAAATCTTACAAACATAAACCTGAGTGAAAGCACTGAGACACTAAAAAAGGTTATACTGTGTACTTCCAGGGTGTTTAGTTGAAAACCAGGCAAACCAATCGATGTGTTGTTGGAAGTGTGCTTAGTAGTTGCTGTGGGAAGTGCTCGTGACTAGATGCTGGCACAAGAGGATTTTTGAGTATCTGGTAAAGTTGCAGTGATGATTCCTCAGAGGCTTTTCATTTGCAAATTTTTACACAGCTTTAAACTTATGATTTATGTGTTTTCTGCATGTAACTTATGCTTTAATAAAATTAAATAAAGAAACAAACATCAAAAAAGAAGATGGTGAACTGAAGATTTATAGCCAGTCAGATCTGAACTAGATTTCAGGCTCTGAGGGGTAACTTGGCATGTGACTTGCACAAGTCACTAAAGGTCACTGTTTAATTTTCCTTATTTGAAACAGGGATAAGAAGATATAACTCAAAGGATTGTTCTGAGGGTTGAATGGCATAATGACTATCAAGAACTTAGTATAATGTCTAATATGTCATCATCATAATAACAGCTAACATTAATAGAGTGCATCCCAAGTACCCACCTCTGTTCTAAGGATTTAATTCTCTCCTTAAAACCCTGCGGGCAGGGCTTTTATTTGACAAAGGAGAAAACTGTACCACAGGCTTTAAATTAGTCATCCAAGATCACACAGCTATTAGGGGAGGAAAGCCAGAATTAAAATACAATCAGGCTACATAGTTAACCACTGTATTATCTTGCATAATAAGAACCTAATAAATGGTAGTTATTACTATTATAAGAACAAATGCTGGAAGAGATGTGGGAAGAGTTGAGTGTGGGCTAAACTGCTGTTCTGCAGGAGGTAAATGGGAACTCTAGGGATAAGTTTTGAAATTCTGTGCTGAATAAATGGTTGCCGTTATTATTATGCAATTACCATACCTAATTGGAGACAGAAAATGGAAGTACGCAAATACAGTGTTATCATCACCCTTTATAAACAGCTGCATGGAAGGTAAATGACATGTTCACTATCAGTCCAACTGGAGCCTGCTCTCTTAGAATAGACTCCAGGAAAACAGAATACCTTGTTAGGCTCCATCTAAAATCAGTCATGGTTTTGGTGGAACTATGCGAAATTTGTTTCCCTCGGTACTGCCAACATTTTCTACAATGAACATGCTTTATTTCACAGTGGAAAACCAACTTTAAAAATAAAATCAAGTGAAATCAAAAATCAATCTCTATAAGGCAATAAGAACCACATGTTTTTAAAATGGAAAACATGCTCCTTTGTTTCTTGGCAGCAGTTTGCCAGACACTCGGCAGCTTTGAACCATGTACATAAAGACGCCCAAGCCAAGCGTCTGCACACAACAGTGAAATTGCACCCTCCCTAGCAACTGAATGACTTCAAAGGGCCATGGTAAAGGCTGATAGTCATTTCAGTTGAACGTACCTTAGATATTTTTTACAAACCACACACCGCTCATTTCTATTGTAGGCTGTAGCATCCCAAGTCACTTTGAAGCAAAACCTTATTAACCCTGAGATGAGGAGGAAAGTACTAAGTGGTAGCAAAAGATTCAAATCCTCCAGGGGAAATGGAATGTCCAGGAATTGAGTGGTGCAAGAAATTGTGACCATCCACTAGAGGGCGCTACCAGTATATACAAAACTTAGAAGTTGAATACCCCTTTTCTCCTTCATTCCTAAGAGAAAACTAATGTGATGGGGTCAACAGGATTCCACTTTTATTGTGTTTGCTTTCCATGCATAAATCAGGTACGTTTTCCCTCTTTATGAAGGGATCAATGTACTACACTTACTGTTATGGCTGCCTTTAATTGGTATATCCATTTATTTGTAAAAATGTTATTTTACAATACACGTTGAGTGTTTCCCACGTGCTAAGTACTAAACTTGTCACCATGATGGTATAAATTAACGACAAGACCTTCTTCTAATTTTCGGGTTGGATATTAATAAAGGGCTCTAAGATAAACACAAGGCACATAAAATTACCTGGGAACTATACAATATAGAAGGTTGATGCTATTTTGTTTTGCACTGCTAAATACTACTGTTCAGAGATAAGACTACTGGCCACAGTCATTGTGGAAAGCCATTGTGGAAGTCACAGAAGGATGTATAACAAGAATAGGCAGATAAGGATGCAGAAACCACCATTAGCAAAGTCACAGAAGTAGAAATTTCATTATTAAGGAAAACTAATGCCTTTCATTTAATTCTTCTGGCTATCTCATAATGATTTAGAAAACTTCTAAATGCATCAATTCACATTCTTTAGAAACTGAATAATATTTCTATTCCACCTACTATAAGAGGTGGATTTTTCATATTTCTGAAGCTATTGTTGATAGTGGTGTTTTTTTCTCTAGCAGAGTAGACTCTGAAGCAAGCCACCTCTTAATGACTGAGGTCCTTACTTTGTCCTGCCTAGTTTTGGACAGAGTAAGAGTTTGCTTTAAGGACAGAGAACACATGGCACCATCTCATTTGTGCCACTGAAAATTCAGTTCAGTTCAATTCAATTCAAGTCAATTCGATTCGATTCGATTCGATTCAATTCAATTCAATTCAATTCAATTCAATTCAATTCAAGCAGTGCCCCAAAGAATGAAACAGACAACTTGAACTAAGGAATCCAATCCAGCTGGAATATCTCTCTGTGGTTTTCCCTGTACTAGAAATAGTAATTTGCCATGCACAAATATATCTTTAAAGTTAATTTTCACATAGTATTTGAAATTTAATAGAACTTTTTTGATTGAAACCAGATCTAGCACACATGTTCGTAAGTATTAAAGCCTAATACAATTACATTATTATTTGAGGGGAGTAGGGGCAGGTTATTTTGTCATAACAACTTTTCTTCAAAACTAACACTGCTTTTTACTTATATGTATTTCTCTATTGTTTTTAATGTTATGCTACTTAGAAAAATGCTATTTTCTTGTTGAATTAATATGTGCAAATAAGCATTTACTCACCACACATCAACATGACCTCCTTATAAGTTATCATTCCTAATATTTATGGTCTAAGAATTAGCTAGTTCCAATGAGTCACATATTTACACTTAGCCCAAAGATTAAGAAAAGAATTAGCACCACAATTTCTCATAAGTAACGGAAAAAATGTGACTTATTACACATTAATTTTTCTGGGTCAGTGTTTTTCCAGCCATTCCACAGAACTCTAATGTCATCCAAGGTTTCTTTAGATGTTCTTGATTAAAAGAATGAAGGAAGTGGTGATGAGTATTTAATTTTGAACTTGATAGCAATCGTCTACCACTTTAAGAGAACACAGCTCATGGGGATGTAGAGTACAGCATAGGGAATATAGTCAATTCTGTTGTAATGGCTGTGTGTAGTGTCAAATGGGTACTAGTATAATCAGGGAGATCAATTCATAAATTTTATAAATGTCTAGCTATTGTACTGTGTATCTGAAACTAATCTAAAACTTAAAAAAATAAAATAAACTGAAAAAAAAAAAAGAAGAGACAACACAGCTAACCATCATGAAGCTTATTGTTCTGGATAGTGAAAAATATGAATCAATGGTATAGACTTTGAATGCCTGAAACAAAGAAATTGAATTAAATGTCCCAAATAACTGAGCCCCAGACAGGCACTTTGCTTACAAAAAAAGATCCTTTACTCCAATCTTTAGATATTTGCTTATCCAGAATAAAAGAGGATCTCGTGTTTATAAATGAAAGAGAAGTAATAGAATTCAGAAAAATGCCAACAAAGTATATAAAGAAATAACAAAAACATGGTCTCTGGAACATGTAGAAATAATTGAATAGCATTTGTAGTTTATAGAAAAAGAATATTCATAGTGAGGTACTTTTGGCATCCTATTATCTAAATAAGACATCCAGAATAAATAAATTTAATGAAGACAAATTATGTGATTTACATAAATTTTACTAATAGTAATAAATTATCTTCTCTGGTGATTTTTAAAGATAGATATTGTTATGGATTAAATTGATATTGATATTAAAGCTCTAACCCTCAGTAACTATGAATGAGGCTTTGTTTGGAAAAAGGATCTCTGCAGATGACCGAGTTAAGATGAAGTCATTAGGGTGGGCCTTAATCCAACATTAGTACGTCCTTATTAAAAGGAGAAATCTGGACACACAGACAGATGTATACGGAGTAAAGATAATGTGAAGACTCGAGAACACATCACCAAGCCAAGAAATGCCTGAGGCTACCAGAGGCTGGGATAGATAGACAGGGAACAGATTTTCCCTCACAGCCCAGAGAAAGAACAAACTGTGCTGCTGACACCTTGACTTCAGACTTCTAGCCTCCAGAATTGTCAGACAATAAATTTCTGTTGTTTGAGGTAGCAAAAAAAGTTTTGTGGCATTTTGTTATGACAGCTGCAAGAAATGAAGACACATATATATTCCTAATCCCTGTCTTTTGGTGCCCCATTTAGCCACTGCCTCCCTGGCAATCGATGGAACACAGAAGTTGTGTCCAGATTGCTCTTAGATTCAACCACCTGACCTGGTTCTGGACCATTTCACCCTGCCATCTACATGAAGCAAATTCCTTTTAAAATTTGCCAATCCAAAGCAATCAGGAGGGCAAATCTGTTCTAAACACTTACATATTGCATTACGAAGACAAACATTCTCTTTGGTTATTTCTCTACGAGAAGGAAGAAGTGGCCTCGATCATCAGGAGAGAATCAAGAGTTGATTGCATTTCATTTCCTCTCAGGAAAATTTGGCCAAGGAGAGAGAGTAGTCTGATTAATAAGAATTTTGCAGAATGTAAAAAACACTAGAATTATAAGAAGTGACCATGGACATCCTTTGATGCACAAAAAATGTTGCAGGTCTTCTGGTGCTTTCTTTACACAGCAGCTCATTTGTCCCCTGCCCAATAGGGGAATTGTGTAGGTTGAAACTTGCCTCAGTCATACTCAGTAATCATGTTTATAAATATTACCTCTGTGTACGTAGGTAAGATAAAGACTAAGAAACTATCATGCAGACAAGATTTTACAATTACAGTTTTTAAAACATATTAAACTTCAGAATGGACCCGTCCTGATATTTGATGAAGGAGCTTTAGAGAAGAATATTTAAATGAGATTATACTATAACATGTTTTCATTTTTTGAAATGCAAGTTACACATGCTTTAGACACTGACACCGCATTGTGTTGATTCTTGCTCCACAAAGAGACTTGAAAAAGAAACCTAATAGTATATGTATAAGATGATCAGTGATGATGAGAAACTCAACTAAGATATTCAGACTAAAAAAAAAAAAACAAGAAAACCTAGATGAAGTATACAATGCAAGCAATTAAAAATAAAGGAACAGAAGCAGACATAGCAGTAGAATATATAAAGTAATCTAAAACCACTAAGTTTTTTCATCTTTTAATTTTTCTATGATGCACTGTAACTATCAGAAAAATATGCACACACCTGGTGCCACCTGTGTAGGTGTGACCAGAATCTGCCTGTTGGAAAAGAAAGGATTAAAAAAAAGAAAGTAGAAAAAAATGACACATAAAAGAACAACTTTAGTTTCCCTCAAAGCAAATATATAGCTAAGTTGATTGACCCTCCAGCACAGCCCTCCTAGGCTGTGTTTTCACAAGAAAACAAGGGTGGAGAGAATCACAAAAGTCTTGGCTCCAGTCCACCCCTGCGGCCTGCTGACACAGGCCCTACTCCCCAGAGCACCGGGGTCACACTGGAGTTGCTGCCAGAATTGCAACTTTCATTAAAATTGAGTAGGGAGGAGAACAGGAAGTCAGCTTGGGCAGGATAACTGCCTAACTTTCTGGGACCTGGAAAAGGTTGAGGCTGGAAGAGGGGAGAGTAGCTTCTGCCTTCTGACTGGGAAGTGCTGAGTTGGACATGTTTGCAGCACATAACAATTATCTTGTCCTAGGAGTTATGTCCTCCTTCCATTCCTGGGGTCACTACAACACCCCACAGGTCACTGCAACATCCAGCTGTTAAACCACGGTATTCCCTACTAGGGCTATGAAAGGTTTATGCTACAGAGAAGAATTCTTAACCATTTTTGTGCTGTGGACCATTTTGGCATAACCATAAACCAATTCTCAGAATAATATTTTAAAATATTTAACATGAAAAACATATAATTATTAAAAAACCAATGAAGTAGAAATAACACTATTAAAATATTTTAAAATACTTTATAAAAATATAAAAACCAAATTTGTGATATAGCAATTATAGGCTTCTTTGTTTTCATATTAAATAAGATCTAGTCACAAGTTTAATAATTATTTAATAGTTATCTTAATTTCAAATTAATTACGATTATACATGACATTTTGAAATAGCAATAACTGATATGATTGAAAAATCTATGATTTCTACTGGTGAGAAAATCCCAGGTATGACTTTCAGAACCATGATTTGTATCTACATTCATCATGGAAGGCAGTGCTACATTTCACTTAAATAAAATTGAAAGGGTAGTGAAAATGAAGATAAAATGTGTTCCCATTCAAGTTCAAAGCCCCCTGAAATCTATCCATAGACTCCTTGGTGAGTCTCGACCTCAGTTTAAGAGCTCTTCTTTAGAGTTTTACTTGTCTTGATACACACATCAGTTTACCACAAATACCAAATCAGTTTTTAGCAATTGTATTATGATTATCAACTTCAAAAAAATGAATTTAATCTGTATCTCTCTGATGATTCAGAACTCACTCCAAAATCTCAGTATACCAAGAAGTGTCATTGTACTGCTGACCTGCAGATTAGAGGAAAGCTTGTTAATGAAATTGCAATGAAATTGCAATGAAAATGCAACAAACTATGCAAGAGTGTGGAATGGCATTCTTATTGCACCAAGAGTCCTCAGGAAAAAGAAGTAGAGTAGGGTGATCAATATAATTAATAAAACAGGATAGTTAAAGCTTCACGAGACTCTGATTGTCAGGAAGAACTTTGTTCAGATCTCAACCCTGCAACTCACATTTGGCAAGTCATTTTACTTCTCTAAGCTTTTGTTTCCTAAACTGCCAGATAGGGATAAAAATAGGGTCCATCTCAGAAATAATAAGAGACTAAAAAAAATAATGCATGATAAAATGTTAACCCAGTATCTGTCATAAAGTGTCTCTTGTCTATTGTGAAATGAGAAAATGAGGATGGGTGACAGATCTGTCGATCATCTCTCGGCCTGTCTTCTCTTTCAGCTTCTTTTCCTCAGTCTTCTCTAGATTCAGTGGAAAGACTCTGATTTTCATTCTGAGACTGGAGGTCTCCTCAGTTCAAGAAGGCAGGAGAAAATAGGAAAGACCATTTAGATTTTATATAAGGCGAATGCTCAGGCATACCAAAATAGCTTAAAACTATTTGTCAGCAGATAAGGGTGTAGGTCTGGTATCAGCTCTAAAATATTTTGTAATTTGGGAAATATTTTACAATCCAGCCAAATGTCATAAGGGACGTGCAAGAAGCTTGAGAACTAGCAAGTAATTTGTCACATGAATTCCCATCAGTTGGAGCTGACTTGAAGGATGTAATTTATGGTCATACTTGGGAAAGAACCATATTCCTGTTTCATGAAAATATGATACTAAAATTTATCAGCTGTTTCCTGTCTCTAAATGGTACAACTAAACTTAAGATTTTTACTCTTTTTTTTGTTCCCACCTTATACTTAAAAATGCAAAAAATAAAAACAAAACAAAACAAAAATTAAAACAAAACTCTAATTTCAAAACACACAGACACAAAGATAACTGAAGACTAGGAAATGAGAGCTTTGGCTGCTTATTTCAGAAAGCTGAGTTTTTCTTTCTTATCCCAGTAAAATGAAAATAATAGGGGAATTTTCACTTTCTAATATTTTTTGGTCATTTTTTTGGAATGAATTGGAAAAAAGTTATGAAAATAGAATAAATAACTTTCATATACCTTTATCCAGATCCATTCATTGTTTACAATTTGTCCCATATATTTTATCATTCTCTCTAAATATGTATATTTTTCACATTTTTCTGTACCATTAGAGAAGAAGTTGGACATGTTGTAAATACTTACCTCTAAATATTTCAATATATAGTCTTAATAATAAAGATATTTTATAATATAGCAATAGTACAATTATCAATATCAGAAAATTTAACACCGATATAATGTTATCTATGATTTATATTCAAATTTCTTTAATTTTCCTCTTGACTTTTTATAGTTACTTTTTCTTACTGATCCAGATTCCAATCCAGGAGCAAACACTGCATTTAGTTTTCTCTCTCTTTATTCTCTTTTGAATTAGAATATTTCCCCAGTTTTTTTTTTTAATATGTCAAGCCTTTGGCATTTTTGAAGAGCATACAGTTTTTGAAGAGGAAGAGGATAAACTGTTCCTCATTAGGATTTGACTAATATTGTCTCATGATTATATTCAACTTACACATTTGAAGGCAGAAATGCCACAGAAGCAATATTGTGTTTTTCTCAGTAAATAATATCAGAAGGCACAGGTTTTTAATTTGTCTTATTATTGGTGACATCAACTGCATTCACTTGATAAAGGAGGCATTTTTCAGGTTTTCCCCTACAAAGTTGCTATTTTTCCATTTATAATTAATAATTCGTGGGACATACTCTGAAACTATGTAAAATATCCTGATCCTCATCAACTTTTACCTCTTAGTTTCAGCATCCACTAAGGACCCTTTTCTGAATCAATTAGTACTATAATGGCTCCCAGGTGGTAGTTTTCAACATCTCTCATTCTTCCCACATTTGTTAAGTTGGTATTCTACTCTTGTCACAACAGATTCATACAGCCTTATTTTATTCAATGGGTTATAATCCATTACTATCAATATTTATTTTGTCCCAGATTTGGCCAGTGAAAGCCCTTTCAGGCTGGCTCCTGTGTCCTTTCGACAGGCCCCCATCATTCATTGACCACGGTCATGACAATATTATATTCCTTTGCATTTTCGCTGCAGATATAAATCTTTAGTTCTTAAAGATGATGCATTTTATTTTTGCAGGAAGGAAAATAAGACTGATTTAATTATATTTTTTAAATTTGTATTTAGTTTTTTAGGACTTTTAGTATTTTTATGTTAGTTATTGATTTTAGATACCATATTTATTGGTATAAGAATAACTCAGTCCCAAAACAAAACAACGAAAATAATGCTAGTCATTTTTTTATGAAGTTTTCTTTGCAGCCTATTCATCTCCTATGTAAGCAATCTCTTATCTCAGGGGTAAGCTAGTTTTTGAAAGTCTCTTGTACAGTGCAACAGACCTTTTCTCCATATGCTCTGAACCTATCCTTCCACCTTCTTCTCATTTGTTTTTCCTGTTCAAGAGGTACCCAAATTCCCTGCACTCAGTGTGAACAGCCTATATACTCAATTCCTTTTCCTAGAAGTACATGCATTTTAGGAAGAGATTTTAGAGATTCATTCATTCATTCATTCATTCATTCTTCACGCAGCGGATATTTATGAAGCATGAAGCATTTATTCTTTATCAGATTCTGTATTAGGGGTTTGGACTCTGTGCATAAAAGACACACAGTCTCTACCTAAATATACTCAGAGTCTGTTGACAGAGACAAATAATTAAATAATCAATAATGTTAATAACAATCATCATAGTAACAACAAACCATATTGTTGAGCACTTTCTAAGCACTTACGAGGCACTGTTTTACGTGAAAAATCCTCCCAAAGAACATGGATGTACATGCTCTTATTATTTCCATTTAACAATTTTAAAAATTAAGTCTTATGAAGCTTAAGTAACTTTCACACAGTTACTATGTGGCCGAGGCAGAATTTAAAAAGATGCCAATCTCATTCTGGTATCGGTGCTCGCTGGTAAGAAAAGGAGAGGGTAGTGAAGAAACAGACTGTGTAACCCAGAATTGGGGTAGAAACAAAAAGCAAGGAAGTGTTCTTTAATCTGAGACTTGAAAAATGAGAAACTGCCTTAATCAAAATGAGCTTCATGTGAAACTTTCAGCATTCTTACACAGGACAAAGGCAGGAGAATAGGAAGATAAATGTTTGAGAGCAGAAGAATTCAAATTTCATTATTGAAATGGCCGCCTACTTTGGTTATACGCAAAGTAAACCAAGGCTCATACAAGGCACAGCAAACCAGGAGAAGCATGGTGTGAATCAATCAGATATTTTTAAAAATCAGGAGATCGAGTGTACCAAATATACCAAATTTATCTTCCAAATTTATCTTCCTGCTAAGAGAGGTGGGAGGATTTGGGTATTTAAATATTAACTACACAAATAAAAATCCAGAATCAAAAATGCCATGAGCCTTTTCTCCCACGCTTAGAACCCACTGCTAGCGCACTGTTTCTAGAGCAAAGGGCTAAGTAAGGTCCAATTGTACCAGAGTGGAAGAGAGAGCAGAGAGGGTTTTTCTTTCTATGCTCATGTGGATCTCTTGTTCCCAAGGAGGAAAAATAAAGCATACAGAATAAAAATAGTCACAACCAAGAGTACTGTAATTTTATATTCCTGGGCTTTTAGAGATTATCTAGTCCAACTCCCTTCTTTTGCAAATGTGAAAATGGACCCTCTTAAAAAGCCCTGCTTCATGTCATACAGGTAATGACTCGCCTAGTGAGGAATGGAACCCAGGCCTCCATACACTGTAGCACCTGACCTTAGAAGCCTATAATACACGTTTGTATTGTGAAAAGTTTAAATTACTACCATTTTCAATAGCTTTATAGAAAGTTAAGCCTAAATTTTTGCTAAGAATTTTGTCACTTTGCTGAAGCGATACAGCTATTGTTTGTTCTTGAGCCCCTGTTAATGAGGATCCCTCATTTCATGGTGATGTGGCATTTCTTCCTCTTGTTGAAATATGACAGATGTAGGTAGAGATCGTGAGCATCTTCCTTTTGCTGTGAGCAAATAATGCTGAAACCAGTACACAAACTCAAGCCGACATTACCTCTGCCAGGTGGCTTGATAGTCAAAAACAAAGGAAGAATAATACATTAGGAAAAGTGAATGACTCATCCTGGAGAGCTGAAGGAGAGCTGAAAATTAACATTTATAATTTTATTTTGTGACTCATAGCACCATTTTTCCTAGTTTGTATATCAAATAGTACCAGTTAGTTTTAAGATAAAATACAGATTGAGACAAAAGGAATGAAGATCCAAAAGAACTAAAATTCAATATAGATGTGAAGAATTGGGCTAGAAAGGGGAAATGTTTCCAGTAAAAGATAGGACATAAATCTGGAATAGGGGAAAGGAAGTAATTTAATAGTCAGATGGTCTCTGATGCAATTCCAAATCTGCTCAGTGGGAGTGTATCATAGGAGTCTAGCCAGAAAAACAGAAACCACCTTAAGTCTTTCAAACAGAGGACATTTAATAGAGGAAAACTTATCCAAAATGATGGAGGAACTGAGAAAGCAGTTAGGAGATGTGGAGGCAATGGCAGAAAGCTAGAACCACAACTAGCGCTGAAGGGACAAAATGAGGAAGTCTGCTAACAAGAACATCTGAAGCTTCCCAGAAGGAGCCTGGAGTCTCCTTTGTGAAAGATGGGATCACTGAGGCAGAGAATTTTTTTGAGGTAATTAGAATTCTAGAGGGGGATGCAGTTACTGCCCGAGACACCACAGGAAAGAGAGAAAGAGGGAGAAGTACTGTGGTTTTCCCTCCCTCCCATCCTTTTATCTTCTGCCCCACACTGGCCAGACATACTAGGAAGGTAAAGGCTAAGGGAGCCAGGGAAATGTGGTTTTATTTGAAATAAGCAGCAGGAATAAAGTTAGTAATGAATCAGAAATTTCTCAGGTCATGGAACAGCACACGTCACCGTTAGTGAGGTTGGGCCTTAGCACATCACGCTTCATCACTCTCTGAGCCAATGCTGACTGAAGCAAGCTTTGCATCAGCTCCTGCATTACCAGGAGGACTGCACTGGTCCACATCCCCTCTAGTGTTTCTGAAGTAAGCGCCAAACTCATTGTCTATTTGCCAAACATTAGAGTTTCCCTGAACAACTGAAGTGTTTGGGCCAACATAAAGTTAACTTCCAGCTCATCACACAAGACTACTCTGAACCTGCTGAATTTTTCTGAGACCCTTACAGCCTCAGTAGCTCTTAATTCTCTCTCCCAAGGGACACAGACAAGGCTTGAACCCTCAACTTTGGATAATGGTGCTGATCCAAAATGGATTACTCATCTAGCTCCTTGGTACTGTAACCTGTGAGATGTCCTCCATCACCACAGGTGAGTGTCCCCACTCGCCAGATTGGACCATTTTGATATGGTCGACTGGAATTTTTCATGAGGCACCATGTCTTCATCTGTAGACTATCAGCCTTGGGTACAACAGAACCACTGGTTAGTACCCTGCACTTGGATTGTTCCTGGTCCCAGAAGCAGTCACATTGAGTTTCCCTTTTCTACCTTTCCCTAGCTAATTTGGTACTCATGAGAGATATTAATTAGCACAAAATAGTGAATGCTGTAGGAGAATAAGATAGAAATAAAACCAAATTTCCTTTGGAAACTTGACCTTTTGCCCCTGAAGAGAATCCAAAAGAAGGGTATTATTGTTTTCCAGTGGAGTTCTCTCTCCATCAAGCCAGAGTGCCACTCTGACAATTTAAATGGGAGAGCAAGTTGTACATAATCCTCTTGGCACTGAGGATTGTAATATATCTCTGAGGCTCCAAACTGCCCCTCTAGAGCAGACGCCAAGCTAAACGAAGAGGGAGCATGAAGTGTACCAAAACCCAAATGGACTCTGAGCATACAGTCAGAATCTCAGCCGTTTTCTTCCTTACTCCCTATCCTCCCGCTGAGTCCTGGCAGCGTTAGTCATAGAAGGGCGGCAGAGATTGGAAGACTGCAAATTATGGGCTTCTGCCTCTGCATGTAAACTGTCACAGTACAACTAGGGAGACCAGACTGGAATCCCATATACCAACCTCTTCTTCTAGCCAACAATCTTTTATCTTCTGCCAAGGCTTTTTCACTAAAATAAAGTTACTTGGACTCCAAAAATAACATCTGTTGTTCAGAGTAACATGTTCAAACAACATAATAAACTGTACTTCCTGAAAATATACAGTCTACACTTCCCTAAGGGACCTCACAGAGTGGATGATGTGCGATCCTGGGATTCCTCCTTTCAAGCACTGCTGCTCTTGAGCAAACAATTTAGTTGTCATGGGTGGTGGTAAGAATTACCACGCACATTACCTCCATGTGCAGTGTTCAGTGACTGGAGTAGTTTTAAATAACAGCACTACCCAGATGTGCTAGGCAGGCTTTCATAAGCAGAATGCTTTTTTAAAACTTAGGTCACGGTTCCTTGGAGTTGGTATCAGGGAGATCCAAGAAGGTTAAAAAAATAATAACTATAATTTTAAGACTCTCAGCACAGTATGTTTTAGGGTTGACTCTGTTCAGGGATCACATAACCCCCCAGGATTACTCTGCAATTTACTAATCTTAGAACGTTATCCTCTTAATCATCTGTCTCAATCTTTTAAAGGAGGAAGAAGGAGAAAGGCAAGGAGGTGGCTGGATAACTAACTGCTCCACAACTGTAATGAGCAACACTGAGCATTTCCTAAGTGTAGGTCACTAGCTACAAGAGAATTAGAAACCATTACCAATTTGAAACACTCATTTCTGTATGCACAGGGGCAATCTGAAACACTCATTTCTGTATGCACAGGGGCCTGGACATAGCTCCACAGAAACCCATCATTTCTAGTGGGGTAAGAATTCCAAAGACATGATTTCTATTGTTATCAACCTCTTAAAAGCATGAGAGGTAGCCCTGATGTCTGCCTGGGTAAGGATATCTGGTGGAGGACACAAAGGAAAGTGGCTGCCAAGGATAGAAGAGCAAAGAAACTTAGCCAGTGATCCCAGGCATTCTCATAGTCTGAAAAATACTGAAAAGGAATATCCATTTTCATGGCTCTCAAGGAGAATATTTTGAAATAAAGCATCATATTCATTTGATTCATATAATGTAATCTAATTCCTTGGTTCAATGGAAGTATGATGCAAAAAGGAAGGAAGAAATGTGACTTTCAGTCTCAGCTCTTCTAGTTAGCTTTGGGAGTCTGGAAAAGTCACTTGGCTTCTCCAAGCTTCAGTTTCCTTATCATGGTGACAGTGATAATGATACCCACATTCCCTCAGGTTACCTAAAAATCACAATAACTTAACATATATGAAATTATAAAAGACTGAGTACTTTGCAAGTATATTATTGTTGTTGTTGTTGTTGTTGTCATCGTTGTCATCATCATCATCATCATCATTATTCAGAATGTTGTAACCAACCACTATACTGCCTGACAAAGGGCTGGACTAGATGGCTTTTAAGAACCCTCCTGACACACTAAGATTCTATTATCCTAAGTGTTCATGCTCTCTCTAATCATTTAAGGTCAAAACACCAATGAGAATATAACGTCTTACAAGTTAAGACAAGTCTTATTGAGGAGACAATGCGTACACAGGCCTTGGATATCCCCTCTGCCAAGTGCAGAGGATAACTTTCTTACCTGATTTAGGGCATATGTAAAGGTTCCTGAGGGGTAGCCTGGTTTGGATTTCCTAACTGTGCCCTCTTGGAGACCCAGCCTAGACTGAATGTGACTCTTTGCCAGGTCACATTCAATCTAGGATGACCCAGTCCCTAGACTGGCTCTCCCTGTTTGTTCCACAATAAATCAGAAGGGATTTAAGATCCTCATGGGAAGAGCTCACTCCACCCCACCCCACATCGATGTCCAAGTAAGTGTTCTATAACAGTGGATCTCAAAGTTCAGAGTCACCTTGAGGGCTTATAATACAAAGATCGCTGAACCCCAGAATTTCTGATTAGGTAGGTTTAGAGTGGGGACTGAGAACTTTCATTTCCAAGATGATGCTGATGATGGTGACTCAGAATCACTGATCTGGAGGAGACATCACATATACTGGTATCTAAAATAACCCTGTAAATGTGCCTCAAGAACAAGCAGTCTCATGAGTTGGTTCTGATGGAGGCTGGAATAGAAAAGTTGCTTAGAAAAGATAAGTGATGGGTATAAACTTTAAAAATAGATAATCTAGTTGTATAAGTTACACTTAAATGAATATTCTTTTTTTCATGTAAAATTTCTCTTTAAAACATTTTTATAAAGACAAAATCATTTGACATCTCTCTTGTCTAATCTTCCATTCCCCCACCCCCACCCACCACCTCTATAAAAGTAAATAAGGTTTTCATTGGTTCTTTGCCCAAATTGAGGCCAAAGGCTCTCAGATTGGTAGTGCTGATTTACAATTCATTCTTTGAAAGTTGAATAATAAATAGAAATTATGCGCCACAAGATTTTAGACCTCAAGTTTTCCTCTACCTTATATCTGCAAGTCTTCTTAATGATTGCTTCTCATCTAATTAACCAATTAGGCTCTTAGCATTTTTGTTGTCATGTTCAAAGCTCCACTTTAATAGAACATTCATCATAACAAAAATGTGTACAATTCCCTATTTTCCTAGAAAGAATACATTTTATGAGAATGTGTATCGTTTTAATGTTTAATATTAATCACATGGATACATCTCCTGTAGCTTCAACCATCCACCACCAATCTGCCTGCCTCATCAGCAACAGAGCAACCCAGCATTAAGAGCATCCTATTCTGAGTCTGAAGACAGCTTCTATCCAGTTTTAATGCTCACTGGTTCCAGAACCTCCAGGAAGCCCTTGACTCCCCAGACTATTTCGATTGTAAAATGGAGCCAATAATCTGTGCCTGGACTACTTCAGAGGGTTGTTTTGATGGTCAAATACAAATGAGATAATATTAGTGAGAGCACTTTGGAAACCATTAAGCCTTAAGAACAGTAAGTCTCCTTCTGGTGTCATGTTACGGGCACAGTGTATTCTCAGTGATGGATTGTTTAGTTCACCTTGGTCCGTGCTCACAGGCTGCATTCCTGCTCCCTGTGAGCGGTTTCTCAAATGTGTGCTGCTGGTTCCTACTTGGAGGTTGATGAGGGAGGATGATGGCTCTACACCCACTCACCACCATTATAATGCTAACATTTCTCTGCTGCAGTATAGGTAATCGGGGCACTTCCAAACGCATGATCTCTCCTAACCTTTAAAACACTATACACTTAATATTTTTTCCCCCAATTTACAGATGAGGAGATAAAGATGCAGATTGTTATTGCCTCCCAAGTGCACAGTAAGGGATAGACCCTGATCTTTCTATTCTTAAGATGCTTCTCTTCTGGGAAACCAAATTTAAATGGACAGACAGACAGATAATGGATAGACTGAAGGATATAGCCAAACAAAAGGTGTGTTCTGCTGATCCACTAAAAGGTACTTTTTCATATGATAATGTTATTTTAATGACTTTTGAGAAGAAAAGGTTTCATTTGATTTACAAATGAAAGGGATCTCAAGGCAAGGAAGTAAAACAAGAGAATGAGAGTTTCCCCTGGTTTGCCAGTGAAATGAGCCATAAATCCAAACACACATACAAGGTTTGAAGTGGTGAGGTTTAAATGGTTTCAGCTCAAAACAGGTTCTATAAGAGGCAATGTTGAAAGACAGATCTATAGCGTTCCTTCTAGCTATAAAGTGTTCCCTCCCAAAAATGTACAATATTTTATTTTTCCGTGTTCCTAGCAAGGCAGTCACAAGACACCAACCCCTGGCCCATACTAAATGTCCCCTTTTAATGATTAACCCACATTTTATAGAGAGCAGGAGGTGGGAACATTAACAGAAGCCAGACACCACATAAGTAATGAAACAAGGTGGTTGTGTGTGTGTGTGTGTTGGGGGGGACCGCACATCAACACATCCACTTAAAAGCATTTGTATGTGTTTGTGTGTGTGTGTGCATCAGGAATCTACAATGCAGGAATTCTGGGGAGACCAGAAGCTAAGACCTAGCTTGCAAAGTGTTTTATATTAGTTGTTGTAAACTACTAAAGTTAAAGAAAGTTAGAAATACATTTATAGAAATGGCACAAGTAACTGAATCAACTATTGATGTGTTTTAGAATCACTTCAGCATAATAATAAATTTTACTTAAATAAAAGTAATGCCCTAAATTATTTAAAAATAAATATTACAGGAGTGAACCCTAATGTAAACTATGGATTTGGGTGACAATGATGTGCCAGGATAGGTTGATCAATTGTAAAAAATGTAGCACTCTGGTGTGGGATGCTGATAGCGAGGAAGTGTGCGGGGAGAAGCGGGAGTATACATGAAAACTCTCTGTACTTTCCACTCATTTTAGTTACGAACCTAAAAGTGCTATAAAAATAAAGTTTATTTAAAAAATATATATAATTTTTTAAAAGCACACTTAATGGACTTGTAGTTTTCAGAATCACTGTTATCAAGTATATTTCATAAACATGTAGGGGCCAATGGCTCCCAATCTCTGAAAAAATATGTTGATTTGGAGGCTAGACTCTAGTTTAACTTATGGTCACAGACCTTTGTTCTGAATGAATACGTTTTTTAGAACACATGATAGGCAGCCATGCTAGAAGGAAGTCCACAGAGTTCTACCGTATTAAGATACTCCGGATCAAAATGACATGTCCAGCTGTCACTGAAGATTCCACAGCTTTCTCATGCACTCTGCCTCTTAACTACTTTAACTCTCAAAGAGAAAATGATCCTAAACAACCATTTTTTAAAAAATATGGTCACTTCCCTAACAACCAGGGGAGGTAGAAATTACCATTCTTTTTTAATACCCGACTGTGAGCATAAAGCTCTACATGCAGTCTAAAGAAGCATTAGAAAATTTCAGCTATACGTATAGGTCATTATTTTTGATATGCTTTCAGGAGAGTGTCTTAATTTCTTCTTTATTTTTGAGGCATAGTCTTGTTAGATATTGAGTTCTCAATTGACAGTCTTTTTCTTTCAGCATTTTGGATATATCTTCTCATTGCCTTCTGCTCTCCACGGTTTCTGAGAAGTCAATTGTTCTCATAATGAGGCATCATTATATATGATGGGTAATTTTTCTCTTGTTCCTTTTAAGAGTCCTTCTTTGTCTTTTGAAAGTTTGGCCATGACATGTAAGATGTGGATCTTCTTAAGTTTGTCCTAACAGAACTTTTTTTTAATCTTTCTGGATATGTATATTCATTTTTTTTTTAAATCAAATTTGGGGAGTATTGGGCCACTATTTCTTTAAATGATTTTTCTGATTATTTTTTTCTTTTACTCTAGGATTCCCATTATACATATATTGTTATTCTTAATGGTGCCCTGCAGTTCTCCAAGACTCTGTTTTTCTTCCTTTTGTTCATTTTCTGTTCTTCGGACTAAATGATCTCAATTGACTTATATTCAAGTTCACTGACTTTCTTCTGCCAGCTAAAATCTGCTGTTGGGCCCTGCTAGCGAATTTTTCATTTTAGATTTTATAACTTCAAAAATAGACTTCTATTTGGTTCTTTATTTATCATTTCTATTTATTAATATTATTTTTGGCAACTGTCCTTGTCATACTTCCCTTTAATTGTTTAAACACATTTTTTGTTATTTCTTTGAACAAATTTTATAAGCTGACTTAGTCTGTGTGTAGAAGTCCAAGATCTGGGAGATTCAGGAACAGTCTCTATTGACTGCTTGTTTACCTATGTGTGAATGATATTTCATTTTTCTTTTGTGTGTCCCAATTTTTTGTTGAATATTGGACATTTAAAATACTATAACACAGAAACTTTAGAAATTAGATCACCTCCTCTCAAATGAGTTTTTGTTATCGTTATTATTTTCTTCTTGCTGTTGCTGCTGCTATCTGTAACAATCCTGTAAAGTCTGTATTCTCTACAGTGTGTAACTGCTAAGTCTCTGTTCAATTAACTTATTAAACAGCTAATGATTGGTCAGAGATTTCTTTAACTATCTGGAAAAAAATGTCTTCCAACCTTTACTTCTAGGCTCTGTGTTTGTATTGGGACATAATTTCAATGCTCAATCAGTCAGTTTATTATTCTGCCTTAGACTTTGTTTTCTGTTTGCACAGAGATTCAGGCCAGAAGTCAGAGACTGGGCATCCCTCATGTCTTTCCTGGCCATGTGTACCGCTTTGTACAGGAGTACACAGCCTTCTAGATCTCCAGGAACATGTTTAAGCTTTCCAAAACATCTTATGAACATCATATTTCTCTTATTCTCCTTTTAGGTTTCTGGTCAGGCTCTTATTTGTCTGTGAATTAAACAATCTTTTTTTTTTTTTTTTTTTTTTTTTGACAAATGCCCTAGGGAAATCTTTTTTCCATTGGTGTTCTGAGTCAGATCAAATAACACCACCCTGAGTGGGCTTTTCCAGAGGCTGTGAGATAATTCAAATAGTGACAGTGCTGTACAGGTAGAACTTTTTGTGGAGTTCTAAATCTAATCTGCCTGCTCCCGCACTGACTGCAAGGCTGCCCTTTTTTTATAGCTACCGTGGTTGTGCAGCCACTGGTGTTCAAGTTTATTCCAGAGCTGGGAAAAGAGTGATACAATAGATCAAGTTAAAAGATCAGAAACACGGCAATTCTTAATAAAATTCATCAGTAATAATAAACTCTTTTCAGATTGTTATAAGACTGATTAATTTCCAGGGACATAAAAACTTGATTTTGATGATTTTGCCAGTGTTTTCATTGTTTTTATGGAAGGGCAAATTATATTTATAGTGTTCCTCATTCTGCCATTCCAGAAATCTCCCACTATGATTTTATTCTTGAAAGGAAATAGAATTCTATTGAAACTTTTCATACATTATAAGTGATTCTTCATCATTATTTTCACCTACTTTATTTCAATGATTGCATAATTTAGTTCAAAATTTACAAATTTATGACATGAGGCAGAAATCTAAATTTTCCTACTTCTTTTCAGCCACTTCTTCATAACACATAGTTCCTCATATTATATAGAAGATTCAATTTCTTAAGTGACCCTTCTTTCTGTTTCCCCTATTTTAGTTATTCCTTTCTTACCATTGGTAACCAGACAGAATAAAACACAATGTCGCTATGCAATCAGACCTTTGCAGAACATAGGAAGATTTTTTTCATCTCCTCTGTTATAGGTATTATGCTTATATTGTTGTTATTAGTGTATGCACATGCTTGAGTATGTGAACCTATACAGATTCATATCAATTGGAAGTAGGAAACTAGAAAATTAAAATTGTTAAACAAATGCTGAATATTTTCGTTATTAGAGATAAGGTACATGGGTACACTGGAATTTGAAAATGGCTAGAATGCTAGTCTGATAAAACATATCTTTATAACTACCTGCCATGATGCCCATAAATACTTAATAAATCAATGAAAATAAATAATGCATCCATTCTTCATTATTATAAGGATCCAATTTAAAATATCAGAGTACACAAAATTTTAGCTAGTATTTTATTTTCTTATTCCTTAGAGATGTTTTAATACATATTTTAAAACTAGAATAATGTAAGATATCTTCTTACATTGAGAAATGCATTGCCTTATAGTACCTTTCTAATATTTGGTCTTTCAATAGAAAAACTCTCTCCCATTAACTAACTATATACACACAATTAAAAAGGGTAAATAAATTTGGCACAAAACCTTTCTGATATTTTTTAAAATGTTATCATAATGTCTGAAAACCATTGATTTTATTGAAAATGTCCTCTCTCAATTTTTCTATATCTAAATGATACATAGGCATGCACAACCGTTTACTTTCAAATAAATTTAAGGCTGTATTTCGCCATAACTTCCAATTTCTTAAAAACTTTAAAACTCATACAGAAAAATTCACCCTGTATAATTTAGCTAATTTATGAGTTTCTTCTGAAATTCATACCATTGCTTAATAGAACACCTCAAAGTATATTTCTTTCCAGTAAGTTCAAGGATTCCATGTTTGAACATGAAAAGCAATAAAAATAATCACAGTATATTTTAAAATTGAAGACACCTAACCTGTCAGGTTAAAGAGGAATATTTGTTATCAACCTTCTATTTTATAAATGCCTAGGCTACATCTAAAACTCTAGAACAAAGGCAAAATAATTTTTTGTCAAATGTAGAGCTTGTAAAGGACATGAGGAATGAAGAAGTGAGAGCCCAAATGAGAGACTAAAATCATGATTGCTCTGATTCCATCTCTTTATTTTCAACTTGCATCATCTATTAAATTATTTTTGCTGCTTATAACCATGATATTACACTTTATTATTTGTGGTATTAAACAGAAGCACAGAGGACACAGAACAAAGGGAGTTGGAATTCTGCGTTTAGACATTTAAATGCTAAAATTTCCAGATCTCTCCTTCTTAACATTTTTTTTCCCCAGATAGACTGAAACCCTTCCCTGGGTGACTGAAGGAACACATTTCATATTTTTTATTGCTCAAGTGGAGCAGAAAACGAGTAAGATACTGCTATAATGAAAAAATACTTTGCAAGTCTCTCATTTTGACTATGTATTAAGAATGTGATTCTATAATGAAATGACCAAGAGTAGTTCTAAACTCTCCAGAAATGGTTAACTATTTTCTCCTTATTCATTTCAACAATTCTTCTGACTGAAACATGCTACCTTCTGACTCCACTTAAAAATGACATAATTATGTATTATGAAGTTTTTACTATTATACATTTTGGGGGTCTTTAGTAAAAATACGAATACTGAGACCTTGGCATTACTAAATGAACTTCATCTATACTCTGCAAAATTAAAGCATGAGAAATGGCCAAAATGCCATCAAGGAAAGCATTAAGATAATATCTGTTTTTTTGTTTTTGTTTTTTTCCGTTAATTTTATAGACCGTTTTATTTGGGGAGAGAATGTATTTTAAATTCACAGATCCTTAGATTTGCATTCCAGGTTCTTCTCTTACTATGGGACCTAACACATAGCAAGCCTCAATTTCCTCATTTGTAAAAGATAAATAATGAAACCTGTTGTGAGGACCAAATCATAATTGACTGTGTTAAAAGGAAAGTGTGACTCCTACAGACCTCCAAGATATTCATCTAGGACATGTGCACAGCAACATTTTCCAAGTTCCTCAGTTTACATGGAGATTCTATAAAGGGATTATCCCATTAAAAATGTAAAAAAAAACTGCTTCCCTGGAGAGGTTTACCCCTAACAGCATAAAACTGTTTTCTGGAGTTATAGCTGCGTTAAAAATCAGCTATAATTCTTTTATTTCAGTTATAAGAAGAGAGTACTTACAATAGAAGTTTGTTAATTAATTACTGAGTTTGTGATAAAATTATAACTTAACTACGTTCTGTAACTGACATGTTGCCAAAACACAATTGTTTCCCTATGCCCAGTGAAACAAAGATTTTGGACATCACAAAAGCAGAAGTAAACTAAAGAAGGGAAGGAAAGTGGGGAGGGGGAGCAAGAGAGAATGTGTGTTTATGTGGGGGTGGGGAAGAGTGGTGGTAGGAATCTGTGTGTACGTGTTGCGAGGACTGAGAGTGAGGGTGTCTGTCCTTCTAAGCTCTCCTGGGACCAAGTTAAAGCCCTCTATTATTCTTTAATTAAAAAAACTGTTTCTAAAGACAGTAGCAATTTTCTTCTTTGGTGATCAGCCATAACTTCTTGCAATCTCAAAAGCAGTTTGGAACGAAATGGTCTCAAGAGTCAATTCAGTTTGAAGAAAGTCTGAATGCTAAGGCTCTGCACTGCCTTTATCTAACTAAATTGAACTATAAAACTGCATTAAAATCTCTGTCATCAGTCACGTTCAAGTCCAGGATGAGAGTTCTGTATCTGCTTGAGACCAATCTCCTGCTGCATGGTGCCGAAATTAACTGGACAGATTTTCTGAATTTCCAAAATGTTTTGAAGTATCTGGCTTATTCCCCTGAATCTTCCATATTTATGTTGTACCTTCCTCCAAAAATAAAGAAAAAAAATTGTTAGGAAACATTTGCTTGCTGCTATGTAACATCCAAAAATATCAAGGCATTAAGAGACATGTGAGAAAATGTCTAAGGGTTTTCTTATTCCAATTGCCATCCCTGAAAGCCACAACAGAGTGATTCACCACTTTTCACAGGGAAAATTCCAATGAACAGAGAAAACAAAATGACACACTAAAGGATATAGTGTGGGCAGCTCCAGTTATAGTCATGCCTTACTGCAGCTAATTCCACTGCACAGTGGGAGCTTTGAAAGATCATGTCTAGATGGTGCATGAAGCACACGGAACAGCATTTCACAAGCTTGGACACAGATCGACAGGGTGAGTGGCCAGGCCAGAGATGTAATGAAAAGCAGGTGGGTTGAGTTTAGTAGTTTTGAGAAGAAAGAGGAAGAAGAGACATGAAATTCACACATATAAACCTATTTTGGGAGGTTTCCAGTGGAGGAAAATGAAAAAAAAAAAAAAAAGATAGGATAACTGTATTTCTTAGCTAAGAATTTATCTTTTTTTCTAAACTGGAAAGTCAAAAAATATAATACTGTCCTTGTGAACAGAAATATTACTTCACAAGCAGTTGAGACCTTGGAGTTTTACTGCAAAGGGCTGACATAGGAAGTGAATAAAAGTTTGAATTATAAAATTAAACAATTAAGATGTAGCACGATTTCCAGTGTGAAATGAATCCACAAGGCACATATACTCTGGAACAGGGTAGCCCCTACCTTGGGTTCTTAAGTTGCCCAAACAGGTTCTGGTCCTGAAGTAAGAGGTGGGGCTCTTATGTCTGAGCTACTGGCTGTGGCTCTGGCATCAGGAGGAGACCTGCCTCTCTGCACAGGCCAGACAGCCAGGCTCCCTGCAAGCAGTAGCTCGGAAGACTGTGGCGGAGAAGGTTCATGTGCAAAACCCCACACCCTCCATTAATCATCCACAGCATCTCAAATTGGAGGCCCAGGCTTTGAGACTGGTCACACTGGCTGAAGTCAGTAGGGATGACAGGGAGCCCTGTTATCTGCTAGGAACTAAATAATTCTGAATCCCCAGCCATCCTTTGTGCTACTGATAAAGAAATCCAAAGTGGATCTGTCAGCTTCACTTATGGGATAGAAACCGCACACCTCCTCCATGGGGAGGTATCTTCCCTTTCTGATCGTGGTAAGGGGTGAGAGGAGGCGCTCCAAGTTCTGAGCAGAAAGCAGAATTTTCCAGTATTTTTTATCCAAACTATGAATAAGACCACACAGCCAGGTTGCTTCTGGTTGTTAAGCAGACAATGATATATAAAGATATTTCATATGTTCTCAGTCTCAATTCTTCTAACATGTATAAATGATTAATAGTGACAATTTTATTGCATCCAGACATTCATTTTTTCCACTACTTTTTTTTCCCCTTGGGAAACATCCCTTAGCCAGGAAGAAACCAAGCACAAATATCAATAGCTTTAAAAATCTGGTTTTGGTTCACCTTCTGCTTATGAGACTCTGGTTTCATTTAGAAGACTTTATAGAGGTCTTTATTTGGACTTTCTAGCAGTTCAAATAAAGCCTCAACCCTCTCAGGACAGTGGAGGCCCTGAACAAGTCCCGTAATGACTGAGTCATGTGAATTTAACCCAGAAACCCAACATCCAGCAAGCTAGTTTTCTTCATCCTGAAAAATCTTAATAATCCAAACAATATGTGAAATATTAAGTTAGAGCACTTTTATGAAATTCCACATCAAATTCAAAATCTGGCATGGGATTTGTTTCCTTGTTTGTGTTCACAGATACCCCATTCATCACGATCGCTAATAGCTGAACTTTTCACTTAGAGAGTGAGCAGTGAGTTATTATCAAGAGACAGTGTAAGGTGTTGGCAGCTAGGGCTGCTAGATTTCAAATCCTAGCTGTGTCACTTACTTACGCTTTTCTTCTCCATTTCCCCATCTGTAAGCAGAAATAATGTTAGCTATTTCATAGGATTAAGACATTATTAATATATGTAAAATGTTTAGAACCATCCCTGGAACATCAGATTTTATTATTTTAATATTAAGTCAGGGTCAACCTTCCCTCCATCTCACATGGGAAGAAAGGAAATGACTAGAGCCTGCTGGGGTGGGCCTCTAAGTTTATGTAAACGAAGAGAGAGTGGAGAATGGAGAAAAGATGACAGGTGATGTCACATGTACAAACAGGTGGAAAATGCCCTGTGAGGACATTGCAAGGTGTAGCCGAATGGCTTTGCTATTCACAGAGTAAACTTTGGAAGAATGTCGTTATGACCACTGACAGGAGCCATCTGGAAATTCAGTCCTTTTCTTTTTTATATTTTGAGGCAGTAAATTACAATTCATGAGGCTTTTATCTCAGAAGAAAACAACTGACTGGTTAACCTTGAAAAGGTTCTCCTGGCTTCTTGCTCAAAGAATTATCCATTTACATCAGAAATTCCTCCCAAGTCTTAAACAAATAGGACCAAAGGATAACATATTGACTAATAGGAGTTTCAGGGATTAAAAATAATCAAATATTGACTCATAGATATAAGACCACATCATAAAGTGCATGTCTTCTTTCTTTTCTCCTCATCTAAAGCTATTAAAAACCTATATATTATTCTAGAAAAGATAGGCCAATTGCTAAATTGCAAAACATGTGCTTTTTACATATACATGTTGATTCCAGAATATCAACAAGTTATATAAATTGTTCATCTTCATATTATGACTTAACAATAATGATCTCTTATTTCCTGATAACCTCGAAATACTTTACAGACATCATCTCATTAAAAAGGTATTAATGGGATATTCTTGTCCAAACATTATGAAAAAGTGGGATGGAAGATATGTTGACTGGAAGACCTAAATTGCAATGAATGAAAAAATAATAACTTGATATTTAACAATACAATATTATATGATATGTGATGTAATAATAATTCATTTTCTTTAAATGGTTTAGAAAATGCCCTTTAGTCATGATATAATTTAAATTTTAACATAAACCTGTGAGACAGGCAAGAGAACATATAATCACGATTAAAAAAAACTACTAGGGTATTAAAATTGAGTAATCAACTTAATTTAGTATTTTAAAAAGTAAATGCCAAATAAAAATAATTTTGTTCATAAATTTAAATGTGTAATGGCATACTCATTCTACACCTTTTTTGCAACTCAATAATTTGTGTTTTTTCCTGATAAAAAAAAGTCTTCTACAGATAAAAAAAAAAAGGTCTTCCTTTTTGTCAACTAAGAAATGTAGTGTAGGCATCTATCAATTTTTAGTGAGAGAAAATCAGTGAAGGCATGAAATATTGTAGTTGATCCAAACTTCTAGTTGAAGCGTATAATGTCTAACTCAGGAAGAATATTTCCCCTGATGTTATGTAAAGTTTTATGACTACAGCATGTTTATTTTGCAATCTGTCATTCTGAGATGTCAAAGAGTTAGAAAGCTGTTAGAAT
The DNA here is from genome assembly GCA_030015415.1 of Cynopterus sphinx. Classification (NCBI taxonomy): domain Eukaryota; kingdom Metazoa; phylum Chordata; class Mammalia; order Chiroptera; family Pteropodidae; genus Cynopterus; species Cynopterus sphinx. The sequence goes on along the minus strand of CM057380.1, from coordinate 149,229,532 downwards.
ATTTTCTTCTCTTTAAATAACTGGCCTTCATATATTATTTTAGGAAAATTATTTTATTACAGTTCATCCTAAAGTCATAAAAAGCACAGCTCTTACACAGGCCCTTGAATATTGTGGAAAGCAAAGTCTCATACTGATTAACTCTAACTCACACAGTTAAAGGTTAGCCTGCCATGGATCCAGCCAGGAATAATGCCCAATTTTATCAGAAGTATGTATCTCTTCATCTTCTTTGAAGAGTATAATGAGGAGCCTATAAGCAAACACTGAGTATCTCTGATTTCCTATCAGATTTCTGTAGGAAGCCAAGTAACTTCTAAAAATAACACATGTGATATAAATTTGTGGAAACCCACTCCACACTGCTGTCACTCTCCAGCTCCTGCAGCTGACAGACAAACCCAATGACACTCCCATGTCAGAATGCAAAGGCGAGCACAAATTGCAGAAAGGAAGAAACAGAGGAGTCAATTAATGGCTTTTAGTTTGTTCCGCATCCAAAGGGGTGCAGGAAGCAAATATTCAAACTTCTCTTTCTATTAATTTTAATCTTATCTCTTCAAAATTTCTACATTTCATATTTTTTGATAATGTGAATAATATATTAGTACAGTAGTGTTAGGTAGCTAACCCAAACAGGCCTAGTCCAAACAAAAGGGAAAGATGTTCCTTTGAATATAAGACTTGTTTTGCAGGGAAGAAGGTCTTATTTATCCTCAAATGGATATCATTTACATTTCTAAACTTCTGGCTTCTTAAAAAAAATAAATAGAAACATGGCTTACAAAAATTGTTACTGGAGAAGATACAATAAACCAGAATGTCTAGATTTTAATCCAGTAAACCTTCTTCCCCATGCATGTTACATGATCATACGGGCCTAACTTATCAGGAACGCACCAAGATCCAAATCATTATTACATGCTGTAAACCTGGGAACAGAGTGTGTTTGAACTGATGAATTTAATAGCATCTAACAACAGCAAATCATAATGACAGAGGGTGTGTCAAAAAAGCAGGCAGAGGCGAATTGTTAAAGATGCATATCACCAAGTCACTTTGGGGGCGACTATATGATTTTCCTGTACTTCTTACTTCTTAAGAGGGCCAACCTTCAGGAGTTCTTTCAGAGTAAGAACTGAGGTGCTTACAGAGTCTGATTTGAAATACCACACAAAAAAAGAGTGGGGGCAGGCATAAAGACATGCTGTTTTAGATGTAATTTTATTTTCTCTTAATCTAATATAAAACCCTGATGGAAAGTGACAGAAAAGCAGTTCTATTAATTTGTCCAACACAGACTAAGTACTGCACAAATAGCCTTCATGCGATTTCCCCAACATTTACTTCATTCTTAAACTGACAAGACCTCAGGGGAGGGTGTATGTCCACCCTTTTTACTGATAGCTGTCTTTGTATAATGTTAATTTCCCCCAAACAGATCTTACATTGACTGCCACCAGGATTGCCAGAATACTCATAGGTTAAACCCAAATTCTGTAATGTTCCAACAACTATAATATAGAACACAACATATTTAGTTTCTTTGCTCCTGAAATAAGGTCAATATTCCTAAAGTAGTGTTCTTTAAAAACCAAAACCACAATCACATTACTTATAAAAGAATAGTATGGACTGGAATGAAATTCTTTGACCTACAGCTTGATATTCTAAGACCTTCAATATCTCTCCATATATATTTTTTAAATGTGTCTCTTTCATCTTTTCTTTTCTTTTTTTTCTTTTTCTTTTTTTTTTGTAGGGGAAAAGTCTATGGTACTTAAGATATCTCTATTTGTCTGATTATATTTCCCTCTATCTGGCTCTGGTGGATTTAACTGGAGGCTCCACCCTGCATATAGGAATTCATACTTGCTAGAGAAAATAGTTATAAAGTACTGTTTCTAGATAAGTTGCTAACATTCCAGAAACTGAGTTAATGAAAAAGGATGTAATTTCAGTGACTTGATCTTGGATTTAAAGGACAGATAAACTAAAATAATCTGTTGGTCATTTTCTAATGAAAACTGATTCATTGGACACTTTACAGGTACTTTCAAATACATGTGTAATTTCACATTTATAACTCTCCATAGTAGATGTAAGTTGTTCCTGTTTTAGTAAAAACAAAACTCAGCCTCAAAGTTTAAGTAACTGGCTAGTCAAGGTCACGGAGCTACACAATTCCAGGGTACATTGATCCCAGTGCTTTTTCTGTTATTCCACACTAAGCAACCTATACTGAGCTGGTTCTTTCAAATTAACAACTTAAGCAAAATGCCTATTTAGAATATAGTGGTAAACACAGACCAAAAGGTCACAGCAACGAGTCACAACCTTGCCTATACTCTTCCCCTCCCACTCCTTGAGTGTAGAAACTGTGATTGGCTTCTAGCCAATAGAAATGGCAAAGGTGATGGGATATCACTCTCATCATCATGTTAAGTTACATAAGACTGGAATAAGAATGATTCCACTGCTGGCTTCAAAGGAGTAAGCTGCCATGGTTTGAGAAGGCCACGTGGGAAGGAACTGTAGGCTCCTCTAGAGCTGAGAGAGGTCCCTGGCTGGCAGCAAGGAAATGGGGACCTCAGGCATACAGCTGTAAAGAAATGAATTCTATCAAAATCCTAAATGATCTTGGAAGCAGATTTTTCCTTAGTCAAGCCTCTGGATGAGAATGTACTCCAGGCAATACCTTGAGAGAGGCCCTTAGCTAGGAACCTACAACTTAAGATGATCCTGGCCTCCTGGCCCATGAAAACAGTGAGGTAATAAGTAGGTGTTGTGTTAAGCCACTACATGTGTGGTAATTTGTTAGGCAGCAATAGAAAACTAATACAAATATCATCTATTATTATGAAATATAGGTTTTAGACACACAAAATATAAAGTATTTCATTAAACATCTATGAAGATTAAAGAGTTAAGCTGCTTTTTCGATTGTAATGCACTCCTGAAGCAATGAGAGAGAAGTCAATCTGCTTAATGATACTCAACTGAGCAATCTATAAGAGATACCCTTTCCTCCCGCTTAAAGAATGCTGATGAAAGATGCGCTTTTAAAAGTTTCTCTATATGGCATGCCAATGTTCCAAAAGCAATAAGCAGCATATTGGCATTGCGTGATTCAACACGAATCCACAGGTTCCTGAGGCTTGGTTGGAAATCAGTATTTTTTGACTTTAAAGATGGTAAGGCAAGTCAGAGTTAAAAAATAGTACTCCTGGTCTCCTCTCTTCCTTCACATCCTGTCCTCAATGTACAATAAAGATTCTCTCACTTCTAAGAGTGAAGGTTATCTTGATTCTCATGGATTCTTCTCTTTACCATAGGATATTGTACAACTCTACACTGACATCAGCCATTAAGTTCAGAGCAACAGTTTGGAGGGAATGCCTCATAGTCTTTGTGTGCATGGGAGAATCACCTGCCTACTTTGAAGACAAGATAGTTGAATGGCCGATTGACAGAAACTGGCCTCATCACTCTATTTTCCTCCTTGAAACAGCATTTTCTGCCATATAATTTTAAACTTGTCTTACTACTCTAAGAACATAATATATTAGGTTGACAGCAAAAATGAGCATAAAGAAAACCCAGTAATAACAAAGACTCATTCTCTGAAGCTACAAATTAGTTGCTCCTGTTTTAAAGGCTTGTAGGGCTGATTAATTCAGTATTTGGAAAACATTGCTATTTGCTCATTCTCAGCTCTAAAGATGAAGTCAGATAATGAATGAATGATTGAGTTATGCAATTAGAAATCAGATTTTGAACCTCTATTCTGGGCAAAAAATAAACGAGGTTTTGTGCTTGGCAATGGCCCTCAACATTGGCTTCTTACTGAAATCACAAGGGGAACTTTAAAAAATGCTGATGCCTGGTCTAGGATATTGCCTAAAATTTTTTAAAAATCTTCCAAATAATTCCAATAGGTATCCAATATGAGAGTCAGTGGATAAGAGAAGCAACATGAGTATGGTAGCTCCTCAGGAAGCTTGCAATTCATTTCAGTTTAATGAATTAAATTTGAACCCTCAATAAACAATAAAAACATTTTTTTCTTGAGAGGCTAATGGCACTTGACTATCCTCTTTTTATCTTCCAAACTCCTTTTCTGACTATCAGGTCAGCTCTATCACAGGAGAACAAGCTCTCAGGTCTTCCTCTCCTTTCTGACTCCTGATTGTGTGCTAGGCAAACTCTAACCCTTTTTTGAAAGAGATATAAAAAAAAAATGTGTTTGTTCATTCATTCAAAAAATACTTATCGAACAACTACTCTGTTCTAGGTATTGTGCTGGCACCGGTGTGTAAAACAAAAGGATTTAATTCTTGCCCTTAACAACTAGAATTTAATGGGAAAATAGATGGAACTTCAAACTATTAGCATATTTTTTGACCTTACCAGGTAGGTACAAAGTGCAGGAGGAAAGTTACCAAAGCAGTCCTAAGTCTGATTAGGTAAGCTGAAGAATGCTTCACGGGTAGAAATGGAGCTGAGCCTTGAAAGATAAATACTACTTTGAGAAGCAAACTGTCCAAGTGGATAGCTTCTTGTGCTTAACGTGAATAATGTGTACAAAGCTATGAATTCATAAAAGAGAATTGTGAGTAAAGGACCATATATGCATTTGTGAGAGTAGAGGGAATGTGGAACAGAAACGAGGTGTGGAGCAGAGTCCTCATGCTAAACATCTTAAAGATTGGTTGGGTTCTTAGAAAGTGCCCACATTACCTGCATGCTTTATAAGTGATTTCTTATTTAAAATTCATGGCAAACATATGGGCTAGGTATAATTATTTACATTTGCAAATGAGAGAACTGAGGCTCAGAGGCGAGGAGTATTGCTCCAAGTTGGTGGGCAGCAGTGCCAGTTCTTATCTAGGTCTGACTCCAGAGCTCAAGGATGGCCTGCTCCACACACTGCCCCACCTTAAGGAGAACATAAACTATCTAGGCAGAGGTCCAACTTATAACTGTGTAGTAGCCTGGCCTCCACTGGGAACTCTTAGCCACTTCTCATGATTTTTTTCTTTGGAGTTACTAACTTAATATTCTCTCCCGATAACAACCCTCTCTCACGTTGGTCTTGGATGTGGCCTAGACATCAGGATTTTTAAAGCTTCTCTCACCTAATTCTAACGTGCACTCAAGGGCTGAGAATCAAGGGACAGGGGACACAAAAATGGGTAGGGAAACTCCTTAGGGAGTTTGTGCTTCAATTTGGTGACCATCTGCTCCTAGAACTCCTTGCTCCCCTGGATTTCCTGGGATGACACTACTATTCACTGTGGGAATATGCCTCGTTTAAGGAAAAGAAACCTCTCCAACCTGTGCAAAAAGCAATGAATGGCATCATTTTTGAGTAATACTAGGATACCTTAAGGGAAAATGCTGAGGTCTGACTGTCTGGGGAAAAATAATAACTTTAAAAATACCTTCCCATATCATCAAGGTGCAGTAATTATAAAATTACTATCATGATAACAACATCAAGAAGTGAAATTGTTTATTTTCTTTTCCTGTTCAGCATTTATATTGTCTGGATTTTTGCTGGACCATGTGCTCAAGTCAAAGATTAACCTTCATGGGGAAAAAAAAAATAAAAAGCAATGCACATTTAATTAAAAAAATTTAAATCTTCTCCTGCGTAGGAAGAGGTTAGAATGAATATAAAAAGTAGTTGTTATCCATCTGATATGTTATTTAGAGAATCCAACTTTGAGTCAAAGAGATGGAGAACAAGAAGGGGAGTGGGAAAGGTAGGAGTAAAGGAGAGGGGAAGGAAGAAGGGAAGGAGGATGCAAATAAGAATCCTTGATTCAGAAGAAGAAATAAAAAAGAGAAAAGATTTGAAGGCTACTTCTTCACAGCCATATGGGATAAGTGACAAAGAACAGGCCCTGCTATTAGTGAAAATAAGCTGCCAAAGTACAGGACCATGCAGAAAATAACAAAGCATTTAATTATACAGTGACAGTTACATCGCTGGGGATTTCCCAGAGATTAATGGAGCAGCCAGGAAGAGTCGATGACCCTGGGGACAGCCAAAATGATCCCAGTCAATGAATAAAACCCAGGAAAAGCCTCTTGTTAACTTTGCTATTAAGCAGAAAATGGAGGAAGACTTGTTTGTCTAGTTTGTTTTTTCCTTTTTTCTTCCTATTAAAAAATCATTAAGATAGGGGAGAGATTGGTTTCAATTAAGATTCCTGGAGAGATAATTAGGCAGTTTAGCTGATCTTTCACTATTCAAATCTCTAAGGGAAAAACTGTTCCACTACCCCACACTAAACTGGGAGTTATGACCAAGATAATTTTTAAGGAGTTGGGAATGGGGGAAGAATTGACTTTATAATGATTGAGCTTTTAAGAGGTGGTAGAGCTAGCATTCAAGTCAACAAGTAGGATTAAGACATAGAGATGAAATCTAAGTAAAAGACATTACTCTTTTTGGAGAGCAAAGTTTACAATGTACCAAAAATAAATGCAGTATTTAACATAACCAAATGCTAAATATTAAGACAAAATATAAATATGGTTTGACTACCAGCCAGAAAATTCTTTAGATCTGGGGTCTTAGCTCTATTATTAATGTGCTCATACTTCAGTGACCAGCCATAACACTGTTAGCTCTTGTTTGTGAAGTACAAATGTGAATTAGGAGCATACATATTTACTTCTTCTTGTTCCTTTGGCTATTTTTAATAGCAAAATGTCTCAACTAAATACGTTGAGACTTTTTTTTTTTTCTTTTTAGTTTACTAGGAGAATTACACTGAAGTAAGAATTTACTATAATTTTATGTGGTTACATATTGTTTTCCTCCACATTACCAAGAAATAGGCAAATATTGAAGATATGAAGAAATAAATATCAAAGGACCTAGACAATTTCTTCCCAACAGAGTAAACAGTGAGAGAGAACACCAAGCTGGGTCACAGTTCCAGAGCTAGAATGGACTCTTAAACAGGCAGCAGTCTTAGTTTAAGGATGGGAAATAGATATCCAGAGAGATGGAGTACTTACTTGCCCAAGGACACAAAGCTAACAAGTGGCAAAGTCAAGACCATAACTTCTGTCCCCCACTTCCACCCAATTCAGTGTTAATGTATTTCTACCAGCCTTTCCTTTTTCTCACATGGCCAGCCTTAATGCCTCCTTGATGAACGGATGTTTATCTCTTATGCTTTAAGAGAATAGGATTTTGACAAAGGATAAGAAAGCACACTCTGCTCAAAGATCCAAGCTTGGGTAACGACTGTTACTTGCAGAAGGTCACAGTGTCTCCACAGAGATATTAAGGAAGTTACACAAACACATACACGAAGAATTTCTAATCTGTTAACATTCTTCTTTGATCATCATGCATGAAGAAATGCCCAGAAAAGAAGCTGTGCAAAGTATGTCAAGAAAAAAGGGATGGACTTTGGGGTCCGTTCTTGCTCCAACACTAAATCCTACCCTGAGAATACCATTTATCCTCTCTGAGCTTTGGCTTTACCAAAAAATGGAAATACAAATATTTTACATACTAAGTGTGAAGAGGAAGATAACATATAAATTGTATTTAGCACGTAATGTGTGTAATAATGCGTGCTTATGTCAATAGCATATTAAAACTGTGTTTAGCATATATAATGGGTGCTCAATAATAAGATTTTATTTGTTCTTCCTTAAAACGGCTTTTCTAGCCAAAATTGTAATTCTTAGAGAAAAATAAATGTTGAGAGAAGAAAAATAAACTTGAAAGAAGGAAAAATCTATTATCTCCTCAAAATTTTTCATTCTCCATTGGCAGGAGTTAAGAGAATACCCCAGATCCCCATGTCCTCTCAGAGTAAAGAGAGAGATCCCTGATTTCTCGACATCAGTCACCAAAGGAAGCCATGGTATTCCACATTGTCCCTCTTCCCAGTAAGTCCAATAGAACTTTCTGTGATGATGGAAATGTTCCATATTTACATTGTCCTACCTGGCTTGTTGAAATAGCCTCCTAGTTTGTCTCTCTGTTCCTACCCTGGTTGTCCATCCCTTCTCCCCAAACATCTACCACATTGCATTCTTGGCATAGAAATTAGAGTAGTATTATTTAAATATAAACCATATCATGTCACTGTTTTGCTTAGAAAATTCCAGTAGCTTTCATCTCATTCCAGTATGAGTCAAAGTCTTTACACTGACCTGCAAGAACCTATGTTTCACTCCAAGAATCCCTGTGACCTTTCCCTTCCTCCACTCCTCTCATTTCCTCTCTTCCCTTCACTCTTCCTCTCCCCTCCCCTCCCCTCCCCTCCCCTCCCCTCCCCTCTCTTTCCCTCCCCTCCCCTCTCCTTCTCTTCTCTTCCCCTCTCCTTCCCTCTGGCTGAACTGGACTTCTTCCCTGGTGTCCTTGCAAACATAAGATCTTTGCCGCTTTCTATTCCTTTTGCCTGAAAAATTCTTTATTCAGATAACCACATGACTCTCCTTCAACTTTTTTTCAAATCTTTGCTTAAATGCAGGCTTTTAACTCGAAATATTTTCTGACCAATCTGTTTAAAATCGCAGCCCTCAACAGTTTCTATTCCCATCTTTATTTTCCCATTACAACTATCACCATCTGACATAATGTGCATTGTAAATATTTGTTTTCTTATTATATCTCTTCCCCTTTAAAATGCAAATTCCATTGTTTTCAACTAGCTTGTTCATTGCTATATTCCCATAGCCTTGGACCAGGGCTAGCATATTGTAGGTGATAAATAAACATTGGTTGAATAAATAGTTCTATAGCTGGAGTTTTATGAAGAAGAGGCTTCATTACAAATTTCATTGCTAAAAGAGAGGGCTAACAAGTGAAGAGCTTTATGAATCCCATCTTTAAAATTTATAGAAAAGGCAGAAACCACAGCCTCCTAATTATCAGGTATTTCAACAAGGATACAAACCTGAAGCTTGACATTAAAAAATATGTATGATTTTTTTAGACTCTGTACATTCCCAAAACTTTCATAATATCTATCCATTTCCTAGTAGGAAGTTAAAATGTTACTTTTCTTAGTGAAAGTAAGAGGGTACACTACACAGAGTCCATCTCAGGGAGGGATGAGATTATAGGGGTCCAAAGAACTGCAAGAATTAAAGCAGATGATGATCTCTTAAATAAAGCCTGAAAGCACGTTAGCCCCACAGGGCCTACAGTCAGGGCATAAGAGAAAATAAGAAGCCAGCTTAGGTAGACAGTGAGCCCCTCAGGGTGTAAACAGTAGGAAGACCTTTAGGTGTTCCCACACCTGAAACCAAATGTCATTGGTAATAAGTTATGGCCACATTATATAGTTCTAAGTTTGTCCAAAGGTGGTAAAATATTCCCTAATTTGTAAGTTAACTCAGTTCTGGTACTAGAGCCAGAGTTTTTGATATTTGAAACATCCAGGTTAAACAGCTGAAAACAAGGACAGGCAAAAGCATGGGTGAGATCTCTGGTTTAAGATCCCGAGGATGGACAGAGCTAATGGAAGGCAATATAAAAGAGGAAATAGAGGCATCTGGAACAAGTGTATTCATTTCCTGTGGCTGCATCACAAATTGCCACAAACCTGATGCCTCAAAGCATCCTTTATTATCTCATAGTTTCTTGAATCCGAAGTGTTACCATCCTGCTTAGGGTGTCACCAGGATGCAGTCAAGGTGTCAGTTGGGGCTATGGTCTCATCAGAGGCTTGATTTGGGAAATATAAACTTCCAAGACTTTTTAAGTTGTTAGTAGAATTCAATTTTTGTGGTTGTAGCATTTTCTTTTTCTTTCTTTCTTTCTTTCTTTCTTTCTTTCTTTCTTTCTTTCTTTCTTTCTTTCTTTCTTTCTTTCTTTCTTTCTTCCTTCCTTCCTTCCTTCCTTCCTTCCTTCCTTCCTTCCTTCCTTCCTCTCTCTCTCTCTCTCTCTCTCTCTCTCTCTCTCTCTCTCTCTTTCTATCCCTTCTTTCCTTCCTTCCTTCCTTCCTTCCTTCCCTCCTTCCTTCCTTTGCTGGCCACTCTCAGCAGCTAGAAGTCACTCATATTTCCTCATCATGTAGCCCTCTCACAACATGTCACCTTACTTCTTCCAAGCCATCAAGGGAGTCTCTCTCACTCCAGTCTGCTAAGACAGAGTTTTATGTGATGTAACTTAATCACAAAGTGACAGCCTATCATTCTCACCATTTTCTATGGGTTAGAAGCAAAACATAGTTTCTGCCTTAACTCAGAGAGAAGAGACATAATTCATTAGGGGCTCTCTTAGCGTGTGTCTTCACACCCACATAAACATCATCACAGATCTGCAGATAATCATATCAAGTCACAGGCCACTGCCATCCATGGTAGCATGGATCTGTGTGTAGACTAAGAAATGACTTACAGATGCTAGATGTGGGATCGAACCTTCTAAACAGTAAATCTTCCCTCTCCTTCACAATCGTCATATAATCAAGTATTAACTTCTGTTGAGTAAGCCTTCCTTTAAAGTCTCCTAAATCTGTCCATTTTCTCTTTAAAGCGCTCATCTTTATGTCAAGACCACTGCCATCCCTTGCTAGGAACAACTATGATTAGCCTCATAATTGGTCTCCCTACCCCTCTGCTTCTGTCCCACCCCCCTGTGTAATCCATTCCTCACATGGGAGCCAGGATAACTTTTCTAAAATTAAATCTGATCACATCATCCTTAGTTAGAGCTCTTTAGAGCTTCCCCCACATTTAGGTTACAAACTTCTTAACATGATCTGGTGTCTGCTTCTCTCTCTACTTCTCTCTGACCTCTATGAGCCAACCAAGTTAACTTATTTTATTTATTTATTTATTTATTTATTTTTATTTTTTGCTTTTCAGATGTTACATGTTTTCTCTTGCCTCCATTCTTGCAACGCTGTTTCTTCTGCTCGAAACATGTCCCTACCCACCCCCACCTCCTCTCTCCCCAACTAGTCCCAGTTTGGCTAATTCATACTCACCTTCAGCTCTGTGATCTCTGATACCCTCAACCAAAGTTAAGTGTTGCTTCTGTGTTTTCCCATAGAACCATGCACTTCTTTTATCCTGGCACTTATTGCTTTGTCAGGATTTGTCTGGCTTGTTAGCTGCTAAATCCCTGAGACAAACAGTGATTCAACCTAGTGTCTGCTGTGTAGCTGTTGAATGAACAAACGCCAAGTTTCACTGTAAGCAGCACTGTCCCAGATGCCTTACACTTCATTTATTTTCCAGTGTTGAAAACTCTAGAGAGATAACTATCATCCACGCAAGAGTTTTTTTTTTTTTGAGATAATTACAGACTGACAAGAGAGTTGTAAAAATAGTACAGAGCTCCTTATACCCTTCACTCACGTTCATGTAATGTTAACATTTTACATAACCATAATGCAATGATGTAAACTAAGAAATTAATATTAGTACAATACTATCAACTAAACTACAGATTTTATTTGAATTTCACTGGTTTTTCTAATAATGGCCTTTTATTCCCCCTCTTCTAGGATACAATCCAGGATCCCATGTTGTATTTGGTTGTCATGTCTCCTAGCCTCCTCTAATCTGTGACAGTTCCTTCGTCTTTCTTCATCTTTCTCAACCTTGACAATTTCCACAAGCATTGGACAGCTATTGTTGTAGAATGCTCTTTAGTTTGGGGTTTTCTGATGTTAATGCATGATTCAATTGAGATTATGTTTGATTGGAAAGAATGTCACAGAGGGAGGCTACGTGCCTTTCCCAGTGCCTCATATCACTATGTTGATATGTTTTATTCTTTGTCATGCTAACTTTTAGTACTTGGTTAATTTCTGCCAAATTTCTTCACCATAAAATTATTATTCTTCCTTTTGTAATTAATAAGTGTTCATTTTAAAGGGAAATACTTTAGATTATGTAAATGTCCTGTTTTTGCTCACACTGTTACCCACTAACTCCATCAAGGTCGCCTGCAGCAATTATTACTGTGGTGGACTAATGTTTTGCTTCCCTCATTCATTCTGTATTTGTTGACTGAAATTGTTTTATAAGAAATAATGTCATTTCTTCCTCTTTTATTCATTTACTCGGTTATTTGTTTATATCAGTATGGACTCAAGGATATCCATTTTTATCCTTTGGGTTATCATCAATACATTTATTGGATTTATGTTATTTTTTTTGCTCACACTGTTCTAAGTCTGGCCATTGGCAGCCCTTTCAGGTTGGTAGATAGGTCTTACTTTTCAGAACTTCCTACCTTCTGGCACTACCAGTGTTTTATGCTCATCTTTCACTTGATTGCCCCAGCCCTGGAACCAACCACTTCTCCAAGGAATTCTGATTCCTTTAATTGGAACATTATACCTGCCTCTCTGAACGCTGTAATAATCTTAAGTCTACACTCCCCAAAGAAAGATAAACTTAAAATGATAGCTACCTATATGGGTCCATGACATATTGATGGACACAAGGCAATACAACATGGCAGAAAGAGTGCTGAATTTAGAGCTAGGAGACAAAGCTGATTATCTGGCATTTTGAGGCTGGGCCTGGTTTGGATAGAAAAGATATTGTAAGTAAGAGAAATTATAAATATCATTGCAAATGAGAGAGAGCTGCTTAAGAGCACTCGGCTATTATTTCCCCTGTAGGCATCTTCATGTCCCTAAATTTCAGTGGTAGGCAAACCATTCAGGTTGTTACTCTAAAAAGGAAGCCTGCTTCCTTTTTATTCTCTAATTTCCCACCCCTCCCCCAACAAGAATTTGAATCTGAGATTTCATTTTGCCGGGAGGAAAAAATGTAAGTACCTTTACAAGAACAATCAAAACAATGACTCACAAACTCTGTGCAGGGATTTAAGATAATTTCCCTGTTTTGAGAACCTTCAGAGGATTATGCTAAATCATATGTTGAAGGGTGAAAAGGAGAGAGTGTGCAGCTGGAGGACATCTACACTTTCTTGACACAGATTCACAGGAGCCTGGCTGAGCTCTAAATAACAAACAGTGACTTCCTTCAACAGCACATTCCAGGACTGCTGTTAGGGAGCAAAGGCAAAGGACAGTTAAGCATGATCATAAGTGTTCATTCAGAAGTCACTAGAAACTGATCTCTTGACACACTTTTCCCATACCCTTTTACATATTGTTTGCTGCTCTCCAGTTCCCAAAATATATCTGTTCTCCCCTCAGAACCTATGCTTTTGAAAATAGGTGTTATTGACTGAATGTTTTTAATTCTCCCCTTCCCACCCCCTCACCCCACAAAGAAAGTCTGGCCTCCTGAAAAAGGTTGGTGCTCAGTGAAATCTGTACTGGGAGTGCTTCTCCCTTTTACTAGCATTCCATTATCTCAGATTCATGCACTATATATACAGTCTTGGTGTTGTTTAAAAGCCTGGAGCCCATCTCTTCCAGGAATGCTTAACACAATGTCCAGTGCACAGATGCCAAGACATTCTATTTTGCTTTATTGGTTAAAAGCAATTTTGTTGTCAGTAGCAGGACATCTTGCTATGTCTATTTTTCACCCTCTGGTTGTTATAGGATACTAGGCTCACTGTCTGACCACTGAGAATCTGATGAATTCCATAGAGAAAATCTTACTGGTGGTGGTAAGTTTTCCAGGTATGATTTCCACAACCATCTCAAGATCTACTATCTCTGCAAAACTAATTTCTGGGTTGCCAGATGGCATATGGTAACATGTCAAAGATTCACCCTTTCACATTCATCAGAAATTGAGAGTTTTTAAATTTGTTTTGAAAATATCTACGTGTATTATCTTCCAGCACACACTCTGTGGAAAAGTTTAATGTACTTACCCAGAAAGCCAGAGAGCTTATCAAATTAATGATTGCAAGGTGACTTGAGTAAAGCTCTCTGCACATCATTATAGTCATGGCTAGTGAACAAATAACTACTGAAATGGAAAGGTTGTAATTAGCCACCCAGAGGTGGAGGCAAGTTGAGGAGACTCCCACACTGCCTTCGGGAGTGTTGCTTTGGGCAAAGTCCAATAGGGCTGAGGTTGAGTCTAAGGCCAGCAGAAATAAAATGAGGCACAAACTTTGTAAGATCACCTCAACTCCCCTTCCCTCCTCACACGTAAGTGGCACTACCCTGAATGCCAATGGTGCCTAATTAGGAAACAAAAAGTTGGATCAGCAGAGAGAGATCATTGTTAATCTTTCAGTCTTCTCTGCCCACTCATTTTCTTCCTGCTAACTAGGTGGCCTTCACTATGTTCCATGACTGATTGTGTATCCTGGTTCTGTAACCACCCATGGAAAATCTCTACTTACGTTGCTAATGCACAGCAAGCTTGTGTTTTGTTTTGTTTGTTCTTTGTTTTTCCCTTGTTGGTTTGGTTAATTACTTAAATCCATAAGCATTTATTTGTCTCAAACTGAACTGAGGTCAAAAAAAAAAAATCAGCTCAGGAAGGTGGGAGGAAAACAGTGTTGGCTGCCATATGGCACCAAACTGAGGCAAGCTGATACCTAGAAGTTGTATTACTAAGGATAATATACTGTTAATATATCATCCTCTTCCCCAGACAGCTTACAGTTTCAGTTCCCATCCTACGCTCCTGTCCCTAAATCATGGTTTACATGGGATGTATGCAAACTTAAGAGAAGAGCCGCTCAGTCAGATGGCTTTGTGTTTTGTGTATCTTGTGCTACCATACAAGCAGAAAAGACAAACATGGAAAGAACATAGCCATCCATGCCTAATGTTCAATGGGCTGCACATGGTTGCCACCCAAGGTAACACATCCAAGCTGCGTGTTTGACTTCTGACCACCTAAGGAACATGATTTGATGACTTCCCTCCTCCTTTCACTACATTTAAAATCTGGAAGGGTTTACGTGAGTGAGCCCTCTCTAGTCAACAATTTGTTAAACAGGATTCATCGTAAGTCAAAGGAAAAACCAGCCCAGTAGTAGAGATATGTGGGAATGTGCACATCACCCACCCCAGTGAAATGGTGTGGATGCAGAGCTTTTATTTATTTATAGGGGAAAAAAGAACATTTTGTTCTACCCCGGCACAGTTTTTCTGACTACAGAGATGATCCTGGTTTCTTGGACAGAGATGTTAACATTACCAGTTCATTTCAAGGCTGGCATAAACATGCTAGAAAATGACCTTGTCTTAATCATTATTTTCCCCTGAGGAAGTATCTTCAAACAGATGCAACCCCACTCATGGGCTTCATCTTAGTGACTGTGTTCAAGTTGAAAGCCCTGGTGTAAAGGTCAGTCGGGACTTGTCTGATCCCAAGACCATGGACCTTGCACCAAAAATATGCTGAGTCAACTCAAGTAAATGCATGAATGAAGGGAAAGCTTTTGATGACTGGTAAGCTTTTAGTTTACTCCGAAAACAAAACCCATGCCACCTCTCTGGGATGAGAAATTGTTTTTAAAGAAGTTTAGAAGTGGTGATTCCCCAGTTACTGTCAGTAATTCACTCAGAGAAAGGTATTTTATACCTAATCATGCTGGAGAGGAGAGGCTATTTGTAAGCATTCATAGTACAGTTTATATCATATAAATACTGTGTAATCCTTCTTAATTGTTGCCACTGAAACCAAACAGTTCCGGGTGAGAATAGAAAGAGGAATAAGAAAGGCCAGGAATGAAGGAGAATGGTTCTGGTCATAAAATAGCCAAACTTCCTCATCATTGGCATCTCAAGAGACCACAGGCATCCCCAATCACAGATCAAGGGCTTCGATGTCATGTATAATAACAATCTCATGTATAATGACTAATATGAACCGAACACTTATGAGTTCTAAGGCGCTGTTCTAAATATGTTCATGGATTATTCCATTTAATACTTATAATGACAACTAAGGCAGTCTTTCCTTTTCTAAATATTTATTGAGCATCTAAAATGTGTCAAACATGAGTCTGGGCACTGGAGCTATTGCACTGATCAAAACACAGAGAAATGCCTGCATTCTGTGACTTACACACTAGTGCAGCCAGGAAGCAGTGCAACTGGGATTTGAATCCAAGAAATCCGGCTACCCGGCTGTAAAATTATAGTTATTAGCAAGTATCATGAAATGCAGTCTCTTTTAGAGATCAATGAGGATCTCATAAATCACAAATAGTTAAATATGAAACAATTTGGAGATATTTGTATTCTGTGATTGATATCACCGGAGTGTTGAGATTGATCTATATTTGATTGGAATAGTATGAGCAGGGCCTGAAACTAGAAAGAGCTAGCATTGCAGTAGGCACAACTGGGTTCAAGTTTTGGCTCTGCTCTTTCTTACATGTATGCTTTGGACAAGTTGCTAAACCTCTCTGAGTCTCAATTTCCTCATAGAGAAGAGAAAACTTATAATAAGACCTAATGGCTAGTCCAGTAACTTTAAAATGTGGAGCTTGAGGAGTTCAGTTTGTTTCTACCTTGATAATATCTTTTACAAAAAAAGCATTCCAAAATGCTTTGTTTGTATTTGGTCCTCAACAATATAAAACAATTTCACTGTAATAAAATGACAGTAAATTTTGGATCATTCAAACTAGAATATATTAGAAATAAAACCCAGTAATAGTGTGAATGATATTGGAACTCGGCACCAGATGCACTGGTCTTAAAATAAAACTTGGCTGAGCAGAAAGAAAAGGTATTTGGTAGACTATAATGAATATACTATAGGTGACTAAGTGAGATAAAAGTGTTTACTTATTAACTATAGAAATGTTACATTGCATAAATAAAAGGTACTTTAAAAACTTATTTCATGATACCATAAATAAAACACATTTACAAAAGCTCATGTATTCTCAAGATGGTTGGTTTGAGGAATTTCTTAATTTGCACAGAACAAAAACTTCTTTTTACTGAATCTGAAAAAATTATATGAGAAATCTATATGTAAATTTTCCATTTTGCCATCAAGTCTGCTTATGACAATTATTAATTTAAAATAGCCCCACCATAATGTAATTGCAAATAATGAATTGTGGAATCAAAACCAATCATCAACTATGATGACAAGTAGTCTCTTGCATTTATAAAAAATATCATTGTCTGTAACAATATTTATTGACCTAGAAACCTCCAGCAATAATTAATCATGAATTGTTCATGACAGATCTCTAGTTATCTGATGGGATCCAATCTTATCTAATCTTCTCTCATAAAATGTTTGAAGCCTTCTGGCATTTTGCCCTGTTTAGAAAGAAGCCTGATTTTTTGATTCACAAGAACATCTTGTATTTCAGTGAAGAAAAAAAACCTCTCATATTCTGATAAATAATGAAAAACACCTTTGCAATCCAATATTTTTAACACATATCATCATTTAAAATTTTTGACTTGACTATATATTATCCTAAATTTGACATGCTAGGACTTTCATATTTTTAAAAGCTTCTGAGTTTTGCTTTTGGGCCTCTTAGGGTCAAATTATTAATGTATCCTCCCTTGCCACTTAGGATGTTTAACACACTTCACATTTTTCACATATTCAGTGTGAAAAATATGAAGCTCTTCCATCATTCTTTACAATTTCTATCCTCCTCCCTCACAATCTCCTTCACATACTGCTGGGCCTCCAAAGCCAAATAAGAAGTTTTAGAATGAAATCATAGGCAGAATTTGAAATAAAAATATTAATGAACTGAGTTGAATAAAAATGTAATCTAAAGCTATAAGATCTCTTGGTAGTTTAATCACAGTTTCCTATGTTCTGATTTCTCATTTTTCCCTAGTAGGGAGATAAAGGACTTTTCATAGATACTGATTAATCTAAGTGAATGTTCCTGAGAAACAGGGAAAAGACAAGACAGGGAGAGGGGAAGAAAACATTTGTTGAGTACCTACAATTATGCCTGGCATTTTGTTGAGATTTTCGAAGTATTGTGAATAAAAACACAGACACCAGAGGCAAACTCCCTAGGTTTGAATCTTGGCTTTGCCAGCATCCCGTCACTACCTGTATGACCCGAGGCAAGTTACTTACTTAACTCCTCTGAACCTCAAGCTCCGCATCTGTGAAGAAGGGATAATAACAGAGCCAGATTTACAGGTTATGATGACTGTATGAATTCTTATGTGTCAAGTCCTATAACAGTTGTTGGCTTATAGTCAATGATATAAGTATTAGCTAATTATTTTAATAGCTGATTTTATTACATATCATTTGGTTTTAGTGTACAACAGCCCTAATATAAGATGGCTATTCTCATTGGCATTTTACCGAAAGAGGAAACTTTAGTGCACCAAAGTAAGCTGACTGTGCACAATTAATTAAATGGTCTGTCGGAATGGACTTCAAACTTGTGTACCTGCCACTGATGGGAAATGAGGACTGACGAGCTAGATATGGGAAGCCTTAACAGGATCTTTCTTGTGACTAAATGAGCAAGATCTCAGTGCTCTCCTCCCTCCCTAACCATCACTTCCTGTCCCTTGCTTTTATTACTTTGTTGTCTTTTTTCTCTTCTAATTCTAACAGTAAGGACAAATGTGAATTAGAAAGAAGAAAAAAAAACAGAATTTTGAGATAAAAAATAAGAAAGTTATTTCACTCCTCACCATAATAATCTTATTGAACTTAAAGTATATTAGTCTCACTGCCTCCGTCAAGGCCTCCCCAAGTATTTCCCACTGATTTCTCTTTCATGCATAGATTCTGTGGCAGTTATGGCCTGAACTAAATTGCATTTTCTTATGTACAATCTAAAATGTTAAATTTCACATATCTCAACACATAAATTACAATAATATAATAAATAGCTTATTAGATTTCAGCTTTTGAAAACTCACTTTGAGCTCTGTCCTTTCTTGAGGGCTCTCCTTCTTCAACTGTCTTTTCAAATGGGCCCTGAACTTGAACTGAGTCAAAAATTCATCATTCTGAGACCTGCAGCTTAGTTGTATTCATGCCATATAATTGACATTGTGTCCATGTCAATTTCCTAGTTTTGATAATAAATTGTGGTTACAGGGCAAGTTAGGTGAAGGGTACAAAACAACTCTTTGCACTGTTCTTGCAACTCTGACAATTTTCTAAAAATATTTCAAGATAAAAATTTGTACCAATCAATCATTCTGCTGGATCAAAAACTATCACTAGCTGATCTCTAATCGTAAGTCATAGATGCTCCCCAAAACACTGTAAGAACAATCACATAGTTCTCTAGACTTCTCCCACAGATACTGACATTGTATTGGGCATTTGGTGGGAGGATGGAGAAGGTGGAAGAGTTGGGAACATAGGAGGAATTTCATAAATATTCTTATAGTAAGTGGGAGACATAATAAATAATGGGTTCAATCTGGGGACTCAAGGATTAAAATGAATAGTGACTGTGCTCCTGATTTCACCTTTTTTGGAACACTGTTAGAAAAACAGATTCAAGATATAAAATATTTGAATGGAAAAATAGTCCCAGGCATTGGAATAAATAACCATTACTCATACTACCATGTGTTGTTGAGTCTTCCTTTAAAACATCTAACTCAACATATGTTGCCAAAAGACTAGGCAGCTGGCTCAGTCATTAGGTTCAGTTGTAATTTATGGGGTTCTTACTACACAAAGAAGTCAAATACTTTTCAGACAGATAAATATATTCACAATACTTTATTTTTACTTTTTTGATTTTGGCTTTACCTCTTAAACTACTGCCCAATGGCATTAAACAAAAGAGAACTTCTTAAAATACATTTTAAAAGAAGTGGAAATGCATCATTGAGAAAAAGATATTATCTTTCTACCCCAAATAGTGGAAACTTATGAACTTTTCTTAATACTGCAGTTCTGCCTACACGACCATTGCGTAAGTTTTATAAATGCCACTGTCAAAGAGCAATTTAACATCATTTTTTCCAAAAGTCGGGGAAAGAACAACTATTCTACTTTAATTTGGTTCCATATTAGCCTTAACTTAACTGGATAAAGGTTGGTGTTAATAAAGTCAAGGTTATGAGTATAACTCCTGTGTGATCTACTTAGCCCCTCTCAGTAGAAAGCTTGGTACCATGGTCTTAGATTATTTGTTTAACCCCCAGACACTGCAATTTAGCAAATTGTAACAATGCAATTTAGCCCAACTCACCTTTACTATTGCCATATAGCTCAAAGTATCATCTTAAAATCTGAGCTCACAGCAAGTCACAGTTGTAAAGGCTTACACTTAAAAAACCCCAGACTGTTTTTTGACTCATTTAGTCTATCTACTCCCACTAGAATATTGGTTTCATGGAGGCAGAGAACTTGTCTGTTTTGATTACAACATCATCGGTACCCATGACAGTGCCTGGCACTCAATATTTATTACATACAGCTCACAAGAATATACTTTTTCAAAGCTGAAAACACTATTTCAAATGGAAATTGAGTACTTAGCAAACTTAACATGGTGGTTCCCAAAATGTGGTCCCCAGACTGGTAACATCAGCATCACCTGGGATTTTGTTAGAAATACAAATTCTCTGGCCCTTCTGTAGGCCTACTGAATCAGAACCTTTGGGAAGGGGTGGTGGAACATATACTGTAACAAGCCCTTCATGTGATTCTGAGAAAGGCTAAAGTGATATCTACCCACATAGAAAATACAGAATATAGAAAACTCTTTCCTGTACTCAGCTCTGATTCATAGCAGCACTTCTAAATCACATAAATTCAGCCATTTTAGGATAGTATACACACAAATCTTGGAATGAGTCTCTGGAAAATGTCTTTTTGAATAGAACAGATATTTGGAGCAATAAATATTGATCACTGTTATACTTTGTATATAGTAATGTACCTTCAGCCCTAAGAAAAGAATGCGACAGAAACAACAAATATTGAATAAAATATTAAACAAGAGATTATAACTGTAAAGCTTCCTCCTAGACCTCCCTTTTTATGGAAAATCTAAACAGAACTTATTTAATAAACATGGAAGCAATGTGATGTGGTATGAATGCCCTCACATCAAGAGCCAAAAACCTTCATTTTTCTTTACTAACTTTATTATCTAAAAAAACTTGTTGGGATTCTTCATCATTTCAATGAACTAAATAATGCCAAAGTGGAAAATTCTATGATTCAATAAGAGCATCAAGGGCCTATAATGTTCCCAAATCAACATATTTCTAGATGAGAGAAAGTGAGGAAAAGTGATACCTGTGCTGGATCAAAAAGGTTCCTGACAGACCAGAAGGGCAGATTAAATCTAACAAAACAGTAGTTAAGAGGATGAAAATAAAATTCTACACCTGAGTTAAACATACACATATTCAGGCACAGGTTTGGAAGGTATGATCAGCAATAGCACACATTAAAAAAAAAAGAAAAAAGAAAAAAAAGACTGCATTTGCAGTAAATTCCCCAGTAGCCAACTCTGTATTCACTGTCACCCTGAAAGAAACAGTGACCTGAGGTTGTCTTAGGGGAAGTAAAGCATCTAATAGCAAAACCACAGTTGTGCTCTGATTTGGCCTGGTCATCCCACAGCTGAAATGTCTGCATTCATCTCCACACCCCACACTTTCTGGAGAACGTGAGTACAGTGGTACAGTAAGAATGGTACTGTGACCAAAAACCATGATCTCTATAGGGCAGATTAAGTGACTATGATCAACTATGGAAGAAAAAACTCAGGCCTATGTTGAGGCATGCTAGCTTATCTTCATCTATCTATCATAAGGAAGAGGGATTTAAAGTGTTGTTTGTAACTGAAAGGGGTTAAACTTAAAGTCAGTGAGCAGAAACTAATGAACAGCTTTGGTTCCAAAGAAGGTAAAGAAACAAACAGGAAGAGCTGTGATGGTTTTATATGCCAATTTGGCTGAACTATAATACCCAGTTATTTAATCAAACATTAATGTTGGAGTTACTTGTGAAGGTATTTTGTAGATGTGGTAAACATCTACAATCAGCTGACATTAAGTAAAGGAGATTAGCCTTAATAATGTGGGTGGGACTCATCCAATTACCGGAAAGCCTTTAGTGCAAAAACTAAGGTTTCCCAGAGTGAAAGAAATTCTGCCATAAGATTACAACACCAACTCGAGCCTGGGTTTCCAGCCTGCCAGACTGCTTTACAGATTTCAGTCTTGAGAGCCCAGATAAATGAGTAGATAGGTAGATGCATACAGAATTCATACGCACATACATACATACATACATACATACATACATACATACGGTATGTGTGTGTCCTATTGGTTCTTTTTCTGTGGAACACTGTGACTGATACATTTGTCCAGGGATGAAATGATCTACTTCCAGTCGTGCTGTGTTCCTGTTGTTGAAGATATTCAAGTGCAGGAGAGAAAACCACTTTGGTGATAATAGGGAGTCCATTTAAAATATATACCTCATAATAAAATTATAGGGCGTGCATTATCCACAGAGTCTAACTCAATTTATTTGTGTTATTGAAGACCCAGTATGTGTTAAACACTGTGTGAGGCTCTGGGGACATAATCATGAGCAGAAATAGCTACTGCTCTGTCTTTTTGGAATGTACATGAATTCTGTACTATGTGCAAGCCATACTATAACACAGAGTTCATGTTTGATGAATATTTGTTGAATAAATAATTGAATAAATAAATAAAAATATATTTTAAGATGATAGAAAAATATATATATATATATTATTTGAGAAATCTATCATAAATATTTACTAGGGGTGCTGGAAGAAAAAAATGAAGGGTTGAAGAAGTACAAATTCATAGTTTAAAAATAGTCACGGGGATGTAGAGTACAGCATAGGGAATATAGTCAATAGTATTGTAATGGCTAAATGTACAGCCAGATGGGTGATATAGTAATTGTGGAGATCATTTCATCAAACTATATAAATGTCTAACCAATGTATTGTATACCTGAAACTAATAGAAAATTTTTAATGTTTTAAAGCATTATTTTTTTAATAATGATAAGATTTGATTATCAAAAAATTCTATTAACATGCCATAGTTCCTTCTCCAATAAGGCAGAAGCCTCCATTACTTTCCTAAGCTCTCTTCCCCTCTTACCTACCGATCTTAAATAAAAGAAAAAAAGTCCAACTCAATATCTATTCATTTTACATATTTGAAAAGGCAAATGACAACACATAGAAAACAAAGCCTCTGGATGGTCTGAAGCATGATGTACTTGGTAGGGGAATAGCCAACTGCTGAGCTGAGCATGTTCTCCTGGCCTCCAGTGTTGGAGCCAGAGAACTCCCCAAACTGTTTTTCCAAACAGAACTCTTAAGGAGCATATGGGAGAACTGCATGGGTTTCAATAACAAGAACATCATAGTATTAAGACCACATTCATATCACACTTGTAATTTTTCAAAGTACCTTCAAAGCCTATCCTACCAGTATAAATAGATAGATAGATGATAGATAGATAGATAGATAGATAGATAGATAGATAATAAGCAAGCAAGCAAATGAATGTATTATTTGACAGATGAATACAGAGACGCTATCGGGATAAAGCTTGTTTTAAGCCCAATTCTTTCAGTCAGTCCAGCAGTATTTTTTTTATTATTGTTTCATCATATTGACAGACATAGTGCAACATATCCTTTTCTAATAACAAGAAACTTATTCTTAAGCAGAAGATGACTCATCAATTTCCTTATACTTGATTTAAATCTGTAAGAAATGGAATTTCTTACATTGCAGGGGGACTTTCTCATATATATAGGTTGCTGAGAATCTTAGCTATATTGTTCAGCCATACACCCCATACTCCTAAGAATCTCTGCCATGAATTGGTTATTTACTGATTACTGGAAATTTTTTATAAAACTATATTAATAAATTTTATAAGGTTCATATTATAAAATTCTAATGATCATCTCACTTCCTAATGCAAGGTATTTGAAAGAATGTGGAAAAGAACGGAATGATACAAAATGAAAACATTTAGTTGCAAAGTTGCAAGAGCCTTCACAGAGCTATATATAAGGATTGCAAGGTAACTGAGGTAAGGATCTTAGACATATATTTATGTACATGAGCTTAACATATTTGCTAATTCATGCTGAAATTACCTATTTCAGACTACCTTTTCTTTATAACATAACTACTTTCATTTTTAATGGGATGGAAGAAATTACGACTGTTTTTCTGAAACCACATCAATTTTCAAAGGCAGCTGTAGCAACAGAGATGCGTCTGCACTGGAATTTTGGCTTCAAGGCCAGAGTACCACCTTGAAAATTTGGCTGATTTCCCCAAACCCATAAGTTGGAGAAATACCAGGAATAAAAAGGGGAATTAAAAGGATGATTTATAATTTTCTTCACTCTCTTCCCTCAAAGTTAGTCCTTGTCAGTTGCCAAGAAAACAAGTCAAAATCAAAATGGAACCGAATGACTGATAATTAACTACAGGAAAATATTTCAATGAATAAATTAGTCATCAGTTAACAATAAAGGACAACTGAATTTTAATAATATATTCCAATAGACAAAAAAAAGCAAAGGCAGAGATATGTTCTTTTGGTTTTAAGAAACAGTTCTTCATTTTGTTTTGTTTTCCAATATTGTTTCCTCCCTCATTATATTTTTCTTGAGAAAGGCTTAGGAATTGGTTAACCTACAAAATGTTTAACTACCTACCAATAAACAATTGATTCTGATCATTTTAATTTTTTCTTTCTTTTCTCTCTCTCTCTCTCTCTCTCTCTCTCTCTCTCTCTCTCTATCTCTCTCTCTCTCTCTCTGAAAGCCCACATATGCGCCATTCTTCACCTTTGCTTTACTTCCTGGGCATATGAGAAAAGGTCAGTGTAACTTATGCTTTGCAAAAAGGTCTGACTTTTACACGTATCCATCAGTATATACCTGAAATTTGAAAATACCCTCTTATTCCTCTTGAGATGGAAGAAACAGTGAAAATCAACTCACCTAGACTGTTTGCCTCTTTTAGCTTTTCTATCTTTGTAGGTAAAGAAATAAATGCTTGAAAGCTAAAAGTAACTATATCACATTTTATGACAACCAAATGGTAATTTTTCTAGTCCCATTCAAACTTGTCTCAATGCTACCTTCTTCCTTTTGGCCCAATCCTTTAGTGAGTAATATTTCCTCTAACTACCAACTATGCAAGGTACCAATGGGCTTCATTTCTGCCAGTCCTACAATTTCAACAACCACCTAGAAAAGGCTTCTTCACAGATACACACACACACACACACACACACACACACACACACACACACCCCACACACAGGAGCTGTGGAAGTCGTACACCCACTTGAAACATAATCTGTTCCTCTTCTTACACAGACAAATTTTTAAAGAAAATTTAGCATTAGATTTATATAATCTTTGAACAAAAATGATCAAGAACTAGATTAGGACCATAGTAGCAAAAGTCAGTCACATTCTGCTGTCAGTGCTCACATTCATATGACATGGCCAGCTAGGGCTATTTCCTATTCTTGTGGTTCTCAAATTGGACCTAAAGCCTAGGTGATATTGAAACTACAGATCAGTCTACAGCCACACCACCCTGAACAGGACTGATCCCATCTGATCTCAGAAGCTAAGCAGGATCAGGCCTGTGTAGTACTTGGATGAGAGACCTTCTAGGAAGACTAGGTGCTTTAGACACAAAAAATAAAAAAAATAAGGGATTGTAAACTGACAAGGTCCTCACAATCTGTGAGATCAATCAAGGGTTGCCTCACTTAAAAGAAAAAAAAAAAGAAGAAGAGGAAGAAAGAAAGAAACTACAGCTCAACCTGCTATATATATCTTCCTGAAAAGTCCATTTTAGTCACTGGTTTGGTGGGAAAATAGTTTTTATATTCAAACAAACATGTATATATAATGAATTAACATTAACATTTGCATACATTTTATATCATTAATAAATCATGCAAAATCATTACATGACTATAATGAGATGCTTACATACTCCAATTACTCTAGGTCTTTCTCTTCTTCTTTTAGACATAACTTGAAAATAATGTTTAAGAAGTATCATACTATACCATTAAATCTAAATGAATGGTTTATAGCTAATTAATCAGAAGAAAAATTCTAAAACAGAAAGTCCTATAACATAAGGAAACTGATCTACCCAAGTTGCTATTGATATTGTCTTTATTTAATATATATAAGACTTTACGAGATCTCATAAATATAACCCAGCAATAAAATACATGTATATATGTTAAAGCAGCATTTGGTGTTTATTGAAAAAATCACATTTAAAATCAAAATTGTCCCTGTTGTACTTGCAAATAAGATAAAAATACCGTTTCAAACTTTTTATAATGGGGGGGGGCATGCGAGAGAGAGCAAGAACAAGGAAAAAGAGAAAAAAGTGAATCACTTCTCTTTGTGTGAAGGAAAAAAATAGCACTACTTGTTTGTGTTCGGCACCCGATTTCTAGCCCAGCAATCTGAATCTATGAACTGAAGCCTTCATGGATGAGTGCATCCATTGGCTTTTGAATTAGAAGATAGCATTACTCAATTAACTTTGAGACTAACCCTTTCAAGAAATATATTTAGCAATGGCCCACAGTATTCGAATTCTGAAATGAGAATGTCAACTGTGAAACTAAATTTAAAATGTCAGTCTTTTTTCTCTCAACCCCTCCCACACTCACTACAAATTTAAATAATATGAACCCAGGAAGCATTTAAATAAACATGGTGTGCATTCTACATTTTATGTCAGTTCTCATTGCTTTAATTACTTGGAGCCTGTCAGAGTATAGGCTGACACACATAAGTAAGGAAATCTATGTCCTACGTGCTGTGTTATTAGGGCTTGTCCCTGCTGGAACAAGAGAAGATGGAATGGGCTCAGAGACTGTGGCTCAGTGCTTTTCAGGATCCCCACAGTGTTCACCAGGCTGAGCCATAAAGCTCCCTAAGCCAGCAAGCAAGCTCACTAGAAGACAGAACTACAAGGTAAAATTAGACAGAAGGAAAAAGAATCTTCCCAATACAAAAGAACGTGTAAATACTGCCACATGTGTGTGTGCACACATACACACACCCCTCACATATTTTAACAGTGTTTCTTAGTAATTAACACATTTCTAAATTTTGCCTGCAATGACATGTCTATGGTCAACCCATCAACCAAAAAGCTCTGGTTAATGTTCAATTCTGTTTTAAACATAGAAGGCATATCTATTAACTGGGCTTAAGAAACTGTCTACCAAACACCAGAAGCACTTTCAAAGTAAGGGTGTTAACTTATTGATGACACTGACATATTTCTGGCTGTTTTTCCAAGATCTCTAAGATATAAGGCATGAGAAGTGTCAAGCTGTAACTGACATTAACCAGACTTTTGATTTAAAAGAAAAAGACTGAGAAAGTGTGTGTGTGTGTGTGTGTGTGTGTGTGTGTGTGTGTGTGTGTGTATGCGCGTGCTAGGTACAATAGGGAATTTTTGTCTTACAATCTTCCTGGTTTTTATTGACCAAAATACGCATGGGAGAGTAAATGTATCTTTGACTGTATGTTTCACTAAATAACTTACAAATTAAAATAAGTGTTACTCAAAAAATTACAATATAATCTCATTCTTGAGCATTTATAATGTACCAGGTGCTGTTCTAATAAAATAGCATGTAATAACTCATTCAATCCCAATAACAACTCTGAGAGATAGGCATTGTTATATCCTTTTTATAGGTAAGGATATTGAGAAGTAACTTGCCAAAGTTGCCAAGTTGTCAAGCTAATAAAGTATAGATTTGGGAGTCAAATCTAACAGCTCATGCTCCAGGCTATACTACTCTCTGTTAGCAAATGGAAAATATGGTCTTATTTACCCCAAACTCCAATTTGGTATTGAGTGTGGACAAAGTGGATGGGACAATTAAGACTCGAGGCCACTGAAGCAGTTCACAAACACCCAAGTCAAATCAGAGACCCTCAGCCTCTGTCACTCCACGATGTCAAGTCAACTCCCCCAAAAATACTTCTCATGCTGGGCGTTGGGGGAAAAACAATTTGTTTGAACTCATTCGAAGTTCATGTCCATTTTGGGGAAGCATATGAGTAAGCAAGGAGCTGCAGTTACGTTCCAGCAGGTATAATTTCTTGCAGACTTAAAAAAACAAGTTACCAATATGACTGACATGGTCTGTACAGTAAAAAAGAGAACCTGTGGTACAAGGACTGACTACGCAGAGACATCATCTATCCATATTAACTAAATCAGAGCTATATGAATTCTGTATTGCTACAGTCTGGTTTCAAAGTTAATAGATATGAAGCATTCTTCAGTGGTTACTTTCACTGAACTACTGTTAAAGGTCTCAGAATTGTTTCCCATGGGTAAATCAAACTGGTAGATTTTTAAAAGTGAGGTGCGGTTACAAGGTCTCGGCCTAATATTGAAATAGGAAAACATCTGTGTACAAATGACAGACAAAAGGCAATTGTTTGAAGGCATGTGTCTATCATTGTCATTTTCACCTAAATGAAAATAACTACAAACTGTAGAATGTATACAAGGTAGAGAGAGACACCAGTCGAAAGAAGATTAATCAAGATGCAGAATTTTAGCGTTAGCAAGGATCTCAGAGAACAAGTTCAACTTCTGCATTTTACATAAAATAAAACCCAGGTCTGCAGAATTTGTACTCTGTGTGCAGGTATTCTCTTCAGCCCTAGGGAGAGTTATGGAGGGAGAAGACAAGAAAATGGTATGCAGAGCCTGGGAGCCCCAGTTCTTGAGAGGTGGGTCGATGAAGGGCAGCCTGTGAAGGCAGCTGGTTAGGGGCAATGGAGAGGGAGCAGGAAGCCTAAGAAGTGTGATATCCTCCAAGCTTGGGAAGAAAAGAGTTTTAGAGTAAGTGGCTGTGTTGAATGGTAACCAGTCTAAGAAGACCAGAGCTGGGAAATGTTCATTATGTTTGCTGGTTATTGATTGGCAGTGACCTTAGTAAAAGCAGTTTCTGTAGCATGATTGCAGTGGAAGATTGCTGTGCTTTAAGCAATAATGGGAAGTTTAAAAAAAAAAGTCGAGACAGTAAAGGCAGAGCCTACATTCAATAAGTGCTTGGAGAAAAGAAAAAGATGGACCAGTTTTAAAGAAAACTGGTCAGTAGGGAATGAGAAGAATAACTGAAACAAGAATTGAAACAATTTGAAGAAAGACAAAGGAAACTGGGGTGTAAACTCAGGCTGATGGATCAACCTTGATAGAGGGTACACGGCTGGCACTGAGATAGTATAGATGGGAAAGGGGTGAATATATATACAACTAAGTGGTTCTCCCAACTGAAATTTTATTTTTCACTTATCAAACCATGTGTAGTTTGTGTTGGTAACTGTCAGAAGGTTAAAAATCCCCTTGCCTATGGTAAGTTTTGAATAAATGAATAATAATAACCAGTCAGCCCAAGGCCTAGACCCTTCAATCATGAAGGACTTACATGAGCCATTTTTGGCAGCACAAGCCTTCCTACACACTCCCCTGCGTCTTCTTGCATTCACTGGGACGGTTTCCTCATTCTCCAGATCATTCCACCAACTACAGAAATTAAGTTCTCACACCATTGGGAAACGCCGATGAGATTAATGGGGAGGAGTTTAACTATCTTCAATCTCCTGAAGGCTGGCAGCTCCTCAGCCTTGCCAACTATCTATTTTCTTTGTGGGTTTCTGCCAGAGGCAAGAGCAAGCAGCAAGTGGAAGAACAGGGTAATGGCAAAAAAGAGCACTCTTGAGAAAATTAAAAGAAAAAAAAAAAAAAAAAGACTTAAAATAGAAAAGATTTACTGCTGAAATTAAACCAGAGAGCAGGTTAGGAAGGAGAGGCTGCTCACAGAATTAAAAGCTGCTTATGTGAGTTGGTTCAAGTTAAGTGGATTACTTGTTGTGTTGGATGATCCCAAAAGGTTTCTCTCTACACACACACTCTTAATAGATAGCTGAGTTCTTTCCTAAGAACCAAAAGCTCCATGTACAAAGTCAGCTATGGGTCTTTCCTTTGTTAAGAGATCAAGGTATGTTGCCCTGACATTTTAGCAAAGTCTTTTTAGCATTCTTTAATTATAAAATCTAAGATGTATTTTTCAAATTGGATTAGAAGCATCGTCACTTCCACCACTTCACCCAGAATTTTAAAAGTCTGCAAGCCTTTTCTCAGGTGGGAAATAAGCCTTTATTACTTTGTGAGAATTACTAACATCAGCCAGGATTTGATAATGAAATTCACCCTGGAGGTCCTGGCAATAGTAGTCTTGCTTGGTCTCTCCAAGTTTTCACCAGTCCTTCCCAATTTTAGCATTGCTGGATAATAACACAATTCTGTTTCTTGTAAAGATATGTTCATTCAATAAGCATTTATTAAGTACCTAACACATGCTTGACATTGGGCTGGTTGCTAAGAATATCAAGATGAATGGGATATAAAATTGGCCTCTCAGGATCTCATGTATAGAAAAAAAGAGCAAATATATTTTTAATTTCCATAATCTGATTTCTTCGGAGGTTTGTTTAATGTCCTTCCTCAGAATACAAAGACTTATGACATAGTCATTGCTTTGTATATTATCAACAGAGCCACTTTATCATAAATAAGCACGAGTACATAAAACTTGGTTATGCAAAACTGAAGTTCTAGATAAAGAGACTTCATCTAAAAGAGCCACACAGGAGAATATGAGAAATGCCAACCATTCTCCTGCCCAATCCCAGGAGGTAGTAACACACACACACACACACACGCACACACACACACACACACACACTCAAAGAACCACAACAAAACTTACCTGACTTGCCCACGCCTGCTCTTCCAAATATTGCCAATTTGACCTCTGCACTTTTAGCCATGCTGGGTGTGAGTAGACAATTCACTGCCGTTCAAACTAAAGAGCCGAGAAAATCGTTTTGGTTCCAGCCTCTGGGTTCACCATATCATGGTAAATCTGCAATCCTTAAATGAAAGACATTTGGGAATTCATAAGTGATTTCTGAGAAAATAATTAATATTTGTGAAGCATCTATATGCCAGCCATCATTCAACTTTATCAACATTTTCCATTTTGATCTTCACCATAATCTTGAGAAAGGGAGATAATTTACTGCAAACTATTCAGCTAATTAAATGACAGGTCAAGGACTTGAACTTAGATCTATTTTGGTTCCAAAACATCTGCATTTTCACACATAATAGTATTTTCTAAAGTATCTCCTTAAATAATTTTTTATGAAGGCACTGCTCTTTTTGTCAGTAATTGATAACAAATATTTGGAGTTTGTGAATATACCCATTAATTAACCATGTAAACATCTAATATACAAACACATGATGGAGAGTCACATTTGAAATTCTTTATTTTCCTTTGGACTGAATAATATACATTTATACTAGTCAACTCCTATGTAACGCAACTAAATGTAACGCAACTAAGTTTGCATTTCAAGATTTAAATTTCATCTCGATTCACACTATATCTGTCAAATCATGTGACAGATACACATGTTCCAGAAATTGATGTATATAATATCAATATTATATTTTATATTTTGGGGAGCACAGTGCTCTGGTACACAAAAGATAAATGCCATGCCTTGACTTCTGATTCCTTTACTATGACAAACTCAAGTAAGTTAGTTTATGGTATTGTCCTAACATTTGTGAAATTACATTATATACAATGTAACACATGTTGTATAGGTTGCTGCTTAAGGAATGAAAGGTTCTTAGTACCATGGAAATGTAAAGTTGGAAAGAGCCTTGGGGTCAACCAAAAGAATCCTCCAGCCATCACAGGAATCTCTCCTTATGATTAGAAAATCATCCAAATACTATTCTGTGTCTAATTCACCACTTCCAGCAATGGGTTCTGGAGGTGGGGGAATAGAGCATTAAGTAGGTTTTTCTTTTCTTTCACTCAGAACCCTTCAAGTAGCCTAGCAGCTATAGAATCCTTTGCCCCACCCTGGGCTCTACTTCCTAGGTAAATGAGAGCCAGTACCTTCCCTTGTTCATCATGGGACAGATGGTCTTGTTTATATTTTTTTGACCTTCATTTTCTCTCTTCTCCATATGCAGCTCTCTCCTCTAGCACTTGCCAGTTTAATCACTGAAAATGTGGCATCCACTTTATTCATCACTTGAGATGTGGCCTGGCAAACTGACTCAGCAAAAGTTTACAGAGATTTTCTCTATTCTTTATCTGGGCACTATGGTTGTATTACAGCAGAGCCACTCTCATGAAGGCTCACATCTTACACGAGAACCGCAGACTCCCCCATTTTGAACTTCTACGAACAATGTTTAAACTTAAAGCCAGGACTTCATTTTTATCCTTTTTAAACTTAATCACGTCAGTCTTCATTTCATCCATTTTTTCAGTCTGTAAAGATAATTTTGAGACACTTATCTTAACACGTAAACTCTCCTACTAGTGTTTTGTCACCTACAGTATTTCAAAAACAGCATCTTGAGTGAAGAAGTAAAAATCCTTCTGAAAAAGTATTTTAAAGATATTTACACATAATTGTTTTCTTCATAATGAGTCTAAGTCATCCACCTGTACCTCACAAATTTTGTATTTGCTGATTTCCAAAGTGCTCGAACACCCTCTGAAAGATGAAAAGGTCAACATCAATAGCTCATTAAAGATGAGCTATTGTTTACTTCATCTTCAATAATGAAAAACCTTCTTTAGTGGTCATTGACAGTACAAAACCAGAAGCTTTAACATCTGTAATTTGTCCAGTCCCATATTTTGGCTAACGATAAAAGGATTTTTTTATTTGTCATTTCATATGCATTCATTAAGGCCTCTGTGTTTAGGGCTTCATCACAGAAGTTTCACAGAAGCATAACATATAAAGATATATTCATTATACAAATTCTAAATAAGAATGGCAAGCATTTCTTTGAAACACTGACCATGAAAGGGTCTGGAGCTTGTATAAACAACAAGTTGTTATTTCATGCAAAATTGATCATTCCCATGCACGTAAAATCTAAGTAATTATCTGTATGATTGATGCTTTGTGAAAGTAGCCACCGAAAGTGATATTAAAAAAAAAAATTGTTAAAGTCAAATATTTCAGTAACTCCCAAATGGCCTCAAAGGCACAGGAATTTCACATAAGAAAGAGAAATTGTTTGGGTTATTATTTTTTTTCATTTATAACCTAATAAAGATACAGTTATTGTCAATCTTATGTGATATTTAGAAAAAAAGGAAGACATACTGACGTATATTCTTCAACATTTTAGTTCTCAAATGAAAATGTGGTTACATTGATAAAGATAGAAAACAAAGATAAATGTGTAAATTTTTTAATGAGTGACCTGTTGCCAAATTTCTGATGTTCAAAATAATTCATAAACTGAGACCTTCCATAACATGGATCTAAAAAAACCCCACATCTGTTTTAATGTTGTTGTGAAAAAAATATTCTGAGTCTAGAAGATGCCATTATTTTTTATTTGGACAGGGCTTTATTTGTACAAAGACTTCTGAGTTCCTATCACTCCTTAAGGTAAAAATCACACCTAGACATTTAAGAAATTACAAGTATGGTGATTTTTTCCCCCCTAAACATCAAGGAACTAAAAGACAGCTTAGAGAGAAGAAAAAAGAAGTTAGCTTCCAAATCCTATGTTACCATGAATTCATTAATTGACTCATTCCACACTTAGGCTAAACATATCCAAACAAAGTGGCTACCTTCCAAGACCTTACAATCTGTCAGACCTATGACATTTAGGTCACTAATAACCGGATTTTAAAAATCTGTCTACAGAAAAGGTTTCATTCACAATGAATTATTCCGAAGACCAGACTTATCAAAAAGGCCCATGCTTTCCACTTCCTCTTGGTGGGGGGGGGGGGAGGAGGAAGCAAGCATCTTTATAAGGTAATAGTTTTCCTAATAATGTCTGTATTTATCATTAAAATAAAGTGCAGCTGTTCAGGGACGCAAAGGATCTAATCCGGTCGTGGGAATGAGCTTCTCTGAAGGCCGCCCTTTCTCTGGCTTTGAAATCAAGTTTTCCCTCCTCTTCTTACCCCAAATTCTCTCCCCTTACGACGCGGCACCCACGGAGACGAGGACCGTTGGACGAGACCCCCCTGGCTGTGGCGATGCTCCGAAGGCAACAGGTATCCTGGCAGGACAACCAGGGCCACCACCGTGGACCGCAGGTGCCTTTGCTGTCAACCTGGAGCGCTCCCGCAGCCCCGCTCCAAAGGGCACTCCGGGCCGGCGCTGTTCCCCTCCGGGCGCGGGCGCTCGCGTCCCCGTCTCAGCGCCCCCCGGGGCCGCCTTCGGGGGCCGCAGTCCCCGGGGAGACCGACCCCGAAGCCGAGCGTCTCCCCGGTCTGCAGGACGGTCTGCGGGAGGGCGTCCCGACAACGCCCCCCCGGGCACGCGCGGGGCGCTCACCTGGGCATCCTCCCGGGCCTGGGCGAGGCGCGATGCCCGGCCCGTGCGGGGTCCGTCCCGCGGGCGCGGCGTTTCCGAGGGGCTGGGCTGCGGGCGCGGGTGGGAGACGCGGAGGCGGCGGCGGCGGCAGCAGCAGCAGCAGCAAGTGCGGGGGGACGCGCGGGGGGACCGGCGCCGGGAGCCTCCTCCCCGCTCGCTCCGCCGAGCGGCCCGGGGACTGCGGCAGGACGCGAGCCCGGCGCGGCGCTCGGGCGCCCCCTGCCGGGGCCGGGGCCTCGCTGCTGCCGCGAGGCCGCCTCCGCGGGCAGCGTGGGGGGAGAAAGCCCCCTCCCTCCCCGCTCTCCGCGCTGCACCGGAGTCAGGCCTCCCTTGGCCCTCGCTCACCTCCCCACCGCTAGGTGCTCACGCCAGGACCTGCGTTCTGAGTCAAAAGGTTGCACGTGAGAGCATCACTCCGGGATGTTTTCTACTCCTGACTTCATCTGAGTCTCCCCACATCCCTCTGAAGTAGGTTTAAGTATCCCCATGATACCCAAGAGGAAAAGGGATAGGTAACATCTTGTTGGAATGAAGTCCGGGCCAGGCTGGAAGCTGAGAGATGCTAGGAGGGATATAAATGCTGAATTCCATTGAAATTTATAGTTCTGTATTTGAGAAAGTTCCAAAAGCTCCTTACAAGATCAGCATGTGTCATGTTTGCAGTCATACTCCATCATGCTCACCACCTAACTAAGATGATTAACATTCATGCTGTGCTAGACGGGGCTTTTCATCTCTCATCTCATTTTAGAGGTAAGCCCTAGTATTGGAGTTATTAGCCTTTCACAGATGAGGTGAAGTTTCAGAGACATCAAGTGATTTCCCAAAGACTATCAAACGAGCAGGAACACCTAGGCTATTTTTTTCCCCTTAAGAATCTGGGCATTCTTATGAAGATACCAGGTGGCCTGCAGAAAACTACTGTAATATAGAGCAGTCAGGAGCCTAGGGCTACATGAACAATCTGCAATGTGTCCTTGATGGAAGAGACATAATCAGAGAGGCAGTTTCCAGGGTCAGTGCTGGTCTGGAAAGCCACTGCAGCCACTAGAGGTGGGCCAAGCGGAATGGAGTAACTGGATATGTGGCAAATGCTGGAACTGCCTAGCTGAGCAAGAGGGGTCCTGTTAAATCTTTGAGGAAGCTCAAATTTTATTCTGTATGACTTTCCTGATCACAGTGCTATCTCCCTACCCCCCAAAACGCATCTGGATCAGATGACCTGATTCTATGTCTCATAGCACTCTGTTATCTATTATTGTGTTCGCATTGTACTTATTTTTATTTTTTTCAGGCTTCTCTATTACCTGAACTTTCTGAATGTAGGGATATATAGTATGTATCTCTGTATTTCCAGTCTCTGCCATCATGCCTGACACACTGTGGGTATTCAAAAAACAATTGCTGAATGCATGAAGAGAAAGAACAAATAGTGACAGGGGATGTTTGGTTTTCTTGTATGCTAAATTTGGGACAAAATAGCTAGTAAAATTAAACTTATGGATCTAAAGTTCAGGAAAGAAGCTTGGAAAAGAGATTTCATGTCTCAGCATGTAGGAAATCTTTGAAGCCAAGAATATTGAGTAAAATTGCAGATTAATTATGTAGAATTTTATAAAAATCCAATTACATAGAATTTTGTAGTATTAAGATGTTCAGGTCTCACATATGACCTTCTTTCCCTAGCAAATCATGTATTCATGGAAGGATTTAATATAAAATTTCTATGAACAGATAGGTAAGTAGATAGACAAGTAGAAAGATATATGTAGACCTCCTATTTATAGAGACTTAAGTTGAAATTCCCATTTTGTCATGCATATCTAATTGGAACTATTGAAGAGAGCTCAAGCCAGTCCCCTTTTGCAGCAATTCTTTGAACCTTGTCTATGGAACATGTTTCTCTCCATTTTCCTTCGCAGCCTACATAGGCCAGCACTCCTCTCTCCACTAGGGAAGAATTTGCGTTCACAACTTCAGTGGCTATATTGGGGCCTGATAGCCAGTACAATATCTTCAGTTCATGTCCTATAACAATGGGAGTGTTTCCTTTCTCTGAAGCAGCAAAAATGAGCCCTTCTCCCTAATTTGGAAAGCTTCATGGATCAGTAAGAAGGAAAAAAAAAAAAACACTTTGCGCTTACAGCTCCACAATATTTGCTTGTTGGGCAGGAATTCCCCTCAGGAGAGGTTTTGTCACCCTTCAGTCTCTTAGCCTGGCTTTAACTTCTAACACAAAACTAGTAGATGAAGAGTCAGTATAACCCCAAAACATTAAAAACTAGAATCATGTGTGTGTACATGTGTGTGTCTATAATTGCTAATCATGTTCATTGTAAATAGTTTAAGTAGAAAAAATACAAAGTAGGGAAAGTAGGGAATCACCCTCAAAATTATTCAGAAATAACCCTCGTTCTAATGAGAAGACCATTATTCCAGTCACTATAGAACATAGGTGTGTTAAATGGCATATGGCTATGCTAAGTGCTATTATACTATTTTTAATAAATAAATAAATGTTATTTTTAATTTACACTTGATTAAGCCAAAAATTTAAAAAATTAAAGCGAACCTGAAAAGATGACTTACCTTTAGGTCTTTATTCACTTTGTGAGGTATTTTATGCTGAAGAGTCTTCAAAAGTTAAATTTATTACATAATTGCAGATCTGAATTCATTATGTTTAACCACACATTTGTTTGTATTTATATGGTTATTTATATATGTGTATGGTTTATATAGTAAAGCATGTATTTGTTTTAGTCAATATAATTTGACTTCTTACTATTTAAAAAGGAAGAAATTAGCTCTCTTATTTTGCCTCTCACTCCTCCTTTCTTTATCCTATACTTTTACTTCTGTATTATTCTTTCTTTATCAAGATTTATAATATTTGTGTCTGTTCTATAATTCTAATTTCCAAAGTGGTCTAAACTGAGCTATATATTTAATGGGATAAATTTCTTTAATAATTTTACTGAAATTTTGCTATTATTGATTATTCTGATTAATCTCTTCATTTCTTCATTAAGTAATGTTGTCAAGAAGGTCTTATAGGTGGTGTATTGTATAATTGAGAATATGACGATTTATTTTTTAATCAGATATATTTTCTGTGATCCATAATAAGTGAATTCTACTTGGCTCTGTTCCTACCTTATCTGAGAACTGTTTGTTGTCTATGAAGCAATGGTTTGAGGGCTGAGCATTTCCCTCTGTCTACCATACTGAGATGAGAAGATAAAGCAAAAAGGAAAGGTCATCTGAGCCTCTGAGCAGCCTCTCTTAAAGGTTACATGATCTGCTTTTCTCTGAGGTTTTATTAAAAACCTTGCACCAGGATCCAGTGCAGGCAGTCAGGATCAAACAACATTCCAAAGAAAAGATTCCCTCAGGCTTGAGATGGCTTCTCCCATCCATTCTTGGAACCCTAAACCATTTTCATTATAGCTATTCCCTCTGTCCCCTCCTCCTGCCACAACAGGATAAGATAGCTGCTCAGTTTATTTCATTCCAAAGTTAGAAGTATTCATTATTGGTAAGAAAGAATACTCAGGATTTGACGACTCACCAGTTCTCTGCTGGAAGACAGGGTAGTCCATACTATGATCTTTAATTTCCTTAGAGTTTTATTTTTAAGTTTTATGGCAAGAAATCATACTCCTTTCCTTCCTTCCTTCCTTCCTTCCTTCCTTCCTTCCTTCCTTCCTTCCTTCCTTCCTCCTTCCTTCCTTTCTTTCTTTTTTTCTTTCTTCCTTTCTTTTCTTTTCTTTTGCTGATGTTCCTAATTATTTTTTTTTTGAGTTAAGGGGGGTTCTTTATTGTTATTGTTAACTCAATATTAAGCAAGGACCAGTCTGATTTGGGCCATGACTGGACTTTCCGTACCATGGGAAACAACTATAAAAGCTAACCAAAATATACAAAATAGCTATTTGGAAGCACTGGAAAGCAACCAAGGCAGGGTTGTAATGCCTGACAGAGGAAATGTGCTTGAGTTTAATCCCACATTTACCTCTGTTTTCTTCTTGGAGTCATTTTAAGAGCCCTGGTCCATGCAAGCTGAGTCCACAAAACAGTAAGAGGATAGAGTTCAAGGCTACTAATGAAGCTGGGTTCAGAAGGTTAAAGTGTCTGCAGAAGATTGCCACAGAGAAGTAACTTCAGATATTTGCATAGAAATGCCCCTGGGACCTTGATTATTTTCTGGGCTGTACGTTGTTTGGCTAGTCCCTGTCTGGGAAACCTAGTAGAAAAGTAGTTTCCTAGAGTCTGAAAGCTAAGTGGAGAGTTCAGAGATCTGAGTCTTGGGAAGACACTGGAGTTGAGTCTAGCCAGGGTTCAGAGAACTTTGTGAACAGCTTGGACATTCAGTTGAGACCTCAGAAAGACCATATGCTAGGAGTGAGAACCATGCTTGAGGAATAAAGGCTATTATCTAGAAGTAAGTAGAATCTGAAATATACTTTCTCCTCCAAATGAAGACTAAAAGGATGCCTGGACAGGAACAAGTTAATCCACCAGTAAAATAACTGCCTGCCAAAACAAAACTCAAAACTTCTTAAAAAGATAACATAATTCAGAGCTTCTATAACTATCATCTATAATGTCAAGCATACTGTATTAGTTAGATTGGGCTGCCATTAAAGACTGGGTAACTAAAATAACAAAATTTATTTCCCACAGTTCTAGAAGCTGGGAATGTTATTTCCAAATATACTCATGTTAAGGGTTAGGGCTTCAAAATATGAATTTTGGAGGAACATAAACATTCATTCCATAACATACAATAAAAACTACTGACTAGAAAAGAAGTGTGAAAAGAAATACTAATAATAAAGAGATAAAAATTAATAGAAGTAGACAAATAATTGATCTAGACATTGGAGTAAGAGGACAAGGACTCCAAAACTGCTAGAATTATTGTGCTAAAGCCAATAGAGGCAATTATAGACAAAAGTAGATAAAATGTTCAGTATTTATCATATTTTCATTGATTTGCATATTTCAACAGAGAAATAGAACCTATAAAAATGATAAAAAAATAACTTTAGAACCATACAATATAATACCTGAAATTAAGAATTCATTTGATGGGTTTAACAGAAGATAAAAAGATCAGAAGATTAGAAAATGTGACAATATGCCACTAGAAAATACCTGAAATGAACTACAGATGGGAAAAAACATAGAAAGACCAAAACAGCATGAGAAATATGGAGCATGATCAAAGAGTCTAATACATATGAGTTCCAGAAAGAAAGAAAAAAAAAATGAGACATAAGCAATAGTTGAAGAAATAATGACTGAAAATTTTGCAGATTTGATGGAAATACTAATCCTTCAATTCAAGATGCTCTTGGAATGCCAAGCGAGATAAATAAAAAGAAAAGAGCATCTATGCACATGACAGTCAACTTACTAAAAACCAAGAGACAAAAATAATATTGAGAGTAGCCAGGAAAACAAAAGTACATGTTACCTTTTAGAAAAAAAATAAAGATGAATGATAACCTCTCAACATATACTAGTAAAGATATATCAATGGAATAACATGTTTAAAGTGCCTAACTAGAATTCTGTGTTTACTGAAAGAAATCATTCTCAGACAAACAAAATTTGAGAGAGTTCATTGAGAGAACAATGAAAAAAAAAAGAAAATTATTTCAGATGGAAGTAAAAAGATTCAAGTATAATCAACAATTTTAGATAGAGTAAAAGTATGGGTAAAATAAATGAATATTGACCAATAAAAGCCACAGCATTCAAGTATCCTGTGAAGGATAAAATGATATCCAGAAGTAAAATATTTGACAATAGCAAACAAGGTGGGAATGCATAAATAAAGTTAAGTTTCCGCCATAGTTTGGGATATGGCAAAATTACTAATTTAAAATAAACTAACAATTGAAAATGCATTTTGCCTTTTCTAGGAAAACACTAAAGGATTCCCAAAATATAATAATAGATTAAA
Source organism: Cynopterus sphinx (assembly GCA_030015415.1). NCBI lineage: Eukaryota > Metazoa > Chordata > Mammalia > Chiroptera > Pteropodidae > Cynopterus > Cynopterus sphinx. The sequence goes on along the minus strand of CM057380.1, from coordinate 149,189,165 downwards.
TGAAATGAAAGTACTTCATTAATAAAAAGAAGGCAAAAAAAGGAAAATTAAAGGAAAACATGACACAAATTAACAGCAAATAAGATAGCAGAATTATATCTATTTCAGTAATTACCTTAAATGTACAGGTAGTAAACACTCTAATTAAAAGACAAACTTTGTTCAATTAAATGATGCAACTATATGGTATTTATTTATTTTTTACAAAACACCCCCAAAATATAAAGATACAGACAGACTGAGAGTAAAAAATGGAAAAAGATATGCCATGAAAACATTAATCAAAGGGAAAAGGTAGTTCTGCAGCTGAGCTTCCCTCCATACCGTTACATACATAAAAGCCAGCCCCAAACCCACGCTCTTAATCATTATGCTCCACTACTTTTATTCAGATGGGTTCATTTCTGTTTGTAAGATGTCCTTACCTTGGTCATTTCCTCCACTCTCTTTTCCATTCTCAGTTCCTCAGGTGGCATCATCCTGAGCAGGACAACAAAAATACTAGGAACTAGCATGCTTAGAGGGAAGTAGGCTAGGGTGGATACCCTGATAATCTGATAATCTGTATCACTTTTGCACAGGTTTCTCACCCTGAATCGCTTCCCTGCTGTGGTGGGCAAGGTTATTGTAATGACATCCCCTCTACTAGGAAAGGGAAAACAACCGTGAATGCCCAAAAGTGGCTACAAAAACAAGTTTCTAGTTTCAACAGATTTTTGAACCATTATCCCTGAACAAATTTAGTTCTCAGGAGTCCATTTCTATTTAAACTCTTATCCAGACCACTGGAGATTAAATTGTCCTAGTAGAATTGGAATTCTTTTTGAATTCTATCACTTTTGCTTTTATTGATTTCTGAGTGGGCAGGAGAACACTTTTAAGAGTAGTGCTGGTGTGCATGCATGTTAGTAATATGAGTGAGAGAGAGAGAGAGAAAGAGACTAGATAGATGATAGATAGTTAGATAATCTGCTTACAGTAAATGCAATTTAGTAGCCAAATAGTTATATAAGCTAGATTCAAAGAAATTAATAAATCAAATGAAATATTATAAGATTTTATTGAGTGTTAATACTGTCCAGATCATATAAATTAATCCTTACCAAATAAACTGGCAGGAAATTAGAAACACATTCATAAAATTCTGACAATTTGTAGGACCTGGAATAACACAGTAATGATAAAAATTGACCTACCACAGAGTCAATGCGAAAAGCTAAATTAGGAAGGTCTATGGATTTTCCACTTCCTAACTTTGCCTTGATACATGAAAATAATTATGAACCGGAACATTTTCCAAACTTTACAAACTAGAATGAAATAATGAGACATATGCTCTGTGGTTAAGAAAAGGTAAGAAGCCATATGCATTGGGGGAATTTTCCTAGCTGTTCTGTTTCGTATAAGGTTCAAAGAAGAATCTAATGTTAAATGAAATGGTAATTTTATGAATAAAGTTGATATTATGGCCATGGACTAGAATGAGAAAACAGTGAAGTGGAAAAATAGGTAAGTAGGGGTTGAAGGTTTAAGAATATTTCATCAACTACTAGAAATTTTAAAGTTCAATAATAGCCATCAACTGATTCAGATAAGCAGTTTATAGAAAACTATAGAACATGAAAAATATTACTTTATTCACCATTTATACACAGCTTTAGCATAGTACCTGGCACTGAGATGGAACTCAATTTATTTTCATTATTGTTAATCAAAATAAATAGAAGAAAGAAATGTATAACCTACGGGTAATTAAGCATATAATAAATACATAGTAATTTCTGGCCTTGTATTTTATCTGGTTAACTGCCTAGCTAAGGCTCTCCAAAATTCCAAACAAAACAAGACATTAATAAAGATAAAAGCTCACTCCAACAGCAAAACTTAAAGCCAACAGTAAAAAATTAACCACTTAACAGTTTAGGATGTATCCTTCCACACTTTATATATTCGTGCATGAACTCACACACTCCAAAGCATACATTTAAAAAATTTACATATTGTATTATAATCTACAAATTGTTCTTTTTTTCACTCACTATGTTTTAGAGATCTTTTTATGTCACTACCTATGCAGGGCCTCACTGATTCCAACTGTCAGTGTAAAGAAACTATGAAGTAAACACAATTTATTTAGTCTATTTAAACTTCTAAACAACATATTTTAAAATAAGAATTATAATTCATCATTTTTTTAAAATGCAATAAATCTTTATATACTAACAAAAATATTTCCAACACAAAACAAGGTGTAATATATTAAATATGGTATTATTTATGTAAAAAGCAATAACCTATAATTTCTATATGGACCTACACATATACAAATGACTTCATAGTAAATGTATGAGGAATATAAAGTAATAAAATAAAAATAGTTACTTCTAGGAGGCATCTAAGTTTAGTGTTGGTAGACAAGGAGGTGTTAAACTTATCTGTAATATTTTAGTTTGTTCTATTTAGTTTATGGTATAATTAAAATGTATGTATTATATTAGTTAGAAAATAAAAATTATGTTTTTTTTAAATAAAGAAAATATAAACTATAAAGTTAATAAGTGTATTCTGGAGATAGTTGGAAAAGCTTGTCAAGGAAAATTGGTTCACCTGCAGCAAAATCATTAGTGCAAAAATGAATAAATGATTGGATTTCACACAGTTTTATCTCTTACATTAACACTGCCAAGATACCTCATACGCTTTTCTGTGGTGGCTATGAATAATATTTTAGCCAGCTTGCTCATGAAGGGTGATGACGGGAAGGCATGAAAGCAAATTGAAAGAAGCTGTCATTCATGTCAAACTCTGGGACCGGGAACAGGACCCATGCTGCTGTCAGTCCTGCTGGTCTGTGGCATATTAGTGCTACCCCAGGGTTGACTGCACAAAGGGCTCAGTTTTATAAAAGCCTGATTCCAGTGTAGTCACCATAAAGTACCCTTTTCTACATTTCACACATAGTTTGCCTTTATTCCTTTTTCCCCTTTAGCTAGATGATACTATCAAAAGAGAGTATTGCTGGAGGTTATTGAAAAGCAAACTCCAAAATTTACAATTTACTTTGTAATATGCACAGAGCCCAGAATTTCAGAGGTGAGACAAAGAAAAAAAATAAAAAGTTATTTCTGGTTGTTTACCAAAAACACTGGAAGAAATTAACTTCCTTCACATTTTAGTACCTTAAAGATCTGTAATTAAAGTGAACTTCTAACTAATAAAGAACTAAATATTCTTTAATTCTGATACAAAGAAGTGATTGTTGAGGCTGAGAATGGAGCATTAATAACTTAATACTGGCAAAAGAATCTGGAACCAAGAAGCAGAGAGCTGGTTCTCCTACCCAGGCTGCCACTAAGACTGTCTAACAGGAACTAATTGAAAAGTGATGTCAAAAAACTATTCTGCATTATGCAAATGTATGTAATTATTTGTAAATTCACAACATAAATCAGTTATTCTCAATTACATATTTTTGTTTTTGTCATAAAATCTCAATTTAAAGAACACCCTCAGAAGATCTAGACAAGGTAAAACCCCACTAGCCGTTCTGTTAAAATTCTGCAAATAGTGTAAACAGACCTTTTATTAAAAATACTTTCTAAAAAATTTTAAACATTAAAAATATTATATTGTTATGGGTTGTATAGTCTAATGATTGCACAGTAAGAGAAGCAAATTGGATATTTAGAGGCTGATTGAAACAAAGGGGCATGAATACCTGAAGAGAAATCTTTATATTATAACGTATCTATCTTAGAGCATTTGACAAAACAGCTAGGGAAATATTCATCTAATATTAACTGATTTGCCACCCCAGTCAGAGAACCTTGGCAAGAATTGGGGTTGCATAGAGCAGGCAAGGCAAGACGAGGTAAAAATATGCAGATATTAAAGCCTGAGGAGTGGTCAAATGAAAGAGGGACAGAGAAACAGGCTTTATTAAAGTCAAAATACAGAAGCAAGAATCTGGGACTCAGAGATAAGCAAAAACAAAAGCTGGTAGGAGCTAAATAAATAACAGCATCCATTTGACAATTTTTTATTTTAGAAATTCTCTGTTCCACTTGCTCCCAGATGCCTAAGTCCACCATGTTCTTAGCTGCAATACATCTTGAGTCTGTGATCTCTGAGTAAAATACCTGCAAGGCGCACCTCCATTTCTCCTCTTTCCTTAACTCATCTGTCAAGCAAATGTACCTGTCTGAAGTCTTAATTTCTTAGTTCCTGGCTCAGTGACAGAGCACTTAGATAAATTAATTTCTGCTAGGTGTTAACTGGGACAATAGCATCATGGATAAGATGAAGGCTGGGTTCTAGGCTTTGCCATTTAGCTGTGTGTCTGGGCTGTAGGTTGTTATGCCCATAAATAAGGACAATAATGTTTGTTTTATAAGACTCTTATGAAGACTGCATGAGATAAGTTATGAAATAGATTTCTGGATGGAGATCAAAATTCAATTATTTCTTGGAAAGATAGAAACTGAAAATAATATTTAAAGTTGCTAATAGTTTTCTGTGGCAACATCAGTGGGGCGGATTTCTTCTGTTCTAGAAAGAACTACTTGAGAAGCCTTTTAGATTATTAGATAAAAAACAAGGTTTTGTTTTAGAGAAAGAATACAAGGGAAGGAGTTTGTTTATTTGTTTGTTGTAAGATTGCTTATTTTTACTTCTCAAGAGCCCATGATTTATTACCATCCTTAGGGATCATAAAGGTCTCTCTACAGGTCTTTTTGCATCTATGAATTTAGTATTGAGGTAAATGAAACCTTCTGAGAAGAATGGCGTTATGAACTAGATCTCATTACACTCAAAGTTCAAAGTTATTGAGTCCAACTGATTGATTTGGGTGGGTAAGTAAGGATCGTCAGGCTCTTGCAAGGAAACACCATAAAGAACGAGAATTTTTAGACTAACTGCCTGAAAGCAAAACCAGCTGTGAGAAAGGGGTGCTACTTCAGACAGTGTGCTAAATTCTAATAGACTGAGAACTGGGCAAGAATTGAGAAATCTCAGATGATGAAGTCTCAGTTCCCAATCTTGAGAACCCAGCAGTTGATAGGCAAAGCAGTGGAATTAGGCAGGAATGGTAAGAGCTGGCTTTATATTATCCAGTATTCCATGGGCAGATTTTGAATGTAAACTGGAAGCCATTTCTTGTCATCTAGCTCCTTACAGACTGTAGATAAGTTGGGAATATTTCCCAACCCTGGTTTCCCTAGGAAAGAGAATAGAACAGGAGTCTTAGTTCGATTTGAAGAATTATCTATGACTTTGATCATTTGTGTCAGGCGTTTGGTGCATGTAATAGAAGCCAAATACCACTCACATCTTTATAAAGATTGTAAAAAGGCAAGGAAATGGGGGCGTTATCAAAAGAATTCTAGTTACTAAATTAGGAAGAGTTCTCAAAAAGTAGCATGACCTTTAAACTTCATAATAAACCATGGTTCTGAAGTCTGGTTCTCAGACTTCAGTTCTCAAAATTGTTGATCTCAGGTGACTTATATTACTCCAACTTATAAGATATTGGAGTACATACATTGGGCTGACTATTACGTTTTAATGGTGTACATCAATTTCTTGTGACCAGAAAGTTTGTGTTCCCCATTCAGGTCAATTGGGTTAAAATAGTTGCTTGTTACTTTTAACCATAAACACAGCACATTCTTGCTCCACAGACAAGAAAAATCTTAGGACAGATGAACTGATACACATACTTGTCTGCAGCCTAACTGGGAGGCAGATATGCATTATTCTTATTTTAAAGCTAAAGAATAGGTTATTTGCTTCTTGTGCCCAGCATATTAGGGGCAGCAAAACAGGAGATGACTCCTTTAAAGCTGTCACTGAGACACATTACTTTTATTATAATGCAATAAACTCCCAGGTGATCAATATCTTCAAACTGTAACAACCACATTATCAACCTGATGTTGCCAATGAGTAAAAACAATAATCTCTAACATTCGGATAGCACTTTAATAATGTTGTAATTTCTTTTACTCTATCATTAGCCTCATTTTGAGATGAAAAAGGTAAGGCCTAAAGAGTATCTTTTCTAAATACACAAAGTTTGTATTGTTAGGAAGGAAGGAAGGAAGGAAGGAAGGAAGGAAGGAAGGAAGGAAGGAAGGAAGGAAGGAAGGAAGGAAGGAAGGAAGGAAGGAAAGAAAAAGAAAAAGAGGCCAAAATGGAGTCACTTTTGCTAAGCTGCATCACCAAACCAAAACTTGATAACTAACTTAATTAGAATTGCAAACTCTCCCAGGAGTGGAATTTTTAACTAATCTGTCTTGAATTCCCTGATCAGTACTAGTGAAGTAATCTGTGTGATTAAAAACCCCTGACATTTCTTTTCCCTAAAAGAAGATGACCTGGTCTAAAAATAGCCCTTTATTATTATTATATTTATTTTTGCTAACAACTCCCCTGTCACACCCTTCGACCTATACAAAACTTCCATTTTGTAAAACCTCTCCAAATACACTTTAAGTTGCTAGATGGAATGTTTCTGACTCACAAATCACTTAATAAAACCAATTAGATCTTCAAGTTTTGTTCTTTAATAGTAATTATTAGATACTACTTAGTTACATTTCTTATATGAGATATGGATTTTGTTTTGTAAGATATATGTTTGACCATGTAATCTTCTACTTACTTGTAGGTTACCTGTATCATTTATTTATTCAACAAACCTAATTTAGGCTCTAATATACCCAAGGTACTTTGCTAGATTCTGAGGATTCTTTGGGGAATAATACACACACAGTTCATTTCTTATAGATTTTACAGTATGTTGGAGGAAGACAGTTATTAAACGTTTCGATTCTTACAAAACATTTTCAAGGAGTTTTCTTCGCACTAGCACTTGAGTTAGTCACAGATATTGTGTGTATCTTTCTACCCGCCTTTTGTGTCCTACAACGTACTGGTAGACATAAATACATTGGACTGTACGAGGGTGATAATGTCTGAAAGAACTAACTGATCAATGATGTGTAAATAGGTATGATGGTGTTCAGAGGACAGAGATTGGAATCAAATATTCTAAAGGTTCAGTGAAACGCATAGGCTCTAAAGCTGAGTTTCAATGAGCAAGAATACACATGATGGGATCATGCAAGGGAGGAAAAGGAGGAGGAAGCTGTTGTATGGAACGAATTCAGCATATGCAGGAGCAGAGTTCATACATCACATGAATAGAAGAGGGTGAGGGATGGCTAAGGGAAGGTCAGAAGCAAAGGCCGTAGTGAATCTCAAAAGGATAGGTGTGGCTTGGAAGGTGGGCTGGCTGACAGACGTTGCCTTTAATGGATTAACTCAAGGCTTCCCTGGAGAGCCTTTTCTGGTGCTGTCTATTCTAGTCTGAACGAGGAGAGTATTTCTTCTGATCTCCTGAATGCAACTCATCAAATGAGAAACCTCTTTATAATTCCAATAAATTAGGAGTGAGAGAAATGGGCCTCATTTTTCTTAGCAGAAAAATCCCCTTCTGGGTAAAGATTCATATTTGCTAGATGAATATTTTAATAATATGATTAAATAAGAGCTGAGACTCTCAAGAACCAAGTTGAGTCACAATGGATTGTTAAGTTGACTTTTAAGAAAGATGAGTCCAGTTACCCTAATTAGTTCTTTAAATGAGATCATTTAAGTTTGGGGTGGAATATGAATTTGTTGAGACATTAGTAAATAATTTAGAGATTTATTTGAAAAACATCAAGAAGAAAAGACTATTGACTTGTACACCTATTGGCTAAAAAAATTACTTGTGGAGAAAAAAAGTCTAATGGAAATTATTAAGCTGTTTGCTATGAGGTATGCAATGTAAATTTACTCTTTTATTTCTTCAATTAAAATCTGCATTGCTCTTTAATGCTTCTGTGAACTGAACTTAACATTGGAGCACGTGGCCAAGTATTGAGTCCTTATTAAAACTGGTACAGGAAAAACTATGGGTTATTTGTATGGAGAGCCATATTAGGTTTATAATATTAATAATAGATGCTACTTAGCACTACGGTACCTTACTGATTTTCTTATGCTATCTAATTGAATTTAATCTTTACATCAATGATATACTTTAGTGTATAGTAAAGGTTTTAATTGCCTTGTCCTTGAGTTGATGTATATTACTACTTCTTCTCACCTTTCATTGGCAAAGCTTAGTTTCTTAGTAACCCCACATATAAAGGGAACTGGGAAATTCATCTCTGACTGGACAGTCTCTTCCCAGACATAACTCTGTACTTTGAAAGACAGAGCATTCATTTGATAGACAGCTAGCCATACTGGCCATATTAGCCAGGTAGATAGTATCCCCATTATGTAAGTGAGAAAACTATAGTTTAGAAGAACTGAGCCAACTTCTTTAATGTCACACAGATAGAAGTGGAAGAGCCTGCTCTATGCTGAGTATTTTTCTAGATGCTTAATGCATATGATTTAATTTAAATAAAAGGGATTCTTTAAGTGAAGTGAGTTAGATGAAATAAAAGTCAAGCCAATAGAATTAAAAGAGAAAAATAATTAAATGAAATAAATAGTCTTCATGCACTGATAAGGAATAAACTCCAAGATATGTTGTTGAATAGAAAAGAAAGAGCAAACCAGTATGATACAATTTGTATACTTTAATGTCTTTATACACACACACATGAGTACTCATGCATGCATAGACTATCTCTGGAAGGAGGATACACAAGCTACTGGTACAGTGGTTTCTTCCAAGGAAGAGTATTGAAGGCTTGGAGAGGTACTTAATCTTTCATCACATACCCCCCTCAAATTTATTGCTTGTGCATAGATCTACTCTCCTGAGACTGAAAGTCTAGCCAGGCTTTCTGGGTGACTGGCCCCAGTGCAGCACACATGTAGAAAACTGCCAAAATAAGCTGAGCTCTACAAATGGTAAATGAGTGACTTGAGAACAAAGGATAATGATGTTTCAAATGTGAATTCTTAAGATTAAGAATTTTAAAGAAAACAAGAATCACTTTCTTCCATTCATGTTTATCAGAGCAAATCATTAGTGATTTTTATGACTGCTAACTAGTTAGGTCAAGCTTTACTGGGGCCAGAACTGATTTTCATAAACGTGAAAGCAAACAACTTAAAAATAGTCTTGAATGGAAATAATTACTACTTTATATGATCGAGAAGGCATATCTTTGTTCCAGAAAGCCCCTTTTCTTCTTGGCAGACTCTAATTACCCATGCTCAAAATTTCTAGGTTCTAATGTTTGAAGTTGTTTACTAGAGTTTAGAAAACAATAAAAATTATATTTTAGCCCAAAATAGAGTCACAGACAATAATTTTTTCAGCAATGCATAAAATATTGTTCAAGTCCTTTTGTCTTACTTTTGAATCACTCTTTTTTTTTAAGGAAGAGACTGCACACCTAAAAATTAATTCTTAATCCTAACAGCTAAACTTCTCTTTAAAATTATGTACACAATTGTTGTCTTCACCAGAAGTTAAAATAATTTGAACTACAAAGTCAAAACAAAATTTATAATTACAAGCCTTGTGGAGCATTGACTGTATTAGGGTAGGTTATGGTGAGTGCATTCCCTAACTAGAACATGATGTCCTGCTCGGATTGCAGGTGGAGAGATCTTAATTTTACTTTCCATATGTTCTCCAATTTTTCATGTTTGGGGGATGGCACCGTGGACAAAAGGGGCACTGTAATAAATCTAACCAAAAGTAATCTCACGGGGTCATCTGAGCATAAATTCCTCACTAGGCAGATCATGGTAGAAAGGCCGCAGGCATATAACTTAAGTTAAAACTTTATCTTAGCCTTAAGCAAGTTCTGTCCATTGTTTCTGCACATCTAAGTTAACATGTCTTTGAAATGCCTCCTTTTCAGACTCCTTGGACGCTCAACCACACTCAGGAGAGCAAATAATCGTGGCAACTATTGTGTAATCCAATCTGTACCTTGCTGTCTCCCACCTCCATGTAATCTTCCTTACTTCCCCCCCTTAATTTCAAAGGCATAAAAAAACCTGCAAACCATCATTCTGGGAAGCGTTGTTCTCAGTCTGTTGAGATCTTGCTTTCCAAAGTGTCCTCTGTTTGACTCAAATAAACTCCAATAAACTCATAAAATTCTTCTACAGGTTTGGATATGCAATAGTACATATTACAGGCTTTCTTTAATTTATTTATATATTCACTCATGCCAGTCAAACACTTTTAAGATTATTCCTTTTAAATGTAGTAGAATGGTAAAAAAAATATCAGTGTACAATATGCCTATTCTACTTCAGCCTAGAAATGGATGTTTCAGCTCAAATGTCATATTTTTAAAACCAAATAAAAAGCGCCAGCTTTTATGTTCTAGTATTTAGATATGAGAGTAAAAAATAAATACTGGCTGCTTTCCTAACGGTTTTTGTTTGGTTGGTTGATTCGTTTTGTATTTATTTTTATTTTTGCTTTTTTATTTAAAGTTTTCTCCTTGACCCACAAAACTTTAAAATGAAAATGTGCTCTCTGGTGCTTTCCATTGGTTAGATTTTGTTACTGATCAAACTAACTAAAAGCAATTCACTTCTATTTAAAAGGTCATGCTATTTGGGTTCACCAATGATTTTAATCATTTTATAAATTATAGTACATCCCAACATTGGCTAAAGTATTTATGTCTGTCAAGGAACAACAGCAAAAGGAAACTTTATTTCCAATAGAAAAGGCTCTAGATGATAATCTTTGCCTTTTATTAAAATAATGTGATACTATTTTCCCTCTCATCTCTTTCTTTATCCCCTCCTAAACTCCTCTGCAGTTTCCTCCTCTACCTAACCTCTGACTACTGGTGATCCTTGATGGGCCCCTCTTTTTTTTGTCTCTCTTTCTAAATTTTCTCAGTCAGTCTTCTAGTTTAAATGCTCTCTCTGTGCAGATACCTCATGCATCTATGCAACACTGTGCAAACTGTGAAGTTGCCCCAGAGACTGTGAACAACACAATACTTTGCAAGGACCTCCATATCCTAGAGAAGAGACTAAATCACTTGGGGACTGTGAAGCAAGCACTACCAGCATTAGTCCATACCTTGCTTTCAGAATCTATAAAGGAAGGCAGCAGATCCGTGGACATTTGCAGCACCCAACAGTATGGTTTTCTCTGGAGGACACTGTTAGTGTGCTATAGATTTCCTCCATGTTCTCCATGTAACCATTGGGGGGCGGCTATTCCTCTCTTATCTTAAACCATATGTCAGGATCTGTTAAAAATCATTTACTTTTAGCTAAACAACCTATGGAACACAAGGACTAATTAATGTTAAACTTCCTTGAAGGACACAAAAAGAGCTCTAGAGGTAGAGAAAAGAAGGCTGCAAGCTCTCAGACTCAGGGGTAAAGATGTATATTTTCTAGCTGTCGAATGTGGACTTCACGAAGTGTCTTGAAACAGGTCTTTCTCAGGAAGACTTCCTGCCAAGAGTGAGGTGACCTCTGCAGAAATTGGCTCAGTATACATTAAGCTGTTCACTTCACTCTACCCAGAGGACACCAATGCTGCATTTCAATCACACCAGTTATTTCTCTTCTGTTATCCGAGCCCCTTGAATCCTGCAAGACCCACAACAATCATAAGTTACTGAAAGAGTTGAAGGCAGGCCTCAGTGTGGGGCTTAAGAATCCAAATATGAGACAAATTTCAAATCAGATGAATATCTGGAAACTTAATAACTCAGAAACTACAGTAAATTTTTATGTAGCCTGATACTAATCTGAAAAAAACAAAAACAAAAACAACTAACAACAATAACAACAAAAAAACCCCCAACCAAACAAACAAACAAACAAAAACTATGAGATTTCCTCATTCAGGGGGAGGGAAAGAACAATGCAACAGAAAAGAGTTAAAAAGACAGTGTAGGGAAAATATAAAGCTGCTTTTTACTTTCTGAAGAGAGGGAGAAAGAAAGAAAGAAAGAGAGAGAGAGAGAGAGAGAGAGAGAGAGAGAGAGAGAGAGAAAAGAAAAAAAGAAAGAAAGAAAGAAAAAGAAAGAAAGAAAGAAAGAAAGAAAGAAAGAAAGAAAGAAAGAAAGAAAGAAAGAAAGAAAGAAAGAAAGAAAGAAGGGAGGAGGGAGGGAAGGAATGAAAGTAGGAAGGAAGGAAGGGAGGGGGAAAGAAGGGAGGGAGAGAGAGGGAGGGGGGACGGAAGGAAAGAAGGCAGGGAGGAAGAGGAGGAAGCAAGATAAAAAAGTTGTCTTTTTACCATATATAATTTAAGAATTATTGTGCTAGTATATATTATATGTTCTCTATAAACTTCCTCAAATTTCTTATATAAAGTGGTAGAGGATAAAATGAGCACATAATTCTCTTACCTGATAATTTGTCCTCCCTCCCACTGATGTTCTTTTTCCCTCGCCATCCAACCATATCCCCACCTACTTGGGCAATTTCCTCATCACCATACTGCCAACTACCACACTTTTCTTCAGTTGTGTTGCTTGATATGCTATTTTAACTAAAATGAACACATATTATAGTTCCTAAACAAATATGCTCATGTGTCCCAAAACAGATAATGATCTTCAATAAAAAATTTTTATGTCCTATTGACTTGTACCTAAATTTCTTTACAGTTTATAATAAAATTGCATTTCCATGTTCTTATGCCAAACATATCATAGGTTATATAAGACCTCTTTGTTTAAGATATTGTTTAGAAAGATTAGTGAATCAGCTTGCATTAGGAAAAGCAAGTACTAAGAGGAACAAAAAATAAGATGTTTATATAATGATGTTACAAATTTTTCTGAGCACAATCTCTTGGAAATTCTTCTTCTAATTAAAAAAATAAAGATAAACAATTAAAATCAGTTGGTTTTATCTCAGTTTGATTGTGGTGGTTTGATACATACCAACAAGAAAATGCTTTGTTAAGGATCAACTAAAGGACGGCCTTTTCCTCAGCCACATTTGGCTTTTGGTCAATGTTAGTTTTGAGCTAGTTTTCTCTTCCACATGGAGAAAGTATGCTGATATATCTGTCTACAAGATAATAAAACAAGATCCAGAAACATTTGGGTCTTTATATTTGAATTTCTCATCGATTTGGTTTAAAAACTTAGTTAAAACCCAAAGCATAGAAGATAGAAAATGCATTTGGAATTCTACAAGTGAAGAATTCATATTTTATTTTATTACTCAGTTTAGTGTTCTGAAATATAGTAAAACTACGAATACTTAATACTGTTGAAAGATTCTAGAAATTGGGGAAGATACAGTTAACAGTATAACGAAAGATACGAACAAAGAGATTTTGGGGTGTGTGTGTGTGTGTGTAGCAGAAAAAACACAAGGCAGAAGAAAAGGACTGCAGATGGAGACAGCTTACATAAAGTTTTTCCAAAAGTTTTAGAGAGGTCAAAATATTCTTCATTTTCTCTTTCTCTAATTTTATAACATTTCCCATTTTCTCCACTTCCCTTTTGCTCCTTATCACTTAACACCTGAAAAAACATTACTGAAGGAAGAAATGCAAGCAAGTTTTCCAACTCACTGCTGTTGTAGCAGCAGCATTCTAGGATTTTAGTAGCAAGTAACTGGACACAAAATTCTCTTTGACCTTCCCATTCCCTCTCATATGCTCACATTCTGTCACTTTGAAATCCTTCCTTTTCTGCTCCCCATGCCTCATAACCTAAGAAAAAGGGGAGGAGGAGGAGGAGGAGGAGGAGGAGGAGGAGGAGAAAGAAGAAGAAGAAGAAGAATTAGAAAAAGGAGGAGGAGGAGGAGGAGGAAGAAGAAGAAGAAGAAGAATTAGAAAAAGGAGGAGGAGGAGGAGGAGGAGGAGGAGGAGGAGGAAGAAGAAGAAGAAGAAGAAGAAGAAGAAGAAGAAGAAGAAGAAGAAGAAGAAGAAGTAGTAGTAGTAGTAGTAGTAGTAGTAGTAGTAGTAAGACACTTAAAAGGGAGCTATAGTAAAGGTTATTGTGAGGAAATGAACACAAACACACAGCTTTTGAATCAAATAGTATTGCCATCGAGAGCCCAAAACTGCTCTATAAGATATCCCTTTGTCTCATAATCTCAACAAGCATTTCTAGAAAATCAAATATACTGGACTTGCAATGTTCTTCCTCTCTCTACCTTGCAATTGTGGCAGTTTACTTCTCCTGCCTCCAACCTAGTAGTTTGTAATTGGACTGGTGGATGGTAGAAATTGCATGAGGGCAATCAGTCTTGTGCTTTAAAAAAGACTGGGCTCATTAAAGAGAATGTTACATGTTCCAGAATGTAGAGGGGAGAAGTATCTTTGGGAGAGAGGGCAAGTGTGAGAAGAGAGAACCCAGTGTTCCCCACAGAATGGAAAGATGATTGAGCACAGTAAACAAGAAGAATGGAAACTCACTGCTTTCTGGCGGTGCCTTGGGACTCCAGGCACCTGAGTTTCAGCACCTGCCAAGAAGACTCTGTGCTGTAGCCTGTGAGGTGCATCAGAGCTCTGGACTTCAAAGGACCATGAGGGCTTGTAAACAATGGTTATCTGAACAGGAACCAGAGTGGATCCTATACTATAAGTGCCTTCTCAAACATTTGCTTTCCACAAAACCCCAGGACCTATGTACAATGCTGGAGGACTATATTCAAGGTTTAGTGAGAGAGATTGGTAGTAGAGAATCTTAGAATTAGGTTTAAATTAATTTCAGGAAAAAAAATGTGACAGTTCTTGCACATGAAACTCATGCTCACTCAACAAGTTCTGTGATTATAAAGAGAAATACATAGAAAAAAATACACAATCGTATGATTATGTTTATATGTCTGTATGTATGATTATAGGATCCATGTAAAAGCTAAGTCTGTGTACTGCGTGTGGACATTTAGGAACCCTTTCGAACAAATGTCTCTCCCAGCTCGAGTGTCATGAACATCACACATGGGCCAAGAATTCTTCCTGAACTTGTGTGCTTGCAGACTTCTAATACCCACTCTCCAAGTCTCCGACTATTTTGAAGCCAAAGAAAGCTCTTTTAATTTCAGGTATCTTACCCCACTCATAATACAATTCCCCTGAAATGTTTCCTCCTTGGTTCACACTGGTGGGCTACAAGCCTATATGACATTGTGAAGTCTAAGTACCTCACATCTGTCTCAATACCTGGAAACCTGTAAGGTGAGGCAGGCCCTCGACACGTACTTTGCTTAAGTTTTTTATTCCCCTTATTTAGTAGAGTGTGTGTATCTGACTGAGGGTAATTCTATGTATTTTTCTATTGCATTATTATTTATCATTTTTAAACATTTTCCCTCATGTTACTGACCTCTTCATTCTAGGAATAAATGGTTTCTTCTCTCTGTGCTGGAGGATAACAAAACTTAGCCAGCAATTTTACTTGGTGGTCTGACAGACTCTCATAAATGCCTTGTTTGCAACCTAAGAACATAAATGCGTATTTACACATATCTCTGGCAAACATCCCTTCCATATCTGATGGCCATTAATTCGGACTTAACTAGTTTCTTGTAAAAATAAATTGCATGCGGCCAAGGAAGAATATTATGTGTTTGAATAACTTCCTCTGCCTGCTATAAACATTAAATTAAATTTATATGCTAGTCATGACAATAATGGCCCTTTGCATGATTCTACACTACAAGCATCAATTGAAATGAGGTCCCCAGATGTCACTGAGAAAATCAAAAGGATCTTGGTTTGAGGAATAACTATGCGATTATAGTGATTATGTGTGAATTGTGATTATATTCTTTAATAAAGAAAACATGCTGGGATTTACAGCTTTCCTCTGAGAATCAATCAATAAATTAACACATATTGAACACCCACAGGTTCCTGGAGCTGAACAAACAAATTACTTCATTAACCTGCATAACAGTTAGTGGACTGAGATGTACAATGAACCAGCTGAGCAAGGCCCTGAAAAGAACCAATAAGCAGGAGAAATTTATTTTCAGGGTAAATAGCATCTGCATTGTGCATCCTAGAACACTTTAGACTAGAAGTCTGGACTGGATCCCAATCCCAGATCTGTCACCTGCTAACTGCATAGTAATATCCAAGGTACTTCACCTTCCTGAGATTTAATTTCCTAATTGTGAAATGGAAAATCATTACCCTGTCTTACACAGTTTCAAAGGAAACAAGTAAAAAATTACTTTGAAGATTATTAAACACCCAACCACAAAATATTATTTCTCTGCTTCATTTTTTTCCTCGACTACTCCAAGGCATTGTTTGTTCTCATAATCAATCTTTAATCAGAAATGAATCACTTGGTCACCCCTAATTGAGTCTGAGAGAGTAAAAATGCAACAACAGTGGCAACAATGAGATTCTGTTTAAGGAGAAAGAAGAAAATATGTATTTGGTAAAGAGTTAGCAGTGTCTGCCACACATGTGCTATTCATCTTTTGAAATACTTGAGCACAATTATAGTCTTAAAAGTATGTATTTTTTTTATACAACAATGTGCATAAACAAAAGCCAACTATTTCATCTGGTGGTGAACCAAAAATAAAGATCAATCTCAAAACTTGAAGTAGAAATTTGCTACATTGAACTTACTGACAATTAATATGTCAGTGGTTAACTTGATTCATTTCTAAAGAATTTTCAAGAGAAAGTATGCATACTTTAAAACTAATCCCTGTGAGACGGATGTAGACTACCCCGCTTTGTGGATTTAGCTTTTCCCCAACTTGGCATTGTGCTCTGGAGGATGGCGGCTCCTGAAGTATTTCCTGGCTTTGCTGAAATCCTGAGGCTGTAATGGGCTTATACTTTTTCAGGATTTGTCGTTGAATTTTCATCTGTTGCCCATTCTTTTTCTAAATTCCAGTGGTTTTTGGTAATTTACCTTCAGTGGATTATCTGAGTCAACGTTTATCCACAATCATCTTCTCCAGAGTATCATTCTGTCTGAAGCCTCATGGCAAGTGCAGAGAGACAAAGGGAAGTCTGCTGCATGGGGTTCCTTGGAAAACTCCACTTTTTTTGTACAAAAGGACCTTGTCTTTATACGTGATATGGTAGAGATGCTGGCAGGTGTTGCCTTCCACTATGAAGCAGGAAGCATGAGGACTAAAGAAAACATGTCCAAGTTTTTGTGGAGCACAAACTTGGACCAAACCATGGCCTCTATCAGCCCTGCTGCATTATCTTGAGATGGGCTCCTGAATCAAATACCATCAATTACAGAGGCTATACCTCGAAGATCCAGTATTTCCAAAATGTTGAATCCTCCCCCAAATTTTTCACTCTGTCTACAAGGAGATAAATAGAAACCATTGTTGTAGAGCTTCGTCTAGAATATATGTCATATAAATCACTGGCCAAAAGTCGTTTGAAATTTGGTTTAAAACTAGTAATATACCTGGATAAAAGGTGATAACTTCAAAAGCAATTTTGAAATAAACTCTTAGTGAACAATAAAATCCTAATGTCTCATATTTTTCAAAAAAAAAAAAAGAAAAACAGGTGAAAAAAATAAAACTAAACATAAATGCTAGGAATGAATAGGCCCTCCCATGCCAAAGAAATAACACTGGTTTGGGAGCAGATGTTTCTGAAATTCATTCTTAGTTTATTTTTTTTTTTACTTTCAGAAGTTACTTAACATCTTATTCTCAGTTGCCTCTTCTGTTAAATTAGTTAATACCTTCCATGTAAGATTTTTGTTATTCATTGAAGTCCATAAAATAAAGTCATTGTCTATGGTCACTAGTTGTGTGAATTTAAGATTACTAATTCCTCTTCTATAAAATAAGACAAAAATTGGCCCTATCATAAACCCACATCACACACAGTGGAGCTTCAGAGAAAGAGAACGATCCCCGGTTTCTAGTTCATCTTTGCCCTTGTCCAGCTAATTGACTTTGGGTAAGTCAATTGAAGAAACTCAGCATTCCTTCTGTGTAAAACTGTGACATTGAGTGACTATTATCTCTGACAATGTCTGATAGTTTGGGTTCAGATAAAGTTTTCTGATACATTTTGGACATTGTGAGCAAATAGACAACATGTAAATGAAAACAAAAGTTAGTTGAAAGTTAGAGAAATTCATTTGGTAGTCACCAAACTCCATAACCAACTGCTAAGAGTTGACCAAAGACTCAAACCTGCATATCTTGACTCCAATGTCCATTGTCAAGAGCTCAATTTGAGACAAAGGTAATTTCCTTGCCCTAGGATAATGAGAAAGTTCCAATAAAGTGAATGTCAATGAAATGAGTATAAAGTCGGAATGGGTGAAACACATAAATTATAAAAATGAAAAGAGATGTAACCCTAGCACAAGAAAGAGGTTCTGAATTTTCCAGTGAGGATATCACATAACAATTACAGAAAAGAGATTGTAAATCTGAGGATTTGAAAATCTTTGAATTTATGGAAAACAATGGGTCTCGATCATGTAAATGTAAGTAAGTAGTCAATTTCAGAGGAAAAGACAGAATTTTAGAAAGTTTCTGCTCACATCACATTCAAAACTTTGATGATGCAGAAAAGCTCACAACATCACTGACTTAGTCCTGTTAGTAGGGAGTCATTATGATGCTGTGTGTAGTCTGGGTCTCAAGCTATTTGAAATGCTTAGAAGAATTCGATCTACTATATTTAAAAGTGTGATTTATTTATTTATGAGTTCGATGCTTAGTAAGATGGTATTAGATATGTACTTGGGTATTTCAAATAAAATCTGTATGCTTGGGCAATTATACATTTGAGATAATACAGATGTATTAAAATCGTCATAGTAGTTTAGCATGTCCAGGGCAATTTGATTAGATATTTAATGATATTAGATGTTTGGAAAAGAATTTATCTGATATCTCAAATTAAAAAAAAAAACACATTTTCCCCAAATTATACATATTAAAAATAAAGTAAGATCTACAATATTAATTTAAAATCTTAAAAAAGTTAAATTCAAATGCTAAATTTAACAAAGAAATATTGATTAAAACCCAAGCATTAGATAGAATTCCTGTTCTTGCACAAAATCCCCACATATATTACTCCCTTCATTATTTTTCTTCCACTAGCTCAGGCTAACTCAGGCCAAGTCCCACAGAAAAGATAAATAAATGAATTCAATTCTAGGCAGGTAGGGGCAAATCTCTGAAACAATGTCATCTGCCAACGCCATCTACTGTTAGAGAGTAGTGTGACATTTTCAGAAGTCAAACAAGGGTGGGGCCATGAAGCTCGTTTTAATGACGCTATTATCAGTGCTTAAGTGCTTAAGGCAGGAAACTTGTGAAAATTATGGTGCCTAAAGTTTTCCCCTTGATAGTTCTATGGAATTTTGTGTTTCCTTCTTTGTATTCCCATAGACCATTCATTTGTATTGCTGAGCATGTATCTTAGTTTTGGGAGTTAGAAAAACTTTTGTCTTCAGAGAGCTGGTGTTTCAGTCGAATTTTTATTTCTGTTATTGTATTTATCACAGTTGGTCCCTATTGGAATCATTTACATATGTCCGTCTCTCCTGCTGCCCGTGAGTTTGAGTCCTTCAAAGTACGTCGTTACTAAAAGGCTTTTCATAAATTCAGTGTTCAAAAGACGTGGAATTAAATAGATGTGCAAAAAAAGAACGTTAAGCGTAATTTATGAATCAACTCATTTTACAGTTTTAATAAGCTTCTTTTCTCTTCAGATCTCTGATCAGCAATTATTCTTCTCTTCTATACTGGAAATTGCCCTGTTGCATACTTTCTGACTAGCTTAAGATATAAGATAATAGAATGTCTCTTTCTTTGTATGAGAATGATGGTATGGTCATAAAAGAGAATTTTAAAGTCGATTTAAAAAATAATTTGTTATTAAGTCAGTCTTTCTGCTGTATTGTATCTCTTAATTTATCAAATGTAATATATCGAGTGAGAAAAACTGTTCAGGTACTATGTCTATCAAACATTACCTTTGTGGGTGCCAGTCTTGGTTAAATCCAAAGTCTGGCTGGTCCAAGGTCTGGCTGGTCCAAGTTCTGACTGTGATCTCGGCTCCTGGCTAGGAATAGGAGCCCAGATTTAGAATGTTACATTAGTGTAGTAGGGCGCCTGCACCTAAAATATGTAAACATACTTCAGCTTATTGTATCATGCATGTGTGGCTGAATGCCACCATTGCACTCTGCTATACATGGAGCAATGCGGTCCCCTGGAGAGCAGAAGGGGAGTACAAGGAAGGGGAGCAGATGAAGGGCACGCAATACTGAGCTCCCCACCCCAACAGAACTGCACTTCTAGAAACAGAAGTGTGCTCCCCACAATAAAGTTAGTGCCTACCATTTCATTCTTATGTCTGCCTCTTGTGCATTCTTTTAACTGGGCATCTCACCATAGAACCTTCTCCATCAGCTCTACATTAACTATCTTCTACAAACATTATGCCCCACTTTTTATAAATACCATTTAAAAATCCCAAGCGTGTATACAAATGATTAAAAGAAATTATAGTATTTTTTAAAAGATAGTTAACACTGAATGACCTGGGGTAGAAATAAAGAGAAAGCAGAATTTTTTATTTGATTCCCAAAATCCTCCTATCATATCTTCCATTTTTAGGAATTTCACTCAGTAGTCTTAAAAATATTTTTTAAAATTTTCAACTAGATTCACTATGAAGAAGCTGCTCTGTATAATTTTCATGTATTTGGAGCTCATGCAAGTATAAAATGTGATAGCACTTTACGGTGTTTTGGCCCTCAAAATAATGTCTGTTTCCTAACCCTTGCAGTCTGTGAATATGTTGTATTACCTTACAAATGGGAATTAAGATTGTTTATCAACTGACCTTAAAATAAGATTATCCTGGATTATTCAGGTGGGTCCAGTGGAGTCACAAGTGTCCTTGATAGTGGAAGAATCAGAAGAGAGAACCGGAAAGCTGGCAGCACCAGAAGGACTTGGGGTGACTTTGCTGGCTTTGAAGGTGGAAGAAGGAAGCCAGGAGCGTAGAGTGAGGGCAGACTCTGAACACTGAAACACTGAAAAAGGCCAGAAAACCGATTCTCCCCAAGAGCCTTTAGAAAGGAACACACCCTTGCCGATATCTTGATTTTAGCCCAATGAGACACGTCAGATTTCTTATCTAGAGAACAGCAAGATAATAAATCTCTATTGTTTTATGCCACTAAATCTGTGGTAATTTGTTATAGTAGCAGTCTGAGACTAACACATACCTAGACCCTGCCAGAAAATAATGATATTTCCTGTGTTATAAGAACATTTCGTTAGGTGTTAATATTGTCTATAGTGGTATTAGAATAAGACTTCAATAGTCAAGTAAGGAACCCAGGTACAGGGTTCAGACATTCGTTAACAATACCTGGAGGAGCTCATTGACAAGGAATTTGCTAGAGTAAAAATAGTGATATACTGAGAAAGATCAAGCCCCTATTATGAAAGGAGAGTTATATTCATTTTAGGTATCTATACATTTTATACACACACACACACGTAATTAATTTCAAATTCTCACTATAGATATATCTATATCCATATATAGATATAGATACAGATATAGATATAGATATCTTAACTCTCTTACTGATGCAAGCTTTGTTTCCTCCAAAGTGCTTCATCACTTAAAGGCTTTGCATAGATTTAGTGTTCAAAAATTCATGTGGAATTAAATAGATGTGCAAAAAAGAATGTTGAGCATAATATATAAGTCCTTTATTTCAAAACCTCACCCTATATGAACATATATACAGTGATGTTTTGAAATAAAGTGTTCACTCCTGATAAATCAGAAATGAATAAAAACATAAGGTAGCAGAAAGATCTCAGTTACTCAGTTACTCACCAATCTGCATTTTTTCCTTCTTCTTTGCTTTCTAAGTGATATTGAATTCTCTCCAGGTTTCCTAGAGCATTCTCATCTGGTCTGCGTTGCCATATCATTTTCTCATATCAGAACCTCTATCACAATTTGTAAAAGAGTCTCAGTATGTAAAATTTTAATGGCTTTAAGACTTTGTCATCGATAACTTTATAAGGCTTTGCTCCCTTGGTAGGATCTGAAAAATTGCTTTGCCTATTATCCCAGAATGATTTGGCTTTCATCTCTCTCAGTGCTTCAGCTCTCTGATCTCTGCTTCAGTCTTGTTTCCATATGCACTCATAATAAAGTTGGGACAGCCAAGTTAAATCCTTCAAAATAATGTCCTGTCAGGCGCATGATTTTCTGTTTTCACATCGCTCAGAACTTTTGGATGTCCCCCCAACTGTGCAGAGTTTTAAGCTATCTCTTTATAAACAAAGCTTCTTCCTCTGCTTTATCTTTTGAAATGGCTTCCTAGGCTATGATTAACAAATAAGATTAGAATACATTCATCAGTGTTAGTGTGTACGCTGTGGATGGTGAAGAAAGGATTTTCAGACTTGTCAATGGTCCTGTGCATTCAAAGAAGTGGAATATTAGGTATTCCCATGCTGTTCACCAACTCAGAAGTAGGAACGGGTATGAAGAGCGAGCTTGTCTGTTAGGAGCTCACATTTCTCTGGCAGGAGGAAGAGTGATGGTAGTCGCCACAGCCTGTGGTCCTATAAAATTTTTCTGTGTATTTGACCTAACTGAGCTTAACATGAGTCTCAGTCCCTCCTCTATATTTGTTACCTTCTGGGTAATCAGTTTCTTCATTCTGAAAAGTGACTCTAAATGTAATAATTTTGAAAGAGTAGGACATTTGGCACAACTTAAAAGAACATTTTAAATTTAAACATTTTTATTCGATATATACTGAATTCTCAGCAAGTGAGAAGCACTTAGCTGGACACTGGGTCAATAAAAATGAATTAGACAAAGTCCTTGACATGCTTGTAGTCTTGTATAGGATGTACCTAGATAAAATTCTAATAAATTCAGTCAATGCTACCATGGAAGTGTATGTTAGCCAAACCTAATATTACTGGGAAATATAAGGAGGTTGAGTTACCATCTGTATGGATCCAGGTGCTGACATGATATTGTCAAGATTCTCTTCATCTCTTACTTTTGCTTTTTTTTTTTTCTTCATTGACCTTATTTTCAGACAAGCTTTCTTTTCATGGTAACAAGATGACTACCAATATCTCCATCTTCTCAGCAAACATAGTAGAAAAAGAGAGTACTTTTTCACAGAGTGCATCAGTCAAAGTCCCAGGATAAGTTCTGGAGACGCTGATGTAGGATAGAGCCTCATCTACAAACTCGTCACTGTGTCCTGGGGAAGATGAGACCCTTGTTGGACAGGCTGGTTCAGGAGTAGAATCAGCTCCATCATAAACAGCATGTGGACTTAGAGAAAAGTCTCTGGAAAGATACATTGGTAGAGTGTTATGGCCATTCTTTTCCCTGTGAGGAAAGAATAGGGTCCCCTTTCTCTGCCATGCCATCACAAGTCAATGGGAAAAATGACTGCAGAGAATGAGGGTCATTGAAAGAAGTTCCCAGCTGCAGACATTTTAGGTTTGCTTTTGTCTGACAGTGGAATGGAGCTTCATGAGAAAGTGCTTGAGAAAAATTGGCATGTATTCCCTTGATTACAAGTCAAAAAAGAGAGTGGTACCAACCTCTTGTGTAGAGGCAGAAAGAGACTGATGAACTTTCTGTGATGCCAGGACAGTGTGAGAGGAAATGACACATGGTCAGATTGTTTTTCAACCATTGTGAAGGCAAGGAGGTCGTATTTTCCTAAAGGATGTCTTGGAAAATAAATAAGACCCCAGATGAAAGCATATCCTGCTAGAACAAGAAAATAACGGAGAGGGGTTGAGGGTGTCTTGCCGGGGGCTGAGGACCCAGAGTGTGCATGGCCTCACTCAGACTTCTCAGAGACTAGTTCAGTTGGAACTGGGCACGACGAGTACAGAGCGTTCAAAATTTCATCAAAGCACCACACAGAAAAGCAGCACTTAAACTTATGAGACACAGAGGGCACTTTTAGCTGAATTACGTGAGTTGCATTTTTCTGAAAAATCAGGATTCACTTTTCCTACTTCTTAGGGGAGCCAGAAGTAAAAGAGAAATTGGAGGAGTAAAAGGGCAAGGACAAATAATGAGAAAAAAAATACATCTAACACTGCCCCAGTGAGCTGCATAGATAATGCACAAAGGTAACTGGGCAGGCAGCCCAAGCAATGGCTAAAATCTAGCCAACCCTCCTCTTGACCCAACTTGACTGGGAGCTGTCTCAAAAGGATCACCTTTAAAAATTCACCTTAAGATTTGTGTGTGTGTGTACTGGATGTGACCCCAATTACATCCCTTTCCCCACTGTGGGTCCCCAAGCCATGAGTCAGAGCTGAGTTGGAAGGAGGAAACAAGCTTTGAACTAAAGATGAGATTACAGGTTTTTTTTAGATTTGACTGGGCATGTTTATACCTGAAACATAATAATGTTCATATAATACCTAAAAGTAACTGGAAAACTGTGGAATTACCCAAGATAGCATTAAGAGATGAGTAAGACAAAGCAAACCTGAAGGTGGTGGCTGGAATAAAAATAGAAAGCTGTGTTCAGGCTGTGCCTTCAAAGTTCAGCTCCTCCTTTAAACCGATTACTTGTAGGCGTTATGATCTCTTTACATCATTGTTAGATTTACTAGCTTCTATGAATAATATATTCATCATGGGGCACACACCAGAAGAAAAATTTTCATTTTTCTGAAAAACTGAAAATAGAGGCCCCAAAAGGAAGCCAATATTTATCAACATGTATCGCGAATTAAGGCAGAAATCCTCTCGATCCCCTTTAATTTTCACAATAATCCGAAGGCATGTATCCTTTACAACTGAGGAAACTGAAGGTTCTAGATGGTAACTGATCAGGTCCAGGTCAAAACAATAGTAAACGGTAGAGAGAGGATTCAAATTTAGTTCTGCTTTGACTAAAATGTCCTTTAATTTCTCAGACTCCTTCTTTTGAAAATCATAGAAATTGTAAGACTGGAAGGTACACGTTGGTTCTTTAAACCTTAGTCATCCTGAAATTACCACAGGGTCTTGACCCAGGTCGCTGTGAACTAAACCTGAAGGGGCAGCTATGTAGTCTGGTTTATAATCCAAACAGCTGAAAAGCAGGGAATGTGCTTGCTTGCTGAACCATAAATCAGTGAACTTCGTTAACAGTGACCCTTTCAAATGGAAACAGCGAATTTCTTTCATAGATGTGAAGAAAACTTTTTTTAAAGTTAAAATTAATGTATTCAAATTCCACCTTCATTTCTGGGGAACGTGTCCCTTCATTCCTGTATATGCATTTCCCTTTTGATCTTTTGGAAGAGTTCTTTCCTGATATTTAAAAAAGGACTCTCCAACATCCCCTTTATTTGCCTCATTATGAAACGTTTTCTAGGAGGTAGGAGTTAATATTTCTTCAAAAAATTTCATCTTCTACTCCAAACATACTGTGCAATTTCCTTTAGTAATTGGGCACTAATTTTTTTTTCTCAGTTTCTAAAGTAAACAATATTTTTTTGGTTTGTACTTCCATTAGTTTAGTTCTTTGCTAATTTACGTCAATGTTTTAGGCCACATTTAGTCAGAATTACAGGACGTTAGAAAAGATGCTCAGAAATCTCCTAGACTATATCATTTAATAGATGAGGAAACAGGGAAATGCTATGTCCCTTATTACATAGCTAATGAGTGATGCTGCCTGCAAAGCTGTGCTAAGAATCATTCTGAAATCATATACTGAAGAGAGTGTCATGACTTAACAGAATATCTGCCACGAGTGTGGCATAGTGTGCACAAATACCTGTTCTAGCTTCACTACATCACGCTGTCTTCCAAAGCAACGCTTTCCCCAAACTTTGACATGCGTACAGATGATAAAAGGCAGAGTCTGATTCCTAGACCTAGAGTGGCTCTTGAGCATCTACATTAACCTAGAGACAAGAGGTCAGCAAACTCCAGCCCACAGGCCAAATCCAGCCTGTATTTGTTAATAAAGTTGTTTTTTATTAAATTTATTGGGGGTGACACTGGTTAATAAAATTCTGTAGGTTTTAATTATACAATTCAATAATATGTCATATGTATATTGCATAGTGTGTTCACCACCCAAGTTAAATTTCCTTTCATCACTACATATTTGAATTATTTACCTTTATCTACCTGCCCCAGACCCCAAATTCCTTTTTTCTGGTAACTACTAAACTGTTGTTTTTGTCCATGAGTTCCTTTTAGTCTTGTTCATTTTGTTGCAGGGCAGGGCAAGTTTCCTCGAGTCAGGGGAGACAAGCCTCCCTGCACCCTGAGAAGATGGTTTTTGGAGGAGGGTGAAGAAAGAATTCAACACACAGGTCAAACTTAAAGTCCAAAGGAGAATTTATTAGAAAAGGGGTAACACTCCACAGACTGAGTGTGGTCTCCTCTCAGAGGCAGAGTGAGAAGGACCCCTAATGTTCAGAGAATTTAGTTTATGTATCGTTCTTTAACTTCCCATTTCTTTTGATATGGACATACAGTGAGGAAGGTGAAGGGGAAGAGTGTGCTAAAAGGCCTGCTGGCAGATCTCAGCCTTAAATCCATAGATTCCGCTTGGTTTTAGCCGTAGGGAATGAACAATTTTATTAGAGTAGGGCAGACACTTAAAGACTTTTTTGTTCCTGTTTCCCCTTAACAGGTGTGGGGAAGGGGTTGTTAGCAATCCCAGCAGAAATCTTGCTTTGTTCTGAAGGTGTCCTCCTGGCATGGCTGCAGGGCTGATCAGCATATTGCAGTCTCTGAATGTAGCTTTATTAACATTTTAATTCTCTTGCCTCCTCCCTATATTAGTTTGTTGCTTTCTGTTTTATATCCCATGTATGAGGTTGTATAAATAAAGTTTAACTGGAACACAGTCCATACCCATTTGTTTACATGTGATCTACGGCTGCCTTCAAGCTACAACAGCAGAGTGGAGTAGCTGCAGCAGAGACCACACAGCCTGCAAAGCCTAAATTATTTACTATCTGGCCCTTTATAGAAAAAAGAAAAGAATTGCCAATTTCTGTTTTAGAGCATTGGCTGTCACCTTGGTTGCAGTTACAATCACCTGGGGAGCTTTTAAAAATCCCAATGCCCAAGCCACACTCCAGGTCAATTAATTCAGAATTTCAGGGGTAGGACCAGGCATCATTTTTTAAAAAGCACTTTAAAAAAGTCTCTAGAAAGTTGGGAACTACTGTTTTAGAGCACGAGTTCTCAAATATTGATGAGCGCAAGAATCACCTGCCCCGACTTGAAAATGCAAAGTCCAGGGCCACGTTCCCAGAAAGTCAGGTCTTACAGATGTGGCCTAGGGCCTAGGAATCTGTGTAAACACACCAGTACTCCTGACACGAGAACATCACTTCGGAAGTAACAGAGTATACCTTCTAATGTCATAGGAACTATCTTTCTTGAAAGTTCTGCATCAACTCAGGTGTTTACAGAATGATGAGTCACAAGAGTGAGTACAAAGTACAACCAGTACCAGCAGCTGGACTTCTTACTAAGAAAAATGATCTTGCCCATAAATATGTTTCCCTGGGAACCTGATTTTGCCTAACCTCTGAGTGTCATTAGCATAAATTATGAAAGAAAAAGACAAGTTTCCCCAGAATGATTCTAATCTCTATAATTGTGTTTAAGAGTTTGCTTTCGTAAGTGTGGAAAAGACATGTGAATAACTGCTACTAAATAATTTGAATCACCTAGAAGGATTTTGATTCCTCTGACCAGGTTTAGGGTTGTTTTAAAAGCTAGCAGGATAAATAGCTCTCTTCCACTCAATTATAATATTTAAAATATTAACAACAATGCAATTTCTAAGTATCAGCAAAGTGAACTAGATCTCTAGTCAAATTATAATAAATGTATGCTAGACTCACTGCGTTTGCAGAGAACCTAGTCATTGGTTCCTGCACCCCCTTCATTTCCTACATGTGCAACCGAGGGTGGGGCATTGGCTTTCAGTGAAAAGTTCCTTTTGTTTGGGGGCGTTACTAGGAAAACAAGATTAAAGCAGCAGGGAGATTCCTGATAAATCTGGCTTTCCTATCTGCTGAGATACAAGAGTGTCGTTTCCCCTAGGTCTTCCTTAGTCTCACTGCAGAATCAGCATCTCATTACTTATTTATCTTTCATTTACCCTCTTTCTACTACAGGTTTGTTGTGTTTAGAAATGTTTCAACTGAGAGTGTAACCAGACAAAGGAAATAAAAGTGAAGGAAAGCACATGTGAGAAACTCACTGCCTGCTTTTGTTTCCAAGGATTGGAAGAAACCAAAATATCTCATGTCGTTTTTTTGGAGGAAATAAAAAGCCTAGCATATACCTTCTGGCAGCAAGATTTATTTGAGTACATGGACTGAGGATCTAGTCTTCCACAGGAAAAACATATTTTTGGAAAAAGTAAAATCTCTCTCTCTCTTTTTTTTTTCCCCCCCCGAAAAGACACTAAGCCTCAAAGGGAGGAGGTGGAAGGAAATAGACTAGTTTGCCCTGCATTGTGGTGAAGAAGGAAGGAGGCAATTTGCAGTAACTTGATGTTTAGGAGGAAAATCAACAAATGTCATGTCTCTGTTGGCCACCAGATGGCAGGATCTCAGCACATTTCTGCAGACAGAAGCCGTCCTCTCCCATCCAGGGTTAATGGAAAGTAGTGATTCCGGCAGGATGCTCTCAAGAGATTTCACACTTTCATAAATGAAGTACAAATATGAGTCAAGGACTTATGTTTTATAGTTTTAAAATGTCCAGAGTCAGCCGTGCACATCATATCGTTGGCATCCACCAATGGAAAGCCATGGAAAAGGCTCTAGTTTGATGTATTACTGGGTCTCCCAACTCAGATTGGATGAGGTCTGAGAAACGACCTGGATGCTGTTGGCCTTTGCTAAAGCTTTTTCATTCATAAGGGGCAAATCATGCTGCCGCTGTAGACACATGCCTTTTGCAGCTCCCGCAGGACGACGTGGGGAGAAAGGAAGGGAGGTGGACTTTGATGGTAGAGATAAAGAAAAAGGTTGTGGGAAGGGGAGAGTGTTTACATTTGTGGACGATGAAGGGTAAACCACAAAGCGAAAACCATGAAATGGTACAGCTCTACCACATTTATTCACTCACTTATCCATCTAATATTTATTCAAAATTTTTACTAGGCAGTGTGGTATTCCCTATTAATGGAAAGATGAACAAGGCATGAGTCGACTGTCAAAGAGCTAGTCCATTAGACTATACCTAGAAAATTTCCACGTGATGACTAGATTAGAAAAAACAAAACAAAACAAACTACAGAGTAATTGGGAAATAAATTGGCCAAATTGCAAGTAGGCGAAGAATAAAGAAGGCAGCAGGCAAGGATTAATAAAAAAAAAGAAGAGAGGCCTCTGAGATAAAATAAAGGATTAGGAAATGGAGTCACCCTGGGGACTTGCGAGTTTAACATTTATGAGCCAGTTGGGACAGGAACACAGAGACAGGATTAAAAGATAAAAGCAACAAGGTACTGTATATTGAAACTATAATAATAAAATTAAATTAAAAAAAAAAAAACTATATAACCACCACAACAAAGCACTTGGGATTTGACAGTGACTCCAGGACTGGCTAGCTGTGTGACCTTTTGCGATTGGTCAAATCTTTCTAAGCCTCAGTGTCTTCATCTGTACAGTGGAGGCTACAATGACTAACTCAGCGAGTGAGTACGGATACTAAAGGTGAAGCATCAGTGAGTGTGCCTGGTGTGCAATTGCTAATTACAGGACAACTGGTGCTTTACTCTGCTGTCAAAGGCTTTATGAAAAGTTAGCAGAAAATAATAAGGAGGGTGAAGGTCCCCCCTGCTAGGCACCCTAAGCAGAGACTCATTCACTTCAAACCCCCAGCTCTTCCTCAGGACAGTAGCAAGGGTAACGGTGACATCCTGGGATCAGCCATCCTGAGAAAGACAGAAGCATTTCCCCAAGGAGGCATGGAAACAGGCTGTCTGCATGTTTTACCAACATAACATGAATACATGCTCCTTGTGATAGATAGATAATGAAGAAACACAGAATCACTGAGTTTAAACTGTGAACCTTCATAATCTCATGCCCCTTTTCCAAAAGTAAGCACATGATGGTGTTAGGTGTGTTCTTCCAACTTTCAGTGTGTGTGTGTGTGTGTGTGTGTGTGTGTGTGTGCCCACACATAAATCTCCTCATATACCTGTACATATAACTCAAGCAAAGACCATCTTTTCACCTTTCCAACCTGGAAGCTGAATGCTTCTATAGTCTACACAAAGGAAATTCACTCTACTAATAATTCATGGTTATGGTGAGAATTCATCAGCTAAGATATTAGAGGCCTTCAGTTGCTTAGACATAGGCTCTATATAAGTAATATAAAATAGATAACATATATTAGTAATATAATAGAAGTTATATTACTTATATAGCTAATAATGAAAATTGCTAATACTTCAGTAGCATTTTTCTAGGTATCAGAAACTATTTCTAACCATTTGTACATATAGTAGCAATAATCTACCATGAAGTAGGTTATTCTCATTTTATAGATGATCATTCTGAAATGTGGAAAAGCAAATAAATTGCTTAAGATCACGCAGCCAATAAGCGACATTGCCAAAGCGCAATGAGTCTGGCTCTAGAGTCTATGCTGTTAATCACTAAATCATGTAGCATTATGTCCAACAGGAAAAACTCTGTTCAGGCTTGGCCACTGGGGACCCAAACTGGCTGTCATTGACCAAATGTACTAAACATTTTCGTTCCCGGTAGAGTTCCAGAAGATCCTGGCATGAAGTTCTCTGTGCTGCTCTAAATTAGGCAGCAGGGTTGAAAGGAAATAGGCAGCATCCATTAAAAACACAATGAGGCTGAGTGAAATAAGTTAGACAGAGAAAGACAAATGTCATTTGATTTCACTCATAGAGAGAATCAAAAAACATAATAAATGAACAAAGAAAACAGAAACAAACTGATAGATACAGAGAACAAATTGATGGTCCCCAGACAGGAGAGGACATGGGGGGATGGGTGACAGGTTGAAGGGATTAAGAAGTACAAATTGCCAGTTATAAAAATAGTCCTAGGATTTAAAGTATGGCATGAGAAATATAGTCAATAATATCATAATAATTATGTATGGTGTCAGATAAGTACTAGATGTATTAGGGTGATTACTTTGTAAGTTATATAAATGTCTAATCATTATGTTGTACACCTGAAACTAGTATAATATTGTATGACAACTATAATTGAAAAAAAATTGTTTTAATTAAAAAGTAAAAGAACAAAGTGGAGCAAGGTCTGCTGAGCCAGGCATGGCACGGAGAGAAAAGTGTGTGTGTGTGTGGGGGGGAAGAAACTAAAAGGAGGAGAATGAAAGAATGCAGAAGAAGAATACTGCCAGGCACCTGGCTCAGTCAGGAAAGCCTCTGAGGTGAGCATGCCAAACCCAGCAGCTACTAGCCTAAGCGCCCAGAATAGCTACAATGAGGAACGCTGCCAGCCAGTCACTCTTACAGCCAGAGCTGGGAGCACTTAATCAGATGCATCCGGTTTGTGTTCACAAGATATGAAGTGGAAATATGTGGTCAACTGCAATGAATTGGCCAGCCCTGAAGTGGGCCAGGCATTGCCGGAAGCCAGGTCTTTCGCAAGCTGAAACCTAATCTTTTTCTCCTCTGAGGGACTGCCACACATCTAATTGGTTCTGCACATTTTATCCCTGTATAATAGACTCTCTAATGCAGGGGAAATATTTCTTTCTTGTGATGACTGAACAGAGATTCAGAGTATAAGCTAACAGGGCCATATTTATGAAGCACTCAGGCCAGGTATCCATTAAAGAAGGCCGGTCCCCTACTTATGGCATATTATAATGCTGCCTTCAGACCCAGGAAGGCTGGCACTGAAAACATGGCACCAGCATGGAGAGGGTCAAGATGACCCTGAGAATTTATAAGCCTCCTTTTTTTAGTGTCAGTAATTCCCACAAACGGTATATGCTGTCATTGTTGCCAGTTGGCTTCAAGATCTTCCTGGACTCTAATCTCCTAGTTGGCTAAGTCAACGAACTTTGGGTGTTTACTATTGTTTGAGTATTTTTTTTCTCTTGAGTAAAATTGTGTGGCAGATGCTCTTAGTAACCTCTCCCGATTCCATTTACAGAGCAAGTGTGTCTGTCTCCCATTGTCTGTGACTGGTTACTTTCTTCTCCAGAGGATTGTCATTTCACCAGGAAGGAGATGCTGAGGAAAAATATGCTGTTCTCCCAAGTGGCCTATAGCTAAAGACAGACTGAAGTAGGGTTATAACACCTCAGTCTCCTTGTCTCTGGGCAGGGCAATTTTTTGGTTGTGTCTGCAAACCAAATTTCCTTGTACGATCAGTCTGAAGCTAAGCTTCTCCTAAAACTGTGATTTTGCCAGCTTCTTCTCCTACCCTATTCTGTTCCCTTGTTTCTCTATGGGTTTCTTTTGAAAGCATCCATCAGTAAGTTACCTGCACAAAAATTCCTGCCGCAAGTTCTGCTTCCTGAGAACCCAGCCTAAAACAGCATGCAAGATCTTTGTCAGCAAAGACCATAGTTATACACATGGCACGGTAATGCAATGTTTCTCAAACCTCAGCTACCACCTGCATTATTTTCCACATTTGCATATTATTTATGCCCTTATTTACCTAACAGTTGTTTTTAAAGTTTTCAAACTAAACCCTTAAAAAAAAGCTAACCAACTACCTTACTCTTAAAAAGAGTATTTCTGAAACCATGAGTTTGAAGTGCTAATTAAAATTTTAATACATAATAACATATATATTCATCTCACTATCATTCCATCAACCTCCATGTATCATATGCATATGGGCACATCTTTCTAAAGAAGATAAAATGAAAAGTATGTTTATGTCTGATTTGTAAACTCTGTTTTTATTGCATTATACTACTGCAGAGCCATGCTCATATTGGACATGGAATAAATTTCTGTTGATATCTACAAGTTCAATAATTATTTTCTTATTTCCTCTTAGCCTCAGATCTTGCCAAGAGTCCTAAGGGTGATTCTCATGACATGGAGTGAAAAGAGGAAAGAAGTATCAATTTTTTTAAAAAAGCACAAATAATTCAAAATCCCTTGGTATTTACATTCTATCTTCAATATTTGGATTTTTCTAGGATTATCTGACAACACGTTTCTGTCACATAGAAACATCTCAATGATTAAATTGAGGTTTACATGCATGGAAGGGAGAGCTTCTGGAAACTTGAAACTCTTATTGCCAGGATGATTAGGTGACATCATGAAGCTCAGATGCTTTTCTCAGAGGAGGAAGAGGCATCAGTGGTCGTCTGCTTAAGTTACTGTGCAGGACAATGCACATTCTTGAGATCATGTACCCTTTTTGTCTGAGCTGTGGCAGTGCAATTAGAATATGTGCTTGGAGTTGTGATCCTCACAGGTGAAGGCTAATGTCAAAGACACAATCTTCAAAATGAGACATGCACTAGGGACCACTTTATCACAGGTGGGGGTGACTAAAGGCATACAGATAACACAGGGCCTGAGATGGTGGGTCTTCCTACTGACTTCTACTTTGACTGCATTGACTTTCTTTTTTCTTTTTAGTAAATTAGTTTTCTAGTTAAATGTATTGGAGTAACATTGGTTAATAAAATTATATTGATTTCAAGTGTACAATTCAATAAAATATTACCAAATATTGCATTGTGTATTCACCACCCAAAGTCAAGTCTCCTTTCATCACCAAATTTTTGGCCCCCTTATTTTATATACCTTCTCCCCATTTCCCTCTTATAACCACTAAACTGTTGTCTGTGTCTACGAGTTTTTGTTTGTTTGTTTGTCTGTCCAGTTTGTTTATTGCTTTCAGTTTTTTTAATGGCTCCTTTGAGAATCATAGAGTATTTCAATGTAAAAAGTGATGAGCCAATTGTTCACAAAATATTTCGGGGTCAGAATTTTTCATCTTATCTCCAGCATGATGGTCTTTCTCCACCACTCATCCTTCACACATTCCTTCTGAAATAATCTAGTACAGAGGGGATGAAAGCTTAAGGTCCACTATATCTTGAAAACCAAGTTTTTTATACTTGAAAGGATTATCTAAATCATACATGTTGAGCCTGATGGAACAAGTTTAAAATTAGAGACTGAAAAAAAGTAGCACCTATAGGTAAAAGGAATGAGTTCAGCCTGCATAAAATTTTGTATTTAGTTGAATCTTTAAATTCTTTTCACAATAAAAACCTATAAAAAATGTACTATTTGGTGTTTTTACCCACCAGTGCACGCCTTATTGAAATGATAAGCTCTGCTGACAGCCGAACTTGAGCTCCATCAATATGTCCATTGATATCTTTGGCTGTGGATTTTTCTGGTGCACAAAAGTACATCATCTTGCTTTCATCTTGTAGTGGCAAGGAGTTTTCTTTTACAGGGGTTTTTTTTTTTTTCCCCAGTAGCTTAATAATATTTTTAGCATGCTCTCTGCTTTGGTTCATTTCCAGAAATGTCTTCTTTATTAAGGTTTCAGTTCTGGGTGGATTTTTTTTCTTGTAAGCTCCTAATTAGTGTAGCAGTGGCTCCAATGGTCTGTCTTTGCTTTCCTCACTCAATAACTATGACATTAGAAACCTAAGTCTCTCCTTTCTTGTAGCCCTCTAATTTAGCCAAGTAAACACCATACCCTAAAGCCAACCCAGTCCTCTCTAGAATGTAAAATGAGGATTAAAATGTCATAACTTTTAACTATATATATGAAATTGTAAAATAGGAAATTAAGCTTTGCTAACATGTCTCATATGGATAGATACAGGTGCCCTAACTTACTCAGAGTGTAAAAGGGCATGTGTCACACATGGTAACTAGACATCCTGGGGGAAGGGTAGAGTTCCAAGTGCAGAGGTGATAGTAATGATTTCATGCCATCCTATAAAAAAAACTTGGCCTAAACATAGTACCAATAATTCATAGGTAAACATTAAAAATTGGCAGACAGAGCTCTTTATCATCAAGTACATCGAGAGGTAGAAACAAGGAGGATGTAATCAGATACAGACAAGATAGAGTCAAAATAATTCAAAATTATCCAGGCTATTTTAATCTCACATTAGGTGTGTTTTCTACCTTGAAATGTTAGCTAATGATAATGTGGAATCATCTCAATCAATAAGACATTAGAATTTAAGCATCCAGAAAATGCAGACAAACCTTTACAATTTTTTCCACTGATGTTTCAAACCCCATGAAACCAAATTTGCTGACCTTTTCAGTGAGAACAAGTGATTCTCAGTAATATGCTACCCATAAGATATGTTTCCCAAAATAAATGGACTTAATCTGTTTTTTCAAGGTAAAGGTGAGATTTTAACAAAGAGTGAGAAGCTACCTGCTTATAAAAATAGTTCCTTGTCATGCAGAGCACATTTTGAGAACTGCTATCTGCTAATGTTTGCATCACTATGTGATTTTGTTGCTGAAAATGATGTGTCGTCTGTGAAAACTCTCATATCTACACACTTAAAATGTGACCACAGATTTAAACTGTTCCAAATATTTTCAAATAAATAGATTTGATAGATTTTAAATCCCTTTTTAAAATATAAAAATCCAGCATATTCCACTTATTTTGAAGAACAATGAATAGGCATCTGGGAAGGTAGAAATACAATAGCTACATTTCAACAAAAAACTTTTGTGTAATTGATAGATGAAATAGAAAAATCAATATCATAATATAATAAACACGAACAACTGTGTACTTCATTCATTTGTATCTATTTATTTGAAGGGATCTTTTTCAGATGAGACAGCCATTCGAATCAATTTTCAAAATAAACTGAATTTAGGAACTTCAGCTTCTGCCAAAAGTAAGTGATAGTAATCAGATTTACCCTCCAGCTTGAAATCACTTTTATAAAATAGACACAATAAATAAAACAATAGTTTTCATAATACTTGAATTCTGAATTCAAGCATAAAGAAGAGTGATTCATGACAAATGGGAAACAAGGTAAGCCTACGACTATCCCAGCTTGCTACTTTAAGAGAGTTTCCTGGCAGCTGGGGAGTGGGGGTGGGGCACTGCTAGATGGAGTCAAATGAACTCCTTGAGTTGAGAAAACAAGCTTAGAGTCTGGGAAGGCCATCCTGGCTAGAGTTTGCAGAATGGAGCTCCAAAGAAAGGAGAGTTGCAAAGCAAGGCTCCCAAGTGGTAAAAGCATTAGGAGCATCTTTTGTCCCCACGTAGCTTCTGGAGGGGTGGAGATGGGGGGTTGGGGGAGGTTAATTCTGATTGTTTAACTTGCCTGTCTGGCGGGTGCAAGAGACAGGTTCTGAGTGAATGACAGGGAATTACTGCAAACTTAACCAGGGGATGATGCTAATCACAGCTGTGCTTAGAATGTGGTATCTTTATTAGAGAAATTGAGCACAGCCCTTGGCTCTTATTCTGGATATAAAAATCCTTTTCTGTCTGAAAGGCTTCTACCCAATAGCTATTTGTAGACTTAAAAAAAAAAATTCTATTCACTTCTCTGATATCTTATCTAACATCACATCCAATTGGAATACCTTTATTGCCTAGGAACTGAAGCAATGGACTCTTCCCCCAATTCACTGTTTTGTGTATCTCATCACCTCCACCCTCCCACCCACCTCCTCCCCACCCAAAGTAGTAGAATTGTTTGTTGAGAACTCATTATGGCACCAGATGGCATACAACTCCTTAGATGTTGGGTTGCTGTCTAGAAAAATATTGTATATGTCTTCAACCTAACAAAACAATATATGGGACTGTTTCTACAAAGTCATCAGGGACAAGAGTTATGCATAGTCTCAACAAGCTAGCTGTCCCTTTATCGAGACTGGCTATCACCTACTGTCCCACTGCTGAGTGTGTCACCTGCAAACCATATGAGATCAATGCTGAATCCCTCAAATGGCACCATCAGCCCCACTTTGAGCTTGCTACCCAGTAGCAGGTTGGTTACCACGAAACTCTCCCATTCTGTGGGCAGGTTCTTTGTTCTCCAGGATTGATTTATTTTCCTCAGTTCCAAATATTATCTGTGGGTTTTAAAATATTATATATATTATTTTATCTTTAGATAATTTTCAGCATATTTTCTATCCTCTGAATGATGAGAGTTTTCTATAATGCTGAGATGAAACAGAAAGAAATGTGTTTCACTCTCTTTGGTGAAAAAGGTTACCTTCTCACTGGAGATCAAGCTGAAAATTGATTCATGTCAGTTGTGTGGTTCCATGTCATATCTTGTATATTCTCATTATCTAGCTTCCTAGCAGTAGTAGTTCAAGAATTATTTTAGGCCATGTTAATTATATAACAGCCATAAAAGTAACTTGAAAAAAGGAGCAGGCAGAAATATTTTTTTAAAAAAGATAATGAATAAAGATCTAAAATTAAGACCTTTCTTAGTATAATTAAAGTTGTAGTGATTGCGATTACTTAATTTAACTACGAAATGTCTTCACTAAGGTTCAGTGCCTCCTGGCCTTTTCTTAATAAACAATCATTTGACATGTAGTCACAGAATAGATTATGATAAATATATCTCACATATAAGCACACATAGTAGGAAATGCTTCGCTGCAATATTGAAGACGATATATTTATATAGTTTCAGTGAAAGCTTTCTGGATTTTTAAAATGATGGTTAGGTACAGTCACAGGGAAAAAAGTCGCCTGTGATCATCCCCTTGTGCCACCTGCTTGTAACCACTACTAACCCTACCAATATTTTTTAGAAAACTGAAGTGGGGAGAAACTACAGCCCAACAGTACACAGGGAACTAGAAGAAGACCTTATAGTAGGATGCCAGCCCTGTTCCCATCCATGGGGAGGGAAAGGGAGGATATAGTGCTGACTGTAAGTGTGAGTAGCTGGCAGAGGCTCTAAAGCTAATGAAGCTTAAGCTCCAAGTCCCCTTCCGAAACTCTGAGATGGGTCCTATTAACAGATTGCCATGGTCACATGTTCTTGTAAAATTTGCAAAAGTAAGATTGTTAAATTTGTTATAACATCTGTTTCTTTCCATGCTGACATCCCCTCCATCATGCAATCTACCACTCGTCTTGGCTGGCTTGAGAGTAACCTCAGGCTTTTTTGAGATCTGGTGAAGGGAAAGTTGAGCTAGAGAGGCATTTCACTTGGATTCAGAAACATATTCATGTAAGTCAGTGTGTAGTCACTTCCATGAAATATAAAGCTACAGTCTGTCTAGGAATGCCTTTTACAAGTACCCCTAATGCCCACTATCCTGACTGTCCAGCATCATGACACAAAGATGCAACATCAGAAAAATATTACAGACTGTACCCATGTATATCTGAATATTATTTCAATCATTAGACATTAAAATTGTAAAGGATTTTATCTTTAATACCTCATTAAAATGAATGTCCTAGCCTGTCAAAAATATTCTTAAAATGTAGCTTATACAATTATTAACAGATTTTATTTTTTTCTAATTTGATGGGGATTAAGCAAAATGGAATCAGAATTTCTGTATTTTTAGAAATATCAAAACAAACAAAGCCACGCTCATAAAATGAATATGTATGGGAAGCCACATTCATAAACAAAGCCACACTCGTAAAGTGAATATGTATGGGAAGTAAATATTTTATTCATGCCAAAAACTAGTAATAAAATATAAATTTTGATCAATCATGCTGAATTATATTTCCATTCTTCTATTGAAAATGATATGGCAATATTATTTTCAAACAAACAAGTCAACCAGAGTATGCACCAAAACAGTAGGAAAAATTGTATTAAAGATACGACAGACTAAAGTATAGTTTTTTTCTAGATTTTTATGGTATATGTGGCAATTATTAACTTAAAATTTTGTAATTTGCTGTGATTTCTTTCTCTCATTCTAAATAAATATTTACTTTCACAAGTAAAGTTTGTGTTTTCAATTGTTTATTCTTTTCTTTAAAAATGTTTCCCAAATCATATACACTTTGGGGCCTTGGGTCTACTTTTCTCTGAAGTTGCTTAGAG
This sequence comes from Cynopterus sphinx, assembly GCA_030015415.1. NCBI lineage: Eukaryota > Metazoa > Chordata > Mammalia > Chiroptera > Pteropodidae > Cynopterus > Cynopterus sphinx. Next base: position 149,150,149 of record CM057380.1, on the reverse strand, counting down.
CCAGTTGACATTCACTTCTTTCTCACCAACATCACTGATAGACTGTCACTATATAAAGTGCCTAGGATGGTCATTCTACTTAGTTCTGTTGTTAAGGTGACTTGGGAACTTGATTTTAATTACATCTAAAGGAAATAGAATTGTTTAGATTCAAGTTTTCAGGACTCCCAATATTACCAAGCACTGAGGTATGATACATCACCCACAATTAAAACTAAGTCCATTTCAACAACCCGACTGGAAAAACGTAGAAAAATTTTAAATATTTATTTATTTTTAAAGAAAACTTAGCTAAATTACACTTGTTTCTAAACTGCATACATGCTCTCATTCCTCAGCACCAGTTTCTGAACTTCTTTGTTAATTATTTAGAAACATTTTATATAAAATATGGAAATGCCAAAGTACTTTAAATTCTGTCTGATATGATTTGAGGGTAGATATAAATGAATAACTCTTATTCTGTGTGATGGAATAAATTATCATGTTCTAAGATTTAGAACATCAGAAAAGACGAGTGACAAAAAAAAAAATGCCCTAGAGTAAAAATGTATGCTTGTGTGAATCAGAAATATAAAAGATGTTTTATTTCTGTATGCTTTAAAATTAAATTGTGTGTGTGTGTGTGTGTGTGTGTGTGTGAAAAAACACACAACCAAGACACGTTTTTTGTTTTCCTATTCTTATCTCTGTTAACCATGATAGGGTAGAGTAGACAACTTCCTGGCTTCATTATTTTGATGGAATTATGTGTCACTATCTTCTCTCAGATATTTTTAATCGCTGTTAGTTTCTAAGGAATTTCATAATCCTGAGAGAAAGATAAATTTACTGAGGAATGTTTCTTGCTTATTGCAGACCACGGTGCAGTACAAATGTCTGCTACTGGCATAATTAATAAGACTACATGGAGAAAAATTTGTTCCAAAGATGAACTGACAAATAATTAAATGTGTTTGATATTATTGCCAACTCCAATGTAATGTTCTGCAACCATATTTTTTTAAACATGGCAGAGAATAGCTTATTCACAACTCAAAAATTCATAGTCATTATAGAATTGTTTGACTAAGATCATGGCATTGTTCTTAGTAATGTGGAGCTAGTTTGAGGGACTTTTATTCTATAGATGTTTATTCTGATTAAATAATACGTGGTTATTTGTTTTAAATGCATTTATTGTGTCCCCACTTATATCTCCAATATTTCCATGTTTTTAGTAAGTAATTCATCCATCCATTTTAAAGTTAATCTGTAGTACTGCAAATCTTTTTTTTAAATTTGTGACCTTTTGCATGTCATTATTTTCTGTAAAGTATTTACATGCTATAAAGGTAACAGGCTCATCAAACATAATCTCAGTGTAAATTTTTTTTCAGCATTATAGAAGCACGAAGAATCTATGTGAAAATTTCCCTGTGTAACCAATCACTTCTGCCTCTTCAGAAATCAATACACCTGGAAGTTTTTTCTTTCCACTATACATATTCATAATTTTGTACATGAGTAGGATTACATCATATATATTATTCTACAATTTATTCTCCTTAACAATATGTTTGAAATCTTTGTCTTTTGTTATATTTAAGAGCACATCATTCTTTTCAATAAATTACTGTAGTAACATGAGATATTCTACTAAGTATCTGATCATTTCTCAGGGATGAAATTTGTGTTGCTTTCCATGTGGATTGCTTTTGTGGGGTGAAGGTCAAAAAATAATTTTCCTCTCACCTTCCTAAATTCTTCTGGCTGAACTGATAATCAGATTAATGTGAGACAGATTAATAAAAAATATCCAAATTTTATTATGGATGTAATATGGGGGTGCCATAAGAATATGAGACCCAAGGATGCATTGGGCAGTTGAGGTTTACATGCCATTCTGGAGCTAAGGAGAAAAGATGGCTTGTGGTTTGGCACTTCAAAAGGCAGGAAGGCAATTCACAATTCACATGGAGTTGGAAATCAAATGTCTGATAAATAAATGTTTGTTGAGCCACTTTTAACAATGGGACACAGAGAGGACTTTGAATCAAAAGACTTTGCTATGTTCCTCTCTATCAGATACTAGTTTATATTAAACTTTAGTTGTCTATGATGATATATTACTTCTTGTAGTAGGTCCTCTACCTAAATTTCTTTTAGGCAGGTAAAGGACGGTCAATGATTCTTTCTGAGTCTTTTGTTTCTTAAAAGTAACCGAGTTCAAATAGCCAAATCCCAAAGAGGAATACTTTGGATGGCAAACTCTGCTCTCCTTCCACAATCTACTATTACAAGCAATGCTGCTGAGACTATTTCTTTCCATCCATCTTGTGTAACTGTAGAAGATCTTCAGGATAGATTCATAAATGTAAATTAGCTGAGGCAAAGAGTGCGGATATATCATATTTTGATCAATTCCTCTAATTGGCCCCCAAATTTACACTATAACCAATAGTTTATAAGTTTTTACACCCTTAGAAACACGGAATAATATGTAAATTAATGAGATATATAACATATACCTGATACATTATAATTAGCATATTCCTGAATACCAAAGAGGTTGAACAGCTTTTTTTCCCAATGTTTACTTCACCTTGCAGTTATCATCCTAAACATGACTATAAGAAACACTGAGGTTTTATTTTTAAGCAAATGAAAACAATAAAAATTGTTAATATTAAGGATAAGCCAGTGTATTTAGTTTAGGATTGAGAGCCCAGTAGTAGTTGATATGAATCAGTGGAGACTGGCAAGAATTAGTAGCTTTAAGAGTAAAGCAGTGAGATTCCCAGGACATTCTTTAGCTCTTCAAGGTCATTGCCAAAAGACTCCATGACTCTGATATTTAATTGGCTTCTTAAATTCAAAGTAACTCATTTGACTTTATAAAATATTTGGATGTACTAGTAGTGAGATTCTTAAAAAATCATTTTTACAACAAAATTTTACAACAAAGAATTTTGTTAATATTTGTGTGGTTATAAAACAGAATAAATAAATGTATGTAAGTATGATTTTTGTATATCAATTTTCAACTCTCTAAAAATTTTTCACACTTGCTTTCTGCTTAAAATACAAATGAGAATTAAAAAAAAAAAAACAGAAAAGAAAAATACTAAAATGAACAATGTTTTTAACTGAAGGACCTAGCCAGAAATACTTGATATATAGATACTTAATAAATACCTATTAAATAAAAGAATAAATGAATGAGTGAGAGATTTTGTCTAATTAAGAATTACCTAGTGATAAAACAAATACTAAGCCAAATAAGACTGAAAATACTATTGGAAAATATTTAATAAATCACATGCACATGTAAAAAGTTTTATTTTGGCGCTTATCTATTTGTACACATTCAGATTGCTCCATTAAGTTAGATTATGATATTTACTTTATAAACTGATTGCATTATCATATAGCTACTAAAAAGAAGCTCTTCACAGACTTTTGTACAAGTGGACAATTTGTCTTCATCCTGATAGAGGGGAGAAAGGAGGAATTTTTATTTCTTGTCTAAAGCTAGAAGATGAAAATCAAACTCAGTCTTTAGATCCTTTTTTGTCTTCTGTATCCACGCTCTCCCATGGTGATCTCAGACAGTTTCCATTTTAAATACCATTTTATATACTAAAGATGCCTAAATGTATTTCTTCAGTCCAGACTGGAGTAACCTCGTTTCTAAAATGATTTCTCTAATTCTTACTAAACATCTCTACTTAGGTGTCTAATAAAAATTCAAAATTAACACATCCAAAATGAAGCTCTTAATCATCCCTCTCACCCTGACTACCTCAGTCTTTCTTTTTTCAAACAATGACAAGGCCATCCTTTTGGTCTAGTTTGTAAAGCTGGGTGTCATCTTGATTCCTCTCTGTTACTCATTCTATCAAATTCATATATAATTCATGAGCAAATCTTGTTTTCCCTTCTACAAAAACTTACCTACACCCATATTTTTTGGCATGTCCACTACAAGTTATTTCTTATCTGTGTTATCCATAATCTTGTAATTGGTCTTCTAACCTTACTTCCAAGGATATATTCTTGCCATAGAACCCAGTGAACCTCTAAATTAGATAACATCACTCCACTGAACAAAACTCTAAATTGATTTCCTCTCTCTCAAGTTAAAAGCCAAAGTCCTTACAATGATATGCACGGTCCTATTCAATCTTCTCCCAACATCTCCCACTTGCATCAAGAATGAGCCCATACATATTCCATTCTAAACACATTGGCCTCCTTGCTCTTCTTTAAGCACATCAGGGACATCGCCGATTTCTAGGTCCTGCTTAAATGCTCCTGTGGATTCTGAGCACCAGAACATAGCCTGACACATAGTAAGTGAACAGTAGATATTTGTCAAATAATTTAATGAATTATAATTTAAGACCTACCTTAATTGAATTCGTTTTATCAAAAAGACAGATTTTATTTATTCACATAGTACCAGAACTTAAGAATATGCTCACAGATCAATAGGGTCCTATAAAAATGACTCAAAAGCATTATTGAAGAGGCTTATATAGTCTAAATGGAAACAATTATAACATCAAAAAGTATAATTACAGTAATTGCTAATAAAATTTTAAATGGATAAACTATAGAAGACCCCTTGGTAATGCATTTTTAGATATAACACCAAAAGCACAATCTATGAAAAAAATTTTTATAATTTGGACTTTATTAAAATTAGAAACTTCTGCTCTGTAAAATACACTATAAAGGGAACAAAAAGATAAGCCACAGATCAGGAGAAAATAATTGCAAAATACTTATAAAGGACTTCTTTATAAAATATACAAAGAATTCTTAAAATTCAACTATAAGAATACAAACAACCCAGTTTAATAATGGGCCAAAGACTTTAACGGACACCTCACCAAAGAAGATATACAGATGACAATTACATGTATGAAAAGATGCTCAACATCTTACATTATTAAAGAATTGCAAAATAAAATGACAATGAGATATCAATACATACCTAGCAGAATGGACAAAATCTAACACACTAACAATACTAAATGCCAGTTAGGATGTGGAGCAACAAGAGCTCTCATTTATTGCAGGTGGCAATGCACAAATGGTACAGTCAATTTGGAAGATTAGTTGGCAGTTTCTCATCAAGATAAACATACTCTTACCCTATCATCTAACAATCATATTTATAGATATTTATTTATTTGGTTTGAAAACTTATGTTCTCATACACCTTCCCATGAATGTGTACAGCAGCTTTATTTCTCCCTGAACGACTCTTAGACAAGGCCTTGGCTGGGTTTTGGGAGCTGAGTGAGGGCTGGGATTGGATTGTGGTTGCAGGGCATGGGTAGAAGTGAAGCAGCAATGGAGGGGAAACCATCAGACAAACAAAATGAGTGATAGTATGAAGGTGATGAGTAGGTTTAAGACAAACTACAACCTCAACAGAGCAAGTAGATTCTAAAGGCAAGAGGTGAAATCTTGGTGCAAACATGTGACCAGAGTGCTGTGTATGGCACGGCTCATGGATATTACTAAGTCATTAAGGGCTCAGAAAGGTTTGAGCCTGTCCTTACCTCCACAGATCTTATTTTTCTTCTGTGTTCAATTGCTTCCTTTCTCAATATAACTATCATTTTAATTCTACTTTTACTAGAACTTTTAATCTCTTGATCTTTTTTTTTTCAATCTACTTTTCTAAAAAGTTTACTCAAACCAGTTTTTCTAAAGGATCTAGTCCTGATCATGTCACTCCTCTGTTTTAAACAGTTCAGAGACCCAGTTCCCTTACCTTGGCCTTTAATGATGATCTCCTGATCTAAATAGACTTTTCCAATTTTCAGATTATAAAAATAATCTACTAGGTTGGCTGACGTTCTCTTGCAGATGCCCAGATATCAAGGTTCCTTCCATCTTTCCTCTAAGTGAGGATTGTGAATGGAGGTTTTATGGACCAGGCCTGGAAGTGTACATCACTGATGCCACATTCCATGGCCATGACTCAGACTTATCTCAACACTTATCTGCAAGAGAAACTGGGAGATGGCATTTAGCTGTGTGCTCCCAGGAATAAGAAACAGACAGCTATTGAACAAAGGACTTTCTGCCCATCAATGTTATTACCCTAACTCCTCTAACTGTACTTTTATTTTAGAACATTCTCTGGGTTTTCAAACTTTCAGGATTTTTGCACATATAAATTATCTCTCTCTTCCCTGAATGCTTTTAGAATTTGTCTCTACCTTTATTTTTACTTACTATATTTTATCTTTTTTGTAGTTGTTTTGTACACCGCCTTTCCTACTAGGTTGCAAGCTTCCAGAGGTCAACAGTTGTGTCTTACCTTAACTGTGCTCAGCATGGCAGAAGTTTAAAAATATGTGCTTGGTGAAAGACTTAATAATTCATATCAATCTCTCAGCTAAAAAGAGTTATAAGGAAAAAGAGTTAAATAATTTTATAAGCTTATTTCTGAAATTTTATTATAGGATAATATGGGAGAGCCAATCACATAATCACTAAACAGAGTTTGTTTTAAAATACTTACTGTTAAGTACAGGGTTTGGTGTTAGTGTCACTTTTTAAGATAAAAGATTATTATTACGAGTTCAATTTCAGACCTTCAAATTTTGAGCTGTGGATCTGCGTAGGTGAAAAGAGTATTTATTCTTTGAAGGCTACTGATATAACCTGTGGATCATCTGCATAAGTAGAGATTAAAGACATTTCCATAGATTAGATTGGCTAGGGTAGAAATACAGAAGAAAGTAGGGATATTTAGGATTAAGCATTGAAAATTGTAACATTAAAAAGACAGGAAAGAGAAAATGACTTAGCAAGGGAGATTTCAAAAGAACAGCTAGACATATTGAAGAAAAACCAAGGATGTGCGGGGTTATGGAAAGTCAGAGATAACAGCCAGAAAGGAGGGAGTAGTCAACATAACATATGCTCCCCAGAGGGTCCCAGTGACATTAGTGAGAGCAGTGTTGGTGAGATGATGGGAGTAGAAGCCAGACCAGAGTGGTCTGAAGAGTAAGTAAGCAGTGAAAAATGACAAAGACAGAGAGTCTACACACTTTGGAAGATTCTGCCGTGAAGGGAAAGTGGTGCAGAGAAAGACAAGATAGCAGCCCAGAACATGAGCGATTCAGTGAAGGTTTTCTTTCCTTTGATTGTAAAGATATGAACATGGGTAAAAAGCCAAGGGATAAAATACCTTAAAAGGGAGAGGTTAAAAATAAGAATTCAGGAAACACTAGAAAAAATGGGAGCTAGAAAATAGGTGGTAAAATTAGTCTTTGATGGTTATTGAAAGAGAGAGCAATTTGTTTTTTACAAGAAAAATAGAAACAGATATGGGTATTATGTTCACTGTCCGGGAAGATATAAAAGAGGTCACTTGATGGCTTCTATTTCCTTTGTAAGGCAGAAAGTAAAGCTAAAGCACTAAAGGAGTCTGTAGGGCAGAGGCCTGTAGGTTTGAGCTGAGTAGAAAAGGTTGGACATAGCTGTCATAGGATTAAAAAAGGCTTTAACAGAGAATGGTATGGGCTTGACATACATTGATCCCTGATTGTATTTCCTTCAAATCATACTCTACACATATGTTAAATGGCTACCCTTGTAATTTTTCTGTAACATCATATTACCAAACAAAACAGAGTCTCTACTTTCAACTTCCTCTCCCAAATTGCTCCACTTGTATATATCCACACGAAAAAGCATATCTAGAAATGTACAGCTTCTCAATTATGCATTTTTTTTTCATGTTCCTTTATGAAGAGGATGGTCTTTCCTTGAACACTGGAATTTCCCCCAGAGCACTAGTGCCTTCCTCAAAATTTTTCCTCTAGATTCTTCTGCTAAGACAACAATGACACTAATCTATCAATGGCATGCCCTGCCCCTTTCAGATTGTAGACATTATAAACTTTGTCCTTTTTAGCATGGAAATTGATTTAGTGTGATTGATTTAAAGTAAAATTGTTAATGCAAAGTTATTATGCCTATTTGTAAAAGCAGTAGCAGTTAAGGCAATATATTTCAAAATATGTGATTACTGTATGTAAAAATCTCCATGACCAATTTTTTCATAATTATACATTTGAAACCACTTTTTGAGTGACATATGTAGACTCTGTGTATAACACATAATAGACAAAAACTGCTGCAATACATTTTTAATTTGAAGGGAAACAAGGGAGAAAGAGAAGGAAGGCTGAGCAGACACCATTTCCACTTAGCAAAGAATATGTTTTGTTTTATTGATAAATTATATGCAAGTCCCAGTTATGCTAAAGTGAATCCTTCCCATGCTGGATGTTAATGTTTAAATTATAATTAGTCAAGAAATCTAGTCATGAAGAAAACCTAGGTGAGTGGATGATAACAATGTCTGGAATGGCTCAGAAAAAATTATTATAAAAGTCCATTAAACAATTCATTAGGCATAAACAAAATATGAAATAAAACTGCATAACTTAAGGCTACTTAATGTCTTTAATTTTTTAATTATCAAGGAAATTAACAACAAAGAGTAATCTTAGTATATAACTGAAAAAGAGAATAGTATCTAAAAACAGCAGTCTGCTTTCCTAATTTAGCTTAGTTCATCCTCTAGCTTGCAGTTTGTGTCTTATGATAAATATCTGCTCAAATTTTCCATATAGATTTTCTTATTCCTTTTTTTGAGCAGACAATTTTATGTCATAAAACTTATGCCCTGTAATACAATATTCTTAATTGATTTTCCTTAAAACTATGTAAGAGTCAAGTAAAAAAAAAAAAAGATAGATCCTGTAATAGGAATTACTTAGGAAGAAAAAAGAGGTGATGGGAAAAGAATCTCCAAAATAAAAAATGACCTTCTGTAGTGAATTTCACTGTTTTTTAAGTATGGCAAGAATAAAATGTCTTGGCAGCTGAAACATACTCTTCACCTGAGAGCTGTCAATCATTTCCACTTTGAAAGTCACAGAATTTATGAATTGTCAACACATTTTTTAGGCGAGAACCCAGTGTTCATCGAGAGAAAACTAAAACAAATGCTCAAGTAAATTGAAAATCAAAAACCTGCCCCATCATCTGATTTTAAGAATAGATTAGATATAATCTAGAGTTCATATGTGATAATAATTGTAATATGCGAGGTATGAATGACAAGCAGCATGGCTGTCACTGTGCTTTTCAAGTATGGAGATCAATGGCTTGAGCTGTTTTCTGCATTCTATATAAATTATTTGTCATCGAGCAATCCCCATAAATAGAATTCTCTAATACTGAAACTGCTGACAGCCTTATAGTAGATTTCAGTAGTGGAGGCCTGGACTAAACACACCAACTACATTAGAGGTGGTCCCTGGAGGACAGAATTGAGCTTCCTTGGCAAGGGCACTGTAAGAGTTCCATTTGACTCCTCATTAAACCTCTCATAGGGATTAAAGCTCCTGTTCTGTGGCTGCTATTGTTTCTTTTCCCATAGAGGAGATGGGTGTGACCTACATGGGTACATTTTTAGGTATTTAAGAAAATGTACCCAACAAAAACAAAGCCTCCTACGGATTTAAAAAAAGATCTATCAGTCTCTTGATCATTAAAAACCTTAGTATTATTTCCAAAGAAATAGAGAGCTTTATTTCAATTTGTGAGAATTCATTTTTAAACACCTGTCTCGGGCATCTAAGAGATTCTGTTTTGTTTTGTTTTTCTTTTTATCTTCTGCATTTATCTTTCCTCCAGGAGAATGAGCATGATGGGGAAAATAGTCGGTGATAATTATCTCAGCCTCTTTCTAACAGTGTTGTTGGGATAACGAAATCGGAACAAACATTTTGAAGCAATTGGTGAAGCATACATTACTATATGCACTATGTGTTGCCCATGGCCATTCTTGTTGATTTGGAATCTCGAAAATAGCATAATAAGATTTGCCATATGTTTAAATTATTGTATCAGAAACCAGTCAATAGTTCAAAGAAACACACAGCATACTCTACGGATTGAAAACCCCCGCACTGCTGATAATAACAGCATTCACATACTTCTGGCAGTATCTCCTAGGAAGATTCGCAAGACTGTTATTGTTTAAAGTGCGATAAAAACAAAGGAAACTAGTTTATCCAGCAACAGCTAAGTAAAATGCTTTATTACGAAGAGAAAACTTTGTGATTTTGAAATAATAGCTTGAGTCATCGGCTGTTTAAGTATAGTGTTATTTAATGGAGTATTTATAATGCTAATTACTAACACTTTACTGAGGAATGATTTACTGCTTACTGTTTACTGTCATTCCCTAAAGTGGTCCATATGTACATATGTACAGGCATAAAGAGCTAAGCAAACTTTGATATAAGTGATAAAGAAAATATAGAAAGACAACATAGCAAAATATAATTATATAAAAATATGCATCATTGTGAAAGTTTTTTCTGTTTACAAGATGAATGTATGATTAATAGAATTGCTTTATAACATCCTACATACATCAGTTAAGCCTATATCCATGCATCTACACACATGCATATACACAAAATATGAATATTTTCATATGTGTCTATAATCTACACCACATACTTTAAAATTAAACTCTATTCAGAGAGGAATTGTTGGCAACTTGTATGTATGATTTTGCCACTGGTCTAAACATAGCTGTAGTCTTAGACATTCGATGACTGTAGTGCCACTTTGGGGAGTGGGTGGGAATAGCATGTTGCTTTCAGGAGCTTCAGAATAAGAGGAAAATATATCAAACCAAAGTCCATACAAGTGCTGTCCCAAGAATAATATTTTCAGATAGTCTATGAGTCTGACCCAGAGGTAGGGAGAAACTGACAATATTTTCCCACGAGAAAGAGAAGGTCCTGGCCAACAAAGCATGAGAGTCAGTGCACTAAAGTGAGTAAATGAGGGGGGAGGAGGTGACTAAAAACAAAGCTTCTAAAATAAGACATCAAAGGCAATATTCTCATGTAATTTCAGACCGTTATTTACACTTATGCACATGAGGATTCAATACACATATACATTCATGTAAAAATATTTAATCTAAACCTTTTCCAGATACACATGTATATAAAGTGATTAGGGTTTGGTCCCTGCTCATCTAGAAAAGGCCAAATGAACATAGCTCTGCATCCTTTCCAGGTCACTACTACCTGTGTGACTGAGACAAAGTTGTTGCCTAAACTCCTGTATTCATGACCATACTTACCTTGCCAGTCCCCTGGTGCCCAAGCAAGTCTCAAAGACAAATAGGAAGTTCCATTACTGGCAAGACACAGCAAGGATAATTTATACAACATCAAGGAATGATATATATTTGAACAGTATTCGTCATAGTTTATTTTGACCAACCTCTTTCAAAAATACACGTAGCAACTGAGGGAACATAAATAGTTTGAGGATACATAACTTGGAAGTAGTTGCCTGATCTTCTAAAAAGTCACATATTAGTTATTGATGAATAATTCACATATGTTAAAAAGTAGATGGGTGAAGGTGGACAAAAGGCATAAACTTCCAGTTATAAAATAAATAAGTCACGGAAATGTCATGTAAAGCATGGTGACTATAGTTAATAATATTGTGTTGTATATCTGAAAGCTGCTAAGAGAATAAATCTCAAAAGTTCACATCACATGAAAAAATTTTGTAATTATGTGTGGCGATGGGTGTCAACTAGACTTACTGTGGTGATCACTTCACCATCTAAAGAAACATTGAATCATTATGTTGTACGCCTGAAACTAATATGTTATATGTCAATTATATCTCAATTAACAAATAATACATAAAGGTCTCATGCACCCTTCACCAGTTTCCTCCCAAAGGAACATCTTATATACCTATAGACAGCATCAAAACCGGGAAACTGATATTGGTACAGCTCATAGACCTTATTCAGATTTCACCAGTTTCACATGGACTCATTTGTGTGAGTGTGTGTGCGCACACATGCTCCTATGACATTTTATCTTCTTGGTAGATTTAACTACTACCACAATCAAGGAGCAGAACTCTTTCATCATCACAAAGATCCCTAACATTACCGCTTTTTAATTACACGCCCTCCTTTTCCCTTACCCTCCTTTATACCTTGCTGGTGGGAATGTAAAATGACATAATCACTCTGGAAATGTTTAACAGTTTCTTTAATAAATAAACAGTTTTTTAAAAAGCATGACTGTTTATAAAGATATGTACATATTGTGATTCCCCGTCATATTTCACTTCAAGTGACCTGACATTTTGGTATCAAAGGATAGCCCTTGAAATTTACAAGAACTGATTCCAAGTGGAAAATCATATATAATATAATTGTGTTTCTTCCTCCTTGGTGACTGTGAAATGAAGAGAATGGGGGTATTTAAATGCGATGGAGAGAATAGAAGAAGGGAGACTTATTCTCTCTCTCTCTCTCTCTCTCTCTCACACACACACACACACACACACACACACACACACACACACACACACACACACACCCAGCACTCCATCACTACAGTCGTCACACCACCAGCCTCTTTCAAGAGATACTGGTCCTTCAGAACTGCAACAGAGCGCACATTTAGGAAGATTAAGAGGGCTCTGGGACCTGGTCCTAGAGTTACTCAAGAGGAGTCGGGGAGACCCCACAGAACTCCTGAGTCCCAGAGACGGGAGAGGGTTGGTTGGGGCGGAGCCTGGAGAGGGGCTGTCCGGCGATCAGACACGGCGGGCGCACTCTGGTGAGAGGGCCGGGAGGCTGCTGCCCCTTCCTTCGTGAGTCCGCAGCCCAGAGGAGAAAATCCCTGCTGCCGAGGGCCGCGGCGGGCTGGGCGCAGTGTCCCCGCCTCTCGCTCACCGTGCGGACCCCCCCGAGCCTCCTCCGGCAGAGCCTCGCCCACTCCCACCCCCACCCTCTCCATCCTTAGCTGTTAAAGAGCAGCAGCGCCCGGCACCTTCCTGGAGGACCGCGGGCGCAAAACAGCGAAGGCAGCAGGCGCGGGGAGACGGAAGGGGCAGCATGAGTCCGCCGGGAGCCCCCTCGGCGCCCACGGTCTGAGGCTGCAGCCCGGGTCTGCCTTTGTGAGCCGCCACCGGGGGAGCCCGCCGGCACCACGGTCCCTCGGGGTCCGCGTCCGCTCCGTGATGCGGCACCTGGCCAGGGGGGCGCGCGGCGGCCGCCGCCTGCTGCCTCTGCTCGGACTCTTTGTGCTGCTCAAGGTAGGGAGCCCCGCACCCCGCCGGGCGGTCCTGCCCGCAGCCGCGCTCCGGCGCCCGGGCACGCGCGTCCCGGGGCTCGATGGCCGGGTCGCTGGCACGTCTGGCCGCGCAGCCGGGCGCACGCTTTGTTGTCCTCGCGTGTGCGTGTTCCCGGTGATCTTAAGGGATGGGGTGGGAGAACGGGGAAGTTCGCTCTCTCTCCAGCTTCCACCCTTTGTGCTCGCTCTTCTCCCACCGCTGGGATCCGCATCAGAGGTGGGCTTCGTGGGCAATGCAATGCTTCCTTGGGCGAAATGAGCTCACTTTCTCTCCTAGTCGCTACGCACTGCGCCCGGGTGCTGCTTAACCTCTTCGCCCCCCCCCAAAAGACTGTGCTCCTGCTTTGTCTTAATTTACCTTCTGCTGGAATCATACACCGGAGCTCCCTGGCCGCCAGTGGCATGCTGGGGGGTGGGTCGTAAGCATGGTTTTCTTTGAAAAAGGAGTGTCAGCTTGAGCCTGGAGTCCTAGGACTTCTCTCCCTTTCCAAGTCTTCCTCTCCTACCTGAGAATACCCTTTACAAAGTCTCTAGACTTTTCCCCATCCTCTTTCCAGAGGATGCTACCTCTAAATTTCAATGGTAGTAAAATCTGTGTAATTAACTTTTTCGTGTCTGCTTTGGTACATCCTATCTTGCTTCAGGGTTTTACTTTGAGGAAAAGGAAAAGGAAATGGGCTGCTTTAAAAGGAAACCCTAGTTTGACAACTATCCTGACAACTATAAATACAAAATTTTAAATTTAAGATAGATGTTTGCTCGGAAAGTGGTGTGAAGTTATGAGGTAATTGTCTACCTTTCGTGTCTTCAGTGAGTCCACTTTAGTTTTGTCATTAGTCCTTCCTTTGCATTCTTCTCGAAGCAAACTCAAGTATGTCGACTGGTTACAGGGAGCTATTCTTTCAGCACCACTGACATCTTCCTTAGAAATGGATGAAACATTAATGGATGCAAATGTTTTCTTATCAAAGAGTCGCTTTTTGCTTACATGCGCCATTAATTATGAATGCTTGACAAGGAGACTGTGGAACAGAACCAATGGATTGAGAACAGCGTCAATTTTATATATCCCGTATTTTCATTTATCTTCGTGGAAAACAGGAAAAATAGTTTCAGAGAGAAATAGCAACAGAGTGCATAGAGAAGATTCTAATTTATATTTAATGTGTTTTTACATTTTTAAAGTTATAAATAATATTTTTATTTAAAATCTGGCAAATAATAAGCTTGGTCATATGTTTCACTCTGGGAGGTAGCTGTTCTTTTTGCACACACCACAATGCATTAGACTTATTAAGTTTCTTATTAATGTTTCTGTCAAATTCTGTAATGACTATTTTTATATACAACACTGTGATAAATCTAAAGTGACAAATTGAATCAGCATACATTTTACTAAGTAATAGCTAAGACTTACATGTATGACATTTGATCCAAATCCAAGCTTTGGTACAACTGTAGGTTTTTATTGAATTCTTCATAGTGGGTGAGAATTCCAAAATGGATGAATAATGAATTTGGGAGTGGGGGAAGAGTGCTGCAATTAAAATGTAAAAACTGTGACAAAGTTCTAATAAAAACTGACACTGGAATGAGAAAATGGCTTAATGATATCCTCACTGCCTGTAACAGAGGTTCATCATGTTCCACATACAGGCGTATTCCTGAACATTTGCAGATTAGTGTCAATTGTGGGAAACTGCATCACATAGCAAATACATTGATAAAGCATGTCACTTAAATAAATATTATAATTAGACAAATAATTTTGTAAAGGAAATCTTTACTCTCCATTTTATGCAAAGGCAGTGTTTAGTGTCACATGAATGTAAAGTAGACCAGAGGAAGGGGAAAAACAATATATGTATGTATGCTGAATGCCCACTATGTGCTAGTCAGTCTTCCAGGTGTTTCACATATACTATTTCCTTTAATCCTATTTTGTTACATTTGACAAGAGATGTTTAAAGTGACAAATTGGGCAATAAGGTAATTAATTTACATTTTTGTAATAGCATATTACATGGTAAATTGGGTACATAGTAGAATCTCTTTATGTTTTAAGATACTTTTGCATTCAAGGTCCTGAATAAGAGTCAGCAAAATAGACCTAATATGCAGGTAGCAATAGAAACATGGGGAAAATATCCCATTATTAAATAAGAAATTGTTGATTGAATTTCAGTGATAAAATATGAAAAGGTCTGTGTCTGCTGAGTCAGAAACAAATTGTTCCTCCAACCCCTCCAGTAATCTTTGTAGTTCTCATTACATCAATAAATCTTTCACTACTCCATTTGAAGTATTCCCCATACAACACTAAAAATTCCTAAATTCATAAAGTTACAGAAAATCAAATATGAGGTTTAATTTATAGTTTTTTCTTTTTTACAAATCAGAAATAAGTAGCTTGGTATAAGTGGTGGGAAAGTTTGAAAATTTGAATTTGTATGATCAGCTACAACCACTTCACCGAGGCAGCCAAATGTGCCTGGTCATGGATGTCATTGTGCATCATTTCTCATCCATGGCTTTGTGATGGCACATGTAATCAGTCATCTTGGATTGTCTAAATCGTCCACTGTATGTTGTGAGGTGAATATCTGCATAACTGATGTTGTATATATACAATGTTGCTTATAAAATTTTTTAATTTAATAATTAATATTAATTGCATATATTAGAAAGCAAAAGTAGAACTCTATTATCAAACATATTGGGAGCTTACCAGTCTTAAAGTCTTCTACTTCCATACGAATATAAATGGAATATTTAATTTATCTGGTGAGTCTTGGCTCTTGTGTGTCTTCCCATAATTAACTATGAAAACAATGGAATTTCTCCCAGCTATTTGATCTTTATCAAACCTCTCCCTAAAAATTGCTTTCTGTATCAGTTCACTATTAGTAATTTGTTGACTAAGATGCAAATTGTAAAATATAACATCATAGGAATTTAAACTCTTCCTTCCCTGAAATTATGCTCATCAGTAGTCCACTGGAATGTTTCCCTAAACTTGTAAGCTTGGCGTGAATCTTTTCTTTCTTAACTTTCTCTATATTTCCTTCCATTTTTGCTCTTATCTGATTTAAAATCAAAGAACATTAAATTTGAAAAAAGTCTTAATTATATTTTCCGAAAGAGGTTTATGTTTAATTCTATAAAGCATGTGTTATGATGCTGGCCATAGGACTCTTATTCAGGATAAACATCCACTTTCCAAAGTCTATCTACCTTTGCCCACTTCCCTGTGTCACTCTATCTCCTTATTTTCCCTTCCCTCCCTCTCCCTTTCTCTCTTCCCTTCTTTCTGCCTCCCCCACCCCCCTACACAGAGTTTCACTCTCTTCATTGACAATTTATCCTCATTATATATTATATAATATTGGCAGAGGAATCATATCTTTTCATATTTCTGAACAACCTGGACCATCCTCCCAGCAATAAAGTTTGCTCCTCCGTCAACTGACTCCTTTGATAAATGTTGTTGCCAATGTTTGAGAGAAACTCTTTTACATGTGACATCACCAACAAGTTGGAAAAGGTTCACTTGACTGGGCTTCTACAGGAGATTGGTGATAATCTTCCCTACTGTGCACATGTGTTTGTTCTTTGTTCTGTGAAAGATTATATAGTGGGAAAGAATAGAAAGCTCATACTATACCTCTGCTTCATTTTGGCCTGTAAAAAATACACAGCTATATACCTAGGCAATTAAAAGCAATATATGAGTTGTACTTTATCTTTAAACATAGCACTATTTCTAGCATCTAAATATCCAACTAAAGGTATTTAAATTTATAAGCACAGAAACTCGAGTCTTATAAATATAATTCTCACTTGAGTCTTGAAGGCGTGCAAGACTTTAGTTGTACCATTACAAAACATTGTAACAGACAATAGCATGGCAAAATAAAAGGCTTAACAGTAATGACCACAGATATTTATTTCTCATTTTCTTCCTAAATTAATGCCTTTAGGTACATACTTCCAATGCTGTTGCAGTTTGG
This sequence comes from Cynopterus sphinx, assembly GCA_030015415.1. Taxonomy (NCBI): domain Eukaryota; kingdom Metazoa; phylum Chordata; class Mammalia; order Chiroptera; family Pteropodidae; genus Cynopterus; species Cynopterus sphinx. The sequence continues at coordinate 149,132,916 of CM057380.1, read as the reverse complement.
GGAGCATAGCCCCAATGCAATGATGAGTTTTACTGGGAAGAACTTAGTGTCTTTATTTAATTACTCCAGATATGTTGTAAATATTTTTGAAATAAAGAAATGTTTATTGCACCTTTTTTTTTGTCTCCCACTGTGCCTGTATGTGGCATTTGGCATATAATTGAAGATTAATAGACAAGATTCAAATTTTTGTCATTATATAATTTTGACAGAAATGTTAAATATAATAATATTGACTTGTGAACACATCTTTAAGGAAAATATGAGAAAATTATTGTTATGTGAATTAAGTCTTTATAATTACAATGCAGTCATTACACTAAAAAAGTTCCTTATATTAAAAACTATTAAAATCAAAAATAAAAATACTGATGTTATTTTTCCAAAAAAAGTAATATTCCTGATTGCTCATTTATTCATCAGTGTTACCTCAACTGCTATTTACTGTCATCAGTTAAAAAGTAGAGTTGAAGTACTAGGGGAAATGCTCTCCTTACCTCTGTACGTGACCTGCTACTTTAGCCAGTATCAAAATATGCAGGTAATATTCTTGTTTCCTCTTTCATGTCATCCTTCTGTGACCACTGCCAACCAGAACTGACAAAGATTTCTGCACTACCTTAATTAAAATTCCTCTAATTTTTTACCAGAACTTTACCCTTAAGAGATAAAACCTTTTCTATACCGTGGTCTGGGTTGTATCTGTGGGGATATTTAATTCAGGGCATAATCCAATGCCTTAAAGAACTCCTCTGTGGTGGTCTTAGAGACCCACTAGTATCAGCTCTTTTCACTTAAATAAATATGTGAGAGACTTCTTTGTGCACTCATGTCATTGATTTGAGGAGCTGAAACAAGATTAATATGACACAAGGAGAGTAAGCAAGAGAGTGAATGGAGTGGGATGAAACTAGAGACAAAACACAAGGCTTTTGTCTTCTCTCCTGGTGCTATTGACTTCAGCAGGTTCTACCAGTCATTCAGAAGAATATGTGAGTAACTTTATTAAACACCTTGCATGTAATCTATGATTACTAATTACTTCTAGTCAACTTGTCATTTTGTAAGCTTGTCCTATGTTTTCAGAATGCCAATCTTTAGTTTTTGTTTGTTTGTTTGTTTGTTTTTGTTTTTAACTCTGAACTTTGCATCTTCAAATTTATTTCTATAAGTAAAACCATATCTTATTTCTCTGTCAGAAAATCATCTTTAGTTTATTCATTCAGAGTCTAATTCTCTAGTGAAACATGTGGACGTTTTGTAGGAACTCTGGTTACCTAAAAAGTCAACTTCTGAACATATTAAAACCACCAACCAGAGGGTGTTTGACACATGATTGTAGAGATTTCTTGATTTTAAAAAAGATTTTTCTTTGCTTTTTTTGTTAAAAAATTGAGGTGAAAGAGAGAAAAATGATACACACTTGGAAAAATACTTCAAAAACAGAGAATCAGAATTGGAAGAAGGACTCTGAGGCTGAGATTTGTATTACAAATTATAAATACATGTGGTAATTTCTGTAAGAAAATGAATATAGTGAAAATCAAAGAATCAAATGAAAAAAGTTTGATAAAAACAAATGTATTGCTGTTCTATTTATATGCAAATAAATGACTTTTTTTTTATCAAACACTCTTTATTTGTTTGTTTTTTTCACTTTTCCTAAATAGAAATGTTGTGCAGTCTATTTTCCTAACAAAACTGTTCCTATCACAAAGTAAATTAAAACCAAATGAATCTGGTGATTTTTGTACTTTTACTAGCAAAAAAAAAGAGTAGGGATGAAATTGCAAGGTAGGAGTCCAAAATCAAAATTATGGATTTTTAATACTAATGTATATGTGACTTAAATGATGAATGTTTCTTTTTTAATATTATCTCATTTAACTATTTTTAGATAATTGATACTTTTGTTATTTTTTCTCCTTCTGCTCACCAATTTTTTAAAAATACATGCTTTATGTGTGAGAAAATATCATCATGAGTCTACCTTAACCCTCTTTCTTTATTCTGACCCTCTTGCTGACCAAATCAAGTGCAGTGAAATTTCTGTCCTTTGCCTTGAACTCATTCCCATGACCAACAATGGTCTCGTGTACTGGTCCCAGTGGTGATTCCCTCTTGATTTCACCCATAGGAGCTTGTGATTGGCACATTCAAACCAGCTGTTGGAACATTCCACAGAATCTTCAGTGCCCTCTGTGGTCCTGTTTGAGTCTGGCTCTTAACTGCTTGTATTTTACTTTCTGAATCAGGATTCTACTTTGATGAACTCTAACATTCCTGCTTTTTGATTCTGGTTTTAACTTCTAATTAATCTCCCTGTGTCTTTTGATCTTCTTAAACATCTTAGAAACTTTCTTGGCTGACCAGTCTTTTCCCAAAGTCAGACGGCCACTTTGAGAAGTTACTTTTTTTTCTTCAATACTAAGTCTGTCTTTTGGATCCCAGGATAATGATTTATTGCCTGATTCCATTCCATTAGTCAAACATTTTATTGAGCTTCTATTGTGTACCAGGAATTCTATTAGATATGGTAGGTATAGGAAGGAAATCAGTTGAATTCTCACAAATAATATAATGGGAAAATAAACATAGAAAAAGGAAACGTCATTAAAATGCAGTCATGACAGAAGAAAATACAGGATGGCAGAGGAGAGACACTTAACTCTATCTTATGGTGTGGGAAATGATTTCTTATAAGTTGAGATCTGAGCTGAGTTTTTAAGTATAGATATGAGATGAGTTAGTAAAAATATGAACATACAGGCAGAAAAAACTGCATGAGCAAAAATGCAATGCTGTGTGTCAGCACCGAGCTGACCAAGAAGGGAAGGTTTGATGCCGAGACACCAAGTTGGAAGAATGCACAAGAGGCCGACATGAGAATGAAACGGCAGACACCAACTTTATTGTGGGGAGCACACTTCTGTTGCGGGGAGCAGGCTTCTGCTTCTGTTCTTCTGCTCCCCTTCTTGTGATCCCCTTCTGCTCCCCAGGGGACCACATGGCTTTACATATATCAGAGTACAATAGTGGCATTCAGCCACACATGTGTGATACAATAAGCTGAATTATGTTTACATATGTTAAGCGCAGGCACTCTACTGCACTAATGTAATATTCTAAATCTGGGGTTCTATTCATAGCCATGAGCCTGGATCATAGCTAGACCTGGGACCAGCCAAACTTGGGACCCACACTGTGAAAACATAGCAGGAAAATACAAATGTTTACAGAACAAAATTAAACGATAGAAGCCAGACCAGGGAGACTCTTATATGCTGCAGCAGAAAGCAGAGTCTTTATTCTCTAGGTGAGGAAGATTATTGAAGGGTTTAATCAATATTTAATGGGATAAGAATTGTATTTTAGATGGAGCCTTTGGCTGTAAGAAAGGCTATCCCAAAGGTGGAGCAAGCCTGGTAGCAGTTAAACTGCTAGAAGATTATTAGAATTGTCCAATTAAGAGGTGACAAACATTAACACTAGAGTGATGGGGAAAGAAACTAAAGAAAGAGAGAGGGTGTTTAAAATAACTAAACTGACAAGACTGATTAAATGTGGGAAACTGGGGAGAAAGGGCCCAAGAGTAATTTCCAGATAATGGGCACCTTTGCCTGGGATGTTGCATGGATATTACGAGAGCATGTATAGTGGGTAGTGGCCATTCCCCTCCAGATTAGCTTACCCCCTTCTCCACCCTGCTCAATGCCAGGAAGCTTTCTTGTAGAGACTACTTCTTCAGGATCTTTTGCCCCTTGGCCTTTAGTGAGTTTGACTAATAGGAGCCACTAGCAGAAGATTACTGGGAGGAGAGAGAAAGCAGAGCACGCGTTCCCCATCTCCGCCTTGACTGGCCCTTGTTAAGCAGTGGCTTCATTTCTTCTTCTAACCCAACCCAACACTTCTTATAAGAAAAAATTTTCATCAAGTTTTAGAAACAACTTCCTCCCCTTGTCTCTTTAGTGTAATAGTTTCTCACTGCTGTTTGTCCCTGGATACTTTTCCATCCCTCCTCAGTACCATTATTTCTGCTTCATATCTTAATTATAGTCCCTTGATTAAACCCTCTAGGATTTCCACTGAGTGTCCTGCTGCGACCCCAACTGACATAGCACATATTAAGTTGAATTCTAGGTGCCTAAAGAAACAGCTACTCGAATATGATATAATGTCTAAGAGAGAAGGCAAACCTGGAGATGTGAATGGGGAAGGCAAAGGAGAAAAGAGCGGTGGGCCAGGATGGAACCTGGAGGAGCACCAGCTTTTCATAAGGAAGCTAAAAAGATGAAGGAGAAACATCCAGAGGGGAACGAGAGGAAAGCATGATCAAGGAAACCTGGGGTCTAGGAAATTCCAAATGGGAGGGATGGGCCAACATTAAATGCAACAGAGAAGTCCTGTAAACTAAGATCTAGAAGATATTCTTGGACTGAGATATAGGTAGGCTGCTTGTCCCTGTGGAGCTTAGGAGGTTCTGGGAATCGAAGAGTAAAGGACTAGCTGCTTATTTGTTAGAAGCACAGGTGTCAGGTCGGAGAGATCTGATTTCAATCTCAGGTCTCAGCTGTGCCACTTACCAGCAGCAGTATGTGGTGCAAGTTATTTCACCTCTCTGGGGCCCCTTTGCTGATCTATTGTATTTATCTCAGAGGATTTTTGGCAGGAATAAGTGAGATAATAACCACTTTAAACAGTGCCTAGAATACAGTAAGCACTCAATAAGTATTACATACAAAAAAATAAAAAAGAGAAGGAAAGAAATAGGACAATAATATTGCCAAAGCAAAATCAATAGATAGAACAATAAAAATGTATATAGAGCTATAGAGCAGTATCTTCCAAAATGTGCTCCATGAAATATTAGAGACGTGCAATGTTAGCAGATGTTATTAAAAATAAACACCTTTGCCGTGACATAAATTGGGGCAATAATTCTTTAAACTTTGTTTAAACCAGTATTAATTCATTTGTTATTATTTTTGTGCCATGATTTCTTGGAAGGTTTAGTATGTTAATATTTATGATTTCATCCAAAAGGGAATTATAGTTTATAGAGTTTTCCGGGTTTGACTATAGAATTCTTTTTCTAAAAGTGATTCATGGGAATAGTGAATACTCTCTAAGAAAAAATATCTGTGCTTGTACACTAAATATCTTTTTCCTTTATCTTTTTTTTAAATGATAAATGTAATGTTGATGATAAAGAAAACATAACAGCAAGATCAATTATAATTTAAATCTCAGAATTAGAAAAATTATCATGAAGGAGAACAGCCATTCCAAACTTTCTTATCAAAGATCGATGTCCAAGAAACTCTCTTAGAAGAAAAAAATGTACATATTCTCCTTATTTCATGGATTGTGTCAACTCTGGGTTTGATAATTATACATACAGAATATTCCTTTGGATTTTGACTGTTAAAAAAGTAGAAAATTCATTTTAACACTATTTTCAAATATGATTATATTAATATATGACAAGAGAATAATATGTTTCATTTAGTACATTTCATTGAATCATAAAATTATGCTTTTTGAAAATCATCTAGTTCAAAACGCAAGCCTTACTTAAATCTCATCTGTAATATTATGCCAATTGGTCATAAATGGTGAAATTACTATTAGCTGAGAGGTGGCTGTTCCATGCTTAGACAACTGTTATGTTGCTTGGTTTGGCTTGGTCTTGAGATGAACTATTTCTGGTTGTAGCTTTCACATATTACTTCTATCTCTGCTTCATTTTAGCAAACACTATGCTGTAATGGTTTCTGCTTTCTTACATGCTATGAATAACTGTTTGGGCAACACATCCAACAGGTTATAAAGATCAAATGTGAAAAAGTTGTCATCTCACTGTCCTGTCCTTAGCCTTCCATCACACCTCTTTAAAATGTTTATACCAGCCCATGTTTTCTGCCTATTGCTCTTTCTTCTCTTTCATGGCCATAATAACTAGCTGGGTGGAAGACAATCTCATTCTACCATGATGAATCACGGTAAGGAGTTGAGAGTGCAAGTGTGAGAAAAATGCTTTGCACATCGTAAGCATTCTATAAATGCAGGTTTTATTTTATTCCAGTCTGCTGAAGGGCATTTCCTCAATATATTTTCCCTGAAAAGCCAACCTAAAATCACCCTTATCACTCTCAAATTTTACTTTTACCCAGGTTTATTTTCTTCAGAGAATATATCACTTACTACATGCCATTGTATTAGGTTTTTATTATTACTTGCTCCTCTGTGAAATATTGTAGGTCCCATGGGAGCAAGAACTTTATCCATTTTATTTGCTGATACATCCCCACTGCTGAAAGAGTGCCACAGTAGATGCTCAGTTTGTTGAATATCTGTCGAGTGAATGTTGAATGAATAAATGGGTGACAGAGGTCATACTTAAGGTATGGGACAGACTCAAGACAGAGGAATAGCAGACTGCAAGCATGCAAGCACAGGAAATGGAGTCAATGCACAGCAAAATAAACTAGGAAGGAGGGCCTATCAGATGGTCAATGCTTAGTGGGGAGATGATCTAGAAATGCTATTTTGTTGATCTTGTGGAGGGAGCAGAGGTTCTGTTACCACAAGTGAAAACAAACTCTTCTCTAAATGAACTTCATTCTTGTGAAGATAAGGCACATGAGGACATACATTTTTTTTTCTTCTTACTTGTTTATCAGGTCAGAATAATCCACCAAAGACAAATAACATGTGTCTAAGTAAACAGATTCTCTCTTATGACAAATTCTCATCTGTAATTAAATAAAAACTCAGTTTTTCTGATGATTCCTCTATCTTATTCATTGACTGACTATGCATATAATTTACTTTAACTTCTAAGACAATGTAGTTTTCTGAATTTTTATAATCTAAAGATGTTTTTTTCTCAGCTCTGCCATTTGAAAATATCAAAATAAAAAGAATTTTTAAAATAATTTTATTTCTTATTTTTCTCTCACTATGCATGTTGATACATCCAGATTAGTTCTAGACCACTAAAGACATTTCTGAAAACTCACACAAATAACTGAAGCTCAGTTGATCAATTATTAGCTTTTTTCCAACACTTAAAACTTATGATTCCATTTATTCCTGGAAAATACATTTTTAATAAAAAAAAATGCATATGGGTACTACATAGAAGTTTTAAAAATAAATTTTAGAAAATTAGTGTTTTTTTTGTATAAGGTTTCAATAGGTAACAAATGTTCATTTTTATACTCAGTTTAATATGAGATAGTAAATATTTTATTTAAATGGGCAGTTAAGTAAGCTAATTAAATTAGCATTATATTCACTCAAATGTTTGTATACATACACCAAAAATTTAGATTGTCAAGGTTTTCAAGTGATTAAAATATAAAAACATATGCTTAAAACAAAAGCTATGACTTATGAAATTCATTATTTCACTAGAGAATTGAAAAGTGTTAAATTACCTTGTAATATACTATAGTGCATCCATAATTTTATACTGTACTAGTAAAATGTAGAAGTTTGGGTTAGCTGTAATTTTTTCTGTGATTTGGTGTTGATAAATCAATATATACTGTAGAGCCAAAAATAGGGGGAAATTGTGATCAGATTATTTATACACTCACATACATGGCTAAAAGGAGGTTCTCCCCTCCATTAATGTAAGATAAGGAGAAGTGCATCTAAAGAGCATAAAATAACAATAATTTGTGATTATTAAAATATTTTTCTTAAGTTTAACATTTTTTAATATCAAATAAAAATTTCTAGAAATCTCTAGGATCACATTTATATGATTCTCTTTCTGTCTCTTGCGTTGCTGCGTCAGAATTAAGCTAATCATTATATATCACACTTTCTCTCAGATAAACCAGGAATTTTCTGTTTAAGTTAAGTGGGTGGTCCATAGAATAGACATTTGAGTGATCTTGCTATGGGATTTCTATTTACTTTGACATTGTGCTGAAAACTAAATTGTAATCATAAAATGGCAGTGTTCTTGCTAAATTCACAAAGTTTAAGCACCTTATTTACAATAAATGCCAACACCATTAACCCAAGAAATACCTTATTACTTGGATGTACTTAAAATATCTAGATTTTATCTAGAAAGAAAAATTGCCTTCTTAAGTTTCTGAATGTTAAGTTGATTAATAAGGTGAATAATAAAAGGCCAAGGGAATTGTGTATTGTCTGTAATGTATTATTCAACGGTGATGAGTTTTTTGATTTTCCCTTAAAGAATTATAGAAAAAAAGACTTATTATAAAATACACTGATACAATAGAGTTATTTACATATAAATATGGTGTGATTCAGCCAATTTTATTTTGCATCATCATGGGGAATTTCCTCTACAATTTCTCCTAACTAAATTATACCTTTTAATTATTCTCTCAGAAATTACAATAGGCTCACTTAAAATGGTGTGATTCTTGGGACTTGTAATATGGAAATTCTGGTTTTGTTGAAACTGTGCTAAAATGATGGCAAGGACTTAGAATTAAGAACTTTATTCTAAAAGCTTAGCTTATAATTTTTTTTCTTTTTAATTAGCTAAAACTGTTAAATCTGCCAAAAATCAACCACTTTTTAGAGGTGCTCCAGGTTGCTTTCTTTACTTCACTTTTGTATACAGTTGACCATTGAACAATGAAAGGGGGATCTCCCGTCCTCAGTCAAAATTTCACATATAACTTTTGACTCCCCAATAACGTAACTACTAGTAGCCGTCTATTGACCAAATGCCTTACTGATAACATATACAGTCAGTTAACACATATTTTGTATTTTACATGTTTTATATAAAGTGTTTTTATGATAAAGTGAGATAGAGAAAAGAAAATATCAAGAAAATCATAAAGAAGAGAAAATGCATTTATAGTGTTTATTTTAAAAGTCTGCTTATCAGTGGCCCACATAGTTCAATCTATGTTGTTCAAGGTTCAACTGTATTTGTGACTAACAAGAGACAACTATGTCTTTAAAGTCGTTTTTCATCTGACTAATGCAACATCTTTTTATTTTATTTTTTTTGAAGGTTAATCAGGGACTAATGAGAATCTTTCCATTAAAATTCTTGTTGCTTTGCTGAGGCTTTTAATTAGTGTTTTTACTGTGTGTCTTCTTATGGTTCTAAAGTAGGGAGTTCTTAATTTGAAATTTTTAAGTTAGTCTGAATCAGGCATGCATTACCATACATGAGAACTGTCTAATAATGTATTTAGAAATAGAAAACTGATACATGTTCACTGTAGAAATGCGTAAAATACAACAGACAGAAAAAGAAGAAAGTAGTCATTCCTATGCACTCCATTCCAATATAACTACCACCTGGGGATTTATCATTTAATTTTCCCCTATGTCTGTATATCCAAGTGCAAATGTAAAAAGGGGGGAAATAGTATTAAACTATCCTACTCTGTTAACATGCTCTTTTTACTTAAATGTATTATGGTGTTATGGTAAATTTTAAGACCTGAACATTTTCAGTCCTCTGCAATTCGACATTAAGCCATAGTTCTACAGGTAAATTATATCTAATTCCCAATTTTATTTGTACCAGTGAAGGACATAAATATTGGTCATAGCCTTTAAGTGTTGGGGGCAATCACCTACATGTGTGTTTCCCATTTGTGTGATTATTATATAGAAAAACTTAAAATGCATTTATTTCTTTTTTTCTCTATAGCTAAATGCTATGCAAAAGAAAAAAAAAAGAAAACACCTTAAAAATATAAGCTTTTTAGTCAAAAGATATAGAACTGAATTCTATCTATATTCCTTGCTAGATGTGTGGCATTTGGCAGTATACTGACTTCTTCAGAAGGCACAAATTACAGTGGCTGCCCAGATCACCAATTCAATGTTGCCATCTTCTCCACCACCTTCTTTTTATCTTTAGAAGAAATCTCTTCTTTTTTGATTTATATGGTCTGAAAGGGAGATAGCATCCTCCTGCTTCATTTCAATGCCCTGGACAGAGTGTTCACTCAAAGCATGAATTGTGACCTAAGTTAAGCCCATTTGGGGGTTCACTGACCACTGTCTCTGAGACCGGCAAATAACCCAAGCCAGACAATCGAAATCTGTCCCTGTAATTGCATTCAAACTGGCAATAGTAGGGGAAGAGTACTCTTCTTTCCAGCTGTGGAGCTAAAACATGAGTAGTTTAAAAATTGTCCCCAACCAAAAAACTGACTCACAAGAAAAAAAAAATTTCTAGCATAAAAGGAGGAGGTAGGAACAGCAGAGACTTCAGCAAGACTAACTTTTATTTCAGGAAGACTACCTCATTTCTCAAACTCCAGAGAATCGCTTCACAGGTACTCAAGAAGATTACAAAACAGTGACCTACCAGAATAAAATTTAATTTATTGTAGCTGAGAAAGCATATCAGCAATGCTTTGATCTTTAAGTAATCTGAATTAGAGTGATTATATAATTTATCATACCAACCAGGGCACTTTCAAGAGTGAAGATCTTTATGCTAGAATAACACACGTAAATCGGCCTGTTCTCCTCTAATAACCAGGGCGGATGGTTACTCCTTCCTGAATATAACAAACATGTTTAATGTAGCATGTAGCCACTAGCTCCTCACCCATCCCACCCATCTCACCCATCTCTGAAAACCTCTGTTCCAAAAAAGGTGAATTAGCTATATCAGATGAATTGTAATTATCTTCATCAAAAACTAAAACCTGTGTGGGACTGTTTATATTAGTTTTGTTGTATTAGCCAAATATTGAAAATAACCAAAATGTCCTTCAATAAGTGAATGATTAAACAAACTGGTACTTCATACCAAATAATACTACTTAGCAATGAAAAGAAACTACCTGTTGATATACACAGCAACTTAAATGAATCTCAAGAAAGACATGTGATTCTATTTATATAACAGTCTTGAAATAAAAAAATCATGATATGGAAAACAAATTCATGGTTGCAAAGGATCAGAGATTTGGCAGGGTAGGCATGGGGGTGTACATGGCTATGATGGTCACGAGGATGGGGAGCATGGCACAGGGAATGCAGTCAGCAGTAATGCAATGGCCAGAGGAGAGAAAGAGCAAATATGGGGATCATTTTATAAACTACATAAATGTCTAACCAATTTATTGTATACTTGATTGTACTGGTGGCTACATGAGTTATACATGTGATAAAAGTATATAGATTTATACACACACACACAAATGAACACATATATAACTGATGAAATCTGAATAAATTCTGTGGATTATAGCAATGTTAATCTTATAGTTCGGATATTTTTTTGTTTTGAATATTTTCTCACTCTGATATGCACACGTCAACATCTTAGGAGGCAGGGTGGAGGGTATATAGGACCTTCCTATACATTTCTTTGTCTCAAAAAAAGGTTTAAAGGCTTATTGTACTTATTTTATTTTGTTTTGTTAAGTTTTGTTTTTGTATCTGACACTCTGCTAAGTATTTTAACTGACTAATTGACAGATATAGCCTCTGTCTTATGAGGACTGTTTCCGAAAGATAATAATTACATTTGTGGGGAAAGTAAGGCTATCTAAGCAAATGTGGAAGAATTCAGGAAAATACACAATAAAACCCCATCAGCTGCAAATTCAAATGCATTATGAGGAAAGTTGCATATCGAACTATCTTCTTATGAGATTTATCTACTGAGTCCTGGAAATGACTAAATGGTTAAGGCATTCCCATTTATAATTCCCATAACACTAACATTAAAACATTTTAATGACTCTTCAGAGTATCAGTTAAAAATAGAGTCATCAAAATTACCATTGCAGGAGATAAGGACAAAATATTTTATTGGTTGATGAAATAATGCCATTCTTTTATTCTTTAAGCAATTATTAAGTAACACATCTGGAATATTATAAATAAATTAAAATGAAGTGGAATATATAAAACAAGCTTAAGAAGCTTGATTCAACAGAGGAGCTGAATGGAAGATATATGAAAGTGAATATATGTGTAAATATTTCAACCAGTCAATCATCAAACGTGTATTAAATTGGACCTGTAAGGAAGACTCTGTGTTCATGATTTTTAAAACTATAAAACAAAGTCATGCCATCAGGAAGTCTGTAATATTAGAAAAAATAACAAAAATGTTAAAGGGCAATATATGACGATACTGTAGCAAAAGCCTGAAATAGTAGTATATTAATTTGCAAATGAATGAGAAAACAACTATATTCAGCTAAGTGCTCTTGCATTCAGATAAGGAAGGAGGCACTTAGCCATAAAAGAGAACTGGTTTCATGAAAGAAGAAAATTTCAGTCTGAATCTTGTCTGATAGAGTTCAGATAGATGGTTAAGAAAAACATACTAGATTAGAGACACAGAGGATCAAAAGTAGAAACATGAAAAAATATAAGTTATGTCTAGGAGGCTGAAATAAAACACAGAGCATGAATGAATTCAGATCCTGAAGAGGATGTGTGGTTGGAAATGATGTGGAAAAGGTGGTTTTGCCCGGCCATGAGCTTCGATTCATAAGCTTCTGTTCAATAGTGCTACAAAGGCAAACATTTGAATGAGCATTGGCTCAGCAGTGGTATGCAGGAAAAAATTATCATACCTCATTTTAGCTTTAATTGCTTTTATAATTCCGAATTTGCTGTTAAATGCAAATGCTTAATTCTAAGTACGTGTGCTCTGTCTTAATTAGATAAAATAATCCTCTGTTGCTTGAGTAGTTCAGTAAATTAGTCCCTAGATTTCAACTCCCCTGGATCATGTAGTTTATGCATAAATCTGAATGCACTCTTAGAGATAAATAAAAAATAAATGGACAAGTTGTAACTGTCAGCATACTTTCAAATTTATATCCCGTGCATGTGACCAAAAATTTGCCACGTCTCTTACAGTAATTATAATTCCTGTATGTATGTCCCTACACTTGAAAAATTTCTCCTGCAGTTTTACATTTTATTATAACTATAAGCTAAAATTACCATTTGCTAGTCAAAACTAAATAGAAGATCTAAACCTTTCTGTTATATACACAAACATCATACAACTCAGCAAACAGCGTCCTACACGTAGTACCATATTTGGATATAAGGTATGTCCCAGAGGAATCAACTGATACGAGTATCTTAGGCAGAAATTAGAAGTTCTTCCAAATCTTACTGCTTTGGAGATGATGATGATTATACTGACAACGACTACTGTTTATTGAGTGGCTGCTGTTCATCAGGAACTGTCCTGGAGACTTTATGTACATGATCTTATTCCATTATTATATATTTCTGTATATAATTATTATCATTTCAATAATGGGGAAACTGAGTTTCAGTGGTACTGAAGGAGTTAGGAATAAAACTGAACACAGAACCCATGCAAACTATACTATATTGTCTTGTGTGAAAACACTGACATGACACTTTTATTTCCCATTCACTAATGCACTGCTGCCTCTTTCTCTCATTCTAGAAATATCCTGAGACACAGGTGAATGAATTAGTTTCTAAGTCCTTGGTGGGGACTACTATTTGGACAGAAATGGGATATGGGTTACTCCTGGGGATAGTTGGTTACTGCTCACAAAAAAAATCTTTTTTTGTAGTTTCTCCTTCTGTCAGTCTGTCAGTCACATAGTCCCAGATAAAAGTCTGCTTACTGTCAGAGGGTTCCTATAAATCCAAAGTGTCAGATTTATACCTTTGTTTATCACCTTCTTCCATTTAAAAGATCTGGGGCTTTAGCACTTTGTAAGATAATTGCACCTAGCTGAATGTAATGTGATGTGCTGTGCTTCAATTTTTAAATGTCCAGAACATTTATGGTCAATGACATAAGTACCCAGGAAGATTTTTGCCCTGGCTTAAGAAGTCTGTATGAGATTTTGTGGCTTGATGGCTTTATACGACATTTACACCTCAGACATGCCTCTCTCTCTATGAAAGATACCACCTGGACAAAAACAATTTTAACACGAATGTCTTCCTTTTGATTGCATTAGATTTGCAAATTAAACAGATTAATGGTAGTGTTCTGCGTTTCTCTCAGCTCTTCTGTTTAATGCTCTTATCTGACAAAGTGTAAATAGAAGACATAATTAATTACTCATGACTTGCATGTCAAGTTGTATAAAAAATTACATCCCAAAGAGGCCCCCTTATTACATTTCTGACTGTTCTGTGAAATTAGTTTTGCAAAGAAAAAACATACCTGAAGATAAGAGTTTTATTTGTTTTCCTTTTTATTTGATTTATTCAAGTACCTGTAAAGAGATGTAAAAAAAAAATTAACTATTAACACATTTTTAAGGAGCTTACTTCATTTGCTTGAGGGTATGTTATATTTCCTTGAAAAACATTTTTCTGTTTATTCATTAGATAGTAAAATATATGTTATAAAATATATATATATATATAAGTTATAAAAATGATATGCTTCAGCAGAAGGTATGCCCCAGAATATGACTGTTTATTACCGCTTCAACATATCCTACTGGGAAAGTGATTAGCCAAGCACACTATGCCATCCCATCCCTTCTCTAAATTGTCTTAATCTTGAGCTTGGAAGAGTACTACTGTGACTGAAAAAAATAGGATAACTGTTCAGCTATTTATTCTCTCTGAACTGTCTGGAGTTGATCTGAATGAAATGAAGTCTCTGCTTTAACTGGAGAGCTCAGCATTTCATATTTAGCTCTCAATCTGTTTCATGATAATTTTTGAAGGAACAGACGGCTCATGACAAAACGTGCTGTTATTAAAGGTGTACTGCCTTTGTAGGTATCTATCATTCTGAAGCAAAATGATAGCTGGAAAGAATTTTAGAATGAGCATATTTTCTAAGTTTTAAATAGGTATTTAACAAAGTGCCTCAGGTTAGAACAAAAACAAGTATCTGATGAGAAAAGAATGTTAGAGTTATCAATGAAACAAGACAGCACAGAGAAAAGACTGCTTGCCCACAGTCACTCGGTTATTTCACCTGTAACAATGAGGATCATAATCACTCCTACTTTACAGGATTACTGTGCAGTCTAAATGTGATTATCTTTGAAAGCACTCTATAAACTTTAAAGCACAATTTAAATATATATTATCTTACTAAAAATAACTGCATCTCCATTTCATTTGCTCTGGTATAGAAATATTTTCTTTCTCCACATTTATGTGTATCTGTCTATGTGTGTAGTAGTGTGTCACAGAGGGCTATAATTAATACTACGGTACATTCTCTTTAAAAAAAAAAAGTTTACCATACTCATGTTAATTTTGGGTCACCTATAAGCACGGCCTGATTACATGACTATAATGATTTAATATATAATATTTATAAAATATTTAGGTCTAATGGAGAAGTACTTTCAATTTAGCTCAACCTCTTATCTACTGATCAGATCATTCCCATAAAAAATGATTTTCACCTGACTTCATACATATAATACTGTTATGAATTCTAGTTATACAGTCTATAATCACTAGTCATCTTTCATACGTTATTTTTAACCACAGTTCATTCATATCTTCAAGGAACATTTTATCAAGTAACAATTGTATTCCAAGTACTGTGCTAATCTGATTCCTTGAGTTTTACTCATTTTGGGGTATAAATGGGTACATATTTACAGTAATAACCCCAGTTGTAAAGTAGTTGGCCCCATCAGTACACATGAGGCATCAACTGTCTTCCTATAAAGTGCCCACTCAGGTACTTTCTCAGATTGCCCCGAGGGACATTTGCCATGGAACCCCAGTTCCTCTGGGGGCCATCTTTGTCCTTCTAGGCCTTATGTTCCTATTTGACATCCCCTATTGCACCAGGTACTGCCGCTGCCAACCCCAACGCCTTCCCCTATGCACGCAAAAATTTCCCTACACTTGATAACTAGGCTTTTTACTGGGTCAAGATTATATTTTGTTGTTTGTTTATCCCCTAGGAACTTGTCAGCTATGAGCCAGTGGAATTCTTGTCCCACTAATTTTTCAAACATGTCTGAATTCCACTTAGAAGCAGGGATCCCCAATTCCCTTTATCTCATTAACAGTAGCAAAAAATACTTATCTAACTTGATTTTCCTCTATTTACCTTGTTCACTTTCTAGTGAAGTTGAATAACTAGTAAACAGTAAAATAATCTGTTTGATAGTATGCAGCAAGATAAAAAAAAACATGAAGACAACCTAACTAAAAAGGAAAAAAAAGCCTATATTAAATACATTTCATTTAATAATCTGTATAAAGTTTGACATGTTATTGGAATATGAAAATAAATATAAGGTTGAAAGTTTATTTATATTTGATACTTTGCCCCTAGAGATTTATTTCAAAATTCCACAGTCATGGAGCTATTATAAACTATTAAAAGCCCTATTTATGGCAAAAGTATTTTCATTTTTACATTAGATGTCCCAAATAAGTAACCATTTTACATGAATTCACAGTTAAAATTTAAAAATAAGCTTTATTTTACTAAGTTGAGGAAGAATTTTAATTCGAATCTATATAATTATTATGTTCTAACAAGTAGAAGGTAAATATGAAAAACAGTTTTTATATCTTGAAAAAATAGAGATAATAATAATAAACTTGTGTCATTTCAAAATTCCCACTTTTAAACATTGTTAATATTAAAAATCAGAATTATGGAGAAATGAGAAATATGCCATACTGAGTGCAATGCTTGCTGATTACATTATTTCAGAATCATTGGTGGTGAACGTAATCCAAATGGTTCTGAAATACATTTATTTTGAAATTTAAATTCAAATTGCTGATTATCTTCAAGTAATAAAATGTATTTCACAGACACAGCACTTGTTAGAACTTGCTTTTTCCAAAGGAATAATTCAGGGTAGTCAAATTCTACTAGATCTGTTTTCACAGAAGTCATAAAATTTATATATATGCCAATAAATCACTGAAAATAATATCAATTTCTTTCTCCTAACTCAGTAACTTAAGATTAATAAAACACCTATCAAAAAAGATGAAAGGAAATGTGATATATATTACTGAAGTAGTTCCATATTGTAAACTAAAACTTTCATATGTGATCTTTCAGGTCATATAAAATTTATATAAAATTTTCTAAATGAAGTTTTAAAAACACTATATGGAAAAAATGGGTTTTAAGTTTGTGATTTCGTGGCTCTTTTGATATGCTGATCTCAGTTCAATATTAAGTCTCCCTCTTTTCACAAACCATCTGGGAGACTGACAAGTTGCATCTCACCAGATGGCCTCACATACCAACCTCTCACTTCCATGGCACCGTACCTCCATGATAAACCCTGAAATGCTTTATACCATGTTCCTACCTCGGAAGAATTCCATAGCTCAAGGCACGAAAGGCCAATTCATCATTAGCCACTTCATTTCCCAAGGTTGAAATTAGATATGATTTCAACTGGGTGCTAAACTGTTTTAGGGCACAGAGGAATTAAGTGATTCCAGCTGTGTACACCCACCAGCCTCCTATCATCCTATCTTTTTACAATTTCTCTTCTGCCCCATCTTTCCTTTCTACTCCCTTGTCTATACTTTTATTATTTACACTTTATATAGAAAGAGTCATTTTTCTTTCTTCCTCTCTTCTGTCTCGTATATAAATCATTGGAATATACATATTAATACATCAGAAAATACCTACACAGCTATTATTCTCATGTGGGGAATAATATTTACCTGAATTTAGCATGCAGTCTTGGTTATATTTTGAACAAGAAATTTAATTGCCTGTGGCAATTACTTTATAGAATAATGACATATTTAAAACTTACTATGTGCTAGGAGGCTCTTAAAGCCCTTCTGCCTTCATTTTGTCTTTATTAAATATCAGGGAGGCACTAGAGACGTCGAGAGGGACAAAGACATGGAAAGGACTCTATTTTTTCCAGTTTAGAGATCAAATCTGACCTGAATATCTTCCCCCATTCCCTACCCTTCTTCTACCCTCTGAATTCCTCTTATAAGTTTTATAAATTCTTCCAGCCATTTAGTGTTTAAGAACAAAGCGTGAATCAGAAACTTTCACAAATATGATAGGTCTCATTTCTCTGGTGCCTTGAGCATCTTTCTTTTTAACTTATAGGATTTTAGCTTCTAAATTTTTGATTTATTTTCCCTGTTTTGACTTTCAGGCTTTAGTGCTTCTCTGTATTCTCTGACAAACATATAAACTTCCCATATCCTCAAACCATGTTTTGATAACAAGTCTAAGTACCTGCTGGGTTTTTCTTCTCATTTAGCAGTAATCGACTGTCATAAATGAGCTACCACTATAAGGAAAAACTGTATCACATAGCACTTTGCCCCCAGAAACTTTATTTTAAATCCCTTTTTTCACTTAAGTTTTCAAAATGTTATCATGTGAGTTTTTTTTGTTTTTTTTTCCCATTATATCCTCAACTTGAATATAATAAGTGTACCTGCAGCAATTTTACACGTGGAGACTTGCTTCTCATTCTCTCCAAAGTGGAGTCATTGGAAGTTGTCCACAGCTTGTCAGAGTCAGAAGGAGCATGAAGGAACAACCTCTGCTAAACTCAATCTGGTATTGATCCCAGAGAAGCTTAATGCTTCCCCTAGGTGTGATATTATAGATCAGAAGATCATTAGCCAACCTTTTCCAAGAATCTTGAACCTTCTATTTGTTGCATAAAAAAAGAAAAAATGAGGTGATCAGTGAAAGAAATCTTGATATGAAAAGTTGTAATGAGGGAGCTACCAGCTAATTCAGTTAGTCAAAGAATAATTCAATTGAAGATAAAGTCTGTCATCTCATTTCCCTACGTTAGACACATAAATGGCTTTCCATGATGTTTTGGATAAAATCCACACTCCTTTACGGGCTTAGCATTCTTTCTTGAACTGGTTTATAACTATTCCTCTAGTATCATTTCTTCCCCATTCCTCACCTTTTAATGCCGTGTTCACTCTCAACTTTTCTCAGTTCCTCAAACTTGATACTCATTCTCACCATCCTCCTGTCCTTTGTATATGCCTTTCTACCAGTTTTCTGGCTTGAATGATTAGAATAAAGATGGTGCAATTAGATAAAGAGGTCATAGCAGGAATTCTGGGTTGGGGCAGGGTGAGATAAAAGTTAAGTTTCGGATGAATTTGAAGTAAAGATGTTCAGAAGCCAGTTAGATGTCAGTCTGGAGTTTAGAACTGAGAAATGGATTAAAGATGAGGATTCTAGAGTCATCTACCTGTAGTAACTTTCACCAACTTGGACACTTCATATAAAAACCTTGGCGAAATCTTGTATTTCTAGGAGAATAGTGTATGAATCTATATTTAACTCTGCTCTGAAATTCTCATCTGAGTTTAACATCAATGTGCTGAATTACAAACTGGGGCTGCTGGCAGAATGGCAGATGACCAAGGGACCCTAAATCTTATCTGTGTGTCCTGCCTGATGGGGCCAGAGCCCTGTTCCCCTAGAAGACCCTCTGTGCAATGCAGTTTTTGTAGTATTGGCAGCCAGTGTGAATGGAAACACATTGCTTTAGATAACTTTGTAACCTCTTAAGGAACATATTGACTTTCCCCCACCCCCACCCACAGTTAGCTGATTGACAGCACAGCCAAGGGAACAGTGAAGGCTGCTTTTGCAAAGAACTGTTAAACCTGGCTTGAGTTTGCTAGTGGAAAATGAGAGAAATTTAGGGCAAATACTGCTCCATTTTCCCTGGCCAAAAATTTTTAAATGAAATCATTGCCATAAAATATTCTGGTATAGAATTTCTTGAAACTGTCTGGTTACTTTATTAGAGGGGAAACCAGTCACTAACTGCAAATGACTACCTCTGTTGTACCAGATACACAAGACGAGAGTTTCACCATTGCGGAGCTATTTATACACAGCCAACTTCTGTCCTCAGTTCACACACACACACACACAACTCCTATTGATATCAATGGAAGCTCCAGGCATGTGGCTGAGAACAGAACTTGGCCCACTGAGCTGCAAGGCTTGGCATTCTTTGGCTCACCCTGACAACTTCAGAACTGGATTCCTTAGCATATGAGCTTTAAGAGAAGAGTTTTTGATTTCTTTCTTTTTTTTTTCCTCATTATCTTGGGTTTGAAATACAAAATGGAAACTTGGAGATCTATTGGCTGCAATGCGTTCCTTGCACAGAATAAACCATGTAAGGGACTTGGAGAAACTGAAACCTTCCAAGTTTCTAGATTCAATAATTTGACAAACTGCTTTCATGTAGATGCTGTAGTCCCCAGGGTATGGGCCCACAGTTTGACTTCACAGACACCCTGGAAAGATAAGCAAATAACTTTGAACCCCTAAAATTCTCCATTGATTTACAAATGGAGTATTACGGTAAACATTTTAAACCAGTCATGAAATATGTATTCTTTATATTCTTTCTTATAGGAATTGTTTCTCCCCTAATCCAGGTGATTCTGGTGGGGCTGTCAGCAAGATTCCTGCCTCCATTATAAGGTTACATGTCAGGCTGGATACAAAAATTGGTCCAGAGGTGGGCATGCAAACCAAGAAAAGATAATCAGAGTATACTGTTTCAAAGATTATAGGTGCATAGGGAAACAGATGTCTGAGATAAGGAGATGAAAAATTACAAAACTTTCAGCTCTTCAAGAACAGTTTTCTACCACTTACAGAAAACTTGACAACAAATACTGAAGCTATCAGAGGAAAGTAAAGGTATTAAAGAAACAATATTTCATGATGATGTCATTTAAGTACCTGGATCCAGTCATGCCTTACTGCATTTCCCCAATATAAATAAATAAATAAATAAATAAATAAATAAATAAATACTAAAAATAAAAATAAAAATAAAAATTCTTTTTATTCTTAAGCTGATTTGAATCTCTATAACTTGCAACCTATAGAGATTTTTTTTTAATGTTATTTTTTCATCCCATGCGAACACTGAAATTCCACTAGCTCTATACATTCTGAAGCTTTTAAATAAATAACCTCAGGGGAAAAATGTCATCTGAACATTACTGTGGATGATCTGCACACTAAATGAGAATACAAAGCATGCAGTGTCTCCACGTCTCTTTTCTATAGGGAAAGAGGAAGCCAAAGGAGGCTCCTCCTCTCTTTGGATGCACTTGGAGGAAGCATCCCATTGTCTCAGCTCTTGGCTCCTGGCCAGTGAGCACCCTGCTGGAGCCTGAGCCCAGCATGTAACCCTAGTAATGGGTCTGGCGATAGGGAGAGTGTGTTACAGGGCTCATTCCACTTGACCTGCTATCATCACCACATCAGTTCTCCCTAAATTATTCAAGTGTCATTTTTAGAGGAAGTTAGGAACTATGCATAGTTTGTAGCCATAGAAGACATTATTTCCAGAGAAGTGAATGTCAAGGATGCAGAGTAGGGGACAGGATTTTCAGAGGTGTAAAATCCCAGAGGGAGTAGGGGAGTCGTACCGTATTCTGCCATTGTGAAGATGTACTGCTCAGATCAGAGGAAATGTAATTCAGCCTTGATACACATGAATTAAAAAAGAAGCTTACATAAACAGGTTTAGTTACCTTCATTTTGTATAGCAACGAATCCACACAGAACCTTAATGGTTTTTCTGTGCAGTAGATTTTGTCAGTCATCCAGAAACTAAATTATTAGGAATAAATACCTATTGTTTTCTTCATGGAGAATTCGATTGTCAAATTGTTTGCTTTTAGCATGGTCTGAGTCTTGGCATCATCATCAATAAGTGTTTTTCAACATGCAATGATTCAATTTTCAGATACTCACCTTAATGTATCACATGCTATTGAGTCAGCTCTCACTCCTGGCCACTCTGAATGAGTGATGTCCTCAGGGTCTTGTTCTCAACAGCCCTGCTTAGCCCCTGTAGACTCTGGCCTATGGCTTCTTTTATGGAGTCAGGCCATCTCATATTTGGTCTTCCTCTTTTCGTGCTGCTTTCTATTTTTCCCAGCATTTCTTTTCCAAAGAACTTGCCTTCTTGTGCTGTGCCTGAAGTAGACAGCTTCAGTTTAATATTCTCATTTTATGCAGATTTTAATTTCCATTAGACAGAAGTCTCCTTCACCACACACACACACACACACACACGCACACCCCATAAAGCTAAAAACTTAAAGTTTATGTAGTATTACTCATCTAAGAGAATCTCAAGCATTTATTTGACTGTAGGGGTAACAAGAAAGCTTGTTTTTCTTCCATTTTAAAGTATGCATTTATATATTACTGAGTAGTAATAATAAGAGGGGTCATTTAAGGAGGGCTTGCTATATGGTATAATAAATACCTTATATACATTATCTTACTAAATACTCACAACTGCCTGAGACAAATAAATTGACCCCCATTTTGCAATGGGAAAAACAAGATTCAGAGATATGAAGTAACGGAAGGGGACTGACTCAAAAGCCCGTTCTCATAGCCACTGAGCACATTTCAGTACATTGCTGTATATTTTAATGGAAATTTACAAAAGCATCTTTAAAAGACCAAAATTCTCTATCCATGTAGTTATAAGCACAGCCATTCACTGTTCTGCATATTTTTCCCCAATACATTCTCCTTTAGATTATACTGATCTTCTCAATTCTATTACATTTGAAATTCTTAGTAGTAAAAAAAAAAATGAGAGGGAAGATAAAGAAAAAAAAGGAAGAGAGAAGCACACAGATTTAAAATGAATGCAACTGTGACTCATGCTGGTGACATTTCTCTCTGCCTCCTTCCAGCACTGTCATCGAGATGGGCCTTTTTTAGGCTGGGTTGAGTATCTGTTCCACATTTCTCACTGCTTCACTCCCAACTCTGTTTTCCTGCAAAGGACTGAAGATAGTGACCAGAAATGATCTTTCTCATCATTAGTCACAAGTCCTTAGGGATTTTATGTAATAAACTATAACTATATTCTTCCATTGATTTTTGTCTTAGCTCATGGTATTAGGTAGATGATTCAGCTGCCAATCTCCCTTGTCTGCCCAGGAACAGTGCAGTTCTTGCTGGGCAATTTTAGTTCCCACTATTAAGAAAACACTTTCAGTGTAAATGCGTATTGCCCGGTAAGACTCTTCTTGAGAAGTAGTATTGCTCTCATGTACAGGTCAAGGGATGTAGGAATTTATTTGTGATCTCTAATTTATTGCAAAGATTAAACTAAATCCTATGCTCATCTTTCTCCTCATTTGAAGTTTTTAAAAAATGCTTGAAATCTTGCCCCATAAAGAAAACACTTTGGCCAGATCTTTTAAATCCGATAGTTATACATCTTCATTAAAAGTCTCCAGCTAGTTTAATGCTTTTTAGACTGAAGTGTTAGGATTAAAACTCCTTGTATGTTTAAAATCAAGCTTTTCATGGCTATTTATAATATTATATAAAAGAAAAATAACAAAAAATTGCTTTTATTCATTTGAGGAGGTAGCTGGTATTTGCTAGCAAAGAAGAACTGCCATATAATTAACTGTGTCAAAATGTTTTCTTTGTTCACAGTTAATCTAACTGCAGCTGCTAAGAGGCAGAATGCATAAATATGACTGTATACTTTTAATTACAGAAAATGACAGGCGTAAGTTGTGACTGGAGTCTTGCCTGATATTATTATAGGCAAAAATGTTGCTCAGAGGCTCATTGAATTAATAAGTAGCCTTTTCTTTTTTCGGCATCAAAATTTTATAGATGTTAATAATGACTAAAATAAAATTAAAATTCAGAATTTTAAACAACCAGAGAAAATTTAAATAAAACCATGGTAACATTTATAGAGCAATCATGGCACATGATAGCCATCTTATACTGAACTTTACAGAAAATAGTATTTCATACATGTGCTTTTGTCTTGGAGAAAGAATAGTTCTACATATGTGAATTTTCTAGAGACACCTTTAAGAATTAAATTATTTTTCCTAATTTTCTTCTTTATTCTGTGCAAAGAAGTCACTCCCAATTTTAAATTTTATCTAAGTGCTCTATTAAAAATATTTCATATTTGCTGATTTTTCTGTTTTTGATGCTGTGTAATGATGGCCCTAAATGGGAAGGTGGGTATCCCTGGGCCCCAGGGTTCATCCTTCTCTAAATGTTTATGCCTACGAGATAAAATTCACTAGTGATGAAGTAGCACTTTATTCTTAGGATATTGTTCTCTTCTTCCCCATCTCTCCTCTACCTTTAGTAGCTGAATGGCGGAGCAGAATGTTCCCTAGGCTTCACAGCAAACAGAATGTTTTATCTTCTTCGTAACCTGAGCAAGGTACTTAAAACCTCTCTGAAAATCAGTTCTTTCTTCTGTAAGGATGAAATAAGATAAACCACATTTAAATCTCAAATACATTTGTTGTTCCAAAATGATATATTTTTTCTTTTTTGTTTCATTTCTCTATGATTATTTTAAAATCATCTCTTTGCATCATCTCTTATAAATCTTTTCTGTACAGTGTTAGACACTGTACAGGGTATGGTTGGTTTTAGTTAGCGAGGTTTCAAGAGTCATGGTCAAGGCTGTGGCTAAGAGCTGCTTCCAGCTTCCTTGTTGCCTTCATTCCACTGTTTATCTCTCTGTGAGCTCACTGTGGGGGTGGTCGTCACCTTGGTGACAGCAGTTTTGTGCAGCACATGTGGTGTGAATACTGGCCTAGTGCAGAGCACAACCAAGTCCTGCTGTCTCTAGTAATTCACTATAAGCAGACAGGCTATTGCCTTTGTTTGCAGCTTTGCTGCAGAAATACACTAAAGATAGAACATGTTAGTGGAAATTGTGCCTCTCCATCTATAATTACTGCATGCCAACGTTTTCTGACTGCTACTGTCAACAATTGATGGCTCTGGAAGATTGTTTCAGACTGTGCTCAAGGGAATTCTACTAGTCCTGCCTTCACCTCCCTGAATGATGTGTACAGTAACTTGACTGATTCATTTTAATAAACTGAATGGTTTATATCAAATGGAAATGGACATTAAGAAAATATTTTCAAATCAGCAGATGCTCGCTGTGGATTGTTTAGTTAAATTATTTAGTTAAGACCATCTATTCCTTCTTGAGTCCAATTTACCTGATCTTGGTGAATACCATTAGTCAACTTCATCCCTACTCTTATCTACTCCCCCAAGTCTCCAAACATTTCAGACAGGACTTCAACCATGACCTGGCTTCCTTCCTACTGCAGACAGTCAACTTTGCTCAGCCCGATAGAGAATCTCTAATCTAGTTTGCAAATTGCTTAAATGAAAGAAACCAAACTTTAAATGAATTCTTCAAGTTCTCACAGTAGTTAAAGCAAAGAGAGAACAAAACTCCCCAAGTTTTTTATCTGTTGATCTGGTATGCTTTCTGGCTCACTCTCTGGTCTATATCTTTTACCTGTCAATTCATGTCGTAGATGTTGCTGATTAAATGTGTACAGAAGTTGTTGGTGGCAGGTACAAATCCTAGGCCAACATGGAAAGTTTGTCACTGCCAGAACTTCGGTTTTCATTATATTCATTAAAGAGTTTATGCTCACTTTACATGAATGTCCCAAAAGATCCTTGTCATTTTTACATCACTTTCATTTATTCCCTCCTGAGATCTCGTGTAAAGTGAGATCAAAATGATCATATACAGTTTACATACTTGTGCAGTCAAAGTTGAATTTTAGGTGCATCCAGACTTCAGCTTAATATAAAACCTCAGATGAAACTGGGCTATACTCCAAAGTAAATTTGATACAAGTGAGATGCAAGAAGATTATGTATTTTCCCGAAGACCCAGCCTGCTATTTCTGAAGGAAGGAGTACATTACCTCAGAGACCACTGGAGGCAAATTGTATTTTAATGGATAGATTAATGGGAGATAATTAACATTTAAAATAATATTGATTCTCATCCATGTGTGAACATAGTTGTATCTTTCCATTTATTCAGGTATTCTTTAAGACTCTTTATTATCATTGTATTAATTTGCAATGCCTTTGTTATATTTATTCTAAGATAATAAAAAATTTTGGTTACTGTTGTGGATAAGTCTATTTTTTTTTTATGTTTTTATAATTTGTTTTCATTGACTTACTAGAACAGAGTTTTTGTTTGTTTGTGTGTTTGTTTTTATGTTGATCCTATAGGTAGCATCACTGCAGGACTTTCTTATAGATCAAAGAGTTTGTCCTTCCACCTTCTCATCTCTTCTTGTACAGCCTCCCTAGCTTTGCTTCAACAACACTGACCTTAAATAGTTCCCCAAATGTTTTCCTTATTCACAGCCTTTGTTCTTCCTGTCTCTTTTGTCTCAAATGTTCAACTCTTCAAGTGGTTAGCTATTTTTCTTTATCTTTCAAGATTCTATTTAAAGATCAACATTTTCAAAGTGGTTTTTCCTGACCACATAATCAAAAATGGGTCTTTCCTCTGTTTTGCTTTCTCAAATCACCAGTATCAAATTACATCCTCTTAAAATGTATCACATGCAGGAACTATTTTATTTACTTATGTGTTTACACTAAAATATGAGTTTCATCAGGGAAGAAACTTTTCAGTGTGGCTCACTGGAATAATGTCTGGCAGATTGTAAGTGCTCAGAGAATAGAAGACAGAAAGATCTGAGGTTAATGATTGAAGATCTCTTGTTACAGCACAGAAGATACATTTTCAAAGCATATAGTAATATACTATGTACCCATTGTCAAAGAACACAAATAATATATAATCATAATAAATACTATGACAACAAATAATTGCAAAATTTTCTGTTCCAAGTACTGTCTTAAAGTAGTATGCAGAAACAACAAAAAAATCATGTTATTAGCCTCCAGAATTTAAACAGTTGATAACCTATTTAGTTATTTACATATATTTTAAACTACAACATATAAAATATATATATGAATACAATAAAATATATATGAATACAAGATAAGATATTATGTACAGTTAGTAATAAAAAAATCTGGAATCACTTCTTCAGAAACTCAGAACAGTAGAAAAATAGGGCTTATTTGGTCAAGGTTCATTAACAAAGTGTTCTATTACTGAACCTTGTATTTGCCACAGAGAAAGAAGATATTCTGATGAGTCCAATAAATGAACCAAGTACCCAGCAGTGAATCTGGATTAAAGAGCACAAATGACTAAATGAAGGAATGAGTTAAAAGAACTGTAAGTTGTGTGGATGTTTATCAACTGTAAAAAAAAAAAGTCCTTGAAGTTTTGTCACCAAGTAGATGTGATACTGTGTTATAATATACTATATTACAGGGATCAACATAAAAACAAACTTCTGTGTGGAGAATAACCACCCTGCTCCATTATCCTTATGCTCATATCAAACTCCTCTGCAACAGTATAATACATAAGCACAAACTATCCCATTGACCCCATTTATGGAGACATTTCCATGAGTGTTACAATTACTGGAACACACACCGCCATTGCATCTCACTCTCCAAGCTTCTGAAGCACCTCTGAAAATCACTGAGGACTCCAGATTCACCAGAAACTGTGAAAGCCACCAGCAACTGCTGAGAAAACAATGCAAAATGAAGTGTAACCCTGATTGGACAGTAAATAGAGAATTGGTGTTTAGTTCAAACCTATCTTTTTTGGCTATATGCATCAGAAGTAGATGCCACGTTTTGTACAGTATTATAGTATAGACAAATACATACAGAACTTTCTAATTCCAAAATGGAAAAGCTAAACCTATTTACTGAAATGTTTTCAGTTGAAACATTTTTTAAATTATATATATTTTAATTACTTGAGCTTTTTAAACCTAATTATTTAACCTAAACTTGGAATACCTTGACAAATGTGATTAGAATAAAACTTGTAAGAAGGGATAGGCTATAAATTCAAGATGGCAGAAATTTAATTTCTATGCCGACCTTGAGTATATCTAGGGAGGACAATTGACATTCTCTTAACAAAATAAACGAGAGCTGCATTTCTATATGGAATGAGGTTTCAAATTAATACAAAATAAAAGTAAATATTCAGAAGATTAACTCCTTGAGCTTTCTCAATATCTTACTTTTGCAAAATTTTAAAACTATCTTCTCCAGGGACAAAAGAAAGTAATTACCTCTTCTTCACATGGTGTTTAATCATGCTCTATTTTTCGAAGAGCAGCTGTGCAACACTGGCTGGGCTACAAATTAAACACACCTCCTTCAACTTGCTTAGATTTAAAAGATAATGAATATGTTGGGTGACAGAATCTGAATTCAAAAAGATTTTAATAGGGTAGAGCTATAGGCTGAAAACGAGATGAAAGTTGTCAAGGATAAATGTTAAGATCTTAGGCTTGGGTCCAAGAAACCCAGTGAGCAAACACAGGGTGAGGAAGCTATGACTTAATAGAAATAGAATAGCAGAGTGAGTTAAAAACCACAAAATTTAGAAGCTGTATTTGAGGAGAAGCTAAAAATGAGTCAGTGGTTTGATCTGATTAACAAAGAGTAATTGAATGTGACTCATACCACCTAAGCAAAAGCAATCATATTCAAGACATAACTTAGGTTGACACACAAAAAATAATTGCAAAGGGCTTAAGGCTCTTTGCGAACAAATGCCATCACTGTTAATTTAAAAGTTCTTCAAATACAGATCGAAGGATCTGACTGATTGACAGAATGTCTGACATAATGATCTGACATAATGACAAATTTTACTAGTGTAACTAAAACTCCAAGAGTTTCTTATGACAAAGTTTATAAACTCGTAGGTACTTGGTGGCATCAGAATATTATGCATATGAAAATATTATCATATATACCATACAGAATCAGAAAAACGAGGTTCAACTAAAATGAGATTATGTTGTAGAATTAGTGGTTTAACTGATGTATTGTCTTGGCTTCTCTCTTCATGAATAAATCACTATAGTAAAAACCCTCGAAAGAATGTCAGGTGGGTTTTCTGGAAATATTTACCATAATTGATTTCAGTGGGTTCCTAAATGCTTTAATCCAAAACCCCACTTATCATCTTTCTGTCTATGTCACTGTAATTGCAGAGTTTTCTATCACTATATTATGACAGGTCAAAGCAGTGCCGTCACAAAGAACCCTGTGTTAGAAGGAAAGAGGTACATTCAATATACTAGCCCTGCAATCCAGCTTCTTGGCTATAATTAAATGTACTTGGGAGTTATCCTTGTTTGTCAAGGAAGGAGGTGGGAGTGTTTGTAGGACTAATTAAGCCTTAGCAATAATGCTAGATATCTGTCCCAAAACATTCTCTGAATTTTTTCAATGTCTGTATACATTTGGCTGAATAAAGAAAAGGACTGAATGATTTTGTTCTGCAACAGAATAGTATTGATGCTGCTGAGCCATACACTTGAATCCTAGAATCACTGATCTCACTAATTGAACAATTTGAACATGCTCTTGAAGGAATCAATATACCAAATTTTGCTTTTCTAATACTAACTCATTGCAGTTAGAGACTCTAGCTGAGGATCCATCTGCATCACTTCTCCAGCTTTGGCTCCTATAGGAATTCTGAATCTAATTGTGACTATACTTTTTCTACCCTGGACGCAACCCCTTACCCTTCAGTGGCAGTCTTAAGAAACC
Organism: Cynopterus sphinx; assembly: GCA_030015415.1. Taxonomy (NCBI): domain Eukaryota; kingdom Metazoa; phylum Chordata; class Mammalia; order Chiroptera; family Pteropodidae; genus Cynopterus; species Cynopterus sphinx. The sequence continues at coordinate 149,103,425 of CM057380.1, read as the reverse complement.
CTAGATTTTGGATGTCCTGGTCTCTTCCTCTTCTTCCATCCCCTCTCCTCTTCCCCAAAATCTGGCCAATGCACATGATCATTCAATTTATGTAAGTGAGTTTCAAACAATTTAGACTTTTGAATATTACTGTTTAAAATGTGTTTATGTCTTTGGAATTCAAAAAATTGCTTATTGTCAGATGGTTTTTCTTATGCTTAAGGGAGAAAATGGTTTTAAAATAACTGAAAAACTATTTTAATGTATATCCTCTAAGAAAGCAAGAATTTACCTTAGGTAAATGAGAGTGCATGAAAGTTGTGTCTCATCTAAATAATATACTTACATCAAAGAGAAAGACAGTTTAAGGAAAATTCACTAAGTTAAACTAAATTCAACCCCAAATAGCTTCAAGCATCTGAGCAAACCCCTAGATGATGAGATTCACTTCAAGCTCATCCATAAGAGTCCAAGTTCCACTTGACAGGAGGCAACGACACCAGCTCCACTGGCTGCCTAGTACTTCCCATTCTCTCAAGCTTCCATGGCTGCTACAGAAAGTGAAGAGCCCTCCCTATGGTAAAGAGCTCTGATCTTGCTACCAAATTCTGCTTTTGAAAATTGGGTATGTCATCCTGTGACTTCTAATTTTTGTCCTGTGGCAAAGGAAATGGAAAGATTGTAGCACAGAGTCTGAGTTTGAGGCAAATTTGAGAGATGGACAAGAAAGAAATATGGTACCCAGGGTAAGATTTAAGAGGAATTAGACTTTTTTTTTATTGTTGCCAATTAAAAATGTTCTTTAAGGGAGTTCGACTTTGTAAAATTCTTTAAATTGTGAGCTTCCCTAAAAGACATTTTGTCCACCAAATTCTCCCCTTACATTCTTGTGTGTCAAGTATTTGTGGTATATTAATATTGCTCATAAATCACTTATTCGCATGTGCTGAGAATGTTTTCTGCCTTCTTAGCATGTTGGGATGCAGTTTAAAACTCGAGATACTTGATTAATAATGTGAATGTTGGGACCTAAGGGGAACAAACTAGGAAGCTCTTCACTCTTTGCTATCTATAGCAGAAACCATTTGTACAAAGTATAACTTTCTAGTTCCATAATGCTTTTTGTCAGAAAGACTCTAAAGTCATTTATGGAACTCATTAGGAGATTCTTACTGATTATAAAACACAGCCCTTCTATTGACCACAGTTGCTATGTGGTAGTGAAAACACAATTTGATAGTTTCTTGTTTGTGTTAAGAAAGTAAAGAATAACTTTTTCAGAGAGAGAAAACTAAAGTTTGTATAGGTTAGATAACCTGCCCAGGATCACAGAGATATAAAGTGGCAGGATATGGTTAGCAGAAAAGAATCACACAATGAAAAAAATAAATGTCTCTAATTAAAACTATAATAATTTGGTGGGATTTTATTTTTCTTCAAGAGGAAGAACAGTGTAATTATACAATTGGAATGTAGGCGAAACAGTAAAACTAGCTACTTGAAAGTGAAATACCACGCAAGAACTTATTTACAATAATAAACTGTTGAGAATGTTAGATGGGCATGAGAAGGATACTCAAGGCTCTCCCTGCTTTTTTGTGAATTGAACCCACCACTAAAGGTAAACTAGATATTACTTTTGAAATATGATGAAAATACTCACTTTTCCTATATAAATTAGCCTGAGAAATAGACTTACCAGTGCCAGAATTTTCACAGGCAATTTTGCAGAGAATTATTTTGTGCTGCATTCAGCCTAAAACTGGTACAGGCAGGTGGACCATCTATATTTGTCAGTTGATTAATTAGAGTTGGTTCTGAGTCAGTTAATGACATGACTGTCACAAGAGAAACTGGAGTGTAAGTTTATAGGACAGGCAGTAATTAGTATCTCCAGATGTTTTACGTGGGATCTTATTAAAATACATGAAAAAATTAAAGTAGAAATAATTACAGCACTGATATTCAGATTTACATCTAAAATATTAAGTGAAGTGGGCAAAGGGGCTTGGTAGAAACAAATGTAATTTTGAGGTCACGAAGTTAAACATACGTTGTGCTGCCTCAGCCTGTTAATGCTAGCATGGAGATGGCAAATTGTCCTGTGGGAGACATACGATAGGAGAGGAAGAGAAAATAATTTGGGTGTTTAGATTGGTATCACAACAGAGGTCTCTCAGAGCAGATCTTCATCAGTGGTTTTATACTTTTTCATACTGAAGGATCTTTTGGGGAGGAAAATGTTAGAAGTAGTGAAAATTGAGAGATTTCTAAAGCTTCCCAAAGTCAATTTTGAATCTATTCTCAATTTTGGCAGTATTTTTCATCTTTTTTTCCCACCACTCTGATGCTTCCTGAGTGTAACATATTTAAACTATCCTAGCTTTTTATTGAGGGCAATATTTATCTGTTAAAAGTTGAAGAAACAGGAAGGCCGAAATAATACAAGTAAAGTAGTATTTATTCAAAATATAATTATAAAGCACCTATTATGCACAAGTCATTTTATATAACACAGTGACTGACATTTAATGAGCACTCAATAAATGTTAATTTTTATTCTTCTTGTTTACTATCAAAGATAAATGTTTTCAGAGACAAAGATAGTAGGAAACATAAGAACAGTGATTATAAGCAAATGTCATATAAAATTCTGAGAAAATTCTTAATGTCGAATTAATTCTTAATTCTTAATTCTTAAGCTCTTTCCAGAGAGAGCTTAGAGACCCAGGAGCATTAACACACTCTAAAATGTATGTATTTTTGTATTTACCTGTGTTTATTTAAGGGTGAAAGTCCATAATATTCATATTTTCCCAAAGATTCTACCACTCACAAAATGCGAAGAACAACTAGTTAAAGGAAAGGAATGAAGATACAGAATAAGTTAGAAAAAATGCTGCTTGGTATAGAGTTTTGTTAACTATGCTTTGAAAATATTTAAGCACAGCATATTTATTACCCAGTTTTGGAATGACACAGAGCAATTTTTTGGCGAGTATTCTATCCATAGGAAGGACTTTTGTTTCTCTCAAATAGAAATGAGATCATTAAGATATTGGGAAGAGAATAAGGTAAAAATAAGAGTCAATCAAGGAGCTTGGAACTTTTGAGATGTCAGAATGAGAACTTCCTTAAATCTACTTCTCCATAAAAACAATGCAAACACAGAAAAAAATATTATTCAAATCAACTTTTTCAGAGCTCTAGAAATTACCAAAGGCTTGTGACAATCTAAAGAATGTTTATTCAAGAAAAACTAATGAATCTCAGTAAGAACAATATGATTTATGGCTTTTACTCTTGACCTGCACCCATCTCGTCCTCCCCAGTTCTCAAGTAGCCTTGAAAACCAGCATCCTTGGAGCCATGCAGGAGGCAGACCAAATTTGGAGCTCCTCAACTAGTTCCATTCCAAGAGCATTATTATCATTTGATTTGTGTCAAAGCTTCCTGGAAAAGCCCTATTCACATGGCATTGCCATTATTTGACCTAATTCCAGGCTCAAAAGCCTTATTCTAGGGCATTTGCTGGAAACAATCAGGAGTCATTGTTTAATATCACAGATGCTTACAATGACAATTGGGGCAAAGAAGAGCCTGGAAAACAACATAAAAGGAAGACCTGGCAGTGAGATGTTCATAGAGGTCTTTGAAAAGTTCTGACATGTTGCTGGTATATAGAAGGCCATACTTATAAGTACCACTGGCTGAGGCCCCTTACAAGCAGGAAGTGGTAGCAAAAGCAGAATTATAAATTATTTGAGCATTGCTAGAGTTCCCCAACACATACAGTTCCTTGGAAAAGGGTAGAAGACCTATTGGTTCAAGGTATTTAAAAAAATCACTGACCAGTTATTTGCTTAGTTAATCAAACAGAGAGTACAATGGTTGCCCCCTATAGGGAATACAGACTTCACAAAATTAGTCCCCCCCAAATCCCTAAACAAACAAACAAACAAACAAACAGCATACATGTAAAACTTGGTACACAAAATCTGTCTCTGTGTGTGCATGTGTGTGCATGGATTATTTTGAACCATGTGAAATTGTTGATTGCATGCTGGAAACAATCAACTATAAGCAATTTCATATGGTTAAGCTTATATATATATATATATCAGATTGAAGATGCACTATATATTATGGGTTTTCCATGTAAAGGCAAAAACAGCAAAAAAAAAAAAAATTTCTTTTTCCTGTAAGGATTCTCAGAGTTCTGCTCATAGCCAGTAGCCTATTTAATAGCATTATTTTTTTTTCCAGAATGTAGAACCCACACACAATGTTATATAGCTTAGCTCTCTGCTCATGATAATGATGCTGAATACTTAAACTGTCTCTGTCAGACACTTTCCTATATGTCCCCAACTCTTCCCTAATAGACAAGTATCTAGACAAAAGGCTCTTAGTTTTCCAGAAACTGTTTGTGTAAATAGCTATTCCTTCTTTGCCATTTGTTTTGGGCTGCCAGTATTAGTAACACCTGATAGTAGATTCATCTAACATGAACCCTGGCTTGAAATATCCATAGAAAGTCTTTTTATTTTTAAATTTACATAGCCTGTAAAACTTGTAAGCCAGGTATGTCTCAGAACTAAAATAAAAATGAGCAACCTAAAGAAAAATGATCCCATGTATTCATTTATATCAAGAAAAGCATTGTTTTCATCATGCCACTCTACTGCTCACTTTTTATAAATCTTCACTGCTTACATGGTACATTTTAGATTCCTTTATTCAGTGTTCAGATTCTTCTTAAACCCACCTCCAGTCCTCATTTCCAATCATACACCCAGTGACTTAAGCATCTAACACATGGCCATTAGTTATCGCTTCCAAAATTAATTTGATCTTTAGCCTCCTCTAGTAAAATAATAATAATAAATAATAATAATAATTAAAAAATAATAAAATTGCTACTGTTCCCAGGAAAAAGTTCAAACTTTTTAACATGTTAAAAAAGGTTAGAGACAGAGCTGTCCTTAACCCTAGAACGCCTAATTTCCCACACATGCTCACCTGATCCAGAATCCCATGCTGGTCCGCATGCTGTTCTGTCCCAGAGCAGTTCTCACCTGGCTGATGACATCTACTCCTTCTCTTCAAATGTTATTTCCTTAGTGAAGCCCTCTCTGCTGTCCTCATCAGCATTGGATGGTTTTTTGTTTATGCTCCCCTAATACTTTGTTTTTATCTCTGCCTGCATCTCCCTTTTGACTATAAATTCACTTTTGTCAGGGGTCATGCCATCTGAGTATGCCAGTATCCAGAACATAACCTGGTACTGTCTATCTCTGCTGAACTAATAAACAAATGAATAAGAGACCAATAATGCAAGTTATTTAAATAAGGGAAATTTAGTGCTGGAACACTAATATTTTACTGCATAACAAACCAGAAAAAACTTAACCTGTGGTTTTAAAACTGGAAAGCATATCTCCTTGATGATACACCAGTCTTAGAAAAACAGTTCCTGTGTTATTATTGTAATGCCAGAATTCAAAGGATTTTTCTGGTTCTAACAGAGACTGTAGCTGTATATATCTATGGGGCTGATTAATCTGCTGTTCTTGCAATTTGATTTATGTGAATTGTGGTGCTCTATCAGGAAAGCAAAAAGAGATCCACTTCATTGCATACAGTGCTCATTATAGAACAACCTCTAGTTAGGTCAGTACAGAGGGCTTTGGTTGGAATGTTAAAGGAGAGAGTGGATTTCTTTCTTGCAAGCACAGATTATTTTTTAACCATAAAAAACAATGTGCAGGTTTGTCTTCTTACTGAAAATATTAATTTTCATCATATGAGAAAGCAATATATGGATTACCCAAGAAATTTTTAATTTTAAAAGGAATTCAAGGAAAAATTATGTGAATTCAAGAATAAGTATTACGTAGAAATTTCTACACTTCATTTGAATGATATAAAAAAGATATCACCCACTCACCCACCCTGTTTTATGGTAAAATTCTGTGTTTTACTTAAAAAAGCATTGTGTCTTTTTTCTTCCTATACTTTAAATTGCTTAGAAATTTTAAGATGTAAAAGACCTTGGTAATAGTCTGAGAGTCCTGCCATTAACAAATGCCAAAAGAATAATAAAACCCCTAGAATGATAAGGTACTATCTGAGTTGAATAACTATTTAGAAAATGTTCGAGAGCCTGGGAAAATAATTTTAGGGTTTGTCTATGTTTCATTAGATCCATTTGAGATGGACTTGAACCCAAACCCTACTTATTGCCTGGAGAAGATATCATAGGAAAAGAAGAAATTGTACACAGTAGAACAGGTGAAAACTCTAGTTACACTAATATTAAGGAAGCAAAGGGAAAGCATGCAGTAAAAGAGACATGGAAAGAGGGATCAAAAAGGAGAATGAAGCAAGAGCAATGTTCACAAACCTGGGGAGGAAAATATTTTAAGGAGAGAGAAATGGTCTTCAATGTGAAATATTGCTGAGTATAACAATGAAATTAAGAATTAAATGAGGCCAATAGATATAAAAATAGGAAGATATTATTTTCTTTTGCTTGAGCAATTAAAGCAGAAGAGCAGGGGCAGATGTCAGATTGAAAGGTGTTGGGAAATATAGGAAAACTGAGGAAATTTAGGCAACGGGTTTAAACTCTTCTAATAAATTAACCCTTGAAAAGACAAAGAGTAAAAGAATGACGGCTTGAAGAGGAAGAAGCAGAGCTAGGTGGTTGCTGCTGTTGTTCCGTTTGGGACAGTATGAATGAGTTTTAATCAGGTGACAGAAATCAAAGATCTGAGAGTGAAAAAAGATTTTTTTCTACATAAAAGCCTTCATTCTTTCAATAATAATGTGAACAATAAAATATTTTTTCATATACCTCTCTCAGAATTGAGTCTTTAATGTTTTGTATTGGCTAATTTTATGACCAACTTCTTAATTTTATTTTCTTATTACCTGTAGTGTAGTGCAGTAAGATTTGCAAAACTATTAAATGTTAGACTGCAGCATGAAAGAAGGGAGGCATATTTCCACAATTACCCTGACTAAATTGAAGCTGTCCAAATTTGAATTACTAGTGCTTTTTAAGAGATAACAACCTATTTTACTTTATTGTCTCTCAATATATGACAGCATTACAGAATTAAAGATCACACATACTGATGATGAAAGCTGTTGTATTGAAAAATGGGATATTCTGGTGTGCCTGAAAAGATTGATTAAGCAATGAACCAAGGCAAGTGTATGGTTGTTTCAAAGTAATCAGGCCTTTGGGACTACTTAAAGTTATAAGCAGAAGCAGGTGTCTAATTCCTCATGAGTTCTTTCACCATTGAGAAAACAGAACAGCAATGTGTGTGTGTGTGTGTGTGTGTGTGTGTGTGTGTGTGTGTGTAGTATATCATTTCTAGAAGGTCACAAACTCTTTTCTTTTATTTCTTTCTACAAGTAGAATGCCTCTTTGGATATGTTCTCTTAGAAATGTATTTGAAAATGTGATGTGGAATTTACAATGTGTATGTGTGAATTTATTCATAAATATACAGGTTCGTATATATAAATGTATATATTTGGGTGTATACATTTGTATTTTTGCATGCGAAAATTAAGGTTTAAACACAGGTGCTGAACTTACTTGAATCATGTTTGTGTTTTCAATTGTGATTTTAAAAGTTCCTTAAAAATGAAGGAAAATAATTTAGTTAGGCATGTATGATTAACTTTGAGAAAAACAGATATCATTAGTAATAGTATAGCCTTAAATGCTACTGAATTACTATATTTTTAAACTGAAGTTACTGGAAAGAAATTGCTTTGAGTCAGTACTATTTTTATAGCTTGGAACTAACTGTAAAAAAATGAATCCAAAATATAATTCTTAACATGATGTGATAATAATATATGATTAAGAAAATACCAAAAAGAAATTCACTGAAATAAGAATCCAAAACGAATTCATAGGGCTGGATCAGCTATCTACAGACTTGTTCCCTGTACTATTTTTCGTCAGACATAGGCTCACTCTTCGACACAATATGGACATCTATGATTCTGTAGAGGAAGAAAATAAAATGGAAGTCAAGGAGGCATTATTATTAGAACTTTTACTCCCCTTAACATAGCCCTTCCCTTTGGGCTTTATAACAAAACAGACAATATTTGCCTTCCCATGAAAAGTCTAACAAAAGAAAAGAGAATTTTAGAAGGATCACACACAATGTAGATAGACAGTGTGTTTTTAGAAACTACTCCCCCAGGAAATGGCTGAGTTCTATGACTGATGAAATTAAGGCAAGGCAATCTTGAAGATTTTGCCGTTTTTGGCTCTCCATGAGCTTAGCATTAGCATGAGTTATTGTATATTTTTCTGTTTGTTTACAAGGCATTACTAAATCCTAAGACTGCATTTGTCCTCAACAGAGAGATATAGGAATATACTGAAATAATATATTTTTGGTCATTGGCTTTCTATCAAAATTTGTAATTCAAAGATTACATTTCTTTCTAATTAGATTTGCTTTCTTTAGCCATCAAGATTGAAGCAACTGATAATATTTATATTTCTAACAAGTGTGTTTTATTTATACAAAAGAAGAACAGAAATAGGCTTTCATTAAGCAACAATGCGCCAATCACTGTGAAATACGCTTTCACATGTGTTATTCACTCCTTGCAATAACACTAAGAGATTAATGCCATTGTCCCCACATTATAAACAATACAATAAAGAAGTTAGGTTCTAAGCCAGATCTTTTTAATTGAAAAGTCCCTCCTCGGACTGACAAACAGAATGAGTGTTTACTTCATTATATTGTTTTGAATTGGCCTCAGTTATCCAGTGTTCTTCAAAATAGCCACATTTCAATGAAGTTGGATTTCACAAGCTCATTCCTCCTCTAAATGAGAACATGAATATACACAACCCTCAATGCAGTTCCCTGAGAAGGCCAAATGGCCCATAGGGTATAGGGTTTGTGGCTTTGGTCTTAATTTATTCATTCATCAACTAATCTTTATTGAGCATCTATGTGCAATCTACTGTTTTAGGAGCAAGAAACAAAACACAAAAAGTTCCGGCCCTCAATGATCTTACATTCTATTGGGTTCTATGAGGGGAAGAGGGGGAGGTGCAGATAATATACAAGAAAGATCTGAATACTAATTAACCAATATGACCAAAAACATGCCTAGTTAAGAACTTAAATTCTTCTAAAATAAGCTTTGTGGAGATTGGGAATATGCATTATTATGGCAATGGCCTACCTTTCCTGACCACAAATCCTGTTTTTAGCTACCCTGAAGAATTTAGAGTAAAAGGAATTAACCTCAAAACAAAACCAACATCCACAAAACAGGCAGCAGGGAGGCAAGACAAGAATTAACTGATGCTTTCAACACAGTTATACTCCCATCTTTAATGTGAAGATAAATCTGAGAGAGGTGAAGAGAAATCTAAAGTAGTCACAATGAGACTGGTGTAAGTGGATAGCAAGCACTTTTAACACTAACAATATCTCTAGTAACACATTAAATAGATGGCTTATTGTGATGGTGAAATCAGTTGTTCATAGAAACAGCATTGTTCAAATGTTCAGATGTAGTCTCTTAATAATCTCCCCTTTTTTGGCCTACTATTTTAAAATAATAGTTCTTTGGCACCCTGAAGCCAAGCCTTCTTCCCATGTGCAGTTTTACCTTCTCTTTTACTTTTGTCCTTTGATTCTCTGGGTACACGGGAAAACAACTGACAGAGATGTGCTCTAATTCTAGGTCTGCTATTTATATGCTAGCTATATCTATATTTCTTCTGAAAAATAACTCTCTGAATCTTGGCTTCTTAATTACTTCATCTTTACTATAAGGACAAGGAAACTTACCATAGAGAGTTAGGAGAATTAAATAAAATTTAAATTGCTGTCACATAGGTAGGTATTTAGTAAATTTAGTTAAATCCTTAGAATACCTGTTCAATACCATGTGAATGTAATCCTTTACAGAACTTTAACTGTTTCTGATTCAAAGTGGATCCTCAATCAATACCTATGGTTAGAATGATCATGTTTTATATTTTCAAATATTTTCAATATCATATGCTTAATCAAAGTAACTGTACAACTTAGTAGTTACCATGTTTTTGGCATATCAAGTTATCATACACTAGTGTGTTAATTCAGGATAGAAACCAGTCTTAGAGTTTTCTTTTCTTTTTTCTTTAGAGTTTGACTCAAACCTAGAAAAGCTTGCTAACCATTAGAGATGCCTCACAATGGAATAGATTAGTTAGTTCAGAAGTAAGCTTCAAATTCCTACAAATGATAACAAAGAAGTATCCATCAAGAAAGTGTTAGAGATCTCTAAAGTAGTTGGAAATCATCTAAGAGGATTTCCAAGGTATTTTCTCTCTTTATCTCATAATTCCAAACAGTATATAGTGCCTCATTTAGAAATAATATCAAACTAGGCAGAAATCTCTCCAAAGATCTTCAAAAGAGACCATGGTAAGGAAATAAACCATTTCTTCCACAACATTCCGTGCACATTCTTCCTCTATTGCTCTGAATAAGAGATTAAGCCATCAAACTAAGTCTCGTTAGCAGGCAGGGAGCTGTGCGGACAGCGGGTTCTCTGTCTGTAACTTAGTTTTAGTCAGAAGGTTGAGGTAAATTGCTAAGCTCCAAATCATTATGTTTGAATGTTTGAATCATTATGTTTGAAAATTGAAGCAAACTTTTACTTTTTAATTATCTTCCCAGGTTAATTCCCTCACAGCAACCTGAGTATAACTTTGAATTTCTTCAAACACTGTATCCCCATATCCTAGAATGAAGCCTACAGTCCTTTACAAGACCCACTGCACTGCCCCCCAATGGTCTCACTCTTCCCATCTGTACCAGAGTGCCTATTGTTCCCACCCTTAACCTAAAGATGGTCATTTCTTTTTCATGCCAATGTCATGCCCATTTCTGCACATGCCATTGCATTTGCTTAGGACATGCTCTCCTTTTCCACTCTGTCATCTCTTACCTAGTTAATTCCTGCTTCTCAAAAGTCACTCTCTGATAAGGATGTCATCTCTTCTCACCGTAGGTAAACTAGGCACCTTGTTTCATTACGGGTTGCTATTACACTTTATACATTTCCGTTGTAGTAAGTATCAATATTTTAATTAGCTTATTCAATTTCTTCTTCATTTACTTAATAGATATTTGTAGATCAGCATCTACTGTACACTGGGTACTTTTCTAGCCCTAAGATACAGACATGAATAAAATTTACAAAAATCCCTACCTTCATGCAGTTTCCATTTTATCAGTGCTAAGTATCTTCACTAAAATACAAGCACCACGTGGTCAGTGACCATTTTTGTCCTGCTCACAGATGAACCTCTTAGTACACCTGGGACATCTAGGCCACCAATGTGTTGCACAGTTTGTATTATTTAGAATAGCCTGGCTGATGATATGGAAACTGAAATTTTAGTGGCTTAAGACAATTTATTTTTTGATTATTCTATATGACTGGGATCTCTTCTCATCTTCCCATCACTGTTATTCAGAGACGTAGCTCAGTAAAACAGCCATCATCTCAAATATTGCCAGTCATTATGCGCACATGTGTGAATGGAGAGAGAGGAAGAGAGGAAGAGACAGAGAGAGAGAGAGAGAGAGAGAGAGAGAGAGAGAGAGAGAGAGAGAGCTGTTCAGAGTTTTAAACAAGAGTGAAATAACTCCCCAGATATCCCAGTCCAGGAGTTCACAAGACACTACCACTTACAACTTACTAGCCAAAATTAGTTACTTGACCATATCTAACTATAATGGGCCAAAGTGAGAAACAATAATTATTTGACAAATATCACTACTGACTATGATAGAGAAAACTTAATGTTTGAGGAAATGATAAATGAATCACGATAAAGAGTAATTGTAACATAAATGAAAGCCATGTCTTTTTCTCTGTATAAATTTATTTATGAAATATGTGTTTGTATGATGGGTGTAGTATGTATAGATTAAGCTAACAGTAAAATGAGTTTGCACTGCTTCTGCTAAATCATCTACCCATAGCTTGATTAAATTTAACCAGGGATGACAAAATTGTTATGCACAAAATATAAAGTAGATATCCTACAGGGAAATAATTGAAAATTCACTGTATGTTAAAATTGATTCTTCAAATGAACTATAAAATATTTTATAGATTAGATTTCATTAAACTATTTCACATTGCTGTTTTTTTTTTTTTTTGCACTGCTTTGTACATTCTTCAAAGTTGATTGTAAAGCAAGCTCTATTGCACATTTTGTTCCCCGTGCCAACTATAATTTTATATTTTGCCTAAACATTCAATTTTCTATATTTAATTTAAAATTAATTAAAATTCATTAGAATATAAATTGTACCTCATCATTTCATTGAATTCTAACTACGGGTCATGCTTCTTAAACACAGAAATGGTCTAGCATTTTATTTCAATATGAAATGAAAGAATTGGCAGGATTATTTTAGTGCCCAGATGGGAATTTGATATTTGTTTAACTAAATTCTGTCTTTAATTTAGGGCATGAAAGGAGTTTTTGGAACTTAAATTAGAAGGTTTAACCGGAGCGATAAGAAAACACAATAGAAATTTCTCCTTGAAGCGTAAGATTTTTGGAAATTTATTTGCCTCAGCTTAGTGAGATGTTGTTCAATTATGAATTCTGAGAACTCTGAGTACCCTCTCTGACGGAACTGTCTGCAAGACTATGGCTTAGACAGCGCTTCCCACCTGGATGGAGTCTTTGGACATATTCTTGGGCCCTGAATTTTTTCTTGTAAATTTTTAAATGTTATCTTCCTATTTGATAACCATTCAAATGCATATAAATAAATATACATATAAAATATTTTAGATAATTAAGATGATAAATGCTGATATTTATTTTACATCTGACTTTAAAAAAAATTTATTGTGGTAAAAACACAACATGAGATCTCTCCTCTTACATTAGTGTTGACTATAGGTGCAATGCTGTTCAGCAGATCTCTAGAGCTTATTTGTTTTACTTGACTGAAACTTTATGCCTGTCAATTAATAATGCCCAATTTCATCTTCCACATAACCCTTGGTAACTACCATTTCAGGCTTTGATTTTATGAATTTATTTTAGATGTCTCATATAAGTGGAATTATGTAGTTCTTATCTTTCTGTGTCTGGCTTATTTCACTTAGCATAATGTGCTCTAAATTCATTCATGTTTCTGCATATTGCAGAATTTCCTTCTTTTTAAAGGCTGAATAATATTCTATTAGATGCGTATAAGTTTCTTTTTCTATTTATCTGTTGATGAACATTTAAATTATTTCTACATCTTAGCCATTGTGAATAGTGGTTTGATAAACATGGGAGTGCTAATCTCTCTTAGAGATTCTGATGTCTGTTATTCACTGTCATCAAGCAGTACTAGTTTAGTTATTCTAACTATTGATATGTAGGATGAAAGAAAATAGTTATAGGATAAGAAAATAGTGGATTCAAGCCAATCAAAATATAAACAATGAGCTAAGTATAGTTTCAAAATAACTAAGACTATTGGTATTATTATATAAGTATGTGTAACTAAAAAGAACCTACATTGTCACACTTGGTACTATGTACATACATTAAATGTAACATAATGTCAGCAGAGATTATCTGCCACATTATATCAATGTTGACAATTTAAATCTTATCAGTTTTGTAGTTTTATTTCTACTCGATTGATAAATTTTTATTTTATATGCTATACGCAAAGTAAACATTTGATTTCTTATTCATTTAAGAGTTTATGTCTGTTTGACTTTACACTAAGAAAACATTACCGTGGTCTGAAGGGTCCTGGATGACCTGGCCCCTTCCCATCTTGCCACACTGCCCTTTTAGTCCACTATGCTCCAACTCCATTGGCACTTCTGGCCGTTCTGAAAGCACACTTAGTCTTCTCTTTACTCAATGCCTTTGGACTTTCCATTTCCTCTGCCTAGAGTCTTTTTCAGCCTCTACACCAATCTAGTTACTTCTCATCTCTCCAATTTTATCCTAATGTACTTTTGTTGAGGGGCTTACCCTTAACTTCCTATCTCCTTTACCATCATTTTCTATCGAGTCCCTCGTTCATTTCCTTCACAGTATTTAGATCAATTTATAACTCTCTGTTTATTTACCTAATTATTGTCTGACTCTCTTAAACACTAAACACACACACTCCAGAATGTAAGATTCATGAATACAGTGATCTCATCGTCTTATTATCTTATCCCTATTTTAAAAGACTGCTCAGTACATACAATAAATAGTATTTGACAGAGCAACAAATTGTACCCCTCACTAGTCTCCAGTACTCTTTCTAAAAGTCTTTGTTAATTTCATAAGTGAAAAGCATCATATTATTTTAATTTGCCTCTGATTTCTCATGACATTGACATTTTTAAATGGTGATTGACAATATATAGTGAATTTTATATACTTTTTCCATCTTTCTATTGAGGAATCTTTTTGTTTATTTGTGAGCATTATTTAAATAATCAGGATATTGACTTCTTAACCATTTCATGTATTTTAAAAATGTTATTTTTAATATTTGATGACACAAAGGTTGCCAATGTTTTTCAGGTGAATGTTATCATATTCCACAAATGAATAATCTGAGACTAATAGAAAAAAATTTACATGACTCTTATTTAGTAAGACTTATCTAACTCAAAATCCATATTCTTTTCATTCTACATATCAGCTGACTTCTACACATTTAGAGGCACAATATCTCTCAATGTTTGGCAGAAAATAGTTAAATATGTATTTCTGTGCATATATTTGAGGAAATAAATACGTTTTATTGCTTTATTGCCACATACATATATCACAAATGGCATCTAGTAAAAGATCTAGGCATCCAAGGACTCTGAATTTTAGAAAGGCTCTTCTGGTGTGTCTAATGGAAATTGCTCTTTGCTTACATTAAGACAGTGTGGGCCAACTGAAAATATATGTTTCTAAGCTATGGGACAACTTTTTAACCATCTCAGCATGATAACAGTGATATTTCATACTAATCAGAAACTCTAATTTATAGTTCTATATGTCTTGGTAAATATGAGAAAATGCATGATTTCCTAATTACCTAGTAGGTAGACAAAAATATTTAATAATGTAGTCTCTATGAGGGAAGAAGAAAATCAATGCTATCCTTCTTGTTGAGAAAAACTGGTAAACCATTATCAAAGATTATTTATATTCTCCTTAGACTATACTGAGTATTACACTTTAAGAAAAGAAAAAATTCTGAAGTGAATTTTTCTTATTCTTAATTTATAGAAATTCAATTGTTACTGTTCTAAATAATATATCCTGAACCACAAGCTTTTTTTTTATACCAGAAGATGAGTTAATAATGAACTGTTACATTTTATCAAGATTGATAGAATTCTATGGTCTTACCAGTGGAGGAGAACTAAAACAGCAAGCAAGACATGAGATCTAATGAAAAGAAAAAGTAGAAGAGGATATGAATATGATACTGACACATGTGAGATCAAGTGTAAATTCAAAATATTTCTGTATAGTCGCTAAATGGAACTTCATTTCAGATTAAGATATTAAAGTCATTAAATTTAATTTTTTATTGTATAATTTGGTTATTTCATTTTAAGCCCTGCTTCAGTTGAGTTGTCTTTTGCCTACCATACCATAAGATAGTGATGGTGCTGGGACAAGAATTCAGAGGTCTCCTGAGTTCATTGCAATAATGGGGTAATCATAACTCACTATTTATAACTCTGAGGATAGTGTGATTTGTAATGATCACAATTACATACCAAACTATCTTCTGCTTGTTACTAGTTATGCAGTAATTGCATATGAATATTGTTAAAGCAAGTTTCACAACACGTGTAAGGATACACGCAAGGAGATGGTTTCTGTAAACCCAGAAAAGATATAAAGAGCCATGAAATTTCAAATGAAATTTGTGTTTTAGGAATAGCCACATCAATCATGAACCCAGAAACTTCAGGTCCAGGGCATGCTTTGATCAGCATCAATTTTTTTTTTTATAGTTTTATCCAATGTCCACCTCAAAACACTATCATTTTTGAAGGTGATTTTGATAGTGATTTTTAATTTTTTTTTTTTTTGATATTTTAGCTTCTTGGTTTACTCACTTTCTGATTAGGCTGTTTCGTATGCATTTTTCCTTTAGTGAACTTCCATGGCTAAACAAAGGTGATAATGGCATGGTCTTAGATTAAGTTTAGTTATAACTGTTTCCTCAAGGATTTGAAATCAGGTCACAGTAAAAAATAAATGCCATCAATTCAAAGTGTCCTGATGTAATCATGCTTACAGAGAGTACACAAAATGCCACATAAATGATGAGGCTGAGAAAGAAGCATCATAATATTCTGTTCACTTTCTTTCAGTTTCCATTTAGTAAAACAGGAAAGGGCTAAAAAATTATACTATGAGAACAATTTTGCATCAGCAAAAAAGAAATAGTGATTACCCTGAGCTTTGTATCATAGGAATAGAATGTCATTGTTCCTCTACAATGTAGGGCTCTGGTTCTCTGATCATTAATGTACTTAATAAGTAGATAAGCTTCATCTCTCAGTTAATGGTAAAATTATATTGCAAGTGGGATTTTGGGGGGCTCAGCATTATTTGGAAAAAAATCTAAGGATAAATGTCAACCTAGACCTTGGTATGGCCTTTATTAATAATCCAGTTTATTACAATCTCACGGAAACTAGTTTTGTTCATAAACACAAAGTTACCAGTTTTTTCCCCCTAATTCAGTTGATCACCAAATATGAAGTGTTAATTGAATCCCTAGCTAGAACTTAATAAAATCTCTAATTCAAAAGCACTCACACATATTAGTCTTTGGGAAATTCTGAGTTCTGTAAGAAAAACAGAAAAAGCAGAGGATGCATTTCTCCCCTTCGGGCACTCTACCATCTACTTAGAGTGCCAAAATAGAACAAGAACAAATACTATATGAATATTGTACAATCACCTTTTGTACTATAACTCATTACCAACTTCCAACCCTGCAATTACAGCTGGGATTTCTAACTTTTCTTTTGTAATTACACAAAATATTTTAGCTTATATTCTCCTTTATTATATTTGTTAAATATGAAAATTAGACCTTACAGAATTTCAGAATGAATGAGGGCAAAATAAAGACCAGAAAGGAAAAACATACATTACCATTTCTTGAGATTTTTCTTTAGTCATTGCATGAAAGACTTGAAACAATCTATTTATTTATCAGGCTCACTCACTTTGCCTTCCTAGCAATTTCAAAGTTGACTGCTCCTATGAGATAAGGACATTAATTTTTGAAAGAGAACAGATGCCAATGGGATGGAATGGGGCATTTGATGGAAAGGACTGATTTGATCTCCTTAAAATCTCAGACTGTAACTCCAGATTATTTTCTTCAGTATTCTCTTTTATCATTATTTAAATTCAGTCTTTAAGACTGAAATACTATATTTTCTAAGAAAGAATGCATATTTTATATTAGCCACATACATATTTTCTTCCCTTGGATATGCCTTGATGCTTCCCCATGTAAGAAGATTTTTAATGATGTTAGTAATTACAGGTCTCTGCTAATTGTTGCTATTCTTTTTTTATTATTTCAGATTAAAAAAGAGATGAATTCAGTCATTTTTACTTTAAAAATCTGTACTAAGCTGTATTATCAGGTATCTCTACCCCCAAATAAGTTCAGTGACATCCTGTGTTTAATAAAATGGCCATATATTGGAGAGTAGACCAGTCATTTGAAACTTCATTCTTTCTTTATGGGATTTTGAAAAAGTGATTTTAACCTTGATGGAAGTCAAATTTTCTGCATATTGTTTTCCCTCTAACATTATCTCTGAAATGTGAAAGTAGAAGAAAATGTACCTTATTTTCCACTTTAACAGTGATAAAAACACAGGGCAATTTCTGTTAGCCCCAGTTATTATTTGCTTTCATTTATCAATGCAACACCAGTGCTTCTTGTAAGTAGTAGACAGGAGTGTAAAAGTAATGCTGATCATAGTGACAACCCACAGGAAGTATCCTTCCATCAACTTATAATAAACTGTTCATCCTTCTCTTATTCTCAGAGTAGGGACTACTAGATTCAACAAGCTTAGGAAATTGTAGTAGAAGAGAGAGCTTCATGGTATTGATGCCTGTCTGATTAAGGTACATCAGAGCTACTAGTTAAAGGATAATGAAAAAAGAGAGAGAGACTAACAGAAAGAAAGAAGGGGAAAAAAGATTTACAGATGTAAGAAAAAGGAATATATATTTGCATGAAAATGACACAATTTGATACAAGTGTCAAGTCAAAACACACAGCTAGTGAACATACCTAAGCAAAACACTTCCCTAAATATGAGATATTTGATTATTATTTGATATGAGAGCCAGTGTTAATTAGAATTGTCAGAAAACAGTTAAACTTCATGACCATTTTTCTCTCTCACAGGTGCATAGATCAGTGTTTTGGAGGAAAGAACAAAGTATGCAAGGCTTGATGGTCCTGAATTTGAATCAAGTTTTTTTTTGTTCATTTTCTTAATGCATAGCCATGGCAAATTACCTTTCAATATCCTAATGTAATTATAGAGATTTTTTTTTCCTTATTGATGGTTGAGAGTATTTTTAAATAAATGTACAGTGTTGACATTCATTATGGTGGCTCCTGTTGTGTTGTAAATGTATATAAGTTTTGGACTTTGGATTTAAAAAATGATAATCAAATTTAACATTTTGACTAGTTAGCATTTGGTTATTTAGAGAACAGGAAATAATATCTGCTGGGGTTGTGAGCTGTGCTAGTGCTTTGGTGAGAAACTAAAGAGCAGTAAGAGCTGTGAAGGAGACTTACTCTGGGGGGTGGGGTGGGAAGGACAAATCTGGAAAAGGGAAGGAAGGAAGAAAGCTTGGGTGTTGGGTATGTGAGTGTGACGGTCTTGCTGATGGAGTATCTGGGGCTCAACAAAAGGTTGCTGGTGTCTGAAATGGTCTGGAGCTCAGGTAGGTGGTGTGGTGGGGGCTGGTTGGAGAGGCTTTGGGGCCAAGAGAGCAGGACTGGGGGCCCTTAATTATTGGCTGAGTTTCTCAGCCAGCAGAGGAACATGCTCTTTTGGAGGACAAGCAAGAATAACGCTGAGAACTTGTCCTTTTATAGCATCAACTTTTCCTGGGAATCTGACAACCTCTGAATTGTAAGGATTGCCCACCTTGAGGGCAAAGCCTAGAGGGATGGAGTATCATTGAGGCCCTGTCCAGGTTTTTCTCCCCTTGCCACCCAGCTTGGGGTAGGCATGATGTCCCCTAAGAACAAAGGCAAGTGGATTCTGAACAGGGTAGGTCAGAGAAAAAATTTTAATTATATAGGTAAATTTTATGAAAAAAAATAGCAATGATCTACATTAGACACATAATACATGTAGTACCTGAGGCTTTCTTTGAATCAGCAGGTAAGCAGCTAGGTTAGGTCTTGGGCAGTTGTGGGGAGAGGGGAGTAGAAAGGAATGGGGGCAGGGTGGATAATTCTAATGTTTCTGGAATGGTTAACAAGTAAGGGTCATAAATAATATTGCATCATGAGAGTTTAAGGGAATTATGCTTAATTTTATTCCTAATGTAAATATCTAGTATCAGGATCTATTCATTAATTAAACTGAGATAATGTTATCAAAATAATCCTATGTCATCTTTATTATGTCACATTTATATCATATGAGTTTATGGGTTTTCTGTAAATATTTTTGATATTTTTATGACCTAAACATACAAAAGTCATTCTGTGTAAATCACTCCTTTGTAGCTTATAAGATCATGTATTTTTAAATTCTTTCTACCAAAAGAACAAAACTGAGAATGAAAGAAGCAAACATATTAGAATATTTGAAAGAATGACATATGCTAGAAAAACCAAGTGGAAGTTCAATATGATCCTATATGTTCTATATAAATTAATTATATATACTTCTGGTAAAAATGGATTTCGCTAAAATTTTCCAGGTATAAATGCGAAGATAAATTTAAATTAGTCTAGGTAAATAATTGTAGTCTATAAATGAGATTTAAGTTTGCTTTTCATCAGCAGCTAATGGAAAATCTTGCCAATTATAAAAATATTATTTCATTTTAATAGAAATGTAAGCATTGTGATAGAATACTATAGTCAGGGAACTGAGATTTAGAATCACTGATGATGAGGAAATCACAGGTTCCTTATTGAAGGAGTGATTTATTATTGACTTCCTCATTTAATATAGCTCTTCATATTTGACTATAAAATTGCATAGTAGTTTAAATCTTGGCACATACAAATTATGTGCCCCGGACAGCTAATTTTCCAGCTGAAATCAGGATGCTATGCAATTAACTTCCTAAAGGAATTACATGGACAATTATGCAATATTTTTTTGTAATGAGGAAATGTTAGCTCACTAAATTAAAGTCTGAGGAAGTAAACTGCTATGAGAAATGTGAAGTTGATTATTATAAAGAATAATATTTGAACTGTGTCTTAAAGATAATGAAGCCCTTTAGATCATTCAGTAATTTAAAAAAATTAAATTAGAAAGTAAAAAGGATGTTTGGTAATTTAGAATGTATCTTTACTTCCAGAGTCAGTTACAGCAATATTTAGATATTTTTAATTCCACCATCTTCTAATTGATACATCCAGATAACTGTATATAGTCCAAGTTAAATACTTGCCTAAATTTTTTTTGAATATTTGCTTCCGTTGTTTACATGTAAAACATAAGCTATGTTTTATTGAAAAACACAATAGAAAGTTATGTGCAGGTCTTTTGCTTCAGAGAATGCAGTCTTATTTTTAAGTTCCGTAAATAATCTACTTTTCTTGCTCCTCCTGGGCATATGTCTTACTCTTGGAAAAGGAACAGAAAAGGTGCAAATGCCTGTGGAGAAGCTGAAAGCAAAGTTTTGAGGTGCTAGGATCTCAAAGCAATCAACAGTGATTGTATTGATACACAATGTTCTAATACAACTCTTCCCATTCCCAAGTCTGAACATGACACGTCAATACATTCAACAGTTAGGTAAGAGCTTGGTGGACATATCTGATATTAAAAATGGAGAGTCTAAAGGACAATACTGAATGCTACCATGATGTTTAAGTTAGGTAATTGGATTACAATCTACTTTTAATGTGATTTCATGTTATTCCATTTTTAAAAAGAGTTTAATCCTCACATAATCTATGATTTACCACAAAGGCTCAGAACACTATTTTGGGTCATTTTACTTCATTTAACCTAAATTCTTCCACAGTTTGTAGAAAGGAATTACGTTGACCAAGCAGTATGCTTCCAGCAGTCTAAGAGCAACCTAAATAATTGCTACTGAATAAGAAAAAAGAGGGGTCTGTTGGACATTCTGCCAAGGCCGTTTATGCCTTGCTTACTGTTTTCATTCACCAGGCTCTTTCTCCTATTCACACCCACCTGTCTGCAAAACTATAAAACGTCTTGGGTCGGAGAGGAGGAGGGGTGGCAGTCACTCACACATGGTTGTAACCATGCATCTTTAGTCTGGATTATCAGATTTTCTGGTGAGAATAACATTTGAAAAATGCCTTACAATATTTAAAAGCATAAAGTGTCATTATTTCTTGCCCTAAGGATACTGTTTCTTGTGAAAACCAGCCTTTAGAAATTAGATTTTATAAATATTTTGTAGGTCCTTAAACCAACGTGCAAGCAATGTCAGCCACAATATTTTATACATATTTCAAGACAAATAAGACTTTAAATTAAAAGTTCTATAATATGGCTATTTAAATGCTATAAAATAAAATGTTTACTGTGAGAAAGGCTATCATGAGCTCATTGGTAAGTCACCAAAAATGTTTTTTTGTTTTTTGTTCTTTCTGTTTGTTAAGACATTATTAGTTTAGCTGTTGCTGTTTTGGGGACAAAGAAAACCCTTAATTAACATTCATTCCTGTGACTTCTTTTTTTTGTCATCCTATTTATAACTAGTTGAGTCATTACAAGAAAGCACCAATATACAAACCTATGTAACTGTTTTGGATAAAATTTTATTCTGTGTCTCTTTATTAATGAGTATTTGATGATCTTTACATTCATCTGAAAGTTTTATGCTTTCAAGTGTAATACTGGAAACAGTATTACATTTTATAAAACACGTCTTGTACTTATAGAAACAATAGGCCAATAGATAGATGTCCTTGATACAATTTTTGATTTGGTATGACTTTTATAGTGGATGACTATATGCTTTGAAAAAGAGGCTACTGAGATTTTTAAATCACAGTCTTTTTGAGATTAAGAAACATATTTTCAAAAAATTTTAAATGATTATTTTATGTGGGAAAATATATATCATTCAAGCAAAGAGTTCCACAGCTAAAAAAAAATTAAAAAATTTTAAAAAACCAAAGTTTAAAACTTTGACTTGAGATCAAATATCACGTGAAAAGTTGCAGTTTCAGTGTCAACATGTTAAATAAATATTTCCATGTATCTAATAAGTGCAAAACATAAACTGCAAAACTGCAAAATAATTAGAAGGGAAACAATTGATCCCTACTGCATCTGCCTTAGTGCAGATATTTATTTAGTTCAACGTTTACCAGACTTGTCATTAGACAAGAATCTCCTGAGTCCCTTGTTAAAATACTGGTTCCCAGAAGTAATTTAACACTTTGTTGACATACATTTAGGAAATGCTGATCTCCTGTTTGTAGAGGTATACTCCTCACATTTTAAATTCCATATGAATAAAATTTGTTAGATTTAGGAATCTTCTTAAAATGTAGATTGAGATTCACTTATCACAATAATACTAAAGCTGCTGTTCTGCAGGTCACACATTGAATTGCAAAGCATTCTAGAACTATGCGCCAAGTCCCTCATCTAGCAGGTCCTCAGTGACTGTTTACTGCTCAATCAGAATAGCTAGGCACATGGGCATAAAATATCCCCTTTTCTTTCCTGCTTTATTTTCCTTTGCCCTAACTCAGTGCTCATAGAAACTATTTTATTTTACTCTGAAAAATTGAGCACTATGTTTGCTCCGTTTGCGGTGGGCCCTTTCTGTTGAGTATCCTGAGTCATAATGGTCAAATTCATGCTTTTCACAGTATTTATTCTATATTTTAATTTATTTAGCTGCTTCAATTAAAGTCATAAATTACTTTTTATAATAGCTTCTCTTTCTCACAATTACTTTGCCCAGAAACTCAATTATCTGAATACCTGTAAGAGAAACAAAGTGGTGACTGACATTTGATTTTAAAAAGCACAATGAAGAAGGAAGTGGATGTGACTATTTTTTCTTAGAAAGGAAATTTAGTCATCTAATACAGTCATTTAGAAAAGTGCCATTTCTGAACATATACTTGTTTTTTTTGTATGATAAATTGGCCTGAATCTACCCAATTATTTTTTTAAACCTATAATGTTACCATGGAGAGTGTGAAGCCAATACTACCCATTAATTTTTTCAAGAAAAAGCTCAAAAGCTAAGTCCACTAAAATGGTGTGGAGACTAGATAGCATTTTGTGCATGATAAGTTCTAATAAGAAAAATGGTAAAGAGCTGGCATAGCTAAAACAGGGAGGCTAAGATATAACCCTGAGAGACAGCTGCCATGCACACTTCACAGGAAAACACTCAGAATTTAGAAAATTCATAAACAATCTAAATTTCTTTGGTGACACATCTAGCTGCCCAGAGGTAAAATGTCTTAAATGACCTCTTTGCATTCTCTCAGCTAATCAGCAGCTTGCTTGAGAAAAGGTAAGCAAAATTTGCTGTTTCACGTTGTCCCCAGTTTTTCCTTCTCTCTCTCTCTCTCTCTCTCTCTCTCTCTCTCTCTCTCTCTCTCTCTCCCCCTCCTCCTCCTTTCTCTTTTATAAATCAGGGATTTTAACTGGGTGAAATGAATTTATTTTATATAATTTATTGATTATGTAAGAAAATAATGTGCTAAAATTAATTGTGTGTCTATTCTTTTAACTTAATTTTAATTTGAAAGCCATAAATGTTTGATTTTAAAACTGTCTACATATAACTGTGATAGCTAGCCTCAAATATTAAAAGACTATCATAAAGAAGAAAACAAACACTTCCTTTTTTGCCACAAAACCAAAATTGTATCAACAGGTAAAAATAACAAGGAGAAAAATCTGCCTAACATGATAGTTTTCTCATAACCATAATGCCCATAAAGTTTCTTATTTAAATTCAAGGATTGTGTAACTCAGACATGAGATGAATAACACTTATCATATATCTTAATCCCTAATTTATTTGTCAGTCCCATTAGCAGTGGACCACTTGAGGCCAGGGGTTATTTCTTATTCATATTTGTGTCTCCTGCACATGTAGTGTCTAGCTCATATTCGACGAACAAATTCAGACTGAGCAATAATAAAAGGCACAGACTTAAGAATGAAACCTTTCCCAGTGCCATGTCCTTGCCATGATGTTGAGTGAATGAATGAATCATGAGTCTCAAGCTTACTTAATATTTCCCACATGCCACGATTAATGGTCAAACTACATCTCAGCTCTTTTTTATTAATCCACTTTCCCAGAAATTTTATTGATAGCTCTCTGCTAGGAAACGAACAGTTTCCTCATATCTTGGGAGTGGTTCTACCGCTTTCTCTTTTCTTGACAACTAACACGCTCTTCTCTGTGATAAAGTGGATTTTGCAGATTTTTCTCTAAGTCGTAAACAATAACACCTGAGCTCCCTTTCTCTTCATTAGTTTTGTAAATTTGCTTTTGTGGCAGTGGTTGGCCAGAGAGAAAAATTAATACAAAATCAATACTCCATATGAGGAGAAGTGGAAAAGTAGTTAGAAATGTAAATTGTATATGAAGTTCCTGTCTATAGTCACTTACACAGATTGGATATAATTGTAAAATCCTCTTATTCTTATTCACCTTAGTTCTTTATGGTCCTTCCTGAGAGCCATAGGAATGTACACTCCCTTGATTTGTGGAACTACATGAACCACTTTCTGGGAAATGCCAGGGCTTTTATTCCTACACAACTCAACCAAATGCAAAGGTATCTAGGACAAGGTACCGAAAACAAACAAAAAATATAATTAATAAAACCTGTGGAAATACAAGATATCAGGAAAGAAATGAGTAAATTTTATGCATATGTTCTTAATAACCCTGACCAGAAGAATCTTGATTACAACAGACAGGATCTTTAATTTGTGTCTTCATGAAAACAACAAAAGAACACATGGAGAATGACTGAATCTAACTTGCTACAATGATATATATATAATGAACTGTAAATGCCACAAACACCAAGCCCTGTTACTCAACGTGACCTACTGTCCAGCACCATTACAATTGCCTGGAAGCCTGTTGAAAGTGTAAAAACTAGGGTCTGCTCAGACTTATTAAATCAGAATCACATCCTTAACACGATCCCCAGGAGATCTGTATGCACATTATGTTTGAGAAGCTACTTCAACGAATACCATGTGTATTGATCCCACTTCAATTCCTTTTCACAAAGGAACTAATGGTAGAGTCCTAACCATTGTGATTAAAGGAATGTAACTGGGAGACAGAAACATTGGTTGGCCCTAAATTCTCTTTTGTGCCTGTGCTGCCCCAAAGTCTGCTCTGAACTGAAAATTTTCAGAGTCTTTTATCCTAAGATATTGTCTTTCCTTAAGCACTCACTCAAATTGCGAACTGAGTCTACAGTTGATAGTTCTCAGCAAGGTGGCCATGTAGCCTAGATCAATGTAGTCCAAAGTGAGGAGAGAATGCTGGCTGCCCATCCACACATTGTTTCTTCCTAGTCTGCACCAAGTTAAGGACCTTGGTGGAATGTTCATGATGAGCTAAGGTGCTTGTATCAGCATGTAAATGATCTACTTCACGAGGCAAACTCATAATTTTAGCTCCTACTATTTCTTAGTAAGACTTTCTCAATGAAGGCGGCAGGCCCAAGCTCACAGCCCTTCTCATGGACAAGAACTTTGCGTAACACAGGAAGAGACTAAATGCAGAGGGCCTCACTACTTGCTACAACGTGAACACGCTTAAGCATTCCAAGCTCTTCATGTTATAGCAAAAATTAATTACTAATACAGTTAACTTCTCTGTAAATTTCATAACATCCATTATATTCATGGCTAGATTCCTAGAACTTGGAACAGAGATAGGCTTCAATAAATGAGCTGCCTGACTCAACTTCTGTTGTTGCAGTTTTCTTTCTTCTGATTTGGGTTATGAGCTTCCTGAGGCATAGATGCGGTTGGTCATGCTCAAAGGGCCTCTGCAGAAGTGACTTAGCGGCTCACACCATACACATACAAAAGTATTAAATGTCATAAAAGTAGAAAAATTGTCATACCTTTGAAAGCTTCAAGAGTAAGATCTGCAAGGCAAATTAAACATTTTCTACAATTTAACATTTAGGGCATACTAGCACATGTTAAATTAGCTAGACTTTCAAGCTAAAGTTCATAAAAGATCAAAATGATGCAATTTTGAAAGAGCAAAGGTGAGTTTGAATCACAAAGTTAATAAGTACAGACAAGCTCTATGGTTTTTAGCAGAAAAGCCTCCTTTCCCTTCATTCATGCCAGCGAGTTCATTTATCATTTTAAGATGTTTCAGTAATGATAAGAGGGGACTAAGTGATAAGGTCTAATTCTTTAGACTCAGAAGTTTTGGAGAAAGTCAACAGAGTAGTAAAGCTGCCCATTAAAAATAGCATCTATAAACTATCGGACAAAAACACATGCCTGAGGATGAAGCAATTTGTATTACCAGCTCTGTTACCTGGGCAAGTCACACTCTCTGCTTTAGTTCTTCATCTATAAAGTGGGACAATAATAGTACCTACCTTATGGGATTGCTGAATGTATGTGACACAATTAAGACCATAACCAATTTATGATAAGAATTTTTAAAATGTTAACTATTATTATTATCTAGTTACAAGAGAACAATAAAATAAATGTAAAAAGTTTTATTTAAGAAAAAAAATGATTCTATTTAAGATACTAAGATACTTTCTCTGCCACAGTTCTAAATAAAGCGTTGCCGTAATTCCAAAATAACTTATCCAGGGAGAAGAATTTTGATATTGCCAAACTAAGTGTTTAAGATAGTTTTTGGTTGTAATTCATTCTCGCTCCTGTCAAATGTGATTGCAAGGAGGGAAAAAGAAATCTCCAAATGGAATGCCTTTACTTTTTTCTTTATTTTATTTAACTAATTGTTTTTCAGAGCATTTGCGGCAATCTTAAAAACTTACACATGGTACTCACTACATAAATGTTAAGGTGATGGCTTGGTGCAAATATGGCTTGATAATGAATAAAATAGGGGGGGGAAAGCTTGAAAAATAATTAAAATAATTATTTATAATTGAGTGCTTACTTACTATGTGTCAAATACTTTCAGTGCTTTACATATTAGAGTGAACCAAACAACACTGCCTATATTTGATATTTTTAACCTGAAAAAATGTCCATGGAATAAGTTTTAGTCTAAATGCTCTTTTTCCATTCCTTCAAATAGTAGTGTTCTCATTTTTTCAGGAAGGAAATCAGGTCTTACATTAGGTGACTTGCCTAAACCACAGCTACAAAGTGACAGCATGGGGGTATGAGGCCAGGTTTGGAGGGCTTATCTCATTAGCTGCTAATTCTAACATCTTTTGCATATTTCCTGGTCATGTAAATAATACAAGAAATATAAGAAATGTTTGCTATAGTAAAAGATAGACTGGGCTGTAAGATGCTAAATATTGAAAAGAGGGTAAATATTTAGTGGTTAATCAAAGGCAGCACAAAACACGCTGCTGATTTAGCAGACGATATGGATTAAGGAGGTGAGACACATGTCCCGTAACCTAAAGAACATTTCCCCTCCACATGAGATAATTACCATCAATCAATTCCTGTTTATTCTGTCCTACATTCTATCTTTCTAAATTCTAAAAAAGCTATGATCATATTGATATACAAAGAGAATGTCTTACTCTTTTTGCTTAACTTAAAAGAGGAGGTGAGAAAGAACATGTTGCATATACAGGAAGGCAGAATCACCCAGTGGAAAGTGCTCCCGGGGAGAGAGAAGAAAGCAAAACTCCTGCCTGCTTCTCTCTGACTGCTATGAACTTTGGGTAAATCCCTTTCCTCTCTTGGGCCTCTGATTCCTCTTAATACTAAGATGGCTGGACTAGATGCTTCTTAGACTTTTATAATTTCGTAGACTTTTTATAATTTAATGATATTGTAAAATTAGACCATTATCATTTAGATGTATGTTTTGCAAAGTGTTAAGTTAGAAGAAATAAAACGGTGACTCATGAATTAGCTTGTCATCGGAAGTATTTTCCATATTAAATCATAGCTTATTTCTTGTGTAAATGTAAACTGAGGTACATTAAACCAATACTAGGCCAGCCTGTGAAAAAAATAGCTAGAAATTACTAAGCACTTAAATATTTTTTAAAAATTAGATATTATTTGCCATTTTGTCAATAAAAAACAATTTTTCTACTTGCCTTAAGGTGAATGCTAATATTTTGATTCATTTGGAGCTATAACATAATTTAGGGGACCTAGGTTTTTTCTTTGTTTGTTTGTTTTCCCTTGTGTACAATGACATCTTAAGTTCATTTGGTTTTAGAGTTTCTTCTGTGCTTTCTACAACACACTGCAAAGGGCAAGTAATAGGATAATCATAGGTTCTTTCACATTCTTTGCTTCTGCCTATCAATATCCTAATTACTTCTCTAACCCACTGACTCAGAGTCAATACCATGAATACTGATGACTGTTGATGATCCCAGGGAGGGAACTTATTGTAGCTCCATCTCATCTTTCTGCTTTTACTTTTTCTTCAGCTGGGAATTTAAAGGCATAAGTTAGAAAAGAGTCTGGTCATAAAAAGGGAATTCATTAGCCTTTTAAAATATGACAAGTTAATGGGACAGGCAACCTGCAAGGAGAGGCACCTCTGACTTGCTGGACAGCATTTTCAGCTATCAGCATTTTTCTGGCACTTTAAATTGTAGTTGAATATTCTCCCATAAATATTGCAAGAATGTGAAATGTAGCACATGTATTATCTTTTCAGTGAAATCTATTCTTATTTACATATAGCACATTCTATTTTCCACCTTGTATTTATAGAACATCAAAATGCACACATTTGACAAGAAGATCCTTTCCACTAGAGTATAAAGATAGAAATTAAAAAAAAATACATGGATGGTGTAAATATTCCATTTTTTAAAAAACATTTATGTGTTAAGTAGGAATAAATCTGTTTAACACAATAGAATGAACTTGTGATTTTTCCTGAAAACAAAAAAGGAAGTATTTTAAAATAGATATTCATTTATCATTTACAAAGATTTATTAAGTCTCTACTATGTGCTGGTCCCAGAGAAATAAACTCTGGAAAATCAAATGACCTAGGTCTTTAAGGAGCATGCAGTCTTTTAAGAGACATGTGCACAGAATGATAGAAGAAGTCAGAAGATGCGATCAACCCACAGTTGTTATATAAACCAAAAAACAATGGGAGCAGGAAAGAGGGAATTTTTCTCTCCGAGAAGCTAAGGAATATACACCAGAAGAGAAAACATCTGAACTGAGTCTTGAAGGATGCAGAGCATATTCCCAGATGAAGGAACAGAGAAGCAGGACGTTGCAGACAGTGGAAATATCAACAGATGTTAAGGAGGTGTGTATTTAGGGAATGGTTGCCAGGCCATGGCAGCTCAAGTGGCATGGTGAAAGTGAAGAGGGACACCATTGGGCAGGCTATTTGATGCAAATGTTGTCACTCCACAGGTCACCAGGTCTCATCTGGGAGAATAGATAGCTGTTCCTCTCTTTCAGGCATCAAGTACTTCCTGAATCTGCAGTTATTTCATTGAAGAACACTTTCTAAAAGTTGCGCTTTTTCTTACATCCGAGTGACTAGGACTTGGTCATGTAACCATTTAGAGCTGCAAGGAAAGCTAGTAGGTACAACCTTACTACTTAGCACTCACAGGCCCACAATCAAGGGTTGTTATAGAAATTGGATATCGAGGGTAATGAGAAATATCTGACACACCACCTGAACAGGTCTATGTTTTTGTATCTTATAAATCTCTCATTCATGAATCTCTCCTAGGTCTGGAACTCAGAGGAAATATCAGAGGTAGAAGAAGCAGATTTTAGAGTGTTTGGCACACAGACTGGTGGTAATTAAACCACAGTCCCAGATGAGATCACCTACAGAGATAACAGAGAGGAGAAAAAATGAGAATCTAGGACTTGAATACAGAAAAACAGCAGGAAGGGGATGGGGTGGGGAGGGAAAAGAGACTGAGGGAAGTGGCTGGACAGGTAGAGGCTAAGTCAGGAGTTTATCATGTGAAAGAAACCAAGGGAGGAGCACTCAAGAGAACTGAATAGTCAGATTCTACAGAAAAGTCAAGGAAGATGAGGGCAGAAAGTTAAAATTTCAGACTACAAAAGGGTTCTGAAATGTTAAACCAAGGATAAGGTGAGACAAATACATCATTAAGTGTGTGTGTGTGTGTGTGTGTGTGTGTGTGTGTGTGTGTGTGTGTGTGTGGTTAATATTTGGATCACTCTGATTCTGAATTCTCAATGATCCTGGTAAAGATTAGCTTTATTAAGGATGGTTTTTCCATAGAACATATGGAAACAATAAAGTCATTAGTTTCTTAAAACTACCCAATATTTTGAAGTTGACCTCAACAAAAAAAAAATGTTTTATTAATTTATGAACTTTCAGTCATTCAAGGAACAGAATTGCTACAGTTTCCAATTTTAGGACAAGATGCTTCGGGTGCTTACCCCAGGAGACTCTGGTTGGCCCTTGACTAAAAAAAAAGTGGCTGTGTCCCGCAGAAACACTGCCTGGGTATCACAGTGTTAGACTCGGAAAACTGAAATTGTGGCCCCCTAACACTTTGCCTTTAGTGTCCAAAAGAATGGAGAATAGTGATTGACATCTCTCATCATCTCAGGAGGGGTTGGTTATTTCACTCACATTGAAAATGTACCTTCAAAAACTGTACCTTTTGGAGAGCTATAGCACTTAATCATTTATCTCCACTCAAATTATCATAAGTATTTAATTTTACTCTTACATTACACTTTTAAAGGTTTTACAATAAGGAGCTATGTCAAATTATCTCCTTTTGTAATTAAAATATTTTAATGGATGAACAGCCTAATTGCCAGATTAAGAAATGCCTATAGTTATTTTAAGAGGCAATTATAATTTTAATAGTTCTAATAATTGTTAAAGTTCAATGAAATCGGTTTCATGTAGATGCAAATATAACAGCAAATGAAAACGCAATAAGAAACTCATGGTTTTTATGTATTGTTATAAATTCAGAAAATTTTCAAAGAGATTATTTCTCTTACATTTGTCTTTTTAATTTAGAAAAATATTGATATCAGAAAACCTTTGCTCAAGGTTTTGAAATCTAAACCAAAAGGACCATATGTTATTTCAATATCAGTTTACTGCTCTTGTTTTAACTATTTCTTTTAAAACTGCTTTCTCAGCCTAGGGGAGCATGCCTTGTCCCTGTCTGTATCTGTCCTGCTGATTACCACAAGGCAATCCTAGCTAATATTCCATGACTATTCAAGCATCTTTACTTCGTTCAAATTAATGTTCTTTATGATCGTACGCTAAGCAGCTTCTTTTTTCTTTTTTTCTAAATATTTACTAAGTATTGCCCTGTATCGTAAGTTTCAAAATCCTTCAAAACTCTCTGTCCATTTGCTAAACATGCACTTGGTCTCTGGGTCACAGTGCAGTCCACTGAATTCTGTGTGTGCACCTGTCTCACGGGTCCCTCTTTTCACCCAGTATTAATGTAACTGCGAGACTCTTTTAACAATTTAAAAACTATTGCTTCCTTAGATAAAACCAAATGGAGGTCAAGATAAACTATCTTATGATCAAATACATTAAATTCTCATTTCACACCAAATTTCAAAATACATGTAGGTCTCTATTCAGCATTATGATTTTGATCCACAAACAAAAGAGTAACTCTAAAAGTAAATTTATTTCGGTGGTATGTCTCTCATACAAGTAAAGGTAAACAAATGAAGGGCAAGTGAGTGCTTTATTTTCTCTCAGAGTAAATGGTAAAGTAGTATTTTCTTGAGAAAAGGAGAAAACTTAATGCTTTTGCCAGGCATCTTCAAATTCATTTGAGCAACGAGCATTGTTCACAGACAACATGAAAATATTATACATATATAGATAAGATTCCTCCCTAATTTTTGTATATATTATTATGATTAATAAAGCACAAGTTATTGTAGGCTTTTGGGTTTATTTCTCTCAACAACTTCTAAAATTTCAATCAGATGAATGTCTGAGAAATTCTTTAAAATTTAAAAGAGCTATTGAATGTGTGCAAAGATTTAGCTACAAGCATATTCAGAATCTCACTAATTATAGTGGTGAAAATATGAAACAACCTAAGTAAATAAAAATTAAGATTCAATTAAATAAATTAGAGTGTATCTATAATTTTGTCCTTTCTCATTTCAAGAACCACAGATGCAGATGGTCAATTTCAAAGGAGTGAGAGTTACTGAGAAGCATTAGCAGCTGTGCTGTAGGACAGGGCCCTAGCTCTCATCCTGTTCTCTCGAGGATCTCTAGCTCCTGAGGAAACAGGGTCCCTAATTTCTTTCTAACTTAACTTCCATAAGCAGAAAGGCTCTGATTAGTTTTATCAGTCACTTTTATACACGGAGCATCTCCTATAATCATAATATGTGGTTAAGAAGCTGGTATGGGGTAATAGACTTTCAAAACTATCAGAGGATAAGAGTAATGCATTTATCAAAAATAAGACAGATCTTCAAATATATGTGAAATAAACCATTCGAATAATGACTCTTAAGGCATGGATTAAATGATTTGGGATAGTTTTACAAAATGCAATTTTCATCCATCTATAAAACTAAAGCAAAGAAAACCTATAACAATTTTTGTGTAACTGAACTGACATGACATATGGGTCATGCAGTCTCACTTGGTCAGTATTTGTCATTCTTTCTGAAAGAATGTGTCTATTAATGTCAGTCCCAGTGCAACTTTACACTGCATGGCATATAAATCTACTATTGTTTTGACATTTTGACTAAAGTTGATAATAGTTTCTTAGTCAATGAATTAGCAAAGTATCTCTTTTTCTTCTTGGCAATCTCTCTGTAAAATTCTTTTTTACCATTATCTATTTTTGTTTTCCTCACATTTCTTAATTCTATATTGCTACTTTTTCTTCTCTCTCCAGATTCAGAATTTCTGAGAAAGGTTGGTTAGATTAGAAGAAATAACCTGAGAAATGGTGTTTCAGTACATTGGATTAAAGAGTATCTATTTCTCAAAGTACTAATTCATACTGCCCTCCTCTCCCCCCATATTTTAGTTCTCGTATCATTGAAAGCATATTTTTATCAGCCAGCCCTTGGCTCAGATTGGCTTCACTTTTTGAACTATCTGTGCTAAAGAAACACATCATCCTCCAATTTATATGGATGAATACTA
The DNA here is from genome assembly GCA_030015415.1 of Cynopterus sphinx. NCBI lineage: Eukaryota > Metazoa > Chordata > Mammalia > Chiroptera > Pteropodidae > Cynopterus > Cynopterus sphinx. Next base: position 149,069,815 of record CM057380.1, on the reverse strand, counting down.
TCAATCATTAAAGATAAATGTATGAAAAATTAAGTTAAAGCAGGAATATAAAATACAAGCTCCAATTTATTTATTATTATTACATGACAGCAGATATAGCATAATGTGGCAGACTGCTATAAATGATTTCAATGCTTACCCTTAACTGATGTGCTTACTTTGGTCGCTGATGATAAACAGTTTTCAGACTGGCATCATTCCACAGACCACACTGTGGTAATGACTGAGAAGCATAGGACTGATGGGCTCTGTAATTGACAAACACTTTAAAGTTGTCAGTGTGCAAAAGTGGAATACTATACAGTCATTTAAAATGAAAACAAAAAGAATAGTTATTGATGTGCAGAGATCTTTCTCACATATATATACATTTTTAATTTTTAATTAGGTTTATTGGGGTAACTGGTTAATAGGATTATATAATTTTTAGGTGTACATTATCATTTGACATCTGTATATTCTATTGTGTGTTTACCACCCAAAGTCCAGTTTCCTTCAGCTACAATATATTTGATCCCCTTTACTCACTTCATCCTCCCTCTAAACCCTATATTTAACTCCTTTTACCCTGTCTACCTCCCCCGCTTCTCTCCCACCCCTCTAGTAACCATTAGTCTCTATTCCATGTCTATGAGTCTCTGTTTGTCCTGCTCATTTGTTGCTTTTAGGTTTATATCCCACACATAAGTGATACCATGTGATTTTCAACCTTTTGTCTGGCTTATTTCGCTTAGCATGATTATCTCAAGGTCCATCCATGTTGTCTCAAATGGCAGTATTTCATCTCTTCTTATGGCTGAGTAATATTCCATTGTGTATATGTACCACAGCTTCTTTATCCAATCATCTATTGTAAGACACTTCTGTTGCTTCCATTTCTGGTCACTGTGAATAATGCAAATATCTTTTCAGTTCTGGGTTTTCAAGTCTTTGGGGTAAATACGCAGTAGATCATATGATAGATCAATTCTTAGTTTTTTGAAGAACCTCCATACTGTTTTTCCATAGTGGCTGTACCAATTTGCAGTCCCGCCAGCAGTGTATGAGGGCTCCTTTTCCTCTGTATCTTCTCGAACATTTGTTATTACTTGTCCTATTGATTATAGCTATTCTAACAGGTATGAGATGGTATCTCATTATAGTTTTGATTTTCATTTCCCTAATAGCTAGTGATGTTGAGCATCTTTTCATATAGTTGTTGGCCATTTGTATGTCCTCTAGGGAGATGTGTCTGTTCAGGTCCTCTGCCCATTTTTTGATTGGGTTGTTTGTTTTTTTGTTGTTATTGAGTTATATGAGTTTTTTGTATGTTTTGGATATTATCAAAGGTGTTGCTTGCAAATATATTTTCTTATTCAGATGGTTCTCTCTTTACTTTGTCTACGGTTTCTTTTGCTGAGCAGAAGCTTTTTAGTTTGATGTAGTCCGATCCATTTATTTTAGCTTTTACTTATCTTGCTTTTGAAGTCAAATTCATAAAGTCCTCTTTATGTCCAAGGTCCTTGAGTTTAGTTCCTATGTTTTCTTCTATGCATTTTATCGTTTCAGGTCTTATAATCAGGTCCTTAATTTATTTTGAGTTAATTTCGAAGTGTAGTGATAGACAGTAGTCTAGTTTCATTCTTTTGCAGGTGGCTTTCCAGTTTTCCCAGCACCATTTATTGAAGAAACTTTCCTTTCTCCACTGTACGTTTTGGCTTCTTTGTCAAAAATTATTTGCCGATATAAATATGAGTTTACTTCTGGACTCTCGATTCTGTTCCACTAGTCTTTTTGTCTGTTTTGCTGCCAATACCATGTCATTTTGATTATTGTCATTTCGTAGTATAATTTGTCTTTCTCATATATTAATTGAGAAAAGCATATTAGAAAGAAGTATGATCCTATTTTTATTAAAGAACAATAGCGTGGTGAAAAGTCAGAAAGATAACTGGTTACTTCTGGGTGATGGATTTATGAGGGATGATTTTCCTTTGTTGTTAATATTTTCTTATAACATATCTTAATTTTTGTACCATGATTGTGTATTTTATTTATTACAATCTTAGGACTCATGGACATGGATTGCTATTTTTAAATTGATCATTTAGTATTTTTATATTTCAATTCAGGGTCTGTCACTCTGTTTCTATAAGTTTTAAAAGCTCAGATAAGAGGCTGGATTGGAACCCCCATAAATAAATGACACAGCCTTAGAATATGACAAAATGTGGATATTTAATATGCATTCACTATGTAGCAAAGAAAGGGCTGATGTTATTTGGTTTTTATTGTCAAAGCATTTCTTTCCAAAGACTTATTTGCTTAAATATTGGTAATTTCATATGGCTTAACTTAATATTAAATAAAATTATAACTAAGTAATATTTCCTCTCCCTATTTTCTAAGTAAAAATTAATTATGTGCCCATAACAAATAGATAATCATTACTTTTCTCAATTTTGCAAAATATACACTGTTATCTCCTGTTAGAAAAAAAAGTGCTTCATTAAATGAACCAGCCTGAACTGACATGAACAACAAGTTCTGCAAATCTCTGCTTGGTTTTTGCATTGTAAGTTATCTTCAATTAATTAATCCTTATCTCTCTAGGGCAGGCCTTTGACATATCTGGAACAAAATTCAGTCATATGTCAAAATAGGAGGTACAAAAACAGTTCAACTGAAACACATCAGGCTCATCCAATTTATATGAATTTATTTCTTCTGAGGCAGAGAGCACTTATGAAATTGATATTTGTAAAGTAGAATTTGTAGCATATTAATAAAATGGACTAAATACATAGGCTTTTAAAATAGCAAATCACTGAGTACTCTAATGCCTCTACTATGGTATTAATCTATTCAAAACAAAGCATAGTAGCAGAACGCTTCTTCCGTAGATTATTCTAGTGTTCTTCCATTTAAAAAGGAATAAATAACCCCAAACCTTTTCTTTAAACTTTTAAGTTTGTGTTTTAAATTATATCTTTTATGTTGAGGTTTAAATTTTACTAATATACCCACACCTCTGTGATTAAAATCTCCTGGTCAAGGCATGATTAGAAGAAGCAGAATCAGAAGGAATCAGCAGTCCCTTCTCTTGCCTACCAAAGAAATAGGGAACACAGAGTCCTCACAAGGTACCCAAAGCAGCAGCTGCTGAAGCAACTAAAATAATGGGAGAATCAAAGAGTCCTCTCTTCTTATACCTGGAGTCCAGAGACAAAGTAGAAAAAGACCCATCTCATTGCATCAATGATTGGTGTTTAAAGAAAAGATTCTCCTGAGTAAGCAAGGTTGGAAAGAGCGGGCCATTACATTTCCCTTTTCCCTTTTCTTATCACCAAAGGACAGAAATGAAAATAAAAACCAGAAAGTAACACCTGCAAAGATCCTACATTACTCATACTTGGGCTAATTACCATGCCTCCTTTGCACACACACACCCCCTTCCCTGCATGCTGGCACACAGTGAGGGGCCCAGCCTCCAATGACTCCTCTCTAATTTGCTTCTTAGAGCCGATGTTCAGCATATGAGTCATCAAGCCCCCAGCAGAAGACTTCCCAGAAAGAACAAGATTTTAGTTAGAGAACCAGCCCTATGGATTGATGATTGCTTCTTACCACACCAGTGAAATAGAGTAACAACAAATGACCATGCTTTTCTCTTTGTGAAGAAATTTCAGGAAAGAAAGGCTGGTAGAAAGGATCCAGGGGATAAAGGAATGAATATTCAGCTTCCGATTGTGCTTAAGTAAATCTGCAAAAGAAATCACAGCAGGGACTTATTGTTCAATTCCAGCCCATTTGCAGAGGATAAAAGGACATAGCAATGTGAGTGAAAAGCAAGGAATCAAGCTCAGCAGGAATTTGCCACCTTAGCTTTAAATGCTATTCCATTTATGGCCAAATGTTTTGCTTTCGGCATTCACTGATCTCACTTGATCTCCAAGAAAGACGGACAAGGTTTGGACAAGCAAGGGAGCATTGACACAAAATTATCTCTAGGAATAAAAAAGCACACTCCATGATGAAAGAATTACTAAACCTGAAGACAGATAATGAATTACTGGTAGAATTCTTGATGAATTCAGGAATTCCTGATGAATCATTTAAAAGTTGCTTCTTGAATTTGCCACAAACCTATCTATGTCTTGTAACTATAATTTTCCACACGCATACACAAAAAAGGATCTAGGAAGCAAAGTTTTTGAGAGCTAAATTTGCCAGCTACATAAGTGCGTTTTATCTTATTGTCTTCAAACAAAAAGGATAATTACAGATATTTTTAATTGTTGGATTTTTTTAAAACTAATGATTCAAAATCTTATATATCAAGATCACTTCAAAAGCACTGCAATTTATAAGAGAGAAATTGTGGATTCCAGGTGTCAGTCTTCTCAGGAAATATTTATTTTATTTACTCACCTCACAAACGCAAGTAAAAATAGTTTCAGTTATCACTGAGATAAAAAATGATTTGTTTTTAAAAATTCCAAATTGTGTTTACTTGTGGTAACTAAACAGTCACAACTCTGTAGCCATATTATAAAATGCAGAACTACTCTGAAACATATGATATATATCTCATTTCTTTAGTCTATAAGATAGTGAAATGCTAAACATTGCATACATATGTTCTTCTGCTTAGCACGTTGCAATGTCACTTGGTTACAGCACGTCATACAGGATGTTTTTCCTAATACTAAAAATTTTCCTTATGGAATTATATTTAAAAGGATCCATCCATCTGGGGTTATAGTTTTGCCTATTCCATCCTCCCTTGCCTAACAAAAAGCACTGGTTGTGAAGGAAGGGTGGTAAGGAATAGTGAATTGGCCTTGCCTGTCTGCCCTTGTAGATGGCCTTGTGCAGAAGGTTCTCATCAAACACTTGATGAATGGTTTCCCCTTAACAACTATCAAATTCTTAGCCTTGATTCTCATTGTTTCTTCTTATGTGCCATGTGCCATCACTGGAAAAAGAAAAAAAAAAAAAACTTCTTGAACTCATCCAAACAGTCCTATACTTAATTCTGTCTGCCTCTAACAAACTTTCCTCACCATTTTCACCAGCATAAAGGAACAGACTAAATTACTTGCAAGATCCCTTCTAATTTTAAATCATAACAACTTATGATTCAAGAATGTACTACTTTCTATGGGAAACATTCTTTGATTCCCACCCCTGAATATAATATCTTGTTTAGCTTCCATCTCTGATTGTTCATGTCACGTTAGGAGTTATACATCTATATCCATGTCTTATGTTTCCTGCTGTATTTATGAGTTTTCAGCAATGTCGCTTTTTTTATTATTACTTTATGTCTCTTATGGCCCATGACAGTATCCTTCATTCAGAAAATTTCCTCTATTTATTGAAGTGCAGTGAACTACTAAGCAACACCTTTGGCAATGCAGAAGTTTTATACTGCAGCTTACTTACCAGTTTTTCCTTTCCTGGGTATTGAAACCTGCAGGAAGAAGTAGCTCAGGGAAATGGTTCTTTCCTAGTCATAATTCAGATCCTATCCTGCCTTTGTCCCCTTAACCCCTCTTCCTCTGTTGGCCATATGATGTGACTGCTTTACAGAAACCTTGCTGTTACACTAAGTGCACAAATTATAAGTCTTTTTGTCCATATTGTTCAGCAGAGTTTTAGATCTTGAAGTTCAAGCTTTCTGTCTCTGCTGCATGGAATTCATCAACTCTACTTGCTCTTTCTGGATCTAAATCACATTTACAATTCATGCAATCCCAGAAATGTTCAGGAGCAACATTCTTTCCAGAATCTAATATACCATTTCCATGTGAAAGGGTCACATTTAACTACTTGATATGAAAGTGGTTTTATGAATTTTCCAGACCAGAGGTAAGAAAAAGAATATTTAGATCTAAGGCTTGAAAGATTCACCCACACAATTTTCAAACACACACCTCTCTAATTCTTTTACACTTACTATGTAACAGTCAATTTCCATGCATATTATCTTATTACCATCTTTGAATAACTCTAAACATAAAGTTGACAAAAACTGAAGCTTAAAATAAAAACCAAGTAAAACTAAGGCTCAAAATCTTTAATGGGTAAAGCAAGGTCATAAAGCAAGTAACAGAATTTGAACTCAGGTACCTAAAAGAGTCTAGTGCTCCCATGATGACACCCAGAGTGTCAAGGAGATTTGTCATCTGTAGTGACACATGGCTAATGCTTCCCCTTGGTTTATTTAAAGCCTCTGAACCTCATCTCTGTGTTGCTCCACTCTCTTCAAAAGATGGCTTTATAAGCATTACAAGCAAATTACTTTGTCCGCTCTGTTACGTGTTTTCACACTGCAAATGCCTCCCAGTTAGAGAGACTGACTTGCTCAGAGTTGGCAACTTGTGAGTAAAACTGAAAAGTTAAGGCTTGGCTACTCAGGGTGTACTCTGTGGACCAGCAGCAACAGCACCACCTGGGAGCTTATTAGAAATTCAGAATGTTGGACCCCATCCTAGATCACCTGAATTCATATGTTTTTAAGTTTGAAAGACCTAATCTAAAGCATTCTATGGATTTAAGATACTTCTCTTAAGATACAATAATTGTTTTAGTTTGTATGTGAATAAACAGTGAAAAACTCTCAATTTCTTGATTTTTGTTTTTTAATTTGTCTATTTGTTATCAAAAAATGACAAGCTCTAAAGGCTGTCTTCATCACCTCTTGGAAAGCAAACACTTGTTTAAAATAATAGCCTCATGACTCTGACCAGTAAGGTGCCAAATTTGCCTTGTAACCTTTATAGCATGCATGGAAAGCCCACGTAAGTAAGCTCTATTTCCAATGGTAGAAAGGGGGAAAAATTAATTGATTTGGTAGGTTTTGGAGGGTAAAATGTTGTTCATGGATATATCATTGGAATGGGTTCAAGAGGACCTGCATTTCATGAGTCTTCCTCTATCCAGCCAGACACCCTGAGGCAAGCAAACAGCCTCCCGCCTCTGGGCCTTGGGTTTCCTCATCCATAGTAAGGAGTGTGGACAACACAGTCTTCAAGCCTCCTCCTCACTCTGCACTTGTTGAGACTCTACTAATACTTTCTTAATAGATCTTTCCTTGCCCCTCTCATCTCCTTTACCAGTGAGTCCAAATAAGTTACTGCTATGGCCTTCTAATCCATCTCTTGCTTCATTTTGCCCTCCCCCAGTCCAGGCTCCACATTACCACCAGTTCTTTTGTTCTGAAAAGAAAATTTAATCATGGCCATCATGCTTAGAGCACGTCAGCAGCCCTGAGGTAATGCCCAAATGCTTACACATGACTTTCAAGGCCTTTCCTGTGCTGTGCTGTCCTCAGTCCCTGAACATACTACTGCTCCCAGTCCCTCTTGCCTGAAAAATCTGCCACACTTCAGCTTCCTTGCCAGCTGAGTCCTGCTATTCTTTCAAGTATCAATTTCACCATCAGTAGGTAAGGTGTTCTTGCTACCAGAGTATTTTGTGCTTCTTGTCATAATATTAGATGCTTCTTACTGTTACTGCTCATTTAGAATTAATCTTCTTGAGATTTGAAGCCAGTCTCCCTTGCTCACAATCATGCTCTTGTAACTAACACCAAGTAAGCATTACACATTATTGTTTGAATTACTTCTATTTAAATTCTTTCTCTTCTGGTTTCTAATTATTGATAAATAATAATAGTAAACTCTAATAATTGTTTTAAGAATTAGGCATAATTAAAACACCTAGAACAAACCCTGGCATATATTAGGCAGTTAATATATGCTAGGCTATTACTAACATTATTATTCTTTTCTTTCTTTAATTGTGATCATTAGTATGGACCTAATTATAATTACCTGATAACTAAAATTCTCTTTCTCACTTTGAATGCTAAAAGCAGTACACAAAGAAGTAGACACATTAATCAACTAAACAAATGTGTCAGGTTAATGTTGTTATTTTTTATTCCAAAAAAACAGAATTGTATTGTTGTGTACTAATACATATAATTAACCATGTTTATTATAAATTAGGCAGCAGTATGTTTGGAAAATATTCTATTGAATTATTAGAAAGTATTATTAAATTCTTCCAGTAAATGTTACATGATATGTTTCCTTGAAGCTTAAGCTAGTAGAAAAGGGTTGGGAGAAATTGTCATTTTGAGGAAAATGGATCCTGGATACTTATGATCTGAAAGGAAATCTGACATGCATCTCTTAATATTCTTAGAAATTACTCATAGTTTTAGCTTTTATTAATTCATGACTCTTCAAAGGTATGAACTGAAAGAGGTTCTAAAGTTCAGTCTCCCATCTGCATTTGAATCTTTATGGCACCATCTTAGCCAAGTGGATGAAACGCCTTCATGTGGGCAGTCTGATGATTAAATCTCTATTAGTTCCCATAGCAACATATGATTTATTAGTGGTTCATCTCTGAGTCTTTAAGAATGCATTATCTGCATATCAGAAATAAATTATAACATAGTTGTAGGAGAAAAAAGAAAGTGGACAGTAGATAAGGAAACAATTGAGATATTAATCAGAAGATAGCTTCATTTTTTTCTGTCGAGTATTAAATAATAACAGAGGTAGAATCATCACCAGCAAAGATACAAAATGTCAGTCTTATTCTATAATACAGTGATATGACTTTGCCCTAATAATGCAAGAATTGAGATCTAAAAATACATACTCTGGCATATAAAAATAAGCTGGGTGGACACAGTAAGAATATGTAGAGAAAGTTTCAATAAATATAGGGTAGATGGATGGGTAGATAAATGAACATATGAATTTAATTTTACAAATATTTATTAAGTTCCAAATAGCAAATTTTTGTATTAGGGTCTATGATAGATAATAAATCAGATCTGGTTCTCTGTCCTTAGGATGTTAAAATCTTAATACAGAACTAACCAAACATAGCACAATGCAGACCGTGATAAGCAGTACAATGAAAGGACAAATGGAGGGGGAAAAAGGTAGAAAAGAAGGGAGGATGGGGATATTATTCAAGAAGGAGGAAATAGAAATAAAGAAGTTAGAGCATATTAACATTAGTTTTAAAAAATCACTTGGATTCCATACTCAGTCATTGGTAAAAGTACCACCTGCTATGACTTTATTAAGTCTTCACTATGACTTGAATGAAAGCTTCATAAATAAGGATCATTTAAACTGTAGATTAGTGTAAATTAGCGTTAAGTACTTGTTTCAGGCCACCAGGAACAGCTGCTGCCTTTAAGAACAGAAACGTTAAAATAGTAGGCAAAGGTGTGGAAAGAGATTTATTCATTTCTGCAAAGAATCACATGAAAAGTTTTCACCATTGCAGTTATATTCTGTATCATCATAACTCTCTAATGGTGAAAAACACTTTTTAAAATTATTTCAATGATGCCAATGTTTCTATTTTTTAACCTTTTAAAATACATCTTGTACAAAGCAATAAGAAAATATTTAGTGATGAAATGCCAATTAACAATAAACGCAGTATGTCAAGTAAAAGTAATGACATTTTCTTACAAATACCACAGCATTATTTATATAAATGCCATCCTTTCCCAAAGAACAGAATCCTTTCACTTGGTGCAGTAAATTGCATACTGTCTTTTTACAGCTGTTCCCCAAAACAAAGATATTTTTGAGCTTCATTTATAAAACATAAATATCAGATTGTTGTTCCAGCCTTCTTGTAATTCAAAATAGCACCAGTGCTGGCTGAACATATTACTCATACAGCGGAAAGTTAAGAAATGGTGACGATTTAAAGTTAACATTGTGAAATGAAGATGAATATGCAAAATGTTAACTTCAAATGGTTTAAGCAGATGTTATAAATACTTAATGTGAAGAAAGCAGCATCTTGGTAAAAGTGAAGAGCCATTTAAAATTATTTTCACCTCTTTCTGTAAGAGCAATCTGCCTGTTAACTAGATTTGTATGATCCCATGTACAGAGTAATGTGTCCTGGGAGAGATTTAGTTAGATACTGCTCTGTGGGATGACAGGAAGAAAGAGACTAATTCTTTCTAGGGTGGTCATAAAGGCTTTTCAAAGAAGGTGACATTCGATGGAGATGGGTGACAGACAGAATTGGGTATTTGAAGTCGGGAAAGGAATACTGCAGGCAGAAGGAATACATAAATAGAACCACAGATGCAAGAAAGCACTGGGGCATATGGAGTGGGCAGTTTGACTAGTTCGTGGGGTTCACGGAGTTCAGAATAGAGAAGTAGTGTCAGATAAGGTGGAATGGCTAAGTCAGGACTGATTGTGGAGTGTTTGGAGTGTCAAGCTAAATAATCTGATTTTTATTGATAGTGAATAGTAACCTCAGTGATTTTTTTCCCCCAAGTTTTTAAAACCAGAACATTTATATGATAAGAACTGTGCTTCGACTGGGCACTTAGAATGTGCCCAGCAGACCTAGGTAATTTATAAACATTATGCAATGTAATTGTCACAAAGTATAGTTGAAAAATATTACCCCATTTTGCAGATGAGAAAACACAGAAAGGCTATATAATTTGCCTGTGTTCAACAATCTAACAATTAAAAAAAAATTTACTCTAAATTTTATGCTCCTTATTCTTTATAATTCTGTTTTCATAATCCTGTTATTTTACCAAGATCCTGAAACCACATAATCCTATTACCCTTCATGATTCAGTATTTTGAAGTAGAGAGAAATAAGAATTAGACCAGTTTAGAAACTATTTTAATAAGACAATGAAAAATAGTATCTCTAATTAAATTATATTTCTAACTAGTTCAGGTAGAAGCAAATCTGAGCTCCCACTGTTCCTGAAGGATGCACACTGAAAAATTGCATGATTATTATTTTAGAGATTTTTTTATGATGTTGAGGGTTCATATATGTAAGTGAAAACTTAATTTTTTTATTGTCTTTAGGTTTCTTATGATATTCAGAAATCTCTGCAATACAGCTAAGAAGAGTTTCTTAGCCAGATTCATTAAGTATAATTTCTACTTTTTTTAAACCATCAAAATTAAACATTTAGTATGTGCAAAGCATAAAATACGGCAAGTATCTTTACTACAATTTAAAAATTTTAATATCATAGCAACTTGTAAGGTAGGCATTATTTTCCCAATTTATAGATGAAAAAAGTAAAGTTCAGAGAGGTCTGTATGTGATAGTCTGTATATTCATATTCAGCTCTGTTTGTCTTTGAGTCACTATTCTTTCCACTACACCTGAACATCCCGTAACTCCTCAGCATGTAATATAGATGAGTGATCTCAAAGTGATGTTGATGCCTCATGGTTGTATAGGAATACAGTAAAAATCTCTGGCACAAAACTGAAGTGCAGCTCATAGCATTTATAGGTATTAATGCATTGACTTTGGAATCAGAAGAACATGGATTTAACTCTAATGTCCTCCACTTAAAAGCTATGTGACCTCGGGTATGTTACTTAATCTTTCTGGGCTCAATTACTAATCTGGAAATGGAAATAGTAGTAATATCTATTTTGGAGGGTTTTAAAGAGGATTAACCAAAGTAATGTTTAAAAAGTTCTTAACACAAAGTAGATGCTCAATAAAAGTAAACTTTATTAATAGTAGAAACTGTATTACCACACTATGGTGTCTCCTCAGTTCCCAGGGCTCCAGCTAACTGTTTATGGGTCAGTTTCTTCCAAATATTAGATGCAGATCTTTCTTTGGAAATCTGGAGCCATATATCTCATCAACTACTGAGCATTTGCACTTGGATTTCCTACAGATATCTCTACTCATTATGTATCAAACTGAACTAAGGATGCATATCACCCTTATTCCTACCCTGTTAGCATCTGTTCACCTGCAGTCTTTTCTATAAACGATGATGAAGATGATGATGATGATGAGCATGTATGTGTATAAAATCAATGCCATGACCAATCAAATCTCAAGTCACTGAATTCTGAGTAATATACCCTCTAAATTTCTCTTGACACCATCCTGGGCCTAGCCATCATCATTTCTATTCTATAATAATACTTTAATCACACCTACTTCTGCTTATCCTCATCAACCAGCTCTCTGTACTATATCCAGAGGATCTTCCTTCTCCCTTGAGACTTAACTGAAATTGGCTTTAAATCCTTTTCCATCTCCTATGGAAGTTCAAATCCCTTTGGGATTTTGGTCAATTTGAGGAGGTTTTCACTCTCACAGTTTCCTCTTCTCTCAGGCTCCAACTTCCACAAATATGCCTATGTGTCCTAACAATCAGATGTGAAACTCAGCCCTTTCAGTAAGTTCCACAAGTGATCCACTCACAGAAATCATGGGTGATTGTAATAAACATTAATGGAGATTGGGATTTGGGGAGGTGAGGAAGTATTTACTATTCAAAATGCACTTCAAATGGAACATTAGGCATTTTCAGGTTTAAAATATTCTTTGACTTCCTCACCGTCTGGATATTTCTCTTAGCTGATTTGTTCCTCCTACATCCCAGCATCACACCATCTTGCTGGCTCTTCTCTCCATGTTTGTTCTAGCTCCTTTCTTCTTATCTCTCTTCTTTACTTTCTGGGATAAAGCCATTTTCTTTGTAATTTGAATACTAATTTGGCTGTTTCTTTTGTTTGCTTGTATTTCTCTGCTTGCCCAAGTTTGTTTATCATGTATTTTTTTCATAGAAATTTGGGAGCCATCAGTTAACATAATTCTCTTTCTTCTATTACAAAATGCAAATCTGATAATTTCACTCTCCTGCTTAATAGCCCTATAAGTGTCTTCCCATTGCCTTTAGCACTAAGCCTCAACTTTTTTAGAAGGATCTACAAAGTATCCTATGATTTAGTCTTCAGTATTGGCCATTCTGATGTTATTCTGGTTTTTAAAAACAGTATTCTTTCTGAAGCCCCAGGTCTTCACATATACTGTCCTTCATATATCCAGTTCTTTCTCTAACTCCTCATCAGGCTAACTCTTACTGTAGTTTATGTAGTCTCTTAGTTTCTCTAGATCAGATCTTCCTGCTAGGTCCTCCTTTATCATCATGCACTTCTTAACAATGCCTTTTCCACTTGTAACTATTTAATTATTTAAAATTGTGTATTCCTTCTCTTTTGCTGTGGACTACAAACACCACTAGAACAGAGACCAAATTTTATTTTCTTAATTATCATATCTTTAGCACCAAACATTCGATTTTTAAAAACTACATAAGGTAAACATTGAGCAAAGAATGTATGTAAAGTATTGTCTTTCATCTCCCTTAATTTCTGGGCTTTAATTTATCTGGCATGAAGGGATCAACTTTCTAGCAAAGCTGTTTAATCCTAGTGATGGAGGAGGACACGAAAAACTATTTGCCCTAAATATCTGCCAGTATTGTTGATGATGTTAACAACTCTACGAGGAGGGGAGTTAAAAGGCAGTGCCTACAGAAGGTCACAAGAGTCATGTCAAAATATCTTGTGAACTGCATGTTTAGTGAGTAGACTGCATTCTTTGTCAGCTGTCATTAGGATTTAATTAACTGGTGTCACAGTTGAAAAGACATTTTGTGCCTGTGGGGAAGTTTGACTGAACTCATCCATTCTAAAATAAATGATTAGCACCATCATCTTTCACAATATCTTTCAATAAGTAGGACAGCTCACTTTTACAAGCATCTTTCTGAGGTAAAATTATTGTAAAACCATAAATACTGTTAAGAACAGAAAAGAGAAATGGAGAATTAAAAATTCAGGCAATATTATGTTTGTCAGTGCTTCATTTTATGAAAATAACACTTGTTTCACAGGCAGAATTAACCTGTCAGGAACTCTTATTTTTCATAAAACATTAAATCAGAAAAATATTGCATATTTTTAGAATTTGCCACATTATTGAACTGTTGAAAACAAATGTAGTTTGTGACTTTCTGAATGGTGGATTCACCTCAGTCATTAGACAGCTTCACAGGTCCCTAAACTTCTCAGCACAGTAGGTCCTAGAAACTGTTCCCATGGTAACCTTCAGCAGAACAGGTTAATTCAGCCTGGCATACACGGGTATAATAGAAAAAGAAATGCTGGCTACTCTTGTTCCTGCCACAAAAAAGGGTAATACTGTTTATTGAATAAATAGACTGAAAGTCAGAATGGTTATTGAACCATATATGAATCATGGCGTTAATGACATAAAAAGATACACTTTCTAAAATTTACACGTCCCAAAGAAAATCCATAGAAAACATAGATCATAAATTATGTAGTGACAATTAGCTGTTGTTTTCGGAGGATCTACTAAATATCAGGTATTGAGCTAGATGGTATATACATGCTCCTGGTAGCTCCCCCACAATAACCTAATCATAATAGATTTTAGTATTTCCATAATTTACCTTAGGCAACTGAGGCTCAAAAAATTCAAATGAGAGACTATCCTGCAAGTGGGATTTGAGCCCCGGTTTAATTATCTCCAAAATTGCTTTTGTCCTTGTAGCACGTTTTTTGAGCATCGGTCATGTTCTAGAAATGCAAGTCATGGTTTATGCTGAGGGAGCTCACAATCAATTAAGTCCACATATGAAAGGCAATATTCAGAAAAATCATTTTGGCTCTAGGACCTTACAGTCTGGGGACTGTAGTAAAATAGAGTCATAAAATGTGTAGTTAAAGAATTGAGTATTTAGCTCCTTTTCTATTATAATGGAGAAGCCCTGAGAAACCCCTTTAATTTCTTTGCACCTCTGTTTCCATCAGGGAAGTGAGATGATGACTTAATAAGATGTTTTGATGAAATGTATTTGAAAGTGCTTTCTAAAATATAAAATGTGATATATATTGTTATCCTAATATTCCCCAACATATCATATAAAATTGTGGCACGTCTCTTTGGCATAACAATTTCTTTCTAATTAAAAATGTCAGGTTGCATTCTTTCCTCAAGTATCATCACAGTTTTAATCACCACAATTAAGAGATCTGTAGAGCTGCCACCCCAAATCCATATTGGAAGTCAGAAAATAATTACTGCATTAATATATATGATAAAATGACATTTTACAAACACAAACATATGGCAACTTGATGAGAAAATATCATTTGTATTTGTTTTAAATTAATGCTTAACATTAGCAGAATTTAGTTATTCTGCACTCTAGTTGGGCAGAGCAAATTGAATAGGATCAGAAGCTGATGGTCCTAAAATGAGAGATTTGGTTAACGAAATGGCAGAGCAACAAAATCAAAAGTTGTAATCTCATGACCTATGGGCTGAGACTGGCCTATAAATGTGTTTTCTTTGATGAGTACAGCTTTATTTTGTTGTAATTTTGCTTTTTAATGATGCTTTTAGACAATGCAGATCCTCTCCCATTTTCCATCATTCAATCCTCTTATGCTTGGCTGCTTCTCACAATTATATTACCTGCCTGACATTTGAGTTTGAACCACTTTACAAATGAGAGGCATACGAGATGAGGGCCCTGTATTATAAAATCATAAAGACAGAAATGAATGTATCTGAGCATGTCAAACATGAAAGGCGGAGCTGGTGTGAATGTGGACTCAGGCAAGGAGAGAGAATTGACGTACTCTATCTGAAAAGATACATTTAGGACACAGTAAAGAAGCCTGGTCTTACACAGCAGATTGTAAATATATTCATTCAGCAAGCATTTATCAAAAGCCTGCTGTATGATGTTCTGAGCAGTTCCTGGAAGTACTACGTAAGTTCATGTTTTTTATTATGTTATCAGTATCATCCTTATCATCATCATTGCTATTATTATCAATCAGACACAATTCTATGAGGGACAAAGGCATGCAAGACTTGTCTTTCTCTTTACTCCCAAACAGAGTGTATCCCCAGTGTCCTGCAAAGTTCCTAATACATATTTGCTCAAAACATATCCGAAGAATGATTTAATAAATAATGGAATGTTAGAGGAGGCCTTTCCTAGACTTTAAGATCAACATCCAAATTCTGATCTGACAATTTTTGAAAGAGAGTTGTGAGTAAGTCTCAGAGAGTGTCAGGAGGAGCCATCCCCTGGCAGGGCTGCTCGGGACTTTGATCTTCCTGAAGGAAATAAAAGGAAAGAATATCTTATTGGAAAAGATTTCCTGGGAGCTGGACAGGAGGCTAAGAGTATGAATTACATAACGTCTGCAGAGGCTCATGGCCATAAGTGCTGTGTAAGCACCGGACATCATTAATATTACTATTTAAAAGAATTGAGTATCTCATTACTTCTTATGTGGTAACCTTAGCATCTTAGAATATTCTAAGTGTTCCTTCTAAAACACCCTCTAATAAGTCTAATCATCGATTGGGTTGCCAGCTGAAGCACTAATAATGTTCTAGGGACATATCATGCATGCAGATTTGGTGCAGCCAACAGTTTCTCTAACTTTCATTGTGCCTTACCTGAACTGTTGTACTTAGCCTCTTTACTGTCTTGCTGGCCTAAGATGGATCCAGTTGGCCAATTCGTAATTATATGGGTCCTAAAAAAAAAAAAAAATCTGTTCCTTAACAAGGCACGTCTTGGACAGGGCTATCAACCCTCTCCTCTGAGCATCCTTCCACTATCTAATCACTCCAGAGGACTGTAGAGTCTCTTCTCACTTCTCCAGATGACTTTTCTGATTTTCGTTTCCTTAGTAAACTCCTAAGCATCTTTCAAGCATCACCTCCATCTGTCACTTTCAAGCCTCCCCTCAAACCTATCTGTAGAAGCGGAATCAATTGTTCTTTCTCTTTATGTCTGCAGCACTGAACAATTCACTTGTACCAACCAGGAGCTTGGGCTGCACAATCTGAGAATCCAGCTTTAAACATAAACTGTAAACTGAGGTTTATTCACTCATGTCTCCACCCTACACAGCAGCTGGGCCTTATGATGACTGAGACCAGGGCTCTCCCACAAGCAGCTATCTTCATGGGGCAGAAATTACAGATTCTGACTTCTTCGTCTTTGTATTCATACCTACTTAAAACTAAAGGAGAAAGCTCCTTCCTTTAAATTCCAGTTAGAAAATTCCAGAGGAAGCCTTCTGCTTGGTGGGTTTGGTCCATATGTGCATCCCTGTAACTATCTTCATGAAGAGGGAACTGGGTACCATGATTCACTCAGACTGAGTCAAGATACCTCTTGTTCTGAGCTGGGAGTCTGGGAGTGGGACACGGTAATTAGCAATCTCCATTAGGATCCTTTATTGGCTTTGCAGTGGGGGAGAAGCAGTGCTCCAGAAGGAGATGGTATAACTTTAGAAGGGTTTTCAGACAGGCAGAAAAAAACAGGTATCTACTAGACAGTTCAACATCTGTAACTAATAACACTCAAATTGTGTTATAACTATGCATCTGAATGTGCTTCTCTCATTCAAATCTGAGCTCCTGGAATTCAAGTATCCTGTCTTACTCATTTGCCTGGCACCAATACCTAGTACAATGCCTGATGCCAAGTTGGCACTTATGTAATATCTGTTCGTTGTCGAATTAATAAATGGATAGCTTTCCAATGCTCTGTGACAAAAATAATCTGGCGACATAATTACAGAATTTTGTTGTGCTCTGAAGTTAGTTAAATGAATGTTTATAGAACCGCTATAATTAAAAGGTCATTGAATGATTTGAGTCTTAACTAAAATACAATAACCTTTGCAATACCACTAATATTTATTGAGTTTATGCTCTTAGCATTTTCATAAAAGCCATTTAACCTTTACAAATATCCCAAGAGTTACAGAAATTATTCCTATCTTATAAATTAAGAAGATAAAATTAAGATGTCCTCGGGCTTCTCCAAACTCTCACAGGTAATGGCTGCAGAGAAGGAATAGAAACTCAGGCCCTCTGCTGTCAAGTCTATTCCTGTGCTCTGAAGTAAATTATTTCTTAACCTCTCTGAGCAAAGTGAGAGAGAATAACACTTATTTTTGAAGATTAGTATTAGGAATAAAAGAAAATTCAATATATATAAAATGTCCAGTGCAAAGCTTGGTCTGGATTAGGGAAGCAATCGGCAATCGTTGCTACATTTGTCAGGGATGGTGGCAGACTTCCTAGTGTTTCCACCTGGTAGGTGTTTGTAACCAGGTTTCTTCCTTGTTCCAGACCCAAGGCACTCATCCTGCATTTTCCTCCTCTTTAGTACTGTCTCCAGTATATTCTATAGCCACTTAGACTGGCTATGGAACAAGTCAAAGACTCCTTGGTCCCTCTTCCTTGCTGCACGCAGGCCCCTTTTACTGCCTCAAGTAGCTTACCTCTAGTTCAGAAAAGAGAAATCCCAGTAGTCACAAGGACACATGGTTCCCAGATCTTGTTCTGATATCAATTAACTGTGTGACATTTGCACCACTGTCCTCTCAAGTATGAAACGAGGGAGTTGGATCAAAGAAATTTCTGTTTTAAAGTTTGTTATGCAAAGGAAATTTAGTGCAAATACTATTACCCAGTTGCAGAAGAAAATTAGGTTTTAAATATTTTTCTATCCACCAAATAAATCAGTGTTGGCCTTGCCTAAGTTTGTCAGATCCATTTCTGTTACTTTTAGCCCGTCCTTCTTGCTCTACTTCTCAGCAAGGCTTATATGTCTGCAGCATACATTCAGAATGTTTTCTTGAATATAAATTCTAAGGAAAGCTGAAGCAGAAAGTTCAGAGAAGAAATAGCATAGATGATGACATTTCTTTTAGGCTCACTGCCTAGATCTAAGTTGGCCTAATGTCTTCTTCTCGTCAGTCGTGCTGACTACATCTGAGTAAGCCTGCTCTGATTTACTTTTGACAACCTGGGAGCACATGGGCCAATGCTCATTTTCATGGCTGTTATAATCATCCTCAAAGCTATTGTGAGATTTTGGAAGATAAGCCTCTTTTCCTGGAAGAATCACTATCTATGAAACATCATGACAAGTTGGACATATATTTCTAAACACAACAAAATTAAATCTATTTATTCTTCTTTTCATTATAACAAAACTTTCAGATATTGTCTGTTAAAACAGAACAAAAAATTCTTGGTAATTATGAATTTGATGTCTGTAAACTTATTTTTTTCAGAGTTAGTGAATTGGCTTTTGTAATCAATAATGAATGAAAGCCAGATTTCAATGCTATTGGGTATTCAGCCTCATAGCTCCACCAGGACCATTGACAATAACGTCATGTGCCTCTTACCCACCAGGATACATCCTGAGAAATGTGGCATTAGGCAGTTTTGTCATTGTTCAAATGTCATCATGTACTGCATGACTGTATAGAATTTGTCACATTTCATGTTTGATCTCAGAAGTACTAGTGTTTTACATTCTGGCCGGAAACCTCTCAGGTCTAATTAAAAACAGAGCCCCTATTCAAGGAGGGCAGGGAAAGATGGAAGAAAGGCAAACCTCTCCAGATTGGTAAGTGGAAGATTTGTAAGCAAGAAGACTTAGTTTATAAAGCTTGTCTTCATAAAGTAGATCTCTGCACAGTTGGTGAAATTTTGCAAGTTTATACAGAGGGCCTAATGGGGTTTGATCATGTACACAGGAGGCCTTCACTGGGGTTCAGTCACATATGCCATTGAGATGGTCTCAACACCACATTTCTATAACCTTGGGGCAGCTTCTGGCCATAAAGAAGATAGATGCAAAGCACAGTTCAAGGACAGGGGAGAAGGTAGGCAGCCTCCAACTGCCCAGGTCCAGCTTGCAGGCCAACTGACAGTCACGTCCTCTCAATGAGCTCTCCTAACAAGCACAGAATTAAATATTAGAAATCTCCCCATATGTCTGAGGATGAGGCTATGTAGATAAAAGAGTCATTTAAAAGTCAGTTCATACTGACTATTCTATATTGCAGAAGTCAATTAAGGATTACCCAGTCGCAAAGTACCTAGCGCATGCCAGGCATTGGTCCTGGGGTTAGAGATGCAATTAGGAATAAGATACAGTCCCTGCCTTTAAAGGACTTAAGGTCTAATGTGCTTAGAATATCATGAAGACAATTAAGTCTATTAAATATTAACATAAAATTAAAGTTCTATTAATGGCCAGATATTCTTTATCAGTAGTAGGACCTGTAAAAAATAAAATTCTAAAAAAAAATTAATTAATTAATTAAGATGGAACAAATATCAGTATATTTTAGGTGTTATAGTCTTTTTTAGGGTACTGATGTATATTGTGTGCTTGATTTGGCTGCTGACAAATATGTGAGGTACCAACATCCATAAGTAGATTAATTCTAAAAGAAAAATACCCACCTATAATTAATACAATCAGCAATTCTTTCATTCACCTAATAAACACTTATCAGTTGTGTACTGTGTGTCATACTGTGTCAGAAAAATAAGTCAAGGAACAGAGACCAACATGTGAAAAAATAATTTTCCATTATTTTTGGTATTTATGTATATCAGTGGTTAAGAGTCCAAACTTGATGTGTGACCTTGGGCAAGTGACTTGCTCTTTCTGAGTTTCCACAGCTGCAAACTGAGATTAAAAATAATACCTGTAGTCTATAGCTATGCCACCCTGCACAAGCCCTATCCTGTCTGATCTCCGAAGCTAATTAGGGTTGGGCCTGGTTAGTACTTAGATGAGAGACCACCTAGGAAGACCAGGTGCTACAGGTGTAAAAAATAAGGGATCGAAAGCTGACAGGGCCCTTGCAATCTGTGAGGGTTGCCTTGCCTAAAAAATCAAATGAATGAATGAATGAATGAACGAACAAACAAACAAACAAACAAACAAACAAACAAATAAATAAATAAATAAATAAATAAATAAAAATAATACCTGTCTCGTGAGGTCATTTGAATTTTAATGAGATGATTGCATTTATAGACTGCTTGGCTTAGTATCCGGACCCTTGTAAGTCTTGAACAAGTTTCAGCAGTTTTTCTGTCCCACTTTCTTCGAAGAGGCTCAGTCAGAGTCATGAAATCACTTGCCCAGAAGATAAATTTAGAACAAAGCAGCAAGTGTACAAAATATCTGAGTCTTGTTTGAGACTAGAGAACAGAAGGACTGATTCTACCTGTGGAGTGTGTGGGAAAAATTAGAAATATTTAAGCCCACTACATGAATGCTTTTTCAAATACCATCCATAAACATTTATCTGGAGACTCGGAGCAAAGTTTTCAGTCCTCTACCAGCTGACTTTCCCATAGATGCTGCGGATCCTCCGTCTGGTCCCTTCTTCAAAGAGTGTCTTAGCTTCTGTTATTAAGAACTAGCTAACTGAATAAGGAGGGTTAGCACAGAGTTCTCAGTACTGTTTTTTTTTTGTTTTTTTTTTTTGTTTGTTTGTTTGTGTTTTGTTTTTTAAATTGACAGGTGAGATGTGAAAGGGGAAACAACTACCTTGAAACTTTCTTGTAGGGTTCTCCTAAGGCTACCACAGCTCTTCTCCCTCCAAAGTAAAATAAAGTGCACCTGTAAACCGTAGAACCTCTCCAGCATAGCTGAAACCAAGGACTTCTCTGCAAGTTGAATGACAAGATTGTTTTCATTCATTCGTTATTTACTCATTTCCATGTTTATTTTGCATTTATTACATGACACAGCCCATAAACTGGAAGCAGCTTTCAGTGGAGAAGAATCCTTAAAGTCAAGTCCTGAGAAAAACATTAGACATAAGAGAGTTAATCTCTCTCTTTCTGTATTTCTTTGTACACTATGTAACTCTATTTTACAAACTAATGCTTACCACAAACATTAGTTTTGAAAAAAAAATCTCAATATAATTTTACTGCCAATAATCTGAATTTGATGTCCATTTCCTTTTTTTCTCTTTTCTTAAACAGAATGCTACAACATTCCATGTTACTGTTCAAGACGATAATAACATCGTTGTCTCTTTAGAAGCTTCAGATGTCATGAATCCATCATCCGTGTATGTTGTGAAGATAACTGGTGAATCAAAAAATTATTTCTTCGAATTTGAACAGTTCAACAGCACTTTGCCTCCTCCTGTTATCTTTAAGGCCAGTTATCACGGCCTTTATTATATAATCACTCTGGTAGTGGTAAATGGACATGTGGTTACCAAGCCATCCAGATCAATCACTGTGTTAACAAGTAAGCATCATTCATAACATTGTCCTCTGTATTTCTTCTTTGGGTACATTCTCATAAGGCTGTCATCGAAAGAGAGTCAGCTCAGAACAGCAAGATCAATCACATTTAAGTCAAGTGACATAAATTTAAAGTTCTGCTTTATATTAAGAATATAATTTCTTTCTGAAGTGTGATAATGTTTTGTTAAATGAAAATTTTGTTTTTAGCACAAAAAAATGTAAACCTTAATGAGATAGTATATTTTAAGGCTGAATGACAATTTTAGGTTCATGATTGATCATGCTATATAACTTAATAAGAAGTTATAACTAAGCTATTTTTTCCATTGCACATATTCTTATGTTAAGCAATTTGATCTTTGAGACAATGAATTTATACTCATTTTTAGCCTGTTCAAATTCAGTGATACATTTTTAACTGAGAGAAAGAAAAAAAACATCACCCATCAATCACTATTCTTTACCTAACCCTCAAAAAGCTTTGGCTTTCATTGCCCAAGAAAACTGCCAAGAAAAAAGATCATTGGCATTTTAATCTTCAGCAGCCCATGTCTTAAAGAGTTAATGTTGCTATGAGGTATTTTTTTAGAAGTGATTTGAACTCTTTGTGATTTCACTTTACTCTGATTTTAATACCTAATCTCAAGGTAAGATGTGATTCTACTGTGTACGTTGAGGTATGGAAGAAAAACTGTTGTCTATACGATAGTAGAGTTTATCATTAGACCAATTTGATGCCTCAAGCAAAGTTATTTTTGCTCATTGTTCTTTAGTCCAGATTTTTCAGTGGCTGCAATTTTTAAAATATGAGCTTTGTGTGATCATTCTGGCAGCAGTTAAGGAAAAGGATATAGTGATATCTTCTGTTGGGATAAAAAGGAAAGAGAAACTCCAAGAAGCAAGAACTCAGAATCAACCTCTAGAGGACGTGTTTTTAATAATGTCAAAACTTAGTTAAAATTTTCCTTGGCAAAGTACCAGAATCAGTATTCAGTCCCCAAAATCAGGAATGGCACAGACCCAACATCTTCAAAGTTTATAGATATAATGAACAAATCTAGGTCCTAGTCAAATCAAAGGGAGAATTTGCCTGTTAAAATACTGTCTTAAACAAGTTCCAGAAAAAGTGAATTGGAAGTTAATAGATCCAGGTATCTAATGCCTACGATACACACCTTGAAATGAGAAGCTCTGCCTTCCTCATTTTCGTAATTGCATAAGCATCTAGCATAAGCTTTACTCTTAATAGGTGATCAGTAAATACTAATTTAATTTAGTTGAGGAAATAATAGGAGAAAGAGTCAGGGGGAAAAGACTAAGACACAAAGCCAAATAGAACCGTGGTAACTTGCTGACCCAACATTCATTAGCATGCTCTCAGCCACTGCCGACCAGACAAAGCTGGAGGAGTCAACCCTTTAGTCAATGGTTCATAAAGAAATACTGTGAGCACTTTTTGGGTAAAGTTTTAATAAGTGTCAGTTAGGTCCAACTGACTGTTTTATACCCTGACTGATTTCCTGTCTATTAGTTCTAACAGTGCTGGCTTGATAGAAGAGTGTGAAAGTCTCCGCCTGTGTCTATGGATTTGTTTATTTCTCCTTTCACTTCTTAGTTTACGTGTTACGTATTTACATATTTTGAAGCCCTTTTTTATGTTGCAGGTGCAAAAACTTTTAGTATTAATATGCCTTCTTGATGAGCTGATGTTTTTATCATATGCAATGTCCTTCTTTATCCCAAGTAGTATGCCACGTGTTTATTTTGTCTGATATTAATATAAAAATTTTAGTTTTTTTTTATTAAGTATTGCCACAGTATACTTTTCCATTCCTCTTCTTTCAACCTACTTATGTCTTTATATGTAAATGGCATTTATGTGGACTGCATAGAGTTGGATCTTGCTTTTTTTCCAATCTGATAATCTCTGTCTTTTAAATGGATTGTTTAGACTAGCACTATCCAAGAAAAATAGAAATGTAAAAGTTAATCTTAAGAACATAGTTTATTTAATTCATTGTATTCAAATATTATTTTAATATATAATCAATATGAAAATGAAATAAACCTTTTTTTAGTTTTAAACATTAATTAAATTTAAATAAAATTTAAAATTCAGTTTCTCGGTGACAGTAGCCTCATTTTAAGGGCTCAATAGCCATATGTAGCTAGTGGTTACCAATTCTGACAGTGCAAGTTTAGAGTATTTATACTTTATGTAATTATTTATATTGTTAAATTTAATTTAAATCTACCATGTTGTATGCTGTTATTGTTGGGCGGTTGAGTCAATCTAATCAATTCTTGAACTAGATTTAAGGTATTAGACACCTTCAGTTAAACAGTTTTCCATTTTCTCCAGAGGTAGCAGTAGCACAGCATATTTCTCAGAGCTCCAGCTCTACCCTCAGTGGTCACTTGATATTATCCAAAAGGCCAAGAAGTGATTAAGTTCTACCATCAGTGTTCAGCAAGTCCTGAACACCTGCTCCACAGAAGGGCTCCACGATCTTGCTCTTCCTCTAACAATGAACTGCCGTTGCTTCTTACTAGTGCTAAGCTGTTGGCGGAGACAGGGGAGGTTCATGGTTCTCTTGGCCCAGCCTCAGGCTTAGGCAGACCCTGTGATTAGTCTTGAGTGAGGAATTCTCAGCGTTTCTGCCCCTCACTGTACACTGACAGCTAGAGTCTGCCTTAAATCTGTGAAAGGGCTTGAGTTGGAGAGTTTTCTGCCTCATCCCCAATAATAACAGAACTCTACTTCACATCAGTGCACAATCAATGGGTCTGGGAGAGTTTCTGCTCATCTACCAGAAACCGACATCTTTTACTTCCTATCCCTCAGAAGGGTATTTGTGTCTGAGAACTTGGGGAAAAGATTCTTCTGCTCCTCCTCAAGCCTTAGGGCTTCTGTTTTATATTCAAGAAAGGTCCAAGGAAATGAGTAAATTTCTCTTTGATCTCTTATCAGCCACCAATTAACATCTGCATGCCTGTGCTCCAGGAGGTGGTCTCTTGCCCAAGTATTTCTTCTGAGCACCTGACAAAGGCCCATGAAAAGAGCTGGAGAGAGAGGGTAGACTCCACTTGTGTCTGGGACTCCCAATCATTCTAAGCCAAAACTGTCCTTGAACTTTAGGATGATGGAAATGTCCTATATCTACACTGTCCAGTACAGTAGTCACGGTTTAATTCTATTTAATTTTTATTCATTCATTCAGTCAGTCATTTATAAGTTTCATTTAAATAGCCACAGGTGGCTAGTAACTAACTTATTGGTCAGAGCAGTTCTAAACTGTGCTTTAGAAACAAATTCAGCCTTATATGTTTATTAAAATTTTTGTTGCTTTCTTCTTTTCTGCTTTAACTATGCTCCCCCTCTTCCTGTCATGCTGTTTTTCAGGTAAAACAGAGTGTCTATCCCTCCTGTCCTCAAAGGAATTTGTCATTCTTTGTAATTTTTTTCATTTGGTTGCCCTATAATCTCGCTTTTCTGATAATCTCAAGAAAAGTTATGAATCTCATAATACTTTGGCTTTTTCTTCTTGTTGTTGGCTGTTGGGAATGGCACTGACTTGCAGCATTCTACATCTTAAGTGGAAGAGAAAGTTTGCATTGATTTCTAAAAAGTAAAAATAAAATATAGTTTATTGTCCCTCTTCTTTTATCCCATTTTTAAAGACTCCATTATATCATCTCAGATTTCTAAAGAGATAACAGGTTGAGAATATAAAAACTGAGAATTAATGCTCAAATATTTCTGTGACACTAGACATGAGTAAACATTTGGGGTTTAGTTTTCTCTTCAAAAAAGAGAATTAAAATACATGATGACTAAGATTACTTTTGAGCTCTAAAGTTACCATTATTTGTCAGTTAATGATGTAATTTTGCCATCGTTGTTTTTTTACTGGGAAGCTTTTCTTGAAATTTTGGAAACATTTGTAGTACCTACTCACGGAGTTGACACATTGCTCTTGAAAATAAAAGGGTACATTTGTTGCAGTCATTTATTGTGTGCTGGATCCTTATCTTGATGAAATAAGAATGACAAAGCAATTGGCCCTTTGGCAGTCCTTTGATGTTTCTCTATAGTTGTTCTGAGTCTGGTACTTTCAGAAAAAAGTTAAGAAACATAGCAAAGAATAAATTAAACACAAGTTGTTCAGCCACTTCAAAAGAGTTTTTCAACCCTTAGGCTCTGACATTAATATTTAATCCACTGGGAACCTTTAGTGTATTGTGCACACTTTAGAGAGAAGTAGTTTCTTGATAGATAAAATAATCATGAAAACAATTGTTTAGAAATTAGAGAAATGTAATTTACAAGCAACTATCTTCTCCATTAGTAAAATCCTTGAGATAGTGGCTGTAAACATTGCAGAACATACATAGATACTCTACACCATCTATTATAAATAAAAATAAGTCATGCATTTCTATATTATTTATTGTTTACAATCTTTATGCCTTGTGCTAGGTGCCAGGGAAATAAAGATAAATAAAAATCCCCACACTCGAAGGTGGTATACTAAAGTGGAAAAGACAAATAAGCAAGTCATTATAAAACTATAATAAATGTTATGTGAGAGTTGCATAAGAGGGAGTGCTTAGGGAACACCAGGAAGGCACCATAGAAAAGAAAGTAATTGTAAATTAATGAAAATTTGCCAAATGATGGAAATTTTTACACTCACTATCAAAGGGAATCAGATGTGCAAAGAATGGAGACATGCACTGCATGACACACTTATGAGATAAGATTGCAGGCATTATAGTTCTAGAACATAACAAGAAACTTGGCTAGAACTCTTGGTAAAAACCTTGAATATTTTACAAAAGACTTTAGACCTTAATCTATAAGTGGTAAAGAATGATGTCAGGTCTTATACAAAAAAATGACATAATATAATTTGACTGGGAGAAATTTTCTTCTGGTAACAGAGCTACAAGCCACAGGATCGTGAATCCAGCATTAGAATAGACAAATTACCAAGCAGGTATTTTGAGTAATGATTTAAAGCATAAACTTTAGAGCCAAAGAAATCTGGAAACCATAATTTAGCCTTAAGCAGTTTATTACTTTCTCTAAATATTAGTTTTTAAAATCTATAGTCCATTCCAGGGGTTAGAAAACTTTTTCCATAAGGCCTACATCATAAGTATTTTATACCTTGTGGGCCAACCAGTGTATGTTGCAACTTTTCAACTCTGCTGTTGTAACACAAAAGTAGCCATAGACACAAACAAACAAACATTGCTGTGTTCTAATAAAATTTTAAAGACACTAAAATTTGAATTTCACGTTATTTTCATGTGTTATGAAATATTATTCTTCTATTAATTTTTGTCCATCATTCCAAAATGTAAAAGCCATTCTTAGCTCACGAGTCATATAAAAACAAGTAGAAGGCTAGATTTGGTTTGCAGGTTATAGTTTGCTGATTTAATAGAGGGTGCTATAAAAAAAAGTAAATATTTTTGTAAAATAATGTAAAAATATTAAGCTCCTTAACAAAGTGTGTATGTAACACATGCTATAAGATAAATAATTATAAGCAATAAAAAAATTACTCAAAGGTTTGGGAACAAAGGGGAATCAAAACAGCCTGGGCAAGGAAAATCAGTGAGGTGGAAGTGACTGGGTTAAGACTGATGCTGATAAAAGTGAGAGTATTTGGCCTCCAGGCTAAGAAGTTTTGAGTAGAAACAAATAAGAAAAATTAAGGTGAGATTGGAGGCAGAAAGAATAATTTAGAAAACTGTTGAAATATTCCAGGAAAGAAATGATGAAGTCTTGAACTAAGGTAGTGATTATGATGGTAACCACTCCCCTTGGGTCATGGGTGGCTATTGCTGCCAGTTCACCTGGGTGGCCTGCTTGCATACAGATGAGGTATCAGCTCCCGTTTCAAATTATCATATAAACACAGAGCGGGAGCCCAGGATTGGTCCCATTTCCCTATTCCAGACATCAGATGAGAGGGTCTAAACCCAAGTTCCTCTCCCTCAAGAGGACGGTGTCAGAAAAGACACATTCTTAGACTGGTCACATGAAAAGCAGAGGTTACTGATCACCCACCCAATAACTTCTTAGTTTTAGTCCATTGAAAGAGAGTAATCTTAGCAGGAGGAAGCACCTCTTAGCACTAAGCAGTTGTTAACAAGTACAGAGCTCTGTTTTATTTAAGCAATAATTACTTCACATTTGCTTTTGTTTCTTCATCTCCTGTCTGAGGTAGTCATAGCCAGAACTTTAAAAAAAAACCCATTCATAATATATTATGAATGGTTCAAAGGTAATTAAGAAACAAAATATTCTTCAATTTGAACATCATTTTTCATTATAGGGGACACCTAATGAGGGGAAAAAATGATCATATTAAAAGTCCTTTTAAAATTTTTTTTAAAAGAAGAAAAATGAGAATTTAATGTTAAGATTTCTAGTAAAAATAATGCAACAAATTCCTGCTTTGTCATACACAGTTTTCTCCTATGACAAAGCAAATAGAAAACCTGAAGTGCATTGTGAGGTTCAAAAGTATGATAGCTGTCTCTATGGATCAGAAACAAAACAGATACTCAAAGCAGAAAAGTGGATTGAGGTCGTGGGGCCTCTGAACTCTGTGTCTGGGCCCCAGTAGAGCAAGAAGGATTGAAATGCTCCACTCCAGATAGAGCACAGAGCCAGGCTCTCTGCTTGGAGCAAAGTTTCCTCCTGTCTGTGAAAAAAAGCTTATATGGGGACCTGGGAATGCAGGGAGCACATATTCAATCTTAATGTCAAAGACCAAGTTTAGTTATCCTCAGACTCAGGGAATAAATTTTTTATTTTTCTTTTTTTTGAATTAAATTTTTGGGGTAACATTGGTTAATACAATTACATAATTTTCATTGTACATTATAATTTGACATCTGTATATTCTTTTTCCCAAGCAATAAGGAATGAATTTCTAATAGTATCATCTACAATAGCAAAACTCCCAGATAATGTTATATGCTCTGGTTCTAGACTGGGATTTCTGATGATCCAAAAGAAGGCAATGGCTAAACAGCCTTAAAACAACAAGAATAAGAGAAAAATGAGATGAGTAAACATAAACCTAGCCTAGGGTCTGTATTTCAAACACACAAAAAAATCTACTCTGAAAAAAGATAAACATAAAATCCATAACTCTATCATTTTAGGTTGTAGTTTATATAGCAGTCTAAAAAATTTGTAGTATGTTATGATTTTCAAAATATAGGAATTATATTTATAAAAAGATCAAAAAATAATAAAATAAATATTAGCAGAAATACAACCAAAACACATAGAATAGCATAAATAAATTAAATTTTTAGAAATAAAAAAACATAATCATTTAAATTAATTTAATATTTTAATAGATTAAACTATGTAAAATTAATTTTATTAAATTTAAAGTTAACTAACTGATCTCAATTTAAAAAACAAAATATTCTGAATGTAAAACAAATAAAGTTAACTCATTGAAAAACTTGAATAAATGGGTAAATTTTACACTGATAATTGTTAAACACACTTAGTAAATTTAAAGATAATACAGTACAATTGCCCCATACTTTAGCACACTGAGACAATTCACAAGTCTGGAGGTAAGAGAAGCTCTAAGAAGGTTAAGAGTTCAGGAAAAAGAGAATGGAGGACTTGATGAACACGATATTTGAAGAGATGATTACGAGAATGTCCAAGACTTAAAGAATGACACGAAACCATAAATTCACAAAGCATTCCAAGTACTTATTAGGGCAATTCAAATATAAGACGACATCTAGATTTGAGATGGTGAAAATGCAGGTTATCAAGGATAAATAAAAATAAAAAACTTAGAAGTTAACAAAGGAAAAAAGTATAGTCTCTACAAAGAAACAACTATTAGACTGACATAGTAATTGGTGCAAGAAGACAATAAAACAGTATCTTCAGAATACTGAGAGGAAATTGGTCCCCTTAGAATTTCATTCCCAGCTCAACTACATCAAGAATAAAGATAAAATGAAGAAATTTTCTATTATACAAAGCCTAGGATAATTTAACCCCCATATTCTAACTTAAATAACTGTTAAATGATATGTTTCAACAAGAAGAAAGGTGAACCCAGAAGGAAGGCACAGGACACAATAAAAAACGACAATGAGAATGTGGCATATGACAGTTTGCATAACAAATTAGCAGGAGATTACAGGAAAAGAACCCAAGAAAAAGGCAAATGAATCAATTTGATGAATGATAAATAAATATATGAAAAGATAATCAACCTCCTTCATGAACAGGAAAATAAAGCAAAGACAAAACTTCACACTCCACAAAGCAGCAAAAATTGAAAAGGCTGATACAAGCAACTGTTGGAAAAGAATATGGAGAAAGGATCTATGATACATTACTGATATATGACATAAAGTTAGAACACATTCGACAGTATCTCATACAGATAAAGATATGCACACCCTACTATCCAGGATTTCCAGTCTAAGGAAACATGTCCCAAAATGTTTATTGCAGCATTATTTGCAAAAATGAATCATTAAAAACAACCTATGTGGTGAAAAAATAGCAGATAAATTGTTTTTATAATTGTAAAATGAACACTAAAACAAAGTTTGCAGGGATAATTGCAACAAAATGAACAAATCTCAAATGTAATGTTAGGTAACAATAGTAAGCTTTGGAATGATATCTATAATATGATACCATTAACAAAATATTTTAAAACATGAAATAACTTTCCATATGATTGCTGGACACAAACAAATATAAAAGTAAAAATTATACATAGGAAAATAAACACTAAATTCAAAATAATAATTTTTCTTAGTTTATGGTAGGAAACAAATAGGATGTGGGTAAGTTACATGGGGGAATTTTAATTATGTTTTCAAAGCTTAATTTTTTGAGAAACAAAAAGATCTGAAAATAAAAAAATAATAAATAAAGATAAAAATAAATTACATTTTCTAATAACTCCATTTCTTTGTCTAGATTAGCCTGGTTCCTAAAACAAGAGATGAGAGTATAATGGGGTAGCTGGCAGAAAAAGTAATGAATTAGATCAAGATTTAACTTTGTCATCGCTGAAAAGTACACAAGTAATAACAGCTCTGGTTTAAGGCACATCATTAATTTCTAAAAAAGAAATAGTAATGAGGGAAATAAATGGATACATAGGAAAATATTTTTAGAGAATGCATTTGAGTTTTATTGAAAACAGTAATTCTTGGGTTGAATATGCTTTAGTAATGCCTTGGCTTGGACTTCAGAATTTGCAGCTAGCCTGGGTCATTTGTGTTGAAGCTGAGGGAAATATATGAAGCAAACACGTAAGTGGGCATTTTAAAATTCTCTTAGTTTAAAATTTAAGTAGCTTGTAGCAGCAAAACAAATCACAAAATAAAATATCTGTTCTCTGATTCTCATGTATCTCTTGAATTTCAAAGTTTGACTGTGGCTTTGATGTACACACTTCATGTCTCAGGGCATGAAAGATTGAGTGGACCTCTAATATCTCTGTTCAGTAGACAGCCCTGGTGAGGGTATAAAATTGGACTGCTGCAATAGAAGAGTTACTGCTCTGTAGCTTTTTTGTTGTTAGCTTCCATTTTATTTCTCTTTCATTTATTAGATCGAGAGTCAATAGCTAGATTAGAAAGATTTCCTGGGTTAGAAATTAGACTGGGTTGAAAGACCTTCAGTGGTTCAAAACTTCTGTGGGATTAATCAGTGGCAAATGCTCAGTCTTCAGAGGTTGTTGGTTTGTTTGTTTATGTGACACCTATGAACTCACTCTGTAGCTGTTGCCTTTAAGTAGGAAGACCAACTATGGAGACAAAAATAAAATAGAAACATTTTAACAGAGAATGTAGTACATAGTCAACAGAGACATGATCACAATATATTCTGCAATCTAAAGGCCTGCCTAACATTTTATAGATGTTGGCTTGTTTTAAAAGAAAATTCCTGGAAAAATCATAGCTTCAAAACTTCCTGGATCTCTTCAAAAACAAAAACAAAAGTAAGTTAAGATCCTGAGGAGCAAAATGAAAGATATTTAACTACATACAGAGGCAAATTAAGTACCAGAAAATTATTTATGGAATGAACTAAGTCAAATTTTGGTTTCCTATGTTATTGAAACTGAAATTTTAAAGTATAAAATTTAAATCAAGACATTGCTTTCTTTTAGTCTATATATGGTATCCAAGAATCTTCTCTACTCTAAACTTTGAATAAAACAATTTTTTTCTGTAATACAATAATTGATTCCAAACCAAATTATTTTAAAAAAAAATTTAAATAAAATAAACATAAGCAAAACTTATCCAATAGTTCCTATAAAGGGTGGGGAAATTCTGTCATTTTACAAGACTTTTGCTGAAAGATGGGATATGAGAGAGATACAGATATACATCACATTTTTTAAATGAATATTTAAAAAGCTTTGTGATGAATTAACAACTTAAGCAAAATAGAAATAAACATTTCTTAAATTTTTGTAGAAAAATAGTTTAATAAACACACAACAGAATGATTTGCAATCTTATATTCAATACAGAAATATAAGTACTAAGTTCACACAAAGAAATAAATGATCACATAAACATTTTACTCTTGGTCAGAACAAAAATATATTTTCTGTTACTGGTCTATTATTAGTATTAAGTTTTATTGGCTTAGGGAAAAGAAAAATGATCTAGTATCCTAAAGACATAGATTGCCACATGCTTGTTAAAATAACTTTGACATGTAATTTCAAGTCTCTGAGTTATTATTTTTATCTGTTCTGTTTGCTTTTCCTAGGTCTCGGGGTTATTGTAAAAGGCAAATGGAAAAATATATGTAAAAGTCTTTGAAAGGCAGAAAACACTATATAAAATTTATTTTATTAATTACGGCTAAGAATGCTCAACTCATGAGGACTAAGGAATCTAATGCTCAATTATAAAAAAAAATATGTATATGTGTAAAGTTCTGATAGGTGTTAATTCTTGGTACTTCCAAGTATGGGTGATAATTTTTCTCCCTTTTGCCCCATTTTCCCTTTCTTCATTTACTTTCTTTCTGCAGAACCTCTACCCGTAACCAGTGTTTCAATATATGACTATAAGCCTTCTCCTGAAACAGGAGTACTGTTTGAAATTCATTATCCAGAAAAACATAATGTTTTCACAAGAGTAAACATAAGCTATTGGGAAGGTAAAGACTTCCGGACAATGTTATATAAAGGTAAGAGGCAAAAGGAAGATTGAATAAATGATGACTCACTATAACTTATTATATGATTTTTGCCAATCAGTCTTCTCTCTTGCTCTAAAGCGTACTTATAATTCATTATTTGACCATAAATAAACCATTAAAAATAGTTGTTGATTCATGAAAATCTTTTTATGAGGAGTCTTATAATATCTAGTTCATTAGTTTAAAATCACGTGCCATGCATAAGCAAAAAATACTCAAATTATTGTCACTTACGTGTTATTCTTGCTAAAAGTAACATGTCTGGTGCAGGAAATAAATTCAAACTTTTGGAAACACTTTACCAAACTTTTTTTTTCTGGGTGTGTTATAACAACATTTTTAGAACGGGGAAGCAAGAGAGATGATTTCACAAAGTACTTGTAGATGTTCCAAGATTATTTCCAAATACAAAAGACAATGCTTTTTGGTTCCTTTGTATATATTTATCTGCATGATCAGCTAAATGCACTAATATACAAAAATTAGCTTCACTGTTTTTACTGGCTTGATGGGAATCCATGAGGAGGAGAGAGAAAGAGAGCTCAAGGGAATTAATAATTTCTCAAGAACCGAGTCAGCTTCTTTGAGTAGACGGCAGTGGGTTCAGGGGTGATAGAGGAAGGTAGAAAGGAAAAGGAAGGAGAGAGGGCATTTAGCTTCACCGGGGATGAATTGAAATGAAGGAACTTAAAATACTCTCAGTACCCAACACTGTAACATTTCTCTGCAGGGGGCTTAGATGATGGTGTCAGATTTGACTGGTTAACTGGAAACATAGTCAAGCACATAGGGCATTATATCCAGAAAAATGTCACTTTGAGTTGTTGCTTTTACAAATTCCTTTTCTTCACAGATTTTTTTCTTTCTTCTTTTTTTGTGAGACAGTTTAAAACATATGCAGTGAATTTTACAGTTTATTTAAATTTTAGAACATTTAAATAAACATAAACATACTTATAAATTATTGCATTCTTTATTTTCAATGAATACAGATCACTTAAAAAATAAGTTTTTATTTGCTTATTGATCATATGCAAATACAAGTTCATGAATAATTGAAAAGCAACCGCTAGAATTTTTGTTGAGTTAAAAGCCATGCATTTTTAAATAAGTGAATTAATATCTCTTTTAAAATTAATTTCAAAAATTATTTTTGGCTTTTAATTCAATAAACGGTACTTTTAATTTTTTTCTCTCATTTTCTAAATTGGGTTGAATTTCTAAATATATTATTTTCTTTCATATTTTCCAAATGAAATCCAATTTTTGATCAGTTTTTGAGCAGCTTCTGTCTGACACCTGTCAGATAAACCATCCTCCTTTTAAAACAGATCATTTTTTTTTACAAGTGAGCCTAGTGAAAACATTTCTTGTAAAATTATTTTTTCTGAATCATAAAGTGGCAAATACCTTGGGTTTTTATTTAAAGTAAATGGCTAACATAAACCTAATCGCTATAATTTCTGTATATTATCTTCTCCACTAAAACACCAAATGTTCCTGTAATAAAATTTTAACTCCAGTTGTGTCCAATTTTTGTAGAAAAGGCCTTTCAAGACTATAGTCTAAAGATCAAATTTTCATCTCTAACCTTACGCCACTTTTTCAATTTTTGTCCATGCCAGAAGTTGAAGAAATATTATTTTATTGATATTTAATCATATTGTTTAGGACTTCCTAGAAGTATGTGTCATTTAGGAGACCAAAATTTTAATATAATGAATTTTTCTCTTCTCAGATTTTTTAAAGGGAAAAACAGTATTTAATCACTGGTTGCCAGGAATATGTTATAGTAATATCACCTTTCAGTTGGTGTCTGAAGCAACTTTTAATAAAAGTACTCTTGTGGAGTATAGTGGTGTCAGTCATGAACCCAAACATCATAGAACTGGTAAGTCTTCAGAAGAATCAAATTTAGTAAAAAAAAAGTAATTAAATTATATGTCATATATATGCATACATACACACAGTTTTTTTTATCATTTTAAGAAAAATTCTATTACAGAGTTAAGAAAAAATATTTTAATAACCTAAAACAAAATTTATATTAATGTAAAAGCAAATGAACAAAATAGTCAAATAAAAAATCTAAAATATGTCAATGCAATCACAGATTTATAATTTTTAAATAAAATGTACATGATACTACCCAAAGTTAGAATTAAATAACAGTTGGATCAAGTAAACATCACTTATTTTATATGCCCATATATCAGAAAAACAAATGAAAGATCTTCCAGTGCAGATTACTAGATTATTGAAGGAAAATATTGGGAATCAGATGTAAATAAAACTTGCAGTGTTTAATTTTAGTAGCATCACTAACATGGATGGATGGATGGATGGATGGATGGTGGATGGAAGAATGGATGTGTAAAATATTCATTACCAATAACAATATAAGTGTCTAAGATAATTAGACAACATAATTGTCTGTTCTTAATATGCCTATACTCAATGGAAATACTGGAAATGCCATTTGTATGAACATTGGAAATGGATTAAATTAGATCACTTCTGAGACCCTTCCAATGTGAAATTCTAAGTTGTCATGACTCTCATTAATTAGGCCCAAACAAGGAAACTATAATTCACCTCATGTCAACGTCTAAGATTCTACTTGTATTTTTCATTATTCAGTTCAAGTAAAGAAACATTAATTGAGCACCTTTTATCTGGGAATTGTTTTAAATACTGAGAAAGAGGAAGACAGAGACTGATGAGACAGCTTCCCTCTCCTTAAAAATGGTAGAGGTAGTGTACAGATGGCAGTAATATCAGCAGAATATGATAAATATTATTAAAGAGGTACAAAGTTATAAAATAACACAAATGAAGGAGAGATTAATTTTTATTGGAAGTTCATAGAAAAGGTGATATTTGAGATGCTATTTGAAGGATAAGTGAGAATTGTTATAGGTGGAGACCATGCAGTGTGGAAAAGTAAGTTTCCATAATTCATAAACTCATTTTGTACTCATATGTTTCATTTTAGAGAGGTGGAGGGTGAAGCCATATTCCCAACATGTGTATTAATGTTTCTAAACTGATTCATATATACAATCCTCATAAGTACAACTATGCCACAGGGAGTTTTTTTGTATTGGTAGCTATAAATACACTATACATAGTTACACATTTTTTGTAAGAAATATCCAGTGACAGAGATTCAGTTTTTAAAAAAGAAGATTATGACAAGCAGAAGAATATTTACAGAGCTCTGCCTTGAAAGTGGTTAAATTACCACTTGGACAAACATACTATCACAAGTTAATGTATATGAACTGTGACTGGTGATGGACTAATATGTAAACATCACACACAAAATCTTAAATGTACATATACTTAAAACCACAGTTGTTCTTGATATAAATTAAAACATAGAAATATAGAAGTCAAACTAAACTCTATTTTGTAAAATATCTTGTGCATTTGACCCAATAGATTAGTTATTCTTTATAACAGAGTTATAAATTACTTGAAAATAAAAATTCTCTCTCTTACAGCCCCTTATCCACCTCGAAATATCTCAGTTCATATTGTAAACTTGAACAAAAACAATTGGGAAGAACAGAGTGGCAGTTTTCCAGAGGAATCATTCATGAGATCACAAGATACAGTGGGAAAAGACAAACTCTTCCATTTTACAGATGAAACTCCCGAAATTCCCTCCAGCAACATTTCTTCTGGCTGGCATGAAATTAACAGCAGTGACTATGAAACTACATCCCAGCCATATTGGTGGGATAGTGCATCTGCAGCTCCTGAAAGTGAAGATGAATTTGTCAGCGTACTGCCCGTGGGATATGAAAATAACAGCACACTCAGTGAAACGGAGAAGTCAACCTCAGACTCTTTGTCTTTTTTCCCTGTGCAAATGATTTTGAGTTGGTTACCACCA
Source organism: Cynopterus sphinx (assembly GCA_030015415.1). NCBI lineage: Eukaryota > Metazoa > Chordata > Mammalia > Chiroptera > Pteropodidae > Cynopterus > Cynopterus sphinx. Next base: position 149,032,664 of record CM057380.1, on the reverse strand, counting down.
AAACCACCCACTGCCTTTGATGGGTTCCATATACTCATAGAAAGAGAAGGTAAAGCAATAGGAAATCAAAGGAAATAAATGATTTAATCAAAGAAATGACATTGAAACAATTTAAAATTTAAATTTAGGAAGAAAGACCCATGGAAGACAGTTTATATCTTAAAAAAAAAAAAAAGTAAAGGAAGGGAAGGATTTAATCATGTTTCCGATGTGAACTGAGACTAGAAAACAAAATGAAAGACTGGATCAGAATCTGCAGGTTTGAGTCATTTATTAGTTGCAAGTACTGGCAACTAAACATTTCACTGCCCAGCACTTCATGTACCCCAGGCTACTGAAGAAAACCTCATATTTTGAAAGATTTTTAAATAAAGGTCTGACCAATACAAATTACAAAATGCCCTGCAGAAATTTTCTGTTTTCATAAATCTATGAAGCATGAAGCAAAAGAATCTTTCTGACAAAATGGCTACTTTCCCAAGAAAATCAAGCCTATTTCTTGCTTATTTAGCTACTCCTATTTTCCTTAGTGTGTTCCTTTGGAACTAGCACCACTTATATTTTTTCTATGTGGAGCTGGCAGTAAAACAGAAAATACATAGCAACTGGTATTTCCACTATAGCTACTGTATTATATTCAGTTATCCAGCATGTGGGAGTCATTCTTTACATTTTAGCTCATTAATTTATAAAAAGCAAGGCCATGACACTCAGTAAATTTGGGTTATGAATCACATCTGGATTGTTTGGTAGATTTTTTGCTATTTGCTGTTTGTTTTGTCTTTATAATAAAGTACTTCATTTTAAACTTTCCAGTCTAATAATTTGGGTGGTAAAGCTGTCAAGTAATCAAAATTTGCAGTTAATGACAGCTTTATTTTCAGCATAGGATATTAGGATCATATAGTCTCAGATATGACATATTGTTTGCTCCTATTTAGTAGAATGAGACACAAAATCTGTGGCTTCCTGTATACTGGATAATAGACCAGTAATATCCAAATATTAATAAAATTGAAATCTTTTGTTATTTTCAATTATTTGAATCAAAAGTCTTAACATTTGCTTGGGATTACTTATATTAAAAAAATTTTTTTTTTCTTAGTTGGCTTTTATTTTTCTGCTCCTCAGTGTATTTCATGGAACATAGGATCATGTAACTCAATTTTTTTTAATGTTTCCATGAAGTTTCAATCATGCTTTTATGTGATTGCAGAGTGTTCTGCTGAAGGTTATTATATTCTCCAACTGATGATAACACCTTCAAATGAAGTAAGAAGGAGCAGGAATGGACTTTGAAGCAATATAAAAATAATTTTTACTTTTAAAAGCTCTGGAAGCAAACAGATAAAGAAAAAATATACAAGCATCAGAAAAAACATTCAGAATAATTATTCCTAACTAAAAATAATACAATACTATTAAGGCATTTTTGGGTATTTAATGCTACCACTATGAACTTACAGAATATTTTGCTTCTGGTTATTTTTTATCCTTTACATCCAGATGAGAAAATCAATTATTGCTTTCTTTTTAAAATATTTTACCTCTGTTTTGTGCATGTGACTTTTTGGGGTCATTTAAAAGTATTCTGAAAATCAATTTGAACTCTTAATTATCTCTTATAGAACCTTTAGTTTAGAGGTATAATTGAATTTGATAAAGGAGGAGATAATATTTAAAAACTTTTTTTTCTAATTGACATGTCTGTAGTCAAAAGCTTTGCAGTTATCAATTCATGTATATTCTCTTTTTTTAATATATGATTTAGAAAATTTTACTGAATATTTGACAGTGGATGAAGAAGCACATGAATTTGTTACAGAACTGAAGGAACCTGGGAAATATAAATTATCTGTGACGACCTTTAGTTCCTCGGGATCTTGTGAAACTCGAAAAAGTCAGTCAGCAAAATCACTCAGTTTTTATATCAGTAAGTACCAAAGAGACTATTTTACACTTACAGGGAAGCCTGAGCAATGGAACTCATGAGATTAATGATACTCAAGCATCAATTATTCATCAAACCTTAGAGACCGTGTGAATTCTTCAAGGTCAGGAGAGCCCCAAATTCATGAAATTTTGACAGCAGAAGAATACATGTATGTTTAATAGTTGCAAGCCTACTCAGACATTTAACTTAAGAATTTCTTTTTATTATTGTACAATGGCAGAGCTAGTAAACTAACCTTTCACACTAGCCTCAACCAACTCTCCAAAAACATGAACACAGTTTGGAAAATATGACTTTTGTTTGATATTGTTATAAAAATGGATATTGTCGGCCTGTGTGAAAAGTCTCATTAGGGTATTGAGCTTAGCTCAAAAGAAAGACTGAGTGTAGTAAAACCTAGGTACTAAGTAGAAAGCTGGTACAAAAAGACAAAGCATCCTAAAAGCCCAGTGTCAAGTCTTTAAGGGCTTCTCCTGATTTCATAATAGTAATCACATAGCAATAAGTAGCCTCTAAAAGCACAAACAGTGCATATCTGTAACATTAGTAGCTAATCTGACTACCTTTACTAGAAGTTTAGAGGCCAAAAATCAATTACATAACTTATTAGCAGTTAAATGTGCCTCTGATCAGCAGAAAGAAAAAAACAGAAGGTGATAGATAAAAATTCCTTGTCAAAATGGCTGACCACCATACATTTTACCACCTTCTCCAAAGGCAAAATATTACCTTTTATCAGAAAGGTGGGCAGAGGGAAAAGATCAGTTCATTTAGCAGCTTCAAAATGTTGAAAATGTCCCATATAACATTTTTGTTTAAGAAACCAAAAATGTCACCACTGGTAAAAGGCCTGAAAGGTTCATTAGTCATGCAGAAAAAACAGAAGGCGATGGATAAGAGAAGAAAGAATATTCATAATTGCCTTGCGTGTCTTTCAGTTATGGGAGATCTTTGACATGGTATCATTTGAGAATGAGACCAAAGTTTATTATTCAGTTCTTTCCATGAGTCAAAAAATATTTCATTAACCAAAAGACTTCCTTGTCTACTAATTGAGATCCACTGCAAGTGTTAGCAGCTTCCAGAAAAACTCCCTCAACAATTCTGGCCATTCTGGCTCTTCTCTTTTCTGAATTTCTACTGTTTTATAGCTCACAACACAAGACACATGTGTGTGGTATTTTTCTAGATTTATTTTATTTATGTACATCTTACTTCTCATACTAAACTAGAAAATTCTAGCCTGGGGTTAGACTACTTGCCTATTTATTAATTCTGTTATACATTCAGCAAATATTTATTGAAACACTGCATGGATTTTGGAACTAAACTTCCTGTGTGTGAATCCCAGCTCTAATTACCCTTTCTCTGCCTCAGCTAACCTCATCTGAAATTGAGATTGATGCTACTACTTATCTCATAGGTTTGTTATAAAAATTAGAAGATTAAAATATGTAAACATGTATAAACTTAAAATAGGACCTGGTATATAACGAGGGCTTTATCTCTTTGCCGTTTATTATTATTATTATTATTATTATTATTATTATTAATTATCATCATCATTTTTTATAGCTGTTATTTCCCTCATCCCATTTACAGTGAGCCTGAGAACCTAGTCCCCAGCAGAGCCACTTTCTCCTTTTCCTCTCCTGGGTTCCACCCTAGGAATACAGCTTTTTATGAAGGAACCAAGAAATGTTCCCTAAGCAAATAAAAGAAAGCTGCACAGTTGCATTGCAACAGAAAAATTTTTAGATAATATTCATCTTAATGTTTCTGAGTCATTACTATGGGTCAAGCACTGTGCTAATAACCATGTTAGAAACCTAATGGAACAAAGCTAATGGTGGAAACTTCTATGGAGATATTTTATCATGAGGAACTCATCATGCCCTCAAATTATTACCCAGGTTTTAGCCAGCTTCCATAATGGAGCCAGCCAGTTGCCCATTTCTTCTCTAATACATTCATACCCTGCTTCCAATATCCTGCTGTTAACAAATCTGAATTTTTTTCACACAGTTGTAGTAAAGGCTAATTTGAATCTCAAAGTTATTATTTCTAGAGCCCAAAGATCCTAAGAGCAAAGAAATTATAAACACTGATGAAATGCCACACACTGTCACACCTACTCTTTGTTGAAAGAGAAGTAAATTCTCTGTGGTGAAAAACTGACCAGAATAATCTCAGATGCACATAACAATTAAATGGAGCTTCTGTGTCTCAGTAAAACACTGTTTTTGTTGCTGATCTTGTTCAGATCAATAGAATACTGCAGCTAAGCAGAGGTTGTAAAGCCTGCTGGTCCAGCTACTTCGAATATCTTTGTAAGGGCAAAAAAAAAAAAAAATGTGACTTTTAAAACTAGAATCCTTTATCTCAACCAGCTCAGCGTGAAACATCCCTTGTGCTCTCCTTTGAAATGTTCAGGTCCTTCAGGAGAGTGGATTGAAGAACTTACTGAGAAGCCCCAGCATGTGAGTGTCCACGTTTTAAGCTCCACCACTGCCTTGATGTCCTGGACCTCTTCCCAAGAGAACTACAATGGCACCATCGTGTCTGTGGTGTCACTCACCTGTCAGAAACAAAAGGAGAGCCAGAGGCTAGAAAAACAGTACTGCACTCAGGTAAAGGAAAGAAACTGCTGACAGGCTCACTCTCCTGCTCCAGCCCAGCCTTGCAGGCAATGCAGGGAGGGCGTTGCAAGAAATGCACTCAACTGCCAGGTGCATTGTAAGCAATGTTACCGAGAGCCCAGAGAGGAACCAGGAAATGCGTATGCATGGCTCTTGAGTTACATTCATTTTCCTTTCTGTCTTAGGACTGCCACCTTCCTTTCACTTTCATTCCTCATTCAGGAGAACTTAACTGAGCTCCTACCATGTGCCAAGTACTAGGATAGATGTTGGGGATCTAGAGAGTTTTTATGTCATGCCCTTGCAGAGTTTACAATCTAGAATGAGAAAAATGGATGTGAGCATATAATTACGATAGAGTACAAAATAAGACCTATGCCAAAAGTAAATGACCGAGAGGCTGTATGAGTTCACAGGAAGAAGGAATAGGGTGTGAGTAAATATGAACTGGGGCAAGAGAATTTGGAAACTGGTGAGAAAAACTTAACCCAGGGGAGGAGGTACCCAAGAAGAAGGTTTGGGGTAGTTTTTGTTTGTTTGCTTTACTTTTTTTCTATTATTTTCTTATTTTAACTATCAAAGTAATGCACACTCACTGAAAAAGTAATTCAAAAATTAAAAATACATAAAATAAAAACTCACTTATCACAGCTGAGAAGAGTTTTGAAGGATGAATAGGAGTTGGCTGTGCACAAGGAAGTATGAGGGTCAAGTGGAGACAGTGTGCAAGTCAGTAGTTCTGGGAGTGGCTACCCAAATGTGTGCACAGGCCCAGTCATCAGTCATGAATGAAACTAAGCGGCATAGATGCCCCAAATACCCATGGGAAGCCTGGAGCCCAGACCAGTTTTCCAAAAACCTGATTTTATTATTTTATTAGATCAAATTTACTGATTCTTGGAGTCTTACAAACATAAAATTTACTTTCCTAATGGCTAAAAATTATCAGTTCATTTGGAAATATAATACTCAAAAAAGATGTTCACTATATGACAGCTATTTAAAATGTTTTTATTTATTTCACAAAAATCAAGCATTTAGTGAAATTTAAAGAGAAATTTTAAATTGATAAAATGAATTTAGGAATCATGGTCTTTGGAGCACTAGAAAGCCTTAGAGGGCTGAGATGAGCCCTTACTTGAAGATGAAACCACTTCTTGACTTGAAATAAGTAAGGAGTAAATATGCTGAATCAGTTAACTAATAATCACAGCTCATTGTGCAACTTATTAGCTTCCTTCCCTGCTACATTGATAGAAAAATTCTCTTACAAAATGTGGTCTAGAATTTGACTGCTCCAAGGTACATTTCTTCCTTGACCCATCGAATGTACAAATTAGATATCTTTTGTATAGAAGCAAAAGACTAAAGGCATAGGTAGACAGTATAAATTATAAACAAGCCAGAAAAGGCTGGTTTAAGTGCATTTTAATAATGTTTCATTGAAAGGCAAACATGAAACTGTTAAGAGATTATAGGCAAAGAGACCAATATTTAATATAGAGGGTGGAAACTAAACCCCTGTGCTAGTTGTTATCTCAATTACTATAAGAATGTTTGAGGATTGTGTTATTATACCAGCATCATCTGCTGCTCCACTACACACGCCCACCAGCGTTTTCAAATGAAAAAACATCCATCAGTTCAAGAAGTCTCAAAAACTAGCCTACAGTGACTTCATCATTAATCAAAAGAATCCAGGGGGTGTTCTCACCAGGACTGGTCTCACTTGGGTTTATTTCCTAAAGCAATCATTACCCAGAAAGAAAGAACAAATAATACTTCTTAAGTTTTATATTCAGTGATATTGTGATTACGTTAAATAGAAAATTCAAAGTGCACCTCAAAAATAAGGGTAATTCTACAACCAAACAGATATTAACAATTAACGATTCACTATTTCATAGTTTCGCTCTCCCTACTTTGCTTCTATCATCAACTGTACCACAGGATCATTGCTTTGTTATCTTACCTGGATCATTCACGGTAGTCACTGCTAGTGCCCCCACTCCTCCCTACAACTCTATTGATTTCCGTGGTAGGTGGGTCCTGTGTGAGATGCTAGGATTAAAACAAATTTAGTTCGAACATTAATTAAGTTTGTGAAACTTAACACTGGCCTTCTGTATAGGTGCATTGTACTCCTTAATTTGTATTTGTCCTTATCATGTATATGTTCTTCGTGTCTGATGGTTGTTTCGTGGGAAAGGGAGTTTTCTGATGTTTCCTACTAACAACTGTTTTAGAGCTATACATGAATATCAGTAAGTATATGTTGAACATAAAGTCAGTGCTCAATCTTCACAGTAAACGTGCTTTTGTCATTTTATCCAAAGATTCACATACAATCATAAATTCTGGAGTTAAAAAGCAGTATATAATATGTGTAAGCATATTTTTTGTGTGCTCTGCCTTGGTCCATAAATGTTTTGCAATGATATATAGGAATTTATAACTAAAGAACAAAATCAGCAGAAAGACAATCTATTAGCTTTACAGAAAAAGAAAATGTAGAGCTACGAGGTCAAATATTTAAAAGACCTGCCCAAGTCACACAACTATTCAGTATCAGAGCTGAGATCAAGACTCAAGTGATTTGACTGCTAGGCCACTGCTGTTTCTGTTAGGTTGTGTGTGCTTCACTGCTCATCTTGACAGTCAAGAGTAGTGACTAAATGCATAGGTTCCAGTGTCAAACTGACATGGGTCTCAGACCTGATTTTAACAGATACCAGTTATGAGTCTCAAGGCAACTTTCTCCATCTCTGTAAGTCTTAGTATCTTAATCTGTAATGTAAGGAGAAGCACATCCTACCTCATAGAGTTATAATAGAAATAAAAGACGTGATGCTTAATGTGAGTGCCTGGAACATAAGTGTACCAGGAATTGTCTATTTTATTATTCAAACTTAACTGGTTGTTTTTTGAATCAAGGGAGGTAGATGAAGTGGTTCTAGAGGTTCTTCATAAAAAAAAAACCCACTAAGTAATTGTAACAAATGTATAGAACAGAGCTAATGAAAGGAGGATCACGATAAAGTAGAAATAAGACCATTTCAGACTCAAAGGAATCCTCATTATCACCCAGTTCAATCCTATTATTTAACAATCTATTATGTATTTTCTGTACTGTCAAGTACATCTTTCTTCCTACTTCTTTAACCAAGGAAGTATAGGACTGGTGCCTACTTGGAAAGACATTGGGATGAACTGAATTCTCTGTGATGGAAAGTAAGCTAGTCAGGAGAAAAGAAATAATGGACTACAAAGATGGGGTGAAAATTGGGAGAAGGGTATGGAATGATCTTCTAAAGAATAAAATACATATTATTTGGTAAGTAGAATGAAGGAGCATTACCTTTTCTAACCTCCAATCTACCCACAAGGAGGTCCAAAATAAGTAAAAAGGTATAGAAAGATAGAAGTATAGATATAGGCTGGTGGCTCAGTAAAAAATTCAAAAATAGGGTGAGGAGCATTGGTGTTTATGATTTGTTATCAAGTTTATTTGCAGTACCATTATCCTCTTTTTATTTTTAGTATTGCGATATAGATAATAGATGATAGGTGGATGGAGAATGGCTGGAGAGAGAGAGAGAGAGAGAGAGAGAGAGAGAGAGAGAGAGAGAGGTAGATGATGGATAGATAGATAGTGAGTGGTATATATTCACATAGTTGTTTTTTATTTTTAAAAAGTGTAACTTCCCTATGACGAATTTATTATAATGGCATATTTAAGTGCCTATGATTCTAGGTACCCATTTAAATAATCAGAATCAACTATTGCCTAAAATATTATCTAACCAAAGGAAATTTAATATCGTCCTGAATGTCTACCTTTTTTGTGTCATTCTTGACAAGTGATTGATGAGCTAGGTCAGCATTGACAGGAATGATAAGATATCTACAATGTGTTGTTAAGTTTAAAAGTTTGGAGCAAGGTTGATAATGTAACATCTATATGGTTCAATATAAAATTATCTAGGTATGTTTGTATTGAGGAAGTTCTGGAAGATTGCCCCCCAGAATGTTGGAAATGGTGGGAGAAGGACAATACTTCCAATTTATTTCATTTACTCTTCTACTGTGTGAACAATTTTTACAGTGAACAAGTATTTATTTTATCACTTAAAAAGTATTTTAAAGAATAAAACAGCACTGCTTTGTTGTGCATAACATATGTGCACTCATTCATAGTACATTTCTCTGTCAATGAAGATATCTAGTTGACTAGCATGATAAATAGCTTCTAGCAGAATTAAAATTCTAAAACATGGACAAGAAACCCTGATATAACAGAGTGTAAAAAGGAAAAGAAAGGTGGAATGACAATTTATTAATTCAGTTTAATCTTATTTTGGTCAAATTAATGGAAAAGAAATTTTGGTATGCTGTTTCCCCCACTTATGTGTAGAGCAAATTGTATCAATTTGAATTATATAATTTCTACTGCTTAAAGTCAGGTTCTGATGTCAGAAAGGTTTTAATTCAAATCATATCACCAATAATATGTTTATTCTTAAAATTATGATGAGACTTTTAACGAAATACATTATAGCATAGGTAAGCTTTCAACAATATCGTTCTCCATTGATTCATGCTCCTTCCGGCAGCAGTTTCATAGTTCAGTACCCTAGAGGCCAAAAAGTTGATGTATAATAAGAGTTAACATTATTGATATTCTGGCTTAAGCATCTTCCCTACAACTCAATGCAGGATATAATAGAATTAGCTATGGTTTATCAATGGAGAAACCAAGGTAAGAATTATTTTTAAAATTATAAATTATGAATAAATTTCTATGCTTATAAGGGGTAGAGTCAAGATTTGATCTCAGACAGTATGTGTAGAGAACCTGTGTTCTTTTTACTAAGCAAGGCAGTCTTAATATCAGTAGCACTACAGGTTAAAGCAGCACACCTCTTAAGCTGTTAGTTGAATCATCAGTCCTTGTGCATGCCAACTTTCGGCTTTGATGGATACATTTTCTTCATCTATCTGTTCTTGCTGTTTTTCTCTACATAGTAATTGTTACATGACCAAAAGTTTTTTAAAAGCACAGTAAAGAGAAGCTCATCTAAGTGAGACATATTCTCTACAACATTATTGTATAGGGTCACAATAGATTTGCAAAGTGCTTACTGCTATATCTCGATGCTTAGCCCCAGGACTTGCCTATAGTGTGGATGAGAGGTCACAATGCTAGTCTTCTAGTCCCAACACTGAATCTAAATATGGGACCTTGACCCATGTCTGGCTTTACTTTCGTGATCTATTAAATGAGAGAGTTGGACTAGATAATCTCTCAAGTCATTTCTATCTCTATAATTGGATATTATATGCTTCTAAGTGACGAGGGACTAAAGGCATTCCTGCATTGACCTTTCTGTGTAATCAGCTGACACTACAATTTAGGATGTCAGATCATCCTTGTGGAACTGCTGATTTGATTATGGTTAGAAGCTGATGTGTCTCTAGTGTACATAGTTACAATTGACATTGATGCGTATAAAGTAGTTCATGGGGCTTATTAAGTCCGACCGTAGAATCTGAATGTTCTGGGCCCCCTTCATTGTTCACATGACCTATAAATCACTCTAATTTAGAAATCCTACCTTCCCCAGCATGAGTAAAGTCTTTTGGATTTCAAAAGCATCTGTGGTTCCACAAAGAGTCTCTGAATTCAATTTTATCCTCTGTGTCACATTCTAAAATTCCAGCTCTAAGTAAATCCTATTGGGTGTTTGGTTTAAAGGTGAATTCAAGCAAATCTGTTATTGAAAATCTGGTTCCTGGTGCCCAATATCAGGTTGTGATGTACCTTAAAAAAGGCCCTTTGATTGGACCACCTTCAGATCCTGTGACATTTGCCATTGGTAAGTTGCCAAGCACGAGAATGACTTTATTAATGTACTCTTTGGAGGTACAATGTCCAAGTTTAAATCATTATCATTATATATGGGTGGGCCATACTTGTTCACCCAATATCCTATCTTTGGAGTAATAAACTAGTACAACTGTATAGCTGGAGGACATTCTTAACATTTATTACGAGGGAAAAAAAATTAGAGGCTAATATGTTTGTTTTTCAATGATTGTGTCAGACAAGTGAAAGCCCTAGTTATTAAGTAGAAGTTCGAAGCTATTGCTAAGGTATTAAATAATCCTTATCGGCTTTCTTTTTTTACTCCTCTTCTTCTTAGTTCCAACTGGAATAAAGGATTTAATGCTCTACCCCTTGGGTCCTACTGCCGTGGTTTTGAGCTGGACCAGGCCTTACTTAGGAGTGTTCAGAAAATACGTAGTTGAAATGTTTTATTTCAACCCTTCAACAATGACTTCAGAGTGGACAACCTACTATGAAATAGCAGCGACTGTCTCCTTAACTGCATCAGTGGTAATCTCTCCTTAACCAGCTGTCACACTCTGGGTGTAAACAGATATGCCTGTATTGTATGTACCAAACGTCCATAAAAGGTATCTGTAAATTAGATTGTTTTATAAATATACACATGAAGCTAACTATTTTCAAGTTTTTTTTGGTTGTTTCTGCTTTTAGGATTGGTTTTTGTTTTTTTTATTTTTTATTTTTTCTTTGAGAGAGGAAAGGTAAATTGTGTGAAACTAACTTTCACCCCCAATTGAGTTTATTTCTTTCTGTGCCTGAGAAGAAAAACACAAGAGATTACCTTTTGTCATTTAATAATTAGCTGGCACTGCTTAATTGTAATAATGACATCTACAAGTCAGTTAAATACCTATAGTATCAGGTTATTATAAGATGCATTTCAAGAGAGCACATAAAGACGGCTCTTTCTAAAACTTGAGTAATTTTAAATTGCAGGGTGACTTACAGGTCATGCATGTAGGACACAATTGTCCCCTATCCAGATGATGACTCTAGTAAATGCCACCCATCAAGGACACATTTTTATGGTTCAAGTTGGAAGAATACAGAGTCATGAAAGTCATTTGTCTTAGAAATAAGGAAATGTGTACTTTCAATCATTTGCAAATAAGGACTATTTCACTTTGTAGTATAACTGAGGAAACTACAAAATGAAACCAATATTTGATGCATTTGATTCTATGCCTTTGAATCGCTTTTTAAAAATTATATTTTTGTATATAATTTCCACCCCACCTCATTTAAAAAAGAGTTTTTTATGGAGAATTTGGAAAATACAAAAAGGCACAGAAAGGAAAATAAAAATTATTTATCAGTTGTTCTTATGGCCTAGTAGATGTAATTAATTCTAATTCAAAAATATGATTTTCCCCATCAGTTCTTTGTCTTTTCACTTTTTTTAGAGAATAGCTAACCTGTTGCCAGCATGGTACTACAACTTTCGAGTGACCATGGTGACATGGGGAGACCCAGAATTGAGCTGTTGTGACAGTTCCACCATAAGCTTCATAACAGGTGAGCGGTGTGTGGGAAATGGTTTCCTGAGAAGAGGACACTGTTTTGAGAATGCATCTGCAGAAAGTGCTAATCATTCACTCAGGACTGAGTGACCATCAGTTTCACGGAAGATAATATGCTTAATTCTGAAAATTCATTATTTGTTTAAATGATAGCCTTTAAAAACTAAAATATTATTTTCATTCTGAATTACTGTCCTTGATTTATTTTTATTCCTAGTCACTGCCATTGATTTATGTGTCCCTGTTTGGAATTGATTAGAATAGAGATGAGGCAGGCAGAGCTTTCAGCTTAACATTGCACTCAATTCACTTTACCCATTTGATGATTATATCTGCTAACGTGCCTTCATTTCCTTATTAATTGAGCCTTTTTTAAAGTCACAGGTTGAATGAGGTATTGTCCACTGCAGGAGTTAAAACAGGCTTTGGAGACAGGTAGACCTGGGTTTGAATCGTGGCTCTGTCTCATTCCACATGTAACCTTGAGCAAGTTAATTTCCCTAAGCCTCAGGGTTTTTTTACGTAGAAAATGGGGATAACAGTATTTGTTATCTGTTAATGTTTATTATTACTTCTCAATTAAGTAAGCTGCTTAGCAAAAAAATTAAATAACTTAAAAAATTGTTTGTTTTAGATCTCAGAGTTTTAAGCTATGTAGTTCATTAACACATAGCAGAGATGATCAGATTAGCAATAAAAAGGGGAAATTCATCAAAGAGACATTAACTCTAGTTATTAGAACTAAGATTTTTAAAGGACTTTTGGTTGGACTACAAGGCTGTAATTAGAGTCGTACTAAGAGAAGAAAAGAAAAATACTTTTAGAAGAAGAAGAATTTTGACAAAAATATTCTCCTCACTGGACAGCTAGATTTGCTCTGTTGAAATTTATAAATTAAAAAGCAATGGAAAGAAATTAATCTTATGTGAATTCTTATATTGTCAACTTTCATAGTTTGTCATTTTTCCTTACTAGCCAATTTCTACAGCTCCCTTTGTTCAAGAAACGAGAAAATACCAATTATTAACAAGCCTTATATTATGCTTTTGGATGCATTAATAACTGCATATGTAATTATAATTAAAATTCACTGTATTAATAATTCATACAGTTTAACTTTATTGAGATTAACTCTCTGAGAATACTCTTTCCTTCTCCAACAGGGCAGTGTCTGGTAAAAGCCCAGACTTAGCATATGAACATTTGATTGAGCAGACCTGGCTCTACTAATTTCTGGTGTTAGAACTTTGAGCAAATTATCTTAATCCTGGAATTCTATTTTCTTTTTTGTAAAACTCAAAATATTACCTCACAACTGGCTAATAGAGCAAAACCAAGTACATTAGAACTCACTGTAGTAAAGCAGAATACCACCTTGATAGTCATTACATTTTCTAAGAAGAGAGACATTGGGAACGAAATATTCATAGGAATTGGAGCTCTGGACTCCAGCGGTTTAGGTGGGCCTTTCAAAGCTGGGAACTGCTGGGACTAGGCAAAGAGAGCGATATAACAGTTTGGGTGGACAAAGCAAGTCTAGATGCTTAAACTGTGGTTAATAAGCAAGCTACATGCCTAAGTGAGCAGTCTTGCCTTTAGTAAAGTGAACTTTGGTAATTCCTTATTTTTCCTGGAACAAACTACTAAGTCATGTTGACATTGTCAGTCCCCAGTCTTACCTAAGCATGTCAATAACAGATGGTCTTAATTCTTGCATCTATTAAGTAGACATAATAATACCCCACAAGACAGTATGAGAATTAAATTATATAACATAAATCACTATTAAAAGATAAAGGTAATTGAGTTTACTTTTATACTTATTTTTTAAACTAGTTAAATTTTTAGCTTTCTTTTTTCTTTTCTTCCCTCATTTCAATTTTAAAACAAATAAAGATCTCATACTTCACTTCCCTTCATTTTTAATTGTGACCCAAATTGCCAAACTGTGCGGTAAAAGAGGAAACACAAACATAATATTTGAATAAGGTATGATTTATTAGAACCTCAAGTCTACTATCCTTGTTAAGCAATGTACTTTTGAAAGTCAAGTTCATAATTATGCTGGCATATCAAAAAGTGTTTAATAAACAAATAGTGACATCTTGTGGTCCTTCAGCAGTATGCTGGATTTTAAAGTAACAACAAGGATTATAAGAATCCGAAGACCTGTGAGGGGGAGATATATACTTCTCGGTTTGCAATTTTAAATATGTTTTTTTGTCCTCACTAGAATTAGAACACGAGAAAATATCCTTTGAAGAAATGTAAGTATAGGTACTTGTATATAATGAAGTATGTAGAAATATACTAAAAAATTATAAAGAAGCCAGCATCATTAGAATATTCTGAACTATGATGTGGGTTTGTGCTATTATTGATATTTTAAAACTTTATTGTCAATGTATAGAAATGCTACTCCTATTTCACATGAAACAAAAAATTTTTTTTACTCTCTATATTACAAATCTCTTCAGCAAATGCTTTTCTTTCAAAGAATAGTTAGTTATGAATGTTTCTTTCGAGTATTAGTAGCATATTAAAGAAAATAATTCTTTGTGATTTATAGAAATTCTCCTCCAAATATTTTAGTTGGTGTTATGCCATAATGTGAAAAGGAACACTTGCCTGTGTTCAAACCACTATACACGTGGAATTTAAATTCAACTGTGTATTTGTTTCTTAAAATCTTTAGAATTATCAGTTACTTTAAAAATAATTAAAATATAGTTTCACAGCTCATATATTGTAAATCTATGACAAGCTCTCATCCCTTATTATAAAAAGGTTTTAAAGCTTAAATGTATAAGAATTTAAAATAAATTAATAACTTCAATATTTAGAGAGAATTTAGCTTTGTAGCATCATAAAAAGTCTTTTCCTTCCCTCCCTTAATACTTATTGCAGCAACATTTACTAAGAGCCTACCTTCTGCAAAGCACCAAGCTGGACACTGTCAGTAATGTTGTCTTATTATTTTATAGAAATGATATTTATTTTCTGTCCTTCTACTCATCGATCCTTCTGACCTTTATTCCCATAAACATCTTTTCTGCACCACAATAAAAAAGATTTACTTTTACAGGATCCCGGAGTTTCCAGTACTTCTTTGAAAATAAGTTCACCAATACCTAAAACTATTAATTTATTAATGTAACAAACATAACCAAACAAATGAACATTTTAGAAATTTTATAACTGTGAAATTTGTATAAAAGACTGTGATATACTGTGTCTGAGCCATAAGGGTGGGATCCTATGAAAAAAGTGCCCGCCTTGTTCCAACAACCTTCACTATGTTACTGAGAGGCCCAGGATTCCCTGTGAATTTTAATTCTTTAATTTTAGCTCTATGTGAGATTTCATGCTCTACTGGTAACTACTTTAATTATTAGTAATCTGTTATACTAAAGCGTTCCTCTTTCCTCTCTTAAAGCCCCAGTTGCTCCAGAAATCACTTCTGTAGAATATTTCAACAGTCTATTATATATCAGTTGGACATATGGGGATGACACAACTGACCTCTCCCATTCTAGAATGCTGCACTGGATGGTTGTTGCAGAAGGAAAGAAGAAAATTAAAAAGAGCGTATGTTTCTTTGAATCCTAATTTTGGGCATCTGAACATTAATTTGTGTAAACTATGAAAACTCTTTAAGCAAACATTTATTGAGACAATTAAACAAATGTTTGTATTATACTTGGTACTGTTTTAGGCTCTGGAGATAGGATAGTGAACAAAAATTAAATTTTTTCTTTCCAGAGCTTACCTTTTAATTTTTAATAGTGAATTGTAAAGATTTTACTATTGATTTCACTAGTGTTTCAAGTTAAAGTTCATCTTTTTTTAGTATGCCAAATATTTTCAAGAAAAACCTAGTGAACAAATTTCAAATTTTTTTCTGTATATCCCAACATCTAAATAGTTGAGTACATTGAGAATATTGATTTCTTTTCTCCTGGTTTATTAAGCTTTTTGACATTGTATTAATTAGGACATAGACTAAATGACTGTAATAAAAAAAAAAAAGAAGAAAGTGTCTCAAAATCAAAGTTTATGTCTATCTCTTGCTAACCCAGGACAAACAGGGTACCTCTGCTGTAAGGGATCATCCAGAGTTCAGATTCTTTCTCTCATGTAGCTCCAGTTGCCACTATACGTAGTCCTCATCTGCACAGATGAATCTTCATTATTATTACATCTATAGTCCAACCTGCAGGAAGGGAAAAGAAAGGACATGGAAACCTAGTACTTACATAATGTGAACCGAACTTCTACTTACAATCCATTGGCCAACATTGGGCCACATGGTCCCTTCCAGCTTTAGGAGAGGCTGGGGAATAAAATTTTTGGTTAATAAGCTGAGTATCTATAGACATGGCTAGGTTTCTTCTGAGTGTCTCAGCTAGGGCCAAGAGAGGAGCAACACAGCAATTCTCTTTTCTAAAATCTGATGTAAATATGAGGAAAAATATCAGAGTAATATCTATTCCAAACAAGGGAATTAACAGTAAAAATGTTTGGCATGTATTATGCGTGTTTGAGCTACTTTGCATTTGGCTCAGCTGAGGGATTTATATCCTTTCCAGAGGAAATAACATATTCAGAAGGTTATAATCCATTGTAGATTGCAGCACAGAACAGAGAGGTATGCCTGCGACAGCCCTGTAGTTGTTTGGAATGGTATTCTAGTTCAAGTTTATTAGAAGTTTAAACCCTGGATTTTAATGATCTTGCAGGTAACACGCAATGTCATGACTGCAATTCTCAGCCTGCCCCCAGGAGATATCTACAATCTCTCAGTAACTGCTTGCACTGAAAGAGGAAGTAATACCTCCATGCTCCGCCTTGTCAAGCTAGGTAAGAAAAGTACGCTGGTGTATATGTGAAAACAGTCTTTCTGGGAGCACTAGTGTTTGTATCTCTTGGTTTTGCATCGTCTTCTCAGCTCAATACAGTAACAGAAAAACTACTTACTGTCTTTTTTAAATGCAAAATAGTTTATACTACCAAAAGAGTATGTTCAACTTAGTATAAAGTTCAGTTAGTATAATGTTTACTGTGTTGGGAGACAGGAGTGTTCACTATTCATAGTAAGGTTAGAAGAACAAAGGATTTTAGAGATGGAAGGACCTTGGAGATTATCTAGTGCAGTGTACTCAACCCTATCAGACGACATTCCCTTTTCATGTAACTATTATGTAATGTCTTCTTTAATGCCTTCAATTAAAATTCTAGATAAAATAACTCACATATTGAGTTTTAAATTTTGACATAATGTCCTAGCTATAATATAATATCAAGACAAAAAGAAAAATAACTTATGAAATAATGTAGATTCTCTAGGTACATGTTTAGATACAACTCTTCTAAAAGTCATAATAAATTGCCTAATGGGTACACATTATTAAAATGAATAAGTTTGCATTCACAAGAAGTAAAAGGATAGTATTTCTTTCATATAAGAAGTATAAAAATAAATGAAGAAACAAATTTGTATTAATTATAAGTAACTGAGCAAGTGTAAGTACAGGTACTAGAATTAAAATATTTACATATGATGAAAGAAAAAGGGAAATAACTTTAAAGATAACATATCAAGAAAAGTAATAGGCTGTGAGTGAGGGAAAATGAGAAAAGTATGATATTCTTGAAAATAAGCTGGAATTTATCAGATAGTGTACTGTCAAAATTATTTATATTGTGAAATACAATTAAGAAATAGTAATATGTAGCATAAAATACGCCTTCTACATTTGAAAATCTACCATGTGTTGAGGTATATATTTAGTTTCTGATAGTTAAAAGGACCTCAAAGATGATATTCTATAATTAGCAGCAGGCAAAAAAAGATGGATTGGCAAAAAGTTGTGTGGTAGATAGACCTCTTGAGGTACTATCAGTATAACCCCAAATAAATGCATTTCAATTCAGTATGTAATTTTCAAAACAGAGATCTCATTTTTATATTTTGAAAATTAAAGGTATATAGAATGGCAGTAAAATTATTTTCAAAACAATGCATCTTAAATCACTGTTTTAAACATCTGTTCATTTGTATGCTGTGTCTGACTCTGCTCATCTATTATTACTTCTGCTCATATGTGCAGCTATAAGTAAAGACTGATCCAGGGTGTTTCATTAACATCTTAAATACCATGAATAGACTTGTTGGCAGTGATGTGCCTTCAGAAAACTCTTACGAAATCCCAAACAAAATAAAGCATAATCTTTCCTCAGTTTACACAATAGTTACATTTCTCTGTAATTCAATGCATAAGACACTGTCTTAATTTTTTAAATTTTATATTTACCATGTGAAAACTAAAGTTTTGCTCTGAAATCCTTTAAAATTAAATAAGTTAGAAATACACGAAATATTGAATAGACACTACAGGCAGAAAAAGTAAATGACTGAGTAATTTTTAAATAACATCTTAATTTCATTTAAATATTTTTCTTAATTAACAGTGATCTTCTAAATTATTTTACTTAACTTCTTTAAAAAAATATGTCCAACATTATTACATGGTAAAGTTCTTGCAATTATATTTACACTAGATTTATTCTGGTGTGACACTGGAAAGTCATGTGGGATGTGGGATGTGGGATGTGGGATGGTTTTTTTGTGTAGTGCTTTCTTGATCACTGCAAGACATCTAACATTTCTGTGCCCTGCTCATAGAAGTCCAGTTAATAACTTCTGTTGTGACTATGAAAAACATTTATGCAAATTTCAAAACACCCTCAAGGGGGCAGTACTGCTCCTATTGAGAACCTCTGGTAGAGTTCAATTTCATGCACTTCAGCAAATCTGCTCTTCTTCCCTAAAGGCCTGTACTTCAATTCTAGGAATGTGGAGATCATCCGGTTTCAACATTGCATTATCTTTCTATTAAGAAAAAAATTAGCTTGCCTATCAATTCCATCCATTATCTGAAATTTTGTCCTCATTATAAAAGTTAAAACTCATTTCTAGGTAACTAAAATTCTTGAAGGTTATGTTCATGTTCCCCTTTCTTTTCCCGAGATTTATTATTACAGGTAGCTGTGTTTCTCAGGTCTTTGATGTTTTTTCCAACTTGTTTAGTTTGTTAGTCTTCCTTAATGTGCAAGTTCAGAAGTGGTCTTACTAAAGTAATATTCAGTGGGCCTATTGCATGCTTCGCTCTCATTTTTATGTGACATTATGGATGATCTATTAAGTGAGTATGGGTTAAAGTCATGAGCGAGTACAGTTATACTCACACAATGTAGGAGTGTGAGTAAGAACCATGATAATTTCCCAAACTTATCATGAGGTGTTGAGCCTTCTTATCTCCCTGTTGAAAACAGGACTACTTAAGCTTGTTTAGAAAGTTCCTTCAAAGTTTTAAGAGGGAAAGACAAGTTCCCATAGAAATTATTTCTAATGAATCACAACTCTTAGAATCAATAAATTTTTCCTTGCTGGTATCTTATTATCAAACAAAATTTTGCCTCTCTTATTACTCTCTGAAAACAAGACCATCGGTATACAATGTGCCTGTCCTCAGCCATTTTATCCCCATTTTATTCATTCGTCTAAAGGTCTATTTTCTTATTCTACTATTTGCATATTTGTGTCTTATAAGCTCTTTCAGTTTTCTATAACACAAATGCCTTGCCTACTATAGGTGCTCAAAAGATACTGAATTGAAATTACAAACCTCAAAGTTAAAAATAATACTCTAATTAATATTTAACCAAATAGGTTTCACCTTTCAGAAAAGCGAAAATACTTTGTTTTAGTAGTAACTGAAATGTAACTATTTTTTCTTTCTCAAAATTTTCATTCCAGTCATTTTATGTTTCTTTACAACATTCATTTGGTGCACATAGGAGTCAAATTAATTCCACTTTACAGAAAACTACAGCTTCAGCACACAGATTTTTAGGGCTTGCTTGAAACAGGACACTGTTGTTGAACCTAAGACCAAATCTGACTGAGCTAACCCCGAATCAATTTCTCTGTGACAGAGACCTCTCTGGAATAGCTCTGCTTTCTGTCATGAAGGGCAAGATCTACATCTACGGAAATAAATCAGTCTATCAATGAATTCAGTATAATATGAATTAATCCAAGGTGGCATGTGTAAGGGAAGAGAGCCCTCGAAACAGTTGCCAAAAATTTTAAATTATTATGCCATTAATAAACACCCACAAGAAGAAGTACCAATAGTAGTACTGTTAGCAAGACTTTGAGCCAATCATCACGTTAAGAATTTTAGATTGCCAGAAGTTTCATGGTATTATAATGGTATATGATGACAGCTCCCTTTGGCAGTCAATGCAAATGTCAATCAAATATTCACTAAGACTCATCATTTACAAGATCTCATTGGTTGGCATGCAGCTGTGGCTTTAACCTGCCAACAGACATAATTTATCATCTTTATAAATCTACCTGGAACTCTGATCAGACTTCAGGAGGATTTGATATGTTTGTATCAGAGAATCTGTTTTCCAATTTAAAGAAGAAAGGAAAATAAATAGGAATGAGAAGTTTTGGAAATATCACAAAAATAACTCTAAGGTAGTTGAATTTCCATTCATTAATTCATTTAACAAAAATGTATATGGAGAACCTTCTTTGCACTGCTCAGATGCCAGACCACTTTAGTATTGAGTCGAAAGGGCCACTTTTACATGCTGTTATCAAGGAGCTTATGATTTAATGAATGGGGAGATATCAATAAATGCTTTACTCACATTAAAACAGGATAGTGTGGTGCAGAGTACTATGCAGTTAAAGCTTTTCTGAGGAGGCAATAAGAAGAAATCTGAATAACAAGAAACAATCAGTATGGAGTTGAGATTTTATTTTGAGTACGATGTGAAGCCATTTAGAGAATTTAAAATAAATAATCTGACTTACATTTAAAATAATTACTCTGGGAGAAATTTTTTTCAAAAAAGAAAGGATTTTTGGGTCAACAATGAAGGTAGAGTGACCAATTAAGGGACTGTTTGTCCTTAGCCTTAAACACAGCATTCTAATTCAAACAAGTACCATGGGAAATGATGGTAAATTTGACCAAAGAGATGGAGAAAAGTGGACAGAATTCAGGAAGATTTTTGTAGGCTGTGTCCATAGGACTTTCCAATGGGATGAAAATAAGAAATGAGAGAAAGAGAAATTAAAAATAACTCCTAGGTTTTGCTCTTGAGCATCTGGGGTTGATGGTGGTGTAATTCACTGAGGCTGAAAAGGCTAGGAAAACTAGAGAAGGAATAAATTGAGGGGAAGATGAGAATCAAGGATTCTTCCTTGAAAATAAACATACTGAGAAAATATCCAAGTGCAGTTGTCAAGTAAAGAGAGTATTGATGTGACTGTATGGAGATCAGCAAGAAATTCTAGGCTAGAAATATAAATTTTGGGGTGTCACCAAGTAACAAATAGAAACAGAGAAAAGAAGAGAAGACCTGGGTCTAGCCTAGAAGAACCACCCCAGAATTTAGAAACTGAGCAGAAGAGCAGGAGCCAGCAAGAGACTGGGAAGGAACAGCCAATGAGATCAGAGAAAGGCAAAACACAAAATGTCTACTCCAGCATTGTCAAACTTCTGTCTTATCCTGATCATAGATGTGTTTGGGCAGGTTGAAGACAAGAAATCAAATAACTTCAGTGCTGAGAGAGATTTGGAGATGATTTAGTTCAATGTCGTTATTTGAGCAAGCTGGAACCTAGAGCAATGTGACTCACCTTACACAGTGGTGAGCCTGTGTCTAGAAACATTGATCCAGTACTTTTTATCTTATCTGTGGCTTAAGTTTTCCTAGATTTCAGGTGTATTTTCTTTCTAAAAACCTTAATTTTCTATTATTCATTTAACAGAGTAGGGAGAAGCCTCATAACCATTCGTGTGGCTTTCTGTTCCTATTTTGTGTATTTAATAACATTGGCTTGATTTTCTTAATCTCAGTCATGAAAGTTTTCATATAGATTAAAAATCTTTAAAGCACAATTTGGCTATTGACAAGAAAGAATTAAAATACTTTCAGATGTTAGAAATTTGAGGGACATTAGAATCTGTCCTCTTTCTCACACACACATAAATTTTCAGTAGATTCCAAATAATTATGTACATTTTGATGAAATGGAATTTCTGACTTTATAAAAACCCAGCCATTACACATGTTTGTCCTTCGTGGTCTCACTCCCAGTTGAGAATATGTGTTTATTTTTATGTTGAAGTCATTGAGTTTATAATTTTGGAAATAGTTGTTTGGACATACGTAGTCCTTATTTTTGGTAAGAAGTGAGTAAAGTGCTGTGAGTCATAGCATACTAAATCTAAAGTTCCTCTCCCTATACGCCCATCCTGTTTTCTTGAATCCTTTTCTAGTAAGTGACTAACATTTTTCTCTGCCATCTCCACCAAAAATAAAAAAAGAATGTGAATAAATTGTGTCAATGTAGCACAGAGAGTAGAAAAGGAGGATGAATGAATGAGTGGATAGAAAGGAGGGAGGGAGAAAGGTATATATAAATACACACACGCATTTGCCACCAGTAAGAAAGAAAGTAATAAAATAATTAATACTATAATTTTTAGAAATTAATTCATTCTGTCAGGCAAATATTTATTTAGCATTTACTATGTGCTGCACACTAATCTACGTGCTAAGGATACAGAAATGAACAGAACTGACAAACACTTCTATGCTTATTCTAGTGGAGAAAAAGAGAAAATAAACATAAATTATAGTGATAAGTGTTATTAAAAATGAAGCAGAAAGGGGAGTATTATAGGGGTAAGGGTGCAATTTTTGCAGGTGGGTCATAAAGTAAGCTTCACCATAAAGTTGATATTTCAGTCGAAACCCGAAGGAGGAAGTGAGCCAAGCAGATAACTGGGAAGAGATTCTGTAGACAGAGGTAACCACAGATGAAAAGCTCCAGAAGCAGCAGTGTCCCTGGCATGTTAGAAAAGTCAGAAAAGCAGTGTGGTTGGAGTGGAGTGAACAAAAAGAAGAGTAGTTTATATAAAAAGGCACAAAGGTAATATGGGAACAGGTTATATATATATATATATATATATACAGGGTTATTGAAAAGACATTCTACTCTGAGTAAGATGGTTCGAGCAGAGTCACATGACCTGGCAACTTTCACAGTATATCATTTTGGTGAGCGTCGGCAGTTCAGGGTTGAGGATGAAAGCAGGAAACTGGTTAGATAGATAACCATGCACCTAGTTGTTCAAACATCAGTTTACACCTGTTATGGATTAGTCAAAATCTAGTCATCCTCTTTAACAATTTTTTTCTTCCCCTGAAGTATGATTTGGTCACTCAAAAAATTACATGGTCACCTGAAAGAAAACTGTTGGATCTATCCAGATAAGGGATTATACTTGCGTAGATCAAGGTGATAACTATGATGATAATGAAAATTTTATTTTGAAAGTGAAACTGAGAAAATCTGCTTATTGTTTTAGATGCTATCTATGAATGAAAGACAGAAGTCTAAGGAGTTGCCAAGGTCTGGGACCTGAGCAATCAGAAGGATAGAGGTGCTATGTATCAAGGTGGTAAAGGTTATGGCAGAGGCAGGTTTGGGAGAAAGATCAAGTTTGGATGTGTCATCATTTGAACGTGCCAATTAAATATTAAAGAGCAGATACTGGATAGGCAGTAGGAGCTTGGAGACTGCAGGACTGGAGATATAACTTTGAGGGTAGTCAGGAAATAGATTTGATGAGGTTATCAAGGAATGAATAAAGAAAAAAGAATGCTATCCAAAGACAGCCCACGTGCACTCCTACTTTAAGAAGAGAAAGTGGTGAGGAGGAACCAACAAAAGAGGCTGAGGAGGAGTGGCCAGTGAAATAAGAAGAGGCACAGAAAATATGATGTGCTAAGAGACAGACAGAAGAAGTGTTTGAGTGAGTGGACCTGATCATTTTGTCAAAAATGCTGATAATCAAGTAAGAAGAAGAATGAAACCTGACCACTGGTCTTAGCAACCCAAAGGTCGTTGGTGATTTGGAGAAGAGGCATTTGGGTGGAATGGTGAGGAAAAACTATATAACTAAAATGAGTTAGAGAATGAAAAGAGAAAACCTGAAGACAGCTGGAGTAACAGAATTTGTGAGGAGCATTATTATAAAGAGAGGAAATGAGCAGGAACCAAAGGAAATGATCCAAGAGTACTGATTTGTTTAGTTAGATTTGTTCGTTTGTTTCTCTCTCTCTCTCTCTCTCTCTCTCTCTCTCTCTCTCTCTCTCTTTAAGTGAGCAGAAACAGCTTGTCAATCAAGAATGATTCAACAGAGAAGGAAATTTTGATGATACAGAATAGTCAGAGGTGAGACTTGTTAGAGTGACGTCCTTAACTAGGCCAGGGGAGATGGGACCCAGGGTTCCAGGGGCCCTAGACTTGGTGAATCTGTAGTGAGATGATGAATGATAGAGTATACAGGTATTAATGGGGTAGGTGAGTAGGTAGGAGTACATGAGAGCTTGTGAAAGGTTTTTCTATGGACTTCTTATAAACACATGCATGTTCTGTAGGTTTGCAGAGGATTGTAATTGCTGTGCTTCTCCTCTTATATAGACCCACATAGTAAGCAACCCCATGCAAGCATCGTTTCCTGGGTTAGGCTGCCAGACATGTCATTGTTCCATGGCTTTGTTCCTGCATCTGAGGCTAACTGATACCTCTTCTTAATATATATCTCCCCCATTTCCCACTGTGGGATTCTGAGCTTTACTGCAATTTACCAGCTGCCCACAACCATGCCACACAATTTTAACACTTCCTTAAAAACACTTATCTTGCCACCATAAAGTGACTTGCACGTTTTGCAAGTTTCTTTTCAATATTTTGGAAGAATCTGGATGATGAATTCATGGGGCAGTGGCTGTGATATTTGGCACTGATTTAAAGACAAGCAAGTGCTCACTCTAGATAAGTTGGTGTTCTGGGCAAAGGAACTTTTCAGGAGGCCTCATCAACTGCAGTTATGTGGAAATCAATGGAAAACACCCATATGTTTAGGTAGGAAGCCAGGTGTAGGAAGGATCCTTAACTAGAGGTGCTGAGGCTTGGATTCCAGTTCCTACTCTCACAGATAAATTATGTTACCTTAGAAAAGTGTCTCAGACTCTCTGGATTTTAGCTGTCTCATCTATAAAATGAGGGTCTGGACTAATGTTCCTTCTGAGTTTATACCTTAGTTCATACCTGAGTTTAGAGTAAAGGGAACAAGGTTAACGATGCAATAAGAGCAGTAATTATTTTCTAAGAATTGTGCAATATGTAACTCAAAACTAAACAAAAAAGCTAAGTTAAAAAAACATATTCTTAGAATCAAAAAAGAAAGTCAAAAAAGGAAGTCAGACACTATATTTTGAAACTAAGTAAAGTGAGAGCATTTTCTGAAACATTCTGCTAATTTATAGAAGTTACATTAACTGGTAAAACCATAAAAACACCCAATGATTCACAGAAGAGGATATTACATTTGCTACTATTAAATCATAAAGAATTTATTTTAAACATAATTGAAATGATGAGTATTTCTAATTCCTGTTTTGTTTACGAATAGGGCCTAATTACAATTTAATGCTAAATATTTGCCTAATTTTTAACAATTTCCCAATGTCTTTCTTAATTGGTCAAATTACTGATTAAATGAATCTAGGAAGAGACTCTAGAAGTCAACAAGAGGACAAGCCTAATAAACTTCAACCCTAAGAAATTTCTTGCTCTTTAATATAAATTTTCCTCTTTCTAATTTTATTGCATATCAATGTTAACTCAGTTTCTCTACTTTTTTTTTTCTTTAAATGGTGCTTTCTTTTGCAGATATTGTTTTGACCAAGTTGAACATAATTTATGCAGTTTACACTACATAAGCCACAGATGTCTTCTTTGGCCAAGTTAAATATATTATGCAGCTAACTCTGTTTAAGGTAGAACTGCCTGAATTGAGGAAAATAAAAATAAATTTCAGATTTATATAATTTAGATGTTAAAGACCATCCTTTGTACACAAAGAATATACTAGCAAATCACTGTCAGTGAAGCTGAAGATTGAAAATACATTTTACCATGCAGATCATTTTTTACAATGTTTTTCTATTGAATTCCCCTTATCACCAATGTCACACATTTGTAAAATGAATCACCAACTTTAGAAGTATAAAATATTAGCAGAATGAATCCAGTTGGCTGTTATAGATATTATCTTGACCTCATTAACATCCTTCTATTGGCAGCTAAACTAATGGATCACATTAACATAAGAAACAATGTAATAACTGTCAGAGAAAGATGAATTTTAGACAATAAATACATTCTATTCTGCTCCCAGGCTAAGTATTACAACAGGCTCCCCTTGGAATTCCCTAGGAAAGGAAGAGATTTGCTGTCAGAACAGAGAATAAGAATCAGATACTACATTGTACTTCATTCAAGGTCACCTTCCCTCCCCCAGAGACCCTGGGCAAGGATCAACAGCTTGAGCCTCTCCTAATCCAATCTAAATTAAATGGTAGAAACAGATTTTTGGCTTTCCATTTTGCCCATGCTCTGTGCATGGTACTTAATTTTTTTATAAATTTAGGTTGGTTTCCCAACTCTTATAGGAGAGGCATTGAAGGGGAGAGAGGAAAAGAAAATGGAGAAGGTCAGATAGTTGATTACAGAAAGCTTTTAGAGAGTATTTAAAAGCAAACAACCCTGTACTTACACCTCATTTTGTAAAAACAGTATATCTTTTACTTATATCCATAGGTTCTCACATCAAATATGGTAGACTCTGAAATTATTTGAACCAAAGAAAGTCTGACATTATGGATCAGGTGAATTTTGAAGAAGTTAAGATTTTAAATGTGATTAAAAAAAAAAAAAAAAGAAAATGGTAGACATTCTATAAGTCACTTCTACATGACTCTTTATATTATATAAAGTGTTCTTATATACATTTTCTTAAAGCTCATTTACTCTTTAAAATGTGAACAAAGTCTTCCTATACTTCCCCTTTATGAGCTAGACTATACTTGATATTTTGAACAATAAGAGACTATTAGTTTCTAGGGCTGCCATAACAAAACACAACAGATTGGGTGGCCTAAACAACAGAAACTTATTTTCTCACAGTTTGGAGTCCAAAACTTCACAATTAAGGTATTGGTAAGTATGGCTTCTCTTGGCCTTTCTCCTTGGCTTGCAGAGGGCTTCCTTCTAGTTCTGTCTTCACTTGGTCTTTTTTCTGTACCCATGCATTTTTGGTGTCCCTAACCAAATCACTTCTTCTTATAAGGACACCAGTAATATTGGATTAGGGCTAATAGCCCTAATAGCCTGGAAAGGCCTTATCTCCAAGTACTGGGGGTTGGGGCTTCAACATATGAAATATGGAGAACACAATTCAGGAAGACAGAGACCAATAAAAAAGTTTTTGTGTGTCATTATATTCCCTATCATATGAAATTACCTGAGCCTTATTCAGCCACAACCTGACCAAAGGAAACTCCTACTCCAGTATCCAATTCATATTCTTTGGACAACTAACAATACTTATAATTCACAATGTTTTTGACTCTGCCACTGAAAGCTGATGATTTTTATAAACATAATCACTATAAAAAGGCAGAAAATATCAAAATTCAGCCCCAGTGTATCAGGCCTTGACTGATGTTTAAATTCTTATATCTCTGTTTAATAAATCTTGAATTATGTTTTAAATCTGTCAATAAATAAGATATATTGAGTTCCTACAATATGCTAAATGGCTAGTTTAAGGTGAAAACAAAATTTATTTATAACAAACCACCCATGTTCTTAAAAAATCTAGTAGGACCTAGTAGAACCAGGACTTCACTCATGTAGATCAAATAGGAAATAGTTAAGGGCAATTGGGAGTCAGAGAAGAAATAGATCATCAACAGACAGGGAATTCAAATGAGGCTTCAGGGAGGAGGTAACTTCATCTTGACCTTAGGATAATCCACATAGAGAAAAGAGTAGACTTGAAAGGAAATACATGAGTTAAGAAAGAGTACTGCCTGTGTGATGGTTAGTAAGAACACTGGCTTTACCGAAGACAGCAAATCTGTGCAGAAGGGATGGTGGTGAAGGTAGATGGGTAGCAAGTGGCCAGTGTAAGTAGGATCTTTATAAAACTTGGCCTATTTGGATTTGATACAATAGACATCAATCGCAATAGATAATGGCACAGATGAGATTTAACATGAGCAAACTGATGTTTTAAGACAATTTAAGCCATCATTGACAAATGAAGAAAGAACCAATAAAAGGCAGGGAAAAGGAGCAAGTGACAATTGTAATAATCGATAAATGTGATGACCAAAGGCTTGTAGACATACAGCATAATGAAACAATAGATTAAAGGAAGAGATGATAAGAATTATTACAAGATACACTTCTGAGACTGAGAAACAAAAGGAAATCCTCAAGATTGTTGGCCTAGACAATTGAAAGACTAGGGGTGCTCCTGAGAGATTACAGAGTATTTGGAAATTAGAATTGATTTGTGGAAAGGTGAGGACTCCAGGTGCCTTTTTGTCCATATGGAGGCTGAGGTAATAGTGAAATATTTGAAAAGTTCAGATGGTAGGTGATTGGAAATACATGTGTAAAAAGAGTTCGATCTGGAGATTAGGATTCAGGCAATGTTCATGTTGGATAACTAAACTGATTTTATCTACCCATCAGAAAAAAAAATTATATATATAGTGAATTATGCTTACCCAAGACGAATTCATCTCTTTCCTCCTTCAATTCTTCTGCCTAACTTTGTCAAGTTGCCTTTGGAAAGAAAAAAAGGCTTCTTTTTAGTTAGGCACAAATTTATCACCTGTGATAAATCATGTCAAGAAGAATTCTGACATACTTCTTGCCATGATGATGCTATTCTACAAAGAAGGCCCAAACCTTCCCACATAATGACATATACCTGTCAAAGGGAATAAATGACCTCCAGAGATTTTTCACACACTTCTAAAAGTCAGGTACTGGAGACAGATTTAGGAGACAGGGGCAGATAGTAACAAGAAACTGTGGTAGTTGTCTGACAGAGACATGCAGGTGGGCAGAGTATGCTGTTATGTGAGCTCAACAGCAAGATGTGATATTCCAAACAAGCAATCTCAAGGAGGTATAACAGCAAGTAACAGGGGCCCTGGTTTAAGAACTTGGGTTCAGACACAGCATTTTGTGCACTGGAGGATATTAAAGAAAAGGCAACACCCCAAGGACAGGGGCACAAGGAACGGGTCAGCAGAGATTCAGGAATGTGGGAACAAGACAGCAAACGACTGCTTCCTAGAACTGGGGAATAGGCGGAAATTTGGTCTTAAGCCAAAAAGTTCAGTGACTCAATTACTAAAAATGAGTATGAAAGAGCATGGACAGCACAACATATGTGACTAATGGATTAATAATTTATTGTCAAGATAAAATATCTAAAATAATAAGATAAAGAGATCAGTCCTCTAACATTTTATTAACCATCCAATCCACTTTCATCAATCTTTTTCTTAAAAAAAATATTTTATCTATTTAGCTTTACTCTTTTTAATTTTGACTATCCTTTAAAAAAGTCATTCTTAACTAAATTATTTTAAATTATCTCCAGAGATAGGAAGACATGTTGTTGGCAAAGCACCAGATGGATTATCTGTATTAGAAGAGAGCATACCACTTTCATTTTTCTCAACCTTTTAAGTACAAATTTTTGCTTTTCATTCATAAAGTTCTGTATTATCAAGGCAATGCTAACTCGAGTGGAGATGACATAAAAACTATTAATAGATTATGTCTATAATAAAACTTAAGTAGAAAACAGAAGTGTTTCAAAAAGAGAAGTATAAAGTAGATGAGAGAAAAAAAGACACAGATATTCTACCTTCCTGGTTAGATGACTGTCTTTGTGAAAGTACATATTTTGAAAGTAATGTAAAATCTTCATGGTGCTCTTAATTACCTATATTTAGATTTCTGGGGAAGGAGCAATTTTATCCTGCTGATCAGTAAAGAAGAAAGAATATGTTAAATTGAATTATACTTTTAAAACTTTTTATTTGCTCAGAACCAGCTCCTCCAAAATCACTCTTTGCAGTGAATAAAACCCAGACTTCAGTGACTTTGCTATGGGTAGAAGAGGGAGTAGCTGATTTCTTCGAAGTCTTCTGTCAACAAGTTGGCTCTAGTCAGGAAACAAAACTCCAGGTACTGTATATTTTGATTTTCCTTTTTTGAATTAACTTTGATTAAGGCTAATTATCTGAGCAAAATGAAAATCTTTTATTTCTTTGAACTATAGAAAATGAAAACTGTTCACTTATGCTTTTTTGTTTCATGATAAAATTAACAATATGCTTAGAATAAGCCCAAAATAAGTTATGAGAATCAACTTGCCAAATTGCCAAGTTTATTTTCATCTTTGTATTTACCTTTTATCCCCAATCCTTAGCCACTCAGTTTCCTACTGAAGAATTAAAGTGGTTCAGTTTTTCTATTGGATATGGAATTAATTGAGAGGATGAAGATAATGTCATACAAACATAATTTAATAAATATGAACTAATTGTTATTTATGTGAAAGTCACTCACTGTATGGAACTCAAATAGTGGAATCAATACTTGCCTTCGAAAAAAAAATTTTTTCATACAGTTGGATTATGGCATTAGTCTAGAAGTAATTAAAGTAAAATGTAAGTGCCGTAAGAGAGACGTATATTATTAAGACAATTTAAAAGAAGGGTTCATATCTAGTTAATAAAAAGGACATTTTGTTTGGGAAAATGAAGGCTGAGAAAGGTGACTCTTAAAGCACTAGGATCACAAATAGCAGATATGATGAATACTGAGCTGTCCCCCAGGTCAAAATGAATGGAAGGTAAGGGATAAACCAGTAGCCTTCAGGATAACAAAGCACAAAAGAAACTATTTCACAGTCAGTCATGGAAAGAAAAGGGCAAGTCTGTGAGTGACTATCATGAAACACAGTGTATAGACTAGTACCATGAACATAAATAATTGGTGTTTTTTAAATAGTGAAGTTCATGATATGGAGAAGAAAAAAGGATTGCTAAGAGCACAAATCTTTTCATACTGAGTGTTAAAATAATTCACTTCATTCCTTACTCCTTTTGAAATTTCCTTCTACTAACTTATCTCTTTTTGATCTGTATTAAACAGCTGAATCTTTTTTTATATATCCTAAAAATCCGTTTTGAAAACAACTGCATTGCCAATAGTGGATTTTCTTTTTTTGCAACCACAGTAATATCTCCCTTTAAGAAAACAATGGTTAGGCATCTACTTACTACAAATGAGCCCTATGAGCAAAAGTCTTTCCTTAGAAGCATTCTTTTAGGGGATAATAAAAGAGATGGGAGCAAGGAATAAGTAAGTGCTGATACCTCTCAATTCTACAGGTAGGGCTGTTTCAGGCCCTTGTTCTGCAAAAGAGCGTTTTGATGGGTCATCTTTTTATATTGTGCAGTAGTTTTTGTCACTAGTCTGACCATTGGCTCAACAAATTAACAACTTATTCTATATCGAATAAGTTAATATTAAATGCTTTTGAGGATGCAAAGTCACTATGTCTTTGGTGGATACTATTTAAAAACTGAGAATGCAGACAAAGGGGGTAGTGCCTTTCATATAAAAAGAACTACTAGAAATAATCTTTTTAATAGATCAAGAGCTCTAAAACAGATATTTTATAGAAAATAAACACAAAACGCTCTTAAACACATGAAAATATAGTCAACCTCACTCATGGAGAAAGCAATATAAAGTTAGACTATAACGAGGTATAATTTCAGACATTGATAGTAGGTGGATAACTTGGAAATATCTGGAGAACACTTTGCCAATAGCTTTCCAAATTAAAAATTTACAATTCTTTGACCCAGCAAATCTACTTCTAGGAATATGAGTGTGTGTGAATGTGTGTGTGTGTGTGTGTGTGTGTGTGTGTGTGTGTGTGTTTACAGATACACACACAGGTTTTGTGTATGGATGCATGTATGTATAATATACATATAAATATTAAGTGTGTTTGAAGACATATACACATGTTCCCATAATTATGAAATTATGTTCACTGTAGCATTGTTTGTAACTTATTTTTCACTGCTATTCTTTTTAGTTTTAAAAATTTTTACTCTATCCATTTATTATTTACACAACTATGAAAAAATTTTAAATCAAAATATATGAAGATTACATAACATTATTTTATTTTCTGCATCTCCAGGAACCAATTTCTGTTTCTTCTCATGTTGTGACCATCTCCAGCCTTCTTCCTGCCACTGCTTACAACTGTAGTGTCACGAGCTTTAGCCACGACAGCCCCAGTGTCCCCACATTTATAGCCGTCTCAACAATGGGTAATTACATGCATTAGTGGAGCCTTATGTTTTTGGAAATTATATCTTTCCAAATTTTTCTTATGTTTTATTTTAAATATATGTAATATATCATTTAAATGGAACCTATGTTCATTCTCTTGGAAAAGCCCAAGCTTTGAGATCAAGGAATACCTAATTTTAATCCCAAACTGCACTTACTAGCTATGTGATTTAGAGGAAAATATTTGCTATCTTTGAACCTTTGTTTTTGTCTGTAAAATTAGAATTACAATATATATCTCGCTGAGTTGTTTTGAGGCTTAGAAATAAAGTACATAGAACACTAGCACATGCTGCCTAAATGATAGTTGTTATCAACTTTATCATCTTCTTCATCTCTTCAGCAGAAGCACAGTATCCTAATCAACTCAGGTTCACCTTTTTCAGCCTTGGCCCCTTAGCTATCACTGATCAAACAATGGCAGACCTCAATTATTAGATTAAAGTTTTATGCAGAAAATATAAGAAGGGAGATTTAAAATTAATGAAAGATCCAGGATAATGCTCTTTCCTTATTTTTTTCTGAGTTATATATTTCACTCCCCTGTTTGTTAGAGCCTGATTTTGCAATCTGAGCTCTTCTATGAAGCTTCCTATAATAAAACCACTCTTACTATCACATTACCCTTTACTGACCTCATTTTCATTTCTGTAACATCTGTCATATATTTAGCCGCTATATCCAATGATAAATAGCATTGACTTTTTTGTTTGTTGTTTTTGTTTTTTAATTTTTGTGTTTTCAGAAAAGAGGACAAAAATGGACCTGAAAAGTAAATCAATGGTCTCTCATTTCTACATCCTTTTATACTTTTCTAAGTATCACTTAATGTTTATTATTCTTTGCCATCTCTACAGCAAGTCAGTGAAGCAGATAATATCATTAAACTTATTTTCAAGTGAAGAAAATGAGGCCCAGAGAGACAGATAAAATAGATTCCAAATGACAGTTAGTAGTCAAGTGAACTTGAACAAGTTCTTTTGACCACGAGTCTAATATTCTTTTTGTTCACGAGTCTAATATTCTTTTTGTTCATAAACTCTGCTGATGAACCAGTCATGTTGTCCCAAGTGGGAAGTGGCAATACCCAGAGCCTTAGGGATTGTATGTGACAGACAGTTCCATGATTTTATGGTCCATACAGAGGATGGTCTCGTTCTCTTCTTATCCTCTGGTCCATTGTTAAGAGTTTTATAAAACATTTTACATATAATTCTACCTTTAATATTTTGCTCTTCCATGAAGTGTGATGAACTAGGCAATGTGTGTCATAGTAGACTGATCATTATATATAATGTATAGAAAAAGGGATGCAACCCCTGTTCTTAAGGGTTCTACATCTTAATAGGTTTAATCTCTTGAGCTGTACAGATGGAAAACCTCTCAACATATGGTTATAGATCATCAGAATGCCTGCTTCTGGCAATGTGTTAAGTGCCGCAGCAGATGGTAGCTTGCTAATGCCTTTTTCACATACATTATTAGTTGTGAGTGAAATATACATTTGTGCTTTTGACTTTAAAGTCATGGGCATAAAATAAGAACTTGCCACTCTCTAGGCTTCTAAAATGTTAAAGAATGAAAATACATAATAATGACTTCTAGATTCTTTGGTTTTCAAGTTAATTTAAACTATGGCACAAGAATTATAGTTTATAGTTTCTTTTCGTAAGAACATCCAGAATGTAGGCCTTGAATACTGTTTATCAAGCTACTTTACTGAGTTATGGTTGACTAGGAAGAGGTCATCGTTGGGTTGGAAAACATCATTGTTGCTGTTACTGGCATCGTAAGTCCGTTGCTCTTAAATAAGATGGTTAGCAATGAATCGTTCTGTTAGTTTCCTTGTAATGGAGGCTATAATTAAAACATGTGGCTTATTATTTGTTTAGTTACAGAGATGAATCCCAATGTGGTAGTCATCTCAGTGCTGGCCATCCTTAGCACACTGTTAATTGGGCTGCTGCTGGTTACTCTGATCATTCTTAGGAAAAAGCATCTGCAGATGGCCAGGTAAGTTAAGTGTAGTTAATCTTTTCCCCACAGCCTTTACATATTTTTATTTATCATATATGTCTGCTTTTGCAGAACTAAATTGTACAACAGTAAGTCTGATTTCAGCTTTCAGTGTCTATTTCTATTTTATGTGTTTTCTAAGATTTTAAACATTGTTTTAGAAAACATTACCATTGACATGGTAAAATATAGGATTGTTGGTTTACACAGTCAGACCTCTTATCATAGGCATCCATTAATTACAGTTAGGTAATTTCTAACTTGTCTTGAAGTAAAAGAAACGTCTATGCCTACTCAGTATGACTAATGAAAGGAGTTAGTATATGTGCACACCACAAGAAAGAAAAAAATCAGTGTCTTCATTAGTTCTGTTGAAGCTGTTTTATCAGAAAGAATTTATAGAGTTTATGATTAAGTCTGTTAGTGGTTCTCTATTAGTTTTGATCCCATTACTCAGAATTGCCGGCAGTTTCATTTTTCTTGCAGTAATAAAGCTTTTTGATTTATGATTTTGGTGATTCTGTATTTCTTTGACCACTGATGCATTTCTTATCAGAGCATATCATAAAGAACTTTTTGTGGCCCCCTATATTGTCAGAACAATCATCAATGCTCTTAAACTGCTACCTAGTTGAGAACTACTGGGTTTGGAAAATTTAGTTCAAATTTATATTTGGCCAACATTCTTCTGCTGAATTGTCAATTAATATCCTTTCCTTTCTGAGAGTTCTGTCATTCATTTATTCATAAATAAATATTTATTTTATCCAATAAGAATTTATAAGATGCGCTTATATGGCACAGTCAAAAAAATCAGACATCCCGCCTGTCCAGTCGGTACTTAGAACCTAGCTGGAGAGATGGACGTAAATAAATATATTTAAAGGTATAAACTGACATACCAGAAAAGGGATAAAAATGCTATACCATAAAAGTAGAGGAACAAAATGAGTTCTGAATATAAAAAATAAAGCTTCTTGAATGTTAGCATTTGAATAAATCTTAAAGGATAGGGAGGGAAGTGACATTGCACTGTGGCTAGAGTACCAAGTGCTGAAATTACACTCCTTGGAATCAAATCCTAATTTACAACCTATGTGACCTGGCTCACTCAGTTCATCAACATTTCATTCATTCATTGAACAAATATTAATGGACACCTGTTATGTGTAAGACCTCCTCTGGGTGCTTGGGATATGATGATATATAAAATAGACAAAAATTTCTGCCTGCAGCTGTATTCTAGTGAAAAAGATAGACAATAAATTATAAAGACAAAAGTTAAAAGATTGCATTGTATGTTAGCAGATGATAATAGAAAAATTCATAAAGCAGACTAAGGGAGATTGGCAGTACCTGTATGAGGAATATGGGGAGAGGATGTCTAGGAGGAGGGTAGGGCTCACTGAAAGAGTGACATTTGAGAAAAAACTTGAACACAAAAGATTTAATCATCTGTTATCTGGAGGAAGAGAGTACCCAGGAAAAAAATGGGCTGTAATTAGGCAAGGTCAAAAGCAGCCATATGAACTGGGGGAGCCATTAGAGTAAGCCATGTAAGAAATGGTAGTGGTTCAGTTCCGAGCAGCAGCAATGGCAGTAGGCAGAAATGATCAGATTCTAGATGTATTCTGAAAATAGAGGCAACAAGATTTTCTAACAAAGTGCATGTCACATGGTAATGAGTAAGGACAAAGATGACTCCAAGGTTTTTAGCCCTAGTGACTGAAAAGATGATATTGCCATCAACTGAAATAAGATTCCAGATGAAAGGGTTTCAGAGGTGGGGGAATATCGAGACTTCAGTTTTGAAATTGCTAAATTTGAGATGACTGCAAGTGGGGGTAGGCAGTTGAACATGAAAGTCCGGTGTTCAAGAGAAAAGTTTGGATTCAAGATATAAATCTCCAATTTGGGCGTCGTTCATGTATAATTGGTCTTAAAGTTGTATTGGATGAAATCTAGGAAGTAAATATAAATTAGAGAAGAGGGCCCTGGATTAAGCACCAAAACAATTTAGTACTAAGATTTTTATGGAGAAAAAAGATAGCAGCGAAAGAGACAAACAAGAGGCATTCAGTGGAATGGAAGAAAAACTGAGAGTGTGGGAAGCTGGAAGCCAGAGAAATAATGTATACCACAAAGATGATATAGCCCCTATCTTAGTGCCTTGTGAGGAGCAATAATGCAGTAATAGCATAGCATAAGTCACAAGAAGTGTGCAATAAATGTTAGCACACAACAGTGATAAGGGAGAGGCCACAATGCAGTAATAGAATTAGTGGTATTTATAAGGGTATTATTTCAGAAGCATTCTCTGTGGTGCACACAGCAAAATATTTCAGAGGAATGGTTCTACTTCAGCCAGCTGGCTATTAAAGCCAGGAATTTTTAACATTTTTTGTGCCATAATCTTCTCTGGCAGTCTAAGGAAGCCTGTGGATTTCTTCCAAGAATAAGCTTTCTTATTAAGTGCATAAAATCAAATGCTTAGAATTGAAAAAGAAACTTATTATGTTAAAATGTAGTCATCAAAGTATTTAAAAACAAATGTGCTTTATGCTTCTTCATTAATGTATTAAACAATATTTAGTAGTATCTAATAATTTATATTTCAACATAAAGATGAATATAAACACTATTCAATATCTCAGCAAGTCTGTTGTAAAAATCTACATTTTCTATTGTCAGCAAATCTCACAAGTACTTATGATATTATTATGACTTCTTATCTACTTTAATAATTGAAGAAATGGCTAAATTCAATAAGAAGTAAAAATAGAGATGCACCTTTTTTCCCACATATGTTCATAGAGCCCTAAATTCTATTCTTGGACCCCAGATTAAGAACCCTTGAATTAGAAGATAAAACAAATTCCTCTAATTTAAGTTTAAATAAATTCCTATATGTCGTAGAAAATTGACATAGAGAAATCAATTGATGATGTGTAATTTAAAATACAGTGTGATATAATAATATATTAGTGTATTTTTCAAAAGAAGAAAACTATTAGAACATCTAATAAATACAGGCAGATAATTGAAGTAATTTGCACATTGTGTCAATATTGTCAAAAATCTCTGCTTTGATTCTGAATAAGTTCATTAATTTCATATAGAGGAAAAAATGAGGTGTGTGAACCTCAATAAACTATGTTATTTATGCATGATATTAGGCAAATGGTGAAAAGAGGCATGAGAATATATTTACCTTTTTCCTTTATTTCTAGGAGTAAAAAAAGCTTTAACAATATTTTCTACTAATATATTAACAAGCAGCTTTCTGGAGAGAAACCCTGCAAAAGACAATCTATTTCAATATGTCTCATTCTTTTACTCTCATCTCAAGTGATGTGTAATATGGGTATCACAACATGAGGGAAAATTTCTGGAGAAAGAAAACAATCCAGCTTGATTCACCATGATTATGGAGAGGGATTGATATGCTACAAAGACAAAACCCCATGAAAAATATTTGCTAAAAATGGAGAGCTTCCATACCTTACTTTTTAAAAATAAATAAATAAATATATATATATATATATATATATATATATATATATATATATATATATATATATTAGTGTACTTTGCAAAGAACTGCAAACTGAAAACTTTTGACCTCAAATAACTTGATATGAGGGTATACAACCTTGTGAAAAAAAATTTTTTTTTTTTGCTTTATCTTTATATCTTGCATTGTGTGTGAGAGGAACACTTGGAACTTTTTTTAGTCTTTTTTTAATTAATATTATGATGATAAGCCTGTAAAGACTCTTACTCAAGGTAAAGGACTGCTTCATCGAGCAGTAACCTTGATTTTCTGGTTCTTTTTAAACAGGGAGTGTGGAGCAGGAACTTTTGTCAATTTTGCATCCTTAGAGAGGGATGGAAAGCTTCCATACAACTGGTGAGTATTCTTTTGGAACAAACCTCTAGACAGCTTAGCTGTGCAGTGCTGTGTGTGATTCAAGCTTTATTTTACTGTCTTTAGAGGATAAACGGTTTTGTCTGATTATCCTTTCATAATTTCTTTGAAGTGGACTTCCAAAGATTAGGACTTCACAGAATTGTATTGGTACATATTAGTTTAATGCACTTATGAAGTAGAGAATATGTCATCATCTGCTCTGTGTCTATTATTTTAAACAAAGAACTAAATCTTTAGTTATTCAAGTAGCCCATTAACTGTGTGGAAGGGCTTTAATGCAGAAGTCACACTTGAACACGTGGTGGCTGAGGGCACAAAGAGAGACACCATTGAAGCAGCATGAGACAGAACAATATCTCTACTTAAAACTCATGTTTCAGTGCCTGGGGACATGAGCCACAACTTCTTTTCAAATAATCAAGCAGAAGTTTACAGTCTAGTGCCCTTAACTCTTATAATTACAGGTAAATATATATCAAGGAAAGCCAGGAAAATCTCATGAGGAGACATGGCCTCATTTTCTTTATGCTTAAGTATTAAGAACCTGGAGGGATGAGGTTTTTTGAGAATTAAGAAAGCTTTGTTAGATTAAATTGGTTGACATTATACCTAACAACGTGATACATTGCAATCAATACCCCACAAAACTGATAATTAAGTAATCATTTAATATGAAGCCAGTGCTGCTTACATTATTCTAATTTAGCTTTTTGCAAGCGACCATGCAAAGCACATTTAAATATATACCTTTAATCTTAATCCGTGGTAAATAATCTTTTTTTTTTCCCACTAATCCTCCAAAATGGTTAATCTTAAAGAAAGAGCTGAGACTAGAAATTTTACTCTACAGAATCGAAGAGGGAGGGAGGGCTTTGTTTAAAATGTAAATTCGTGTCCCTGAGTGTGTGTCTTAAACTGATGACCACTCTAGATGAAAGTCCAATTGAAATAGGATGCTTTTAAACAAGACAATAGGTGGTGCTATTTTTAATTTTAACCTGAATGGAATTTTGCTGTTAAAATGCAACTAATCTAAGTCTGAAGAAAAAGAAATTCATAAACTCTTGGTGAAAAATTAAGAAACATTTCTCGGTTTGTTCAAACATAATTAGCACCTTTTCCAAGACTGAGACTAATTCACTTATATTTATTTCTCGTCTGGCACAGCCTTAAAAAACGCCTAGTCACAGAGTAGTGATGGGTGATCCGTGTAAGAAATGATTTATTTATTTATACTTGTGACTCAGGAGAACTGTGTATTGACTATTCAACCAGTCACAACTTACAGAAATGAGGCAAAAAAGAACTCACTTCAGAATTTTCTATAAAATCAAGAAAATGCTCCTGCAGCTCTTGGTAAAAACAGTTTTTCCAGCACCAGCATTTTCTGGCTGACTGAGAATAGATATCTCAGTGGGAATTTGTAATAACTAAAGTGACAAGGTGCTAGAATTTCCCCCCTAATTCTCAGAATAGTTATAAATGCAGCCATAGAATATTTTTAAATCTGCATTAATGAATGTTCTATTTTACAAGTGGTTTGACTATCTGTAAGTGGTTTCAAACCACACATTTAAAATCAACAGTCTGAATTAGAATTACAGTGAAACTAACTAATTTTGCTCCCACTCAGCTGAGTATTGGTAAGATTAAGACTCCACAGTTGATGAGCTACTTTTCTTGAATGAATGATACACAAGTGTCATGTCATACCTTCATTTTAAGGGTTATTTTAAAGAAATGATATATAAGTTAAAATAAAAATAATATAGAAAATCACAGTAGTGCACCAGTAGAGTAGCTTTATAAGAATATGTCCCAAAAGCTTAGTCTTCACCAGAATCAGTATATATAAACTGACCTCCCACAAACTGCTGTTAGCTATTAGCTATCAGCTATACAGGTTTCCTAAAATAAGCATAAGTACTGCAGGGTAATATTCAAGAATAAGACTTGAGATGACTAATGAAGCATTTAAGAGTTTCAGTTAGCTGAATGCAAAATGTAATCACCAACTAGCAGACTAATTAACACAAAATAAGTTGAAAAATATATCTAATTACAATAAGGCTGTGTGTGAATAAAATATTATAGCACTTAAGCCTTCAGGTTTAAGTTTCACAGAATGGGATTATATTTCATTATAATTACGGTGTTTATTTTAATTGATCCCAGTAAGTAATTTACTGATATCTGTTCATCGTTTATATTACTAACTCTTGCCACTTCTTCATCTTTACATCTGTTATCTATTAATGCTCACAGGCGTAGGAGTATATTTGCTTTCTTAACCCTGCTACCCTCATGTCTTTGGACTGATTATCTTTTGGCATTTTATATTAATCCTTGGTAAGTGATTTTTTTTTTTTTACTGTTTACCTAACACAAAGTCTTTAAAAATTAGCTTTTGGGAAGTAAGCAAAAAGGAAAATTTCTTTTAATTATTTTATGTGTGGCAGCATTTAAAATGATTAATCCTACATTGAAATAAATCAAAGTAGTTCATGGTACCAAGATGCTAACAATAATTAAATTTTTTTCCAATTAAATTTTCTTCCTGTGATGGTCTTGGCATGCTTTTCTTCTATTTATTACTAATCATTTGTTCCTCCTTGAGTCCATATATTAGACTCCCATCTTAATAAATGATACTTTTCATTTTTCTTACCTTCTTTATCTATTTGAGAGTTCCATATTTCCAAGAAGGAGGAAATACATTAAGGTAGAGAAACCCAGAATACTATACCTTGTATTTGGGTCCTCCATGTGTTTATAATAATGCTAACCCAATGACTATGGAACCGCTGACTTCGTGCAGGCCTCTTTGTATAATTATGTTCCTTAATTGTTCCCACAACTCTGCAGAGGGCATTAGCATTCCATTTTAGAGCTGTGGAAATAGAAATTTAAGGAGATTAACTATCTTAATATCACACTAAGTAGAAAATTCAGGTTCCAAATCCAGGTTTCTCTGAAATTTATTCTTTTTTCTGTAAAGAACAGCCTCTTTTAAATTCTTATGTTCTTGGCTTTTTAATTATTTTAATAATCAAATCTTAAACAGTATCTTTTTCAGTTTTTATAAAATATAATAACCAATATCAATCATCTTGAATTCTGAGACTAAAGTGTCTAGGAATATTTCTTTTCCTGAGCCATACAAAAATAATCCAAAACAAATAAACAAAATGGTAGTGGTTTCTCAGAGAACTGTTTTTTTTTTTTTAATTATTGTTCTCAAGTATTAGTCCATGGTGTTAGATACTAAATTATGTACAGACAGATCCAGAAATGTGGACATCTTGAAAAGGACTCAGAAAAAGGAAATTAAAAAAGTAGTTGATAGACTGGACAAAAATGGCCTATGCTGGGTCAGAAAAGGGGAAAATGTGAAGCAATCTGGAGAGTTAGCTATCCAAAGGATAATTGATCAAATGCCCTTCAGCTCCTCTGTGAATGGAATAAATACAGCAGGCAAAATTTAAGACTTCAACTTGCAATGGAAGAAATATAAAAAATGATTTTCTCACAATCAAGATTATTACCAGAATTTGTATTTTCTTTAAAAAGAAAGAAACGCCAGAGAAAAACTTTTGAAACGTGGTAGAAACCAATGTGTAAGTAATAAGTCAAAGGACTGTGCTGGATGATGAGGACCCATTCCCAGCTGTTTTAAGTTTGTTTTTAATAATAGTTTTCACTATAGGGCTTCACCATAGTTGACACAATATTTTAAGTATTTAACATGAGATAATTTTCAGGCATGAGAAGTGCACATAAATGCCATTTTGTCTTTCAAAATATAAATTTACTTTTAACTCAACATCTAATCATCCTCGAGTGTTCTACCTATCTTTAGAACACTTGTAACAAATTCTCTAAGGCACCCTCCACAGATTTCAATTGAAACAAAAGAAAGATTCATATAATATTATATTCATTTTTCTGCTTAATTCTCATTTCCACAATTTATTTTAAGCTTATATCAGGCAGGCCCATGCTTACTTGCACGTCTTTTTCAATAGTTTCTTCTGATGGGCACAAGATCAAATTTCAGCAACTCCTTCAACATCCACTATTTATAGTATTAATTAAATAACATGAAACCCAAATTAGGGGTAAAATATCCTCTAGTGGTTTTTAGAAGAATGGTCCTGAAACTGTAAATAGTTATCTCCTAGTGAGAAAAGAAGGCAAAACAGAGTCCCATGCTTTTTGTCACTTTTAATAAACTACACACATATCAACCAATGAGAATATATGGATAATAATTTATGTTTTCGGCCCTAGGCTTATGCCATGCCAGATATAGAAAAGTAAAATTTATGGTCCCTGCTCCTTTAAGTTCAGCTCTGTAGTCATAAAATCACTCCAATTCCCTACTGTTTGCTACTTTTCATCTAATAACCTGTGGATATTTTTCTTTGCTTTCGTTTGCTAGTC
The DNA here is from genome assembly GCA_030015415.1 of Cynopterus sphinx. Taxonomy (NCBI): domain Eukaryota; kingdom Metazoa; phylum Chordata; class Mammalia; order Chiroptera; family Pteropodidae; genus Cynopterus; species Cynopterus sphinx. The sequence continues at coordinate 148,989,834 of CM057380.1, read as the reverse complement.
ATTTTTAATCCTCCTTCAGATATGTTTGTCTTTATATTTCATCTACCCTATTAACGACCACAAATAACAGAGCCGCCCACCCACCTCCTTCTTAACAAAATGCTTAGATTCTATAAACCATTAACTTCACGGAAAGACAGGTTCCTTTTGACTTTCTAAAATTTTTCTAATGCCTCCTCTAGTAGTTATGGGGAGTCAAGAGACTCTCTTTTTCAGAGTGTTGCTCAAATCCTTTTTTAAGGTGGTAGCAGAATCAGTGTAGAGTGCCTGTGTTCAGTTGCTTTAATCTTAAGATTGTATTCTGCCAGAATTTCTGACTTCAGTGATCTCAGATTGTGTTTCTTCTTCAAGAAAAACCATCTCATTTGGACTAGCTCTATCTAGATTCAGTGTCACGACCCTGTTTTTTCTTACCACCATAGTCATTCTCAATCTGTACACAAGTTTTAATCTGCCTATTCTAAATCCTCAAACGTTGATTTAAGCCTGAAGCAACGTTTAAAATGTTTAACTTTCCTCATGGTTATTGGGTGTTCTACCCAGAGAATGTATAACTTTAAAGACCTTTTTTTTTTTTTAATATTTGGGAATGATTTCCATTTGGCTCATGAGAAAGTAACTAGTGCTTATAAAATTGGGGACATCTAGAGTTTTTTATGGGGAAGAGTTGGGGATTTTTTGGTTTGTTTTTAATGTTTATAAATCTCATGTCTCTGTCATTGCTTCATATTCTTCTTTGTAATGAATTTCTAAGACTGTCATACTGTGAAGAACTTATGAAGAATGCATTGTAGCTTACTGAAGTCATTAGAGTTTTGAACCTTACCTAATATAAGTGAAAGGGAAAATTAAAAGAAGTGCATAATCCTACATGCATATATACTGTTTGTCTGATGGACGTTATTTATCATTTATTCAGAAAGTCTTTTGCAATGATAAGATGATACCCTAAAAATAGCCCAGCATGTTCACTGTAACATGCACACACACACTAGCCCTTTCAATAATGTGCTGAAGTTAAAATTGATAGCAAAGTCTTAACATACATGTTTAGAAATGACTTTTTCCCTCATTTTAGTCTTAGAATTAACACAGCAACAGAAAAAGTGAAAAAATTCCGTCAGTATTGCTGTGGAGCCTCATAATTCAGCACTGTCATGTCCCACAGTTTTAGTATACAAAAACTATTTGGAATCTATAGGAATTCAGCAAAAACTAGGCAACACAATAAAAGGTGTACAAAAAATAAGAAGACATACATTTATGATGATAAGTATATGACAATTAGTCATATAAGACCTGTGGTAAAATTTTATATTGTATTTAAAGTTTATTCAATCAGTGAATGAAATTGAAAAAGAAAAAAGTGACTTTCCTCCATAAATCAGGTTTCTACATAGCTGCTTAATATTTCAGCACTGAATTTATTCATTGTTACCCTTCCACATACATTTCTTTCTTCCCAGTTTCCTTAAAGTCTGTTTTGGATAGAAAAGGTTTCCTTTTTTATCTCTCTTTTTTTAAAATTTCACTCCCAATCACAAAATATGTTGGCAACCTCTTGACTTGATCATAACCATTGGTTATTTATGCTAACATTCTGCTTTCATAAAGCACAAGAGTAACTGGCTCCTGCTATACAAAGTAAATGTGGGATTCCTAAAGTTAATTAAATTGTTATTGCAAAAGCTGAGTAAAAATTATTCAAGAGGTATTTCTATAGAGTTCCAAAAGTTTATATGACATAGCTCTGTTGCATATTACAGTGTTGTTTGTTTTGTATTTGTGTATGTGTGATGAGGGAGAGGCAAAATAACAACTGTAATGTGTACTCCCTGTAAAGCCCAAGCATATGGAAGACAAAGAGAAGATGAGGAAGAAAAATAGGGCAGGAACTACTGAATGGATCATCTTCATTCAGAATCAGAAAGAAATAAAAACTATCTAAAATCAGAAAATGAAAAACCAGAAACACCACTTGCCTTTATGGATATTTTCCTACATTTTCTATCCTGCATTATTTTCTTTTCATCCACAAGTCCCCTTTTCCCAATGGGACCTCATGAGCCCAAGTCTAGTATCAAACTCTTAATTGAATCATTAAGTAAAATCATGAGGGTATCATAGCAAAGATATTTTGTTTCAATTCAATAAGCACTTGTTGACCACCCACTATGTGTTCCATTAAATGTGCTCAGCTTTTTGGGGAAAGGACACTCTAGCAGGGAGTACAGACGCAACTGACAGCCAGACAGCTTGGGAAATACTTGTGAGTAAAGTGCTATGAAAGCACAAAAAATATCATGCTTCATTCTGCTAAAGGCTTTCTGGAAATCGAGGTATCTGAACACTAATAATTTTCGTTATAAATAATTTGGCACATGAGCATACTCAAATCATAACTGGTTATTTACTATAGACTATTTTATGAAAATTTGAGTGCTTACATCGATATTTAAAGACTTTTGAAAATTATTTGTAAAAATTGTTACTCACACCCAATCATGTATCAGTATTTATTATTTATATAAGGCAATAAAATACAAAGTTTTTCAGTAGATACAATCTTAACATTTGCTAACTTAGGTCAGTTAGTTTACTTGTTGATTGAAAATGATCACCCTAAATGCCCACTTAAAATGTAATTAACTGAAGCATACGTTAGCATTACATGTGTTTGATCTTACAAACTAGTAATGAAGTAAAAACAAGGAGGTACTGGGTCCAATTTTTTTAATAATTTAAAAACTAGTTCAGTATTGAATAAGAATAATGCAATAGTAGAATTATATAAAATATAGGCCAATACCAATAACACAAATTTACATCCCCAACAAAAATGTCCAAAAAAGTTATTTTAGTCTTTAATTAAAGACCAACATATTCACCCTCCTACCATTATTTCTCACTTTTGTTCCCCGATTCTTTATTACTTGCCTGTAGAATCTGGAGTATTCAGGTTCTATATTTCTCTATGTTTAGAAATACTTTCACAACTTAATCACTAGTAGCAGGAAATTATATTTCCAGAGTTTAGTTTGTAGCAAATATTAGTCTAAAGTATAGATATATTCCTGCATTCTAATAGAATCTTTAAAAATGAATCTGAAATTATTATCATTATTTTCTTATTTAAGGAAAAGTAATTAAATAAACGAGATATCTTGAATGAAAATTAAATAAAATGGAGGTTCCGATATAATTATTTAAAGCTCAAGTTTAATCATTATGTTAATCAATTCTTTTGCCCAGATAAATTTGCCTTGTTTTTTTTTTTTTAATTCTCAGGAGTAAAAATGGTTTAAAGAAGAGAAAACTGACTAAGTAAGTTTTTTATTATTATTAAGATATAATTGATATTTAATATTGTACAACTTTAAGATATACAATGTATTGACTTGATATATTTATATATTATCTGATTACCACCATAGTTTAGCTAATATCTCCATCATGTCACATAATTATCATTTTCTTTTTGTGGTGAGTATGTTTAAGATCTAGTCTGTTAGCAACTTTGAAATACATAATACAGTAAATATTTTCCTATTTAATTTAAAAATATTTCATTTTAAAATGTTTTTCATAATTATTTTAACTTTCCAAATTTAAAAAAGTGCTTATCTTCAAATGTCACTGTAAATTACAAATTCTTGTGTTACTTTCTGTTTTGTCTCAATTCCCATTTTTTTCCCAACAACCGTTAACAAAGACAAGTCATTGTCGAAAAGATATATCTTTAAGTAGGTCTGTATCTACAAGTACAAAAGTTAGCATCAAAATTACGTAAGAAATTTAGCTTTTAAAACATCCCTGTCAGTAATAAAATTGGATAATAAAATGAATAGTAATTATAATAATAAAATAGCATTGTAAATCAGCAAAAATAAAAGATTGCTTATCTTCAAATAAAAGTAATGCTTAAGAAAGAGGTAAATGTGTATTCAAATAGCTAAGCTATTATGTGTTGGTGTGGATGGCACATAATAGCTATGGATGACAGTGACTGCTAAGAATGTGTAACACAGAAATCATGTCAGGAAGGAATAAGAAAAATTATTTGGGAAAGAATGGGTTGTTAGGAATTATAAATGTCTTGCAGAAGGAAGTCTGTTATTCTAAATTTATAAAAAAATCTAATTTTTAGCTGTATCAAATTGTACAAAAATCTTTGCTATTTTGTATTTTGAAGTTCTGTGCTTATTGCAGGGAAAGGCTTTTATATATTTGATGTTACAATAAATATTTTGAGAAATGCTGTCTCAGGAAATCTTTATAATAAATAGAAAAAAAAACAATTACTCGTGCTAGCCTGTGGTTTCACATATCTAATGAATTGTTAAATCATAAGAATTAAGATTCTGATGGGTGAAAATCAACCATCAGTTGATTTAAAAAATGTAGTTAGATTTTCACCTCTAGGCCTTTAGTTTAACTCTACATATAAAGAGTATAACTTTCCTATAAATAGATTTCTTCCTTGATACTTGCCTAAGATAGAATATTGGTGAATTAATAAGAGGCAATTAAGGATTCCAGCCAGATCTATGGGGAAAAAAAATCATCGAGTACATAATACAAAAGAAAAGTTGATGCAAAAATATTTCTATTTATCCTTGACACATAGAAACTTACCATGATATTTTTTCGCATGTATAGATAACAGAATAATTTTTTCCTAAATCTAATTCAAGTCAGTATGCATTCCATTGGCATATATCAAGTCCTGTAGAGAGACAAGAGCAGCCTAAACACAGGAGAGGTGCTGTCACTTGCAAGGAATGATTCGACAGAAACAAGGACTTTGTTGTTCAAAATTATTATTGTTTGGGTTGTTAAGAGATATACCTCTCTTAGCAGTTAAAGAATAGGGTCTCAGGACCAAAAGGGGATAAAGGGATACTCTATCAGGGCTTGCTCCTCCCAAGACCCAGGCAGAGAGGAGAAGGAGAAGCAGGATGTGGACAAAAAGTTTGGGTACAGTGAAGGGGAAGTGGAAACTGCCCACAAAGTCAAAACCTTGCATCAAGCCAGTTTTCTCGTGCCCTCTTCTCATTTTACTTCTAACCCTGCCTCCTTTTCTAGGAGCTTCTTTCTCCTTGATCTTTCCATTTACCTTCTCCTTACCTTTTGTCTTTCACTCTGAATGCCCCACCGTGTCCACTTGGCTCCCCTTTCCCCTCTCCACTCCTCTCCTTTAACTTCTCTTTCCTCTTTTCCCTCTAAATATGTGTCCTACTGATTCCAGCTCCCTCACAGCTTTCTTTTTCTCCTCCTTATTCTTCTCCTCTCCCTGATGTTCATACTTCTACTTCCTGACTCTCCCTCTGTCTCTCTTTTTTCTCTCCTTTGTGCTTTTCCTTTTTCTAACCCATAAATATTCTCTTTTATTTGCTTTCCCTATTGATGCTCTCATTTTCCTGGTATTGAGTTGAAAGCGAGAATCATTAAATTCAACTTTAAGGTCAGTGCACTGCTCAAAGACAGCAGCCAGCGAGGGCAGTTCTAAAGAAGTTCATTCCAGGACAGGGGCCCCACGCCTTCTTTTGAAAGGATGACAAGTTTGAAGTGGGAAATCTTTGTACCAGGAATCGTTCTCTCTGGGTTCTATGGCTTCATAGCCACATGACCGTGGACTACTCACCCAACCACTCTTAGTCTCGGTTCCTTCATCTGAAGTGTGGGGTTAATGGTGGCCATGTGGACCTCAAACATGAATGGAGCAAGACGACACATGAAAATATTTATAACCTATGGTGTGTTTCTTTTATTTCAAGGAAGTTTAATATATATGGCTTTTTTTTTGTTAATTATAATACATTAAGGAATGGTAAATTTAACATCAACAACAAATAAAAAGGAGTGGTAACCTTTAAGAAGTATGACTTCTACTCTCTCCCAGAAAATTGTTCATGTTTGCAAAGGATGGTACTAAACAAGGTATGATACCTATCAACAGAAGTTTTTAAACACGCATTTCTTTCTGTTTGACAAAGCCCAGTTCAGTTGGATGACTTTGATGCCTACATCAAGGATATGGCCAAAGATTCTGACTATAAATTTTCTCTTCAATTTGAGGTGAGTGAATAAAATAGTTTCTGCCTTCTGTGGCAGACAGGGCACAGGAATTGGAAGGTTTGTGCTGGCGTCACTTGCCTGCTCAGTGGGGCATGCTTGTGATGTGGTTACATAATAAGCAGGATGGTAATGGGGCTGAGGGGTGTCCAATCTGCTGGTTCAAAGGTAGAATGTCAACCCTTAGTTGGTAGGTCATGACTTGGGTGGCACAAATGAAGGAATGGAGATACAGGTACTGGGGTGATGATTATAAGAGAAGCCATCATTGATAAACAAGGTGATTGAAAGGACAGGAGAAAGCAAGCTGAGGACTAAGAAATGAAACAGTTTTTCACTTTCCAGGGACTTTGAGTGTGTTTTTCATGCTATATATGCCACAGCAAGGGGAATGAACACTTTGTCTTCTGGGCATATGAGAGTCGGCAATGGGGCTCTTATAGGACTCTTGGCATTCTATTTTATATTTCTTCGTGAGGTTTTGTTTTCTTAGGAAATTGGGGAAAGAGTTACACATGGTTTGTGTAAAAGAAAAAAATGTTAGCAACACCTTCCTTTTCTGAAGCACATGTGTCACAGTAGATGGTAATGAATATGTCTAGGATCTCAGCCATGTGAGGACTATAACTGGTCCTTGAGTTTCCATCCCACATATTTGACAGCACATAACACAGTCTCGATGGCTTCACATTCTTAGATTTCTACACGGTGGTCCATGATTCAGGGAAACCAAGGAAAGGAGAAAGATAAAGTGAATTTTTAAAATATTTTTTTATTGTAGTTTTTATAAAGGCTCAAAGGTATTCTTTCCTGTGAGACACCAGATTATAGAATGTAGCTGCTTTCTCCCCATTACTCATATCCATTTCTTCTTTCCATCCATTAGCTAAGGAGAGCTTTTGTCTGCAAGAAGGAGAAGGAATCCCAGTGTAGAAATTCTAACAGGGAATTAAAGGATGAGAAGAACCTTATACATATCAAGTACCAAGCCCCTATCTATAATCTGTGTCATGGGAAATTCCATATAGAGCCCTGTTCAGTTATTCATTGCATGCAAGTATATAAGAAATTACAGATGCTACATCAAATGCTCTTTCTCAAATAATAGAAATTTAATTTGAATTGGAGATGTATGATGAGGACAACATTTCAGAAAAGAATCAATGAAAGAAGAAAAATAAGCCAAAAACTCAGAAAAAAAATATCTAGATCACTCTGATGATGATGATGAAAACTATGATGTCAGTACACATTCAACCCCACTGAAGCCACTGCCTCTCAATTCCTACAAGACTGTATGACCTCGGTGTGCCATCAAACTCCAGTGTAACTAGTTCTGTACTACTACTAAATTTTATCATCATTAAAAAATTCAATGAGTTATTTTCTGTAAAAAGAAAAAATGTTTTAACAGTGTATGACAGAAACATAATTTAAATTAGTTTATCCAAAGAAAAAGGGAGTTTGTTCAAAGGATACTAAGGTATGTCATATAATCAAAGGAAGAGATAAGTAGCTAAACAAAGAGGAGGCAGGGAAGCAGTTCAGTCACAAGAATGACTGGAATCAGGGGCCTGGCCCCTACAGAAACCCCCGTTTTTATTTCTCATTTCCACTTCTCTCCCTGTCTTGTTCTCATTTTCTTTCACTGCAAATCAACTTCTTTCTCATAGTGGAAAACATGACCACCAACATCACATTCTCTAGTTTCCACAATTTAGAAAGGGAACTATAGGTTATTTCTTTTTCATAGTTTGAAAAATAACAGGGGATGATTCTGATTGGCTGGCCTGGGCCATGATATCCACTCAAACTAACTGTAGCCAGGGAGGGAAGAATTATGTAAGAGTAGGACAGCTAAATCAAAGAAGGAAAGCAGTATTCTCAGAATGGACACTGGGACAACCAAACAATAGGTGATTAGATTCTAGCTGAATTTGCTTCAAAATGTGAAAAAGTAGAATTGTAAATTTTAGGTGCTAAATGATCTATTCATAATATGCTGAGGGTTTTTATAATTTGATATATAAATGAACACATCTAGCCTTATTTCATAGGATTTATAGAGGAAGTAGGAATGTACTAAACTCCAAAAACCTTGGTCTTTTCTATCAGTTTGCTACTAGTTAAGGTTGAAAAAAAATCACAATCTCATGACCTCTGTTTCTTTGTCTATACAATGGTAGGTTGAACTAAATCAGTGATTTTCAATTAGGTCAGTACCAGGCAGTTTCCTTGGAGGGGTTTGAGGGTGTGTGAGATTCTTTTTGGTTGTCATAATGACTTGAGAGTCAGCTACTAGAGGTATTTAATGGGAAGAAGGACAGAAACATTAAATGTTCTGAAACAAGTAGGATAGTCCCACACGCAAAGAGTTTTCCCAAGCCAATAATATTCCACAAAGAAACACCAGACTGAATATGGGACAAGGATACATTCAAGCTTTATAACTAATGTGTATTAGTCAGGATTCTCCAGATAATAGGATAAATAGGTGATGATAGATAATTAGATGAGAGAGAGAGAGAGAGAGAGAGAGAGAGAGAGAGAGGATAGATGATGATAGATAGATGATGGATAATAGATAGAACAGGATTTAAAGAAAGAGAGAAGGAGAGATTTATTTTATGGAATTGGCTCACATGACTGTGGGAAATGGCAAGTCAGAAATCTACAGGGTAGGCTGGAGCCTTAGGGAAGAATTGATATTATCACTGCTCAAGTCCAAAGGTAGTCAGAAAGCAGAATTTTTTCCTCCTTGGGGGACCTCAGTCTTTTCTCTTAAGGCCTTCAACTGACCAGATGAGGCCCACTCACACTATGGAGGATAATCTACTTTCTCAAAATCTACTGATTTAAGTGTTAATCATATCTAAAAATTACCTACATGCAACATCTAAACTTGATGTTTGACCAAGTAACTTGGCACTGTAGGCTAGCCAAGTTGATACATTAAGTTAACCATCACACCGTGATTTGAAAAAAAAGTGTTTAGTATTTTTATTTATTATGAAGCTTTTTTTTTTGTACATCTTTATTCTTAGAACATTTTTGGTCATATATGTAACTTATTAGGGGCCAAGTCCTAATATTGTATCCTTGCTCTCCAAAAGTCTGCTATATTTAAGTCACGAGCTCAGATTGTTTGTTTAGATCTAACATTTGCTCAAGCAGAGACCCACTGGTCTGACTGGCTTTCTTTTGCACTTGGCAGTTCCCAGACATTGGCATACCTGACCCCTACCCATCCAAATATCCTCAACTTCAGTATCAGAATATCCTCATCTATTTTCAAAGATGCATTATGCTCCCATACCTGACTTCAGGGTGTATGTCAGACCTTTCACATGGCAGCCCTCAAATTTTCCTGAAATTGATAATTAACTGAAGCTTAAGGGGAAAAAAAAATGTTTCCCGCTCTAATGGGAACCCAAGAGAGTGTTAAGATGGCTAGATCAGCTGGTCTAGCTAAATCCAGTAGCTCTTCAGTTTATTTGTTCTGCTTATATTAATGTCTAATACTTACATTCATTTTAATTGTGACATTGAAAGATCACACTCATATTGAGAAATTACATCATTTATAAGGATTATGCAAATGGAAACTAATGCCTGGATTTACATATATTACCAATACTGCTATAAGTTATACATGAAGCTGTACAAGTTGCTAATTAACATTCACTGAATTAATTCTCTCACTCTGCATCTGAATTTGAATCTAGTAGAAAGACTGATCATTCCTCCAGCAAAAATATGCATCTTTTCTTAAGAAGGCTTGGGGCTCAGGGGTTAGATTTGATTCCTTATTTCTTACGTCTCATATGGAGAAGGTTGTGAAGATCTAGACTTGAGAGGTTGAAATTTGAGAGCCCAGAAGACACAGCACATATTGCTCATTCTGCCATTAATTTCTATACTTTGTGTTTGATCAGGAAACTGGTGAAAGCCTTCTCCATCTTTGTTCAGAAATGTGTCTGCAAAGATAGAAACAAAACTACGTTACTTGCGACCTAGTTCACAAGAAATGACCTCTGATTTCTGGTAGTAAACACCCATCTGCTGCTGTTTTTCCTTGTGTTTCGTCCAGTTTACTGAAGACCTATCTGCAGTCCTTGTTTAAATAAGTCACCTAGAACCTTCTCCAGCAGTGCTCACAACGGGAGTCTTACGTTGTTCCCAGACCTGAGCTTTCTTCCTCTCATTTCTAATTTCTTAGGTTTGGTCTCTGTTTCTGAGTGCCTCTGCTAGTGATTTGTCCAGAGATTGGAATATTGTCCCTGAATTTCATCCTAGAGCTCAGGGCCCTGCTAGCTATTGCTACACTGTCCTGAGGTTGACATTCTTCTCAGCCATCTTCTGTCACCTGCCAAAGACTGCCATCAGTACTGTTGCACCCCATTCTCCCTTTACAGTACCTGTTGGCCATGAATAGTGTCCCCTCTGAAATATGGTGAAGCCCTAGCCAGTTGGTACCTCTGAATGTGACCTTAGTTAAAAATAGGGTCATTCACAGTTGTAATTAGTTAACATGAGGCCATACTAAAACAGGGGGGACTCTTAATTCAATATGACTGGTATCCTTATGAAAAGACAGCCACGCGAAGTTACAGAGACAAACAGGGAGATTGCCATGTGATCACAAAGGCAGAGACTGGAAAAAAGCAGCCTTAAGTGAAGGAACACCAAAGATTGCCAACAAACCAGCAGAAGTTAGTGAGAGGCAGGGAAAATTTCCCTATAGATTACAGAGGACATATACCCCTGCTAACACTTTGATTTCAGACTTCTAGCCTCAAGAACTATAAGACAGTAGATTTCTATTGTTTTAAGCCAGTTTATGCTCCTTTGTTATAGGAGACTAGGAAACTAATACAGAACCCCATCGAACACATTGTTCTAAAACATTTCTTCCCCCTTTGTGTCTGCCTGAAACGTAACTGGACATTGCCCATTTCAGCTGGATTTCTACTTGCCATAGATGGAACCTCTTCTGTCCACAGCACTGGTCACTTTGTTTCCCTTCACTTGTTATATAGTCTAGTAATCTGTCTCATCTGACTCTAATGTCCAGCCCATTCAAAGCAAGCATCAAGTGCTTATCACTTCTTGACATTGTTACAAACTCTAAAGCCAGAATACAGCTTGTGCTCTTCTTAGAAGATGATGGTACGTGTTATGGACTGCAGGTGTGCCCCCAGATTCATAGGTTTGAAGCCCGAACTCCCCAGTGTGATGGTATTTAGAGATGGGGCCTTTAGGGGTGATTAGGTTTGGAAGAGGTCATGAGGATGGCACCCTCATGCTGGGATCAGTGCCCTTATAAGAAGAGGCATCAAAGAGCATGCTCTCTCTTCCCCTTTCCCTCCACCATGAGCTTAGAAAGAAGTCATGTGAGCTCTTTGCAAGATGGGGGCAATCAGCAAATCAAGAGAAGCCTCAGAGTGAACCCTACCCTGCCAGCACTTTGTTCTTGGACTGACCCGCCTCCAGAACTGTGAGTTACAAATTTCTGTGGTTGGACCCACCTAGCCTATGGTATTTTGTTACGGCAGCTCTGGCGATCTAATACAGTGCGCATATGTGTGCTTTGCTCTTCAGGACTTGCATGCTTCAAACACAGCCATACGATACAAACTGCCATTGGGCCTTGGTGGCTGTATTAGTTCCTGAGGCCTTCTATAACAAATTACCACAAACCGGGTGACCTCAATCAACAGAAGTTTGTTCTCTCACAATTCTAGAGGCCGGAAGTCCACAGTTAAAGTGTTAGCAGAACCATGCTCCCTCTGAAGGCTCTAGGAGATAATCCTTCGTTGCCTCTTCTAGTGCTAGTGACTCCAGGCATTCCTTGGCTTGCAGCTGCATAACTCAAACCTATGCCTCAATTTTTCTATGGCCGTCTCTTATCTATTTTATAAGAACACTTGTTATTAGACTTAGGACCCACCTGGATAATATAAAATGAGCTCATGTCATGATCCTTAACTTAATTACATCCACAAAAACGCTTTTTTCAAATATAAGGTCATGTTCACAGTTTTGGGGCATTAGGATATGGACACATCTGTTGGGAGACCACCATTCATATAAATGACCTATGTGGCCCAGAAAAAGAAACATGATGTTAAATTATATTAGAAATGAAACTGGCAAAAGAAAATTCAAAAATAATTTATGTGGTTTCAGGGCATCCCCTCATACTTTGACTCTCTGAATATTTAAGCTTCTGGAGAGTCCATATGATTGGAAAGAAAACAACTGCAAAGTTACTGAACTGGAAACTTTATATTTGATTTTCCACTTAGTGACACGCTGAATTACAAACGATTGCAAAGCATTTTGTGTATACATGCGGTTCCTGCTTTGCTGCAATTCAGGTTTGGCAATTTACATTTACAGCCTTCAGCCAATTAAACCTCTCTTATCAACTTAGGGCGTTTGCAGCAGGGAGGCAGCACACAATTAAAGTTCTATCAGCTAGGCAGCTTCCATATGTGCTCCAGCTCTCTGCTTCAATCTGTTTCCACCGTTTCTTTCGTATCTGAGGCGTTTTCCTGTGGCTTATCAGTCTGTCTTCAAAGTGGGGAACGTGGGAGGGAGAGTTGTTGTTCTGTGAGTACAAATGGCAAAGGAGGGAGAAATTATGGAGCCAGGCAAAGCAAAACAAACAAGGAATCATAACAGAAGCATTTCACAACCATTATCAATAGTGCTGCAATAATATTTGTTGAGTTTAATAATTCCATTTGATAACTACTATAAATCAGTGAGGTATGGAGAAATTATTAATCTTCTCTGGCAAATAATTAAACTAATGTTAATAGGAGTTGAACTACTTTTCCGAGAGCCTACAGTTTATAAATGGCATGCCAAAATAAGCCAGATGTTTTGACACAGTATCTATAAAGGCACTCTCTAAAAAAAGTAGATTTCCAAAATATTTTAAGCAATAGACGTTATCATTTAAATAAGTTTATAGCTGCCAAAAGAACTAACTAATTTGGTCATGGATTTATGGGACAGCAAGACAGTTCTGCTTTAAGTCATGGTCAGTGTCAGGGCTGCTCCATGTGTCTCCTCATTGAGGGACTAGTAGCTTCCCTGCGCATGTTCTTTCCATGGAAGGAAGCAGAAGCACAAAAGGGCAAACCAAACCAAACTAGCACATTTAAAGCTTCTGACTGAACATGGGTTCTACCCAAGTTCATTGGCCAAAGCAAGTTACGACAGTGGGGTGGAAGAGTAACTCTATCTCAACAGGGAGCTACTGAAACAGGATGTGATTCTATTACAGGCAGGGAGTGACAAATAATGCAATGTGAACAACAATCCAATTTACACCATGTATGGAAATCTCAAATCTATTTTTTGTCATTTACAGGAGTTGAAATTAATTGGACTGGATATTCCCCACTTTGCTGCAGACCTTCCACTGAACCGATGTAAAAATCGTTACACAAACATCTTACCGTGTAAGATGGTCAATGATGCTGATCTGATTTATGTCTTTTAAAAGATAAAGTACTATTTTATTGCAAATTAATTAATTTCATCAATCTCTGGCTAGGCCTAGTTGTGGTCTGGATTTTAAAGGCCATCTCTGCAATTGCATTGATCAAAATCATGCTTTGATATCATTAGGTCCTCTCATGTGTAGGAAGATGTAATTATTAAGCTTTTAAATGAATAGGAAAGACTGACCATTTGGCCCTTTGGAGAGTAAAAAAAGCATTGTCAAAATTAGGGATAAGATAATGTGTGCCTTCATAAAACATTTTCAGTCAATTCATTGGCAATGGAAGAAGGCAAATGAAAAGAGTGGAATATTGTAAAATGCCTCTTCTTTCTAACATCTGGGAAATTCTGTTTTGCTTAGCATTTTGGAATAAAAGCAATATTCACAGAAAAATAATATAAATTACTAAAAGGACAATTAAAATATATTCCAACATAAATTTAACTTTTCTTTCTGCTATATTCTATAGAGAGTTGAGAAAAAAATGGAAAAGTAGAAAGAGAAAAGCTGAAAATGCTCTAGAAAGAGAACTTTTTTCTCAATAAGGTTTCTTGTTAAATTAAGTAGTATTATCATTTTAAAGCCCAACATCTGTACACATTTCAGAATTTACTTTTCTCATTTGAAGTCTATTTATAAAAAACCTGTAACTCCATCTTCTCTCTGGATGTCCCTCCTGCCTCAAGATGGAAGTCATGTATTCTATAGCCTTCCATACAACCTACCAAAATTTTAGTTTCTGTAAATATTCTGCACAATTTCTTCAAAAACATTGAGATAATTCTTCCAAGGACAGGAGAGCTAATAGGAGAAAATAATGACTGAGAGATATTTGTATATTTGTTTAAACAAGAAGCTAAGGTTGAGGCATGACTGAAGTATCCATCTAGAATAAACTTTACTGACTCGATCATTGACTATTTTGACTTGAGATTTGGAAGAAAGGATCATGACAACTCTTCCTTCCACTCTGATTTGTAATATTTTTTCTTATCATTCTTTAGATGACTTTAGCCGAGTAAGATTAATCTCCACAAACGAAGAGGAAGGAGCAGACTACATCAATGCCAACTACATACCTGTATGTAAAAAAAAAAAAAATCCCCAAAACAAAAAACAAAGACTGAAAAAAATCAGACATTCAGATTCCAGCCAAGGCAGAGAAAGACTGTAAGACTGTTAAGGCTGCACAGATGTGTCAAACCATTTCAAAAAGAGAGTCCTCCTACTAAAATTTCCATTATTCCATTTTAGAATAAAGAATAGAAAAAATAAGAAAAGGCCAGAGATGAGTTATATTCATATTTCTTCATAAAGGACTGGCGAAAGTGAAAGTAGATAATTGTACTAAAGATCCACTTTCTTGTATTCAAATATTTTTAGCAATCAAATTCAAAGGGTACTACCTGAGCACCTGTGTTTTTAAAATACCTGCAAAGATAGCAGTTGCTTTTATTAAAAAAAAAGGTGCGGGTGTGATTTTGCAGGCTTCAAGTTTTCACTTTTTTCTCATTTGTGTGGAACGTCATTTGGTGTTGACTGTGGCTCTGTAGGTGACAATTTGTCACTTATCTTTCAGGGATACAACTCGTCCCAGGAGTATATTGCCACACAGGGGCCACTGCCTGAAACTAGAAATGACTTTTGGAAGATGGTCCTACAACAGAAGTCACAGATTATTGTCATGCTCACTCAGTGTAATGAGAAAAGGAGGGTAAGTGCCTAATGGGGCTGTCCCCACTTAGCAGTCAAACCCACAGCAGCCACTGCCCCAGGCTGAGTGCTTACTGTGCACCAGAAACTGTTCTCCTCGCTTCATTTTTTATCCTCACGATAATCATATACAATTCTTTAGACCCAAGTACTTTTGCTTTCCCTAAGTGAGCAGAGACTTCATTTGCTTCCTAGCCCGTTTGTTTGAAAATGTTGTCTTTCACCTCAGGTAAAATGTGACCATTACTGGCCATTCACGGAAGAACCCATAGCATATGGAGACATCACTGTGGAGATGATCTTGGAGGAAGAGCAGGAGGACTGGGCTTGTAGACATTTCCGGATCAACTATGTAAGTCACCAAGCACAAGTTCAGGTGCTGTTCTCGTGCTGAGGGAAACCCCCAGGTATCAGGAGACCAGACCAACATCACACAAGATCATGAACACTGAAGCTTTCAGACAAAGATCCCTTTTAGTGTTCTGGTTTTCCATTTCACTGGGAATGGTGTGGAAGAAATGTTGGCCTAGAAGGCCTGAGGAGACAGGAAAAATGACTGCACTGTTCCACCTCATATTAGCTCGGGGCAAAAGAAGACACTGTGAATCAGTACTTGCCAAGCCTGACTGAGGAACATATTCTCATTACTCAAACTAACGTTTCAGTGACAACCAGTGAAGGGCTTGAAACAAAGGAATAAAACATTGAATGACAGTGTGTTTCTGGTAAGGTGTTTATACACAGTAGTTACAAGCATCTGGTCCTGGAGTGCCCCCTCTTGGCCACAAAGAGATGAAATCTAAATTTTAAATTCCCATGATGAAGGTTAATTTGCTTAAAGAACATGGGCTGTGCTAATGAACATGTTTTTCTATTTGTTTCGTTTTTTGTTTATATCCTTCTTATGCCCTCCATATTGATGTGTGGAGGTAAAATTTAGACTACAACAAGGTAAAATCACATAAATGAAGAAATCAGGGTAAGAGAAATATTAGAATGGGTAAATAAGGTGTAAGCAGAAGTGTTTTCTCACTTAACAGAAAGGAGGAAAAAGACTGTAACATAATTTGTTGCTTTCCACTGTTTGAAACTTGGCACGACCTGAGTAAGAACTGAAGCCAAAAAGACAGCAATAACTCATTTGTTCCTTGATGCGTGTCTTGCTATTTTGCTACTCAGCTGACAGGGATCACCCTGATGCTAAGGCCTCTGCCCAGCAGCTACAGAGAGACTAATGACAGTTTAAGTGTTTCCTGTTTTTGAATCATCTTGCGTATTTTAGCTGGATTCATTTTTCAGATCAACTGTATTAGAATTTTTTGTATCTCCTAAGTTCAAGCCTGTGCTAAGCCTGTCATCGGCATTTGACAAGAGCAAGCATTTCCATGAACTTTTCTACGCAATCAAAAAATACCCCAGCATCAGTGGCTGGTTCGTTGTGGCCTCCCCTGAACAGGAGAACACAACCTCTTAGGCATTTTCCAGCAAGGCAGCTGCCCTCAGTGGAGGATGACTATGAGAAGGGTGCAGCTATTTGCTACTGGCAGAAGCTGGGAAAGGGGTGCACCAGCCTGGCAAAAGGGACCCAAAGGGGCACCAACAGTACCTTCTGTGGTGTTTACTTCACTGGCCAAAGCTCATGCAATTGCTAAACAGTGGAGCCAGGATGCAAACCCTAATCTGCTTAAGCTCTTATCTCTACACAGGAATGGATTAGCCTACTTATCCTACTATTCGAGGCTTTATACAGTTAGTGTTTTTTCTTTTTTTTTTCTTTTCATATCCTACTTTGTGCCAGACACAATGCACAGAGCTGAAAAGGGAAGTATACAGACCAGGAGTGGAATGCGGCTTTACCTTCTTAACGCCATCAACTCCTGAGATGCAGTGGAGGATGGGCCATCCTGACAGTGGACTGAGAGATTAATGCTTGTTTTGGTTTTTATTCTGAAGGCTGATGAGATGCAAGATGTGATGCATTTTAACTACACTGCATGGCCTGATCACGGCGTGCCCACGGCAAATGCTGCAGAGAGTATCCTACAGTTCGTTCATGTGGTCCGACAACAGGCTACCAAGAGCAAAGGCCCCATGATTGTGCACTGCAGGTAACCTCAACACACGGGTTTTCTGTTCAGCGCCATGGGCTTTCTTTCATAAAGGAAATAGCCCGCCATTCCATGAATGCCGGAGCACATTGACAATAATAAAGTGAATTATGACTTTAAAAAATATTTGATTTACTAATGTCTTACTACATACTTGATTTACTTATAATATGACTATCTAATATCCTATAGCCTATTAGAAAGATATTATTATTCCCATTTTCAGATGGAAAAAACTCGAGTAGAGAGAGAGCTTAAGTGATTAACACAAATTCATGCAACTTGAACATGAGGGAGTTAAGATTCAAATTCAGGCACCAGTCTCAGTGGTCATACCTTTGTGGTATTACTCTATTGTATCAAGGACTCTGAGTGGTTAAGAACACGGCCAACTACAAGGTCAAATTAAAAATAGCTAATTATAGCCCAGAATAATATAAATAGACATAAAACCTGGATGGAAGAAAAAAGAAAGGCAAATACTTGGCCCATTAAGATAAACATATATGCTTTGCTTGCTTTTCAAAATTGTCTCTAAATTACCAGATAGGTAAAATGGAAAGGGCTATATGATCTATTTCATTATCAAAAATGAAGGACCACATTAATTTTTTATGAGAAGAATCATCTTTGAATTTAAGCTTTTTTTCCTACCAAGTGAACAAAGCTCCACCAAAATCCATTGGTGTGACATAGTATTGTAAAGTTTTTGTACAACCTCAAAGAGAAATATGTCCCTTTGTATATCAGAGATAGATGTAGGATAAAGATGTTGGAAGAAGCCTTGGCCGCCACATCAACCTAAGTAAATAGATCTATAATCCTGGACTTAGCACCTTGGCCTTTGTGAATTAGAATGAGTGTGTGTGTGTGTGTGTGTGTGTGTGTGTGTGAGAGAGAGAGAGAGAGAGAGAGAGAGAGAGAGAGAGAGAGAGAGAATTTGTCTCATGGAAAGAAACATGCTTCATAAGCTATCAAGTTTCTGATCAAAGAGGATATCCTTGTTGTCAGGCCACCTTAAGCATTCACGAGTTAAAAACTTTGTTTTAATAGATGAAGTTATCAAGTCTCACAATGGTTCATTCCAAGAGCAGAAAATAAAGCTACTTAACCATGTGGTCAAACTCATGAATCCTTTCACAGAGGGTAGCAGGTACAGTTCTAGATGTGACTTTTCAGGTGTTCACCCAGGGGACAGAACATTTTATCTGAGAAAAGAAGTCCTAGGATGGAAAGGCCGTGCAGTAGAAAAAGCACACTAGGGCTCTGAGCTATAGGCTTTTCCTGTTGGATTTCTCTTCCAGAAAATTCTGTATATAAATTAGTTTTGACTTCTCCCCCCCTCACATTTCATCATACTTTCAAGTTTGGAACCACTTGGCATTTCAGTCAATCAGTGATTGGAAGAAAAAAAGAACTTGCTTTAACTTGTAAAACTGGGTGGGCAATTGGTTCAGGGCAAATCACTTCACTTCCCTCTATTCTCTGAGCACTGAAATTTGGAGACTGGAAGAGACAGGGTCCAAATATTAAATGTGATTTTGAGGCAACTATCTAAAAGATCACTGAGAGACTGAAGCAGGTCCAGCCAGAATTCACCAGAGGGGCAGATGTGCTGTAAGGAAGAGTTGAGATGGTGGACTCAACCTAGGGTTGAAGGCACACAAATTGCTATGGTCCCAGAGCTAGAGCTATGTATGATGTGGGTATCTCAGCTAGACTTATGATCTGGGCGTGAGAGTTTAACTCCGAGCCTACTCAGAAGACTGGAGCTGTGTATATGTCTCAGCTCCCTGAAGGCAGGAACCAATGCTCCAACCAGCTCCACATTACTTTCCTTAGGAAGCAAAGAGCCCCAGCTGGGGTAGAGGAGGGTATGGCCAAGACAGTGCAGACTCACACCTCTTTAAGGGAAGTAGCAGTGATGATCAGAAATGTGACATTAGAAGATACACCAACCACAATTGCACTAAAAAAATTAGTTAAGTGGAAATTATTGTCAAGAGTTTAATCTTTTTTTTCTCAGTAGTACTACTTGTGTCTTTTTTTCCCCCCTAAATCACCAATTTGTTTTCAATAGTGCAGAAGCACTGTCTGAATAATGTGCTGTCTGAACATTCTTGTAGCGCTGGTGTTGGCCGGACTGGAACATTCATCGCCCTGGACAGACTCTTGCAGCACATTCGAGATCATGAGTTTGTTGACATCTTGGGGCTGGTGTCAGAAATGCGGTCACAGAGGATGTCCATGGTGCAGACAGAGGTAGAAATGTAACCAATATGTATCTTGCAATTTGTCCTCGACTGAAAAAATACTTTTCGTTATTCCATCTCATGTTTCAAAACAATCATCTCAAAATTTTTTTGCATCTGCTATTCCCAGTTTCTTATTACACATTCAAACTGTTTCAGGTATATATATATAAAATAGATATTAGCTTCTAGAAATCCATGCAGTGGTTGCACTTACACTGGAGTCATATATCCTTTAATAATTCAGAGCACATACATATATCCATAGTAGAATAAAACCTCTTTGAACAGAGTAAGAGTTGAGGGCAGGTAACGATCTATTTGGGTAAAGGATACCAAGTAAGGACTAGAACTGATGTGATTTAATTTATGTTTGAAATGCAACATTTGATTCAAAAGTTTGCAATCAGTTTGTCCTCCATGTGAGCCTCTGTCCCAGCTCACTTTAGATGATGACCATGGGCTGTATTTATGCTTTCCCTCTATAATTTAAGGATTTCCAGGCCCCAACTTAGCAGCACTGCCAGTTCCCTTGACCTAAATGAATGGAGTTAGCATTACAACGTGGGAGCATCCTCCGAAATATCCAGCAGTGTTATATGCTCCCTCTTTCTCCTCTCCTCCCAAGTCCCCTTCTCCCTTGAAACCTCAGAATGCACTCAGGCTGGCGTGGCAGCCTGGCCTGGTGCCCACAGACATCACACCGTCACTGAACAGCAGTGTGTATACCTGTGTGGGCCCCAACGCCTAAGCACAATAGCTTGTTTATAATCTTGGTCACCCAGCAATGCTCACAGCTTCTTAGCTTCAGGTATACAATGATCCCTTTTTTCAGGGCGTGTGTGTGGGAAGCACAGAGTAGAACATAACTTGGCCTGAAGTTCCAAGAGACTTAGCTGCCTTGGTCTCCCTCGTGCTTTTCCCACGAAGCACCACTAGATGGCAGGATGACTCAAAAAGCTGCGCTCATGGCTGATGATGACTCCATGCTTCAGGGATCTCTCCTTGACCGCCCTTCGGACTTTTCTCTCCTGCCTGCCCAGTCTCATCTGAGCATGGCTTGGCACAGACATTCCAACATATTAATTTCTGAGCCAAAGCAGAATCATAGCACTTTGGAAAGAGCAACCCATCTGCATTCAGATGTCTCATGCATGACTGGGAAGTAAGTCATGTATTTGTGTCCTCACTTCCTTAGTCCACTCATACCCCAATCCTGCTGCCTTATGATTTACAGCTGTGGGGACATGGATATTATCTTTTTATCATATGTTTAAAATGTCCTGGTGTCCCAGAGAAGCCCACTACCTAATGATTAAATGGTGTTTTATGAATCGGTCCATATTTTTGGCTTTCACTTCCATAAATTTATGTCCTACTCTGTGATTAAAATTCCCCATTATGTATACTAATCCCCAAGCTTCAAAAGGCCACTCCTTATTTCAAGTATTTGGGATTTGATAAATCATCTGCCTCAATGACTTAATTCATACCTTTTATAACTTTATAGACTTTGATTATAGCCTGTTTGCTAGTGACTTTCCCAGTACAGAATCTTAATCCCTTTTTAAATACTACCTTCACATGGCAGACCCTGCATCCGATCCAGCTCCATGGTCTTTCTTCAGGTACGGTCATCACATGAGACTAGAGCAGCCACCATATGCCTCTCTGCAAAGCTGAGAAAATGTTTTCTCCCTAATTTTCTTGCCCCAACTTTGATTTTTTGGCTTCTTTGTTTGTGGCAGCATTTTAGGCTAATATCTCCAGGGAAACATTTTTTTTTAAGTATGCTATCCCTCCCCTGAACTCTTGTGGGAAAATTCAAAGTCAGCAGAAGAGTCAAGGTCACCATAGGTTACTTATTTTTTCCCACGTGTTCCAGCTTCACTCTTGAGTTCCCTCAGGATTTTGCAGTGGATGTTTTCTAGTTCAAGTTATTTATTTATGTCTGGAACATCTTGTCCTTTAAACCTTTGTTTTTCCTTGTTGTCATCTCTTCGTGATAGGACCTGTATTTTGAATGGTATGATTTTCCAAATATCCTCCCTGAGCCCATTCACGCCCCAGTCCTTCCGCCTTCTACTTTGCTGGTGTTAATAAAAAGAGCAGAGAATAAAACATTATTTTCTTCAGCGGTATCATCCCAGGATACCCTTTTGACACTGATTTTTCAGGCAGCCAGAATGATCCTCCAGCTGATTTCTGACTGTATGTGTATCAACCACCTGTGTGCTACACACCAGGTTTCTTCCCAAGGCTGGTTTCTAATTCTCCTACCTCTTTCTGACTGCCCATCACCTGGGTTCCACCACCCAACCCCCTCTAAAAATAATGGAAGAGGTTAAGTGCTTCCAGTCCTCTAGCTAAAGCAGAGGGTGCATAGCCCCCTTAGGTTTGGGGAGACCTCACCCACCCACCCCCAAATAATAAATAAATAAACAAACAACAAACAAACAAACAAACAGAAACAACTGATTAGATTGGTCATGTGCTCAGGTGCACATTTCAGGTCATTACAACCTGTGGCATAAGCTGTTTTTAATGGTTCCTCTTCCTCTTTCTCATTTGCCCAAACCCCTATGAGCCTCTCCACAAGACCAGCGAAGGGTGGCTAAGGAAGATGGGTGTCATCAGGCTAGGCCCCATGAGGAGGCACAGGTCCCCACACGGCCACTGCACAACTCACTTTGCCTCTCAGAACTCACATTCCTCACCTGTGAAACATGAACAACAGTGTTCATGAATCGCTATGAAGAATACCTTATGTGAAAGGATAAAAATCTAGTTAAATGCTTTGGAGCTGTAAAGTGCTACGCATGGATGACATTCTCCTCTCTGGGGCTCTCTTCTGTTTTTGTCAAATGTTTTCTTTGATTTTCCTCTAATAGGCTTTCCCTGGGGGTCAGTCAAGGCTTTGCTTTGAATGGCCTGTCTTCTTGATCAGCAGTTTAGATTTCTCAGGGACTCTCAGAGACCTGTCCATAAATAGTCTTTATTTACTTTTCTTGTGGTCTGCCTACATTTCATTTTCTCTGACACCAAGTTTGGCCCCTGAGTAGTTCTGGTTTAAGAAACTAGGCAGTGTCTTGCCTTATCTATGTCCAGTGCTGACACAACACAGAAAACAATGGAATGGTGTATGATAAGGAGAAGGAGCAGCTCAGTTACTGATGAGATACTATCTCCAAATAGGGCATAGACTTTCTCCAAACTTCGTTGAAAAATACAGGTTAGACTGAGGAATCAACCCAGCAAGGTTCGAAGTATTAACCTCATCATTGTTTAAAGTTGTCATACAAAAGGCTCCTTAAGGCCCTATGGATATCTTGACTTGTTCTTATTTAAAGGTTATTTCTAACAGTATTACTTACAGAGAAATCCTGTGAAATAAAGAAAAGGGAGAAAGATCATGAAGTTAACTTGACTTTATGGTGCAAAGACGGCTACTCTCAATATTTCAGCATATTTCATCCTAGCCTCCCTTCAATTATAACTTTCACACAATCATACTCATATGCTATATGTACATATGCTAATTTTAAATCAAATTTTCACTTAACATGTTGCTATGTGTGTTATTCCAAATTACCCAAAGCTATGTAAATTTCATTTTAAAGACTGAATAATGTTTTGTTATAGATATGCCACTGACTACTTAAACCATTCTCCTTTTTATCAGATATTAAATTGGATTCTTTCCCACTTTTTAACTATTATCTGTGACCACATGCCGTTTATTAGCACTTTATTATACCCCCACCAACAATAGCTAAAAATGACTGCTTTAATATATTAAAATCAGCATTGAATGTTACTTTTTTCCTCTGCTGACTTCATAGGTGAAAAACAATTGCTTTAGTTTACATTTTTGATTACTTGGTCATTTTTGCATGTTTTTCATATTTCCTCGGTTTCCTTCAAGACACAAACTAAGTGCTAGGCCTTAGGAATAAAAAGACATAATCTGTGGCTTCCAGGAATTTTTGTTTTAGTGGTTGATATATTTTATATATTTGCCAATTTTTGTTTGTATTTATCCTACTGGTTTGAAGTTTAGAAAGTTCTGTCTTAAGGTAATAAAAGAGGAATTAACCTATATTTTCCTTTATATTTTTAGGGCTTAATTTATTAAACTTACTGGAATTTGTTTTGGTGTATTATAAGGTAGACCTTTTCCCTGCTCAAAATAGCCCCATGATTTATAGATCAAATATTCATTGCCTTTTTAGCATTGAAAGATGATGGTCTAAGCTTTATTATTATTTAAAATATTTTTAGATTGATTCTCTTGGATTTTTAGGTCATAAAATTGTCTCAAAATGAAAATTGTTTCCTTTGACATCAGATTACAGTATTTACTACATCATAGTATCAAAATATTGTATCTTTGCACACATTCATGTAAAAATATCTTACTCTGAAACATGGTTCTGTCTTTTGTTCCAGGAGCAGTACATTTTTATCCACCAGTGTGTGCAGCTGATGTGGATGAAGAAGAAGCAGCAGTTTTGCATCAGTGATGTCATCTATGAGAATGTTAGCAAGTCCTAGGTCAGAATCTAGAGAAGTAAGTAGTTTGTGTCGGGGTGGAGGGGAGCACACCAAGGCGTCAGGCTTAGGACAATGGGAGGGAATGTGGTGGGATACAACAAAAGGCCCCAGCAGCCATTTGTACTGACTCTGAGCCCACAGAGGTAGTCACAGAAATGCGGACATAGGGAGAGACAAACAATTGCGGCATATCTCAGAGCTTCAGTGCGCCTTGGCTGGTGGGCGTGACATGAAGGAGCTTCAGCAACTCAGGATGATTTGACCTTTATTCCCACTACCTTGAACTTGAAACTATTGTAATATTGGCTCTGCACCTGCAACATCAAGACATTACCGCCCACCCTATTTATCTGGATACTTTATGCAAATATTTTATTGATTATGAATAGTCATAACGGGGTTATAAAGAAGACATGAGCTGGAGTACACACTCCAAAGAAAAAAATATTGACTGTAGTTCAGGATAACAGAGTTTAGAAATGCCTAGATCCCATCCATGATAAGCACTTACTCGAGAACGTCATGAAAACATTAGTAACATATTCAATGCCAAGTGCTCAAATTTTGACTATAATATCAGATTTTGGAGGTGTAAGTAAGTAATTTGGGCTGTAACAAGTAATCTGCCAGTTCAATTCAGTAAATAATACGGAATGTGTCTGAATATACTGAGGTGGGGAGGACTGTTGTTGGCAGGGTGGGGAGAGGACAGGGAGGCATCATGGGAGAAATGTGGAAGCAGCAGCATACAGACCAGTGGGTAGCAGGGTAGAACTACTGTTGTGCCTTCACATCCATCAAAAAAGAGGCAGGGAGCACAAGGAGGCAGGAAGGATAAAGAATGAGGAAAGACAAGTTTGCAGGTGGAGGGAAAGACATTAAAGTCCACAGAAAAGAGGAATTACACAGAGAAAAAGGCACAGATAAACACACATCCACTTGGGCTGTGGGGCTGAATGCAATGAGAGCTGGCAGTGGGGTCAGGAAGAAGTCGCTATACTTCCAGCCACAGTGCTGTTGATGTGTGGTTTTGCCCACCCAGGCTGCTTACTGTCTCTCTCTTTCTTGCATTCACAGGACAGGACACAACGTGCACCCATCCTTCCTTGCTTCCAGAATTTTGGGGGGGGCCCTGATAGCCATTTTGCTAAAAGGAGCCCTTACTTTGTAATATGTGGCCAAGGAGATAATTTATCTCATAGAAGCACTGGGAAGACTTAGCCTTAAAGAGCCTACAGTGTCTTTTGGACTCTTTGACTTCTGGACATTTAATAACGGACCAAATTCAACTGAACACCAGGAAGGTCCAGATGCTCTGCAAAGGGCAGGAAGCACAGCCCCTTCCGAAGAGTTTCTTTGGCCCTTTGCTGGTTTGGCTGAGTTTTGTTGTTGTTGTTGTTTTTAAGTGCAATAATTTTTGTATGCGTGTGATTTTATCAGAAAGTTCAATTGTTTTCTGCCCATAAGATTGATCAAGCGCATAGGCCAGGAAGGAATAGGCACTGTTAGTATAAAATTATACCTCATTGTTAAAATAAACATGGCCACATGTGAAGAAATAGTAATTCTACTACAAGAAAATTGAACCAGTGATATCTGTACTCCAACATTAAGCTGCTGAATCAGGAGTGGGGAGACTGGATGGGAGAAAACGAGGGGTTCTACTCACAGATCAACCACCTATCTTTTCCAAATACGAAAAGTTGTAATTCAGCTTCAAAGTAGAGTAGAAACAGATTTAAGTCTTAATTGTTCTAGTTCTTGATTGTTTCCTTCCTTATTAACAGTTAAGTGTTTCTTCTTTGGCCCCCTTGGACTAATGTCACCATCCAGGTTCTTTTTCAACAAACCAGATCTGGTTCAGAAGAGTTTCAAGTCTGACTCTTCTCTCTCGCGCTGTCTGAGCAATCTTGGTGCCCAGACTTTGCATTCCTTTTTCTCTTGACCTGAATACCTGCGAAAAAAAGCTATTTCTTTGGGAACTATGTAGGCTGTGAACATGCACTTTCTTTCTCCCGAAGAGCTGGGAATTCATAAAGTTATGGCAATGAACTTGCAGCATGCTAGGACAATTACTCGGCTATTTTTTGTTTATTTGTTTGTTTTTGTGCATTATCAAGTGACTATGAATTTCGACAGATTCCTTTTTTGTTGTTTTTTTTGGGGGAGGGGTTTGTCAGTTTCTTTCTGACCAGTGTAACTAGTGACATTTTATTCTTTAAATTTTGTAGAATTACAAAGTACATGATTGTGTATTGTGACATGAATGCTATCAAAATGGACATTGATGGCATCTCAAAGCCTGTTATTTTGTGTCCCTTCCTGAGAAATAGGAGGAGATGGTATGGATATACAAAAGAAAACATTTTGAGTTGAGAGTAAACACAAGCTGGCTGCTTCATTGAGGCAGTGTGACTGTCTTGGGCTTTCTTGTGTGCACTCTGCTTGGTATATCTGGTCATTGCCCCTTGCTCTGGCTTCCTTCCATCTCTGGTCATCTTTATGAAGCCATGTACATAGGATCAGTTTAATATTTTATCAGTGACCTCAGTAATGGTGAAGGATGCCAAGTAAACAGCTCTGCACCCTACTGTCTCTTGTCACTGAGACGAGCTGGCCACCGCAGACCTTGGCACAGTTCTTTGCAAGTCCTGGCCAGTGCGTCTCCGGTTCACCTTGCAGGGTTCCGGAATAGCAGAGGAAGCCCATAGCTGGCAGGTTAACAGCTTGGGCCCCTCAGGCATTGTCGGTTTTATTTACCCCCCCCCACCACCCCCATTCCTCACCTCACTGCTGCCACCTCCTCTGCTCACTCCCACCCCTTTATGTCCCTTCTTACACGTTAATAACGTATCACTCCATTCTCAGGAACACACTCAGCTAAAGAAGGTGGCAAATGTACGTGTGACTTTCTTAGATTTTCACGCATGGACAGCTCAGGAGGGAGGTGTGCAACTGTGGATGAGCCGATAAGATCCGTGGGTGTGTCAGAACACATCTCCAGCTTTCGCACGCTGGAATGTTACTTCCCCTGAAACTTAAAGCACTTCATAAATATTTCACGTTTTTCTTGAGCACCCCTCAAGGTAGGGATCAAATAGTACTGGATCAATTTTCCCCAAAGAGGAGATGAAGTATCCAGGCTTTAGACTGAAGATTCAGAGTTTAGACTATAGAAAGTTCTCACTAAAGTACTTGACCAGTCTCTCCATCACTGTTCACTGGTACTGGTGCCCCTCAGTTTGTGAGCTTAGGATGAGAAAAGAAAGCATCAATCAGTCAGAAGATTTGGGCTTTAACCTTCACAGATGACTTTAGAACTTCTCTCTCCTGAGTTGCTGTCAATAAACTAGAAAGATCTAATAACAGCTCCACATTTTGCAGGTGTAAGGAGTATCAGATATGATAATTCGCCCAAAGGTGCTTTGTACCTTGTTCTTTCATAGACCCTAAGGCCACTCCAACCAGCTTAATTTCCACCACAGGACTCAACTTTAAGAATTTGGAGGAGAAGCCTGCCAGGACCTCTATATAATTCAGTTTTTAAATCATCTCAGCAGTGTTTTTTGTTTTTTTATTTTGTTTGTTTTTACAGAACGCAAAGGCATTATCACATGCAGTTCATAATAGCATACACTGTACAAAGTCAATTTCTGAAGTTAATTAGGGTCTGATTTATAAATTTCCATCAGTATCCATCAGTACACATTATATGATTTTATTTAACTTGAAGAGCAATGAAAGTAATGTATGACAACATTTTGGGGGGCAGAATGCTAATTCAGGGTTTATCATTTTCCACGACAGAGTTGTCATTGTCCCCACCGCCCAAATTTAAAATGAGGGAAGTTAGTAAGATTTTTAAAAATCCTTTATAAAATCTACTTAATCTCTTATAAAATCTTTAATCAGACTCTAGAATGTCTCTCCTTTTCTAAAATCTACTCCAGTCCCGCAAAGGCATGCATCTTCCAAGGAATGCTGTGGTGTCAATATGTAAAGTGGGGCTGGAAGCTTTGGATCTAAGTTTTTTGCAGACCATATGATAGCTGCTTGCTAGAGGGTTGGCCCTTAGGCAAGGAGTTAAAGTTACTGAATCCAACCTCTAAGAGCCAAAATCCTCCCTGCTTTCTAGCAAGGAGACCTTCCTCTCCACCTCAGGAAATGTCTGATGTAATGTGCTTCAAATTAGCTGGCTCCTTTCCTAGCCCACAGACAGCTCTCTAGTCTGGTACTTGGCTCGGGCTCAGTTTCCAGAGGCCATGCCTGGGACTGAATCTAACATCCACTTCGGCCAAAGGGGATATAAAGCAACAAAAACATAACATGTGAGAACTGTAAATTTTTACCCCTGCTTTTTAACAGCCCCATTTGGATGCATTTGAAGGAAACTTTTAAGCCATGATATCTCTGAGGTCTGGCCTTCCAGGACAGAAGGATTTTTGTGTTCTGTTTTAGTTGATGCTTATCCCAAGGCCTGGTCCTCTATTGATAAAAGATGGAGTATAATATTTAGCACTGGGAGTTGTATCATTATATATTGTCCAGTACAGGGCCACTAGAACCATACGGATGTCAAAAACAACAAATCATAGGAACACCACCTGGGAAAAGTAGGATTGTTAAGCCTGGAATAAAGGAAGTCATTCATCCATTTAATTGTTAATTTGACAAATATTTATCTAACCACAGGGAATGAATGAATCAATCAACCAGTGGAAGAGTTCTTGACTACTTGTAATATGTTAGGCACTAAGATTAGTAAAAATGGTGCCATAGCCTGATTTTCAAAAATGTTATAGAATCAGTTTTATTGCTTTTGGAAGGACCAAAAAAACATTAGTCTTTTCCAAGACTTGGTCCCCCTGCCATGATGAGAAGCACCAAGCTAGCCTACTCCCCCACTCAAAACAGGACCCAACCAGATCCCAGGCAGATGGCTAATTCTTTTCCACTGAACACTTCCAGTGTGTAGAACTGCCACCTCATAAGGCAGCCCATACTTTCACTTGTCAAAAAGCATCTCCTTCTTCTGTTTACATCTCTAAGGACCTAACTAACCTTAAGGATATATGAGACTACTTCTCATGGATATAGGCTTGAAGTTGAAATCTACTTCCCCATCTTGGTCAAAGTGCAGGAGCTGCCTGCATATCACTGCCCAGGGCACAACACTTAACAATTAAAGCTATCCAGAGCTTTAAACAGAGGCCTGGTTTCTCGCTCAGGTATTTACATCTGACACTCATGAGTAATGGTGTTTTATCACTAATGTGCTAAGCTCTTTATATGTATAATCTCTTAATTTCTTAAGAATACCCATTTCACAGGTGAAGAAATGGAGCAGCAGTTAGGTTAAAAAAAAACAACAAAAAACGGTGCGGGGTATAAAGCAACAGCAGGATTCCAACCCAGTTCTGTGCCACCCCCAACCCCTTTTATCCCCCATTACTTCATGTTTTTCATTCATATTTATCATTCATAAAGTTAAATAAAATAGAATTAAGAACTTATTTTTAGAAAATGTGTTTAATATAGAGGGTAACTTTACAAGGTGAGAATAGTAAATTTCTAACCCTCTAAGAAAATCATTTATTTACTTACCATCCCATGCTAGGCATGGTGGAAGGGGCAGGAGCTATGAAGATGGAGGAGACAAAGTCACTTCAAGGAGTTTATATTCTAGGAGGGGAAATGAGAAGTGAAACTAATGGCAACAAAGCATTACAGCTGCTGTGACAGAAATATGTAAAAAGCACCCAGCGGAGGCCCAAGAAAAGCACAGGTGATTTTTTTCTGGAAGTTTCAAGAAAGAAAGACTTTACTAAGATATGAAAGACTATGGAGACACATTAAAGAATATTAATGATGTACATTCATTCCTGCATTCAGCATTCATAAAACACCCACTACTTCAGTTCCTGGGGCCCACGTGGGTGACCCTACCTCCAACCCTGCCTTCTGAAGCTTTTCTTCCTGGCTGACTCCAAAGTGACAACTTCTTTCCAGGCCTCCACACACAGCTCCAGCTCATGAGTTACTCAGGAGAGTCCAATGGATTGACTGTTACTATATATGTAACAGAGCACATCGGGGCTACATTTCCCAGCTGCTTGCATTTACTTATGGCAAATGGAAAGTAGGCAGAAGTAACAGTGTCCACTCCCTAGCCCCTGGCTCCTGAAAATCACTTAGGAACAAACTTTCATCTCTTTCCTCCCCTTCACCCCCCAACCGAGAAGGTGGTGCCAAAAAGATGGGAGAAGCCTGGGTCTCTGAATCATCACCTAAAGGAGGAATACCTACCTGTATTGGTCCATGATGTAATCAAATAACAAATTTCTATGGTGTTGACACTGAGATTTGATTTTGTCAGCTATGCCCTTAACTAATATGGCAGCACAAGGACACTCTTTACAACTATGTTCCATCTCAGTTACAGTGGGAGTTTTTCAGGGCCGTGGTGGATGACTATTCAATAAAATTCTCAGAAAACAGGTTAAAGACAAAACAGATCAGAACAAGGTTAACCCACAATGCAAACAAGAACTCAGGAAAAGGCCACAGAACAATGATGGTTTCTTTAATAAATAAAATTTTCTATGAAAATATATGCATTCTTCTCCAGAAGTAGATTTCCTCTGAGTTAAATCTTTCTCTTGTTCTTTTCATTGTCTCTTTCTAAACCCTGTAACAAGACCATTACTTAGGAAACCCACTAGAATTTTTTTTAGCCTTAACAAAGCTATTGGCTCTGAATCGGAGTCCTGGATTCCTGTAAACAATAGGCCCCACAGTGTTTCATATCAATAAAAGCACAAATGTACAAGAGGCCATGAGGCTTGGCATGTGGGTGATGCTGAGCAAGCCAGGCCTTTGCCATGTGTGTGTCACGGTGAGTTCCAGCACAGTGGATAGAAGTCCAAAGCCAGCCGACACAAACTAGTTTTATGCAGTTCTGAGAACACCAAAAAGTCCAAAGAGCTGTTTCAACTAGGAAAATAACTGCAACTACTGCTGTCTTTACAAATACAAATCAGAATGGTCTTAGAAGGGTTCCTTCATGTTCAAAACCAAACGAGATCACATCCTCCCTTAACCAGTGAACGTGGGCAGCAGTACTACCTAGGACCCAGCAAGGAGAGCAGAGTGAAGTGGTTTAGAAAGAGGGGCTGTGGATGGAGAGAGACTTGAGCTAAGACTCTGCACATGACTGTGACTCAGTTACCTTATTTGTGAAATGGATAGTGATGGTAGCTTTCTCATAGGGCTTCAGGAAGATAAAGAAGAAAACATGTATAAGATGCAGAAAACAATAACTTAGTATATTACATGGTTCCCAAACACAAGCAAATCTCTCACCGTCTCCAAGGGCCATCTTGAAATTCTTGATAAATTCGATAAGAGCATCTGAAGCTGGTTTATGAGCTGGACTGGCTCAGTTTCCCCAAGTGATACCTAATTTCTTCCCCTTCCCAATGCACACAGTCACACAGACTTTGGAATAGAAAAGAGGTACAGTCTGTGACCCAGGGTGGACTCTTGTGCCATAGGCATGTAGTGCTAAAGCAGGAGCTGATCCTCTAGATCAGAATCCTGAGCTGCCAGGGCCTGGCTTTCTGCTTCAATTTTATACTACCAAGTGCATCAGCAATGTGTGTGTTTTGTATCGCATGCACATAACCCACAATAAAGTGTTTCCCAGCAAAGCAATGCCAGGGTCTGATTCATATACAGTGAAAATGTCTGTAGCTGTGTTATCTGTGTTACACTAAAGCTATGTCTGACAAGCTGGCTACTTCTTCGAAGACAAAGAAGTCAATCTGTACAAATGGTAATATGTAAGTACGCCTAGGTAGAGTTAAAAATAGAGGTTTGGAGTAAGCAGGCACCACTTTTGAACACCACTTAATCCCTCTGTGAACCAGTTTCCTTGTTCATAAGTGGAAATCGAAGCACTTCCTCCTCAGGGTTACATTGAGGATGAAATTAATGTTAAGTCCTTGCTGTGGTACCTGGTGGTTCGAGGATGCAGTGACATCCTTGAAAAGTATAGCTTTCCAAGCCTGGGCTCTGACACTTAGTAGTGGCATTCCCTTGAGAAGCCTCAAACTGTTTCTGCAAGAATAATAATAATAATAATAATAATAATAATAATAATAATAACAATAATAACAACAACAACAAAACATCTACCTTGTGCAGCTGTGGTAAATGCAGAACTGGTTGTATAAAGCATTAGCTGGTAGGGCCTGGCACAAGTGGCCTGAAATAAATGCTGAAGAGTTCTTTGAATCAATTTCTCTTTCTGTCTCTTTTCTCTTCTTCTTTCTTCTCTCCTCTCCTCCTTCTCCTTCTCTCTCTCTCTCTCTCTCTCTCTCTCTCTCTCTCTCTCTCTCTATTTTCTCTCCCCCTCCCTCCCTCTCTTCCTCTTGCTCTCTCACTTAGACCACCAAACCCTCCCACTCATTCCAGCACCAAGACATCTCCAAAGTGAGATGCCTATTTGATTCCGGGATCCCCCATGAGCGCACTTACCATGAGCATGCTGTCCATGAGGCCTGCTCCCCAGAATAGTGGGAACAACCCATCTCAGTGCTGCCAAACTTGGAGTTAGCAATTCTGTAAGAGAGACCTCATCTGCATACTCGTGTCTGACAGTGGTGTGGAAAACTTGGTCTGACAAATGCTATAAGAAGTGGGAAGCATCTAAGTAATTCCAGATAGCTATTTTAATTTGCATTTTATAAATCCATTGCACTATCACTGAAGCATAAAATAAGAATAGTCATTTTTTTCTATTGCTGAACGACAAATGAAGTGACTTACCCAAATGTCTAAAATCTGCCCTATAATGAGATTTGTCGTAGAGATGAGGCAATAAACTAACTGCCCTGTGCCCTTTTCCTAACATAAAACGTTTCTTTACTTACTGGCTGCAGGATACTGGGTTGCTACAAGTGAATACTCTAGACCTTCTAACCTTGTAAAGGCCTGTATTTTGCAACAGATCATGGTAATTGTCTCAGTCTGTGATCCAACAGCTCTGCTGCTTTCATTCACTAGCACAAGTCAAATTGATCCTTTTATCGCATATCTTCTAGGAGCTGGAGATCCTGCCACTGTTGTTTACTGAATAAGCCACACCATGGATTAACTCAAAGTAAATGTGTATCTATTCCTGGTTCTGGCCTGGGTATCACAGGGAAGACTGGGACCAGGATCAGTTAACTTTTGTCCAGATTTATTGGTATATTACATAATTTCTATTCTAAAGCATGAATGTGGAACTCTGAGATGAGGTCCAAAGGCAATTTTCCTATCTAAACAAGTGGTGCTTTGAGAGGGGCACTCAGCCATCTGAAATTTCCCAAATATGTAAATAACTGTTGAGATGGGCAACTGTATTTCCTGATCTAATATTGTCATGAAATAATCTCTCAATCTTCATGCTCACCTGTGGGGCCTTCCTTCATGGAGGAAATAATCTATGGGAACTGGGCCAGTGATTTCCAAATGAGGCTGTAAGGCTCCTCTCTGCGGCTTCAATGAGAGAAACTTTGATTTTACCTATTTTATACAGTGGTACACTATGTAAAATTTTATGATTAAAAAAATACTTTTCTGCTTATAATTTTTTTATATCTGAGAGAAAAGAAAATTTGCAGGATAGATAGATGTTTAAGAGTTGAGTCCAAATTATCATCCCCCTTACTCTGTGACTTTGTACAAACTACTTGACATATCCAAGTTTCAATTTTTTCATTGGTAAAATGAGGATATCTGTGAAAGTTCTAAGCACATATGAGTTCAGTTCTTATTTCCCTTTCCCTAAGGAAGCATCTCAGCTCTTAACATTTCCTAATTGATACAGAAATCCAAATTCAGGACCTTAGTTCCCTCAAAGCACCCTGATTGCCATTTCTTATCTCAATTCAGTTTAGAATCTAACAGTGTATTTTTTAGTAATTCCTTTTATATTTTCAGAAGTTTATTAGCTTTTCACATTAGAAGCCTTCTTTCACATGTGATAAGATAGACCTCAACATTAGGGTACTAGAAGGTAATTTTTTCTTGGCAACTGCGAACCCCTCTACCAAAATAAAAAACTAAGCTCAGGAAACTGGCTTCTTCAGCTTCTTTCCTTTTCTCAGCTCTGAAGACGGAATGAAACAAAGTGTCTAAGAAGGAGGCTATGAGTGATGTGGAAGGAGGTTTTAGGGAGAGGCCTACAGAAAAGAGGTAATTGAGGAATCAAGATGGTGAAAAGAGAACAGGTGGGAAAAAAAAGATGTGAAAATAGAATAAAATTCCTGCCTGGGACACAGAACTATTAAAGGCATAGAGAAAAACAAAATGTCACAAGTATAAAATCACAGCCTCTGGGAAAATCAGCACTTCTGGTTTAGGGGTATGATTTTGCCTTAGGAAATCAAGAAGACTACCTCCATGGAAAAATAAGGTAAGTTGCACAGTTCTTTAGATTATATGTTTCCTGATGGCAAAGGATATAGTTAGGATTCTATTTTAATATCCAATTTTTAAAGTAGACACTATTTATTAAATAAACATTGTTTTCTCCTACTCAGATACAACCAGTCTATAAAACCCCTTTTATTGAGTCTGTATAACTTTCTAATTTTATTCCTAATGCAACATTGAGAAGAAAGTACGAAGATCCAATTTTGGTGAGATCTCCATCCAACCCCCAATGCAGCCTCTATAAATTTTAGAAAACAAGTGAATGTCAATTCAGTTAAGAATCTAACAGTGTAGTTCTTAGTAATTTTTATATTTATACTTTATATTTTCAGAATAAAAGCTTTTCACTTTAGAACCCTTCTTTTACATATGTGATAAGGTAGGCCTCAACATTTGGGTACTAGAAGGTATTTTAGAAAACAAGTGAATTTTCTTATAAATTCTCTTAGAGAAAAGTATGAATGGAACAGTATTAAGTAATTAGAGTATCTCTTATATTAGCCTCCCATGATCTAATGCCTGTTACAATGGGATGGGAAAGAAGAAAATTCACTGCTCTCCTTTTATAAGCAATATAAGACTGTAAGCCGTGGACTACAGAAACTCACCAGCTCTTTGCTTGGAGGCAATTTCCTAACTGCAGTGCAGCACCTGGATCCAAGCAGAGGAAGCTAATCCTGCTGAGCTGAGGAGGTAAAGATCAGAGTTCAGGGCACTGGAATTGGCTAGAATTTCTGAAGGGCACCAAAGTAAAGGCATTTATTTCTGCAGAGTGGCCACAGAAATCTGTAAGTGAATCCACCCAGTGCACATAGGGCAATACTACCCAATGCTTAACCAGAGAGTGGCTGCTACAAGGTTGAGAGCAGGACAGAGCTACTAGAGGCAGTTGTACTGGGGAACATTAGAGATCTACCCCAGCAAAAATGAAGAGACCCATTTAACACCTTAGCTATCCAGCTGAGATACACAATATTCTGGAAGTTTATCCAAAAAATGGTATCCCTTAGAAAAAAAACTACTTTTGACAGGTATAGACAAAGCCTAAATATCAAGCCTGACCAGATCTATAGAAAAGAGTTTGTAGACTGAGCCCCATCAAGATAGAAGACCTTGTAAAACACATTGAACTTACCATGCTCCATCTTAACAGAGCATAAAACCAAAGGTATACAAGTCCAAAATGATCAGCTAGTATAGAATTACTTGTTAGAATAAGAATATTTTTTCAAAGATAATATATGCTAAAGTATTTAAAACATATCTATAATGTCAAGTATATAATAAAGATAATTTCACATGCAAAGAAGGAACTAGGAACCATAGTGGGGGGAAAAGGCATTCAATTAAAACAGAGCCTGAGATGGCCCAAATGCTGGATTTAGATAAAGATTACAAAGTAGCCTTTATGTGTTATAGAAATAAGATGTCTGAAGAATTAAAGAGAAATGTTATTGTAAAGAGTGAACAGATAGAAAGTTTCAGCAGAGAAATGGAATCCAAATAGAAAAACAACATGTAAATTTTAGAGCTGATAAAATAACTGAAAAGAAAAATTCTCTGGATTAACTGAAGAGCATGTTGAAAAACGGATCACAGAGAAAGAAAAAAAAAAAAACTGGTGAACCTAAATACACATTAACATAAAATTTCCAATCTGAAGAAAAGGAAAAAAAATGTTTTTAATTAAGAGAGATTCAGGAATCTTTGGGATATCATGTAGTCTAATATACATGTGATAGCAGACTGAGGAGAGGAAAAAAGAAGCAGAAAAGGATTTTGGAAGTAAGGGCTTCTGATAATGGCAAAACACTGGTTTATAAATCCAGAACTTCACTGATTCTTACATGGAATAAATGCCAAGTAAACTACATCTATCAAATGTATAATCAAGTCACTGAAGTGAAAGATATAGAAGAGAATCTTGAAAGCAGCCAGCAGGGAGAATATGAATGATGATTTATCAGGAACAATAGAAGCTGGAATGACACCAAGTGTTTGAACAAAAAGGGGTAACTTAGATTTTTATATTAGGTAAAAAATATACTTTAAAAAGCAAGGTTATGCCAAGTTTGAGCTCAGATGGAGTCAGGAGGGCTAGACTTATCCTCTAGTTTGAAACAGTTAAAAAAAAAAAACACAAAACATGAAAACAGTTTTCAAGACAGTAGATACTGGGCAATTAATAACAGGAATATTGGAAGGTGAAAATTAAATGAGAAAAACCCTATAGTTGCTACAGCTTTCTGTCTAGAGATTGTTCCCAAGCTATAGTGCAGGCAGGGAGAACCCTTGTAGAATTCTGCAGACTCTCTGAGTTGAGGAGACAAAGCTTAGAGTGTGTAAAAGGGAAGGAAGCTAAAGTTCATAGCACTTTTCTCCTCTACATGAGAAAGCTACATGAAGAGAGAGCTACATAGAGTCGCCGTATAGTCTTATGCTAACTATGGATTATTGCGTGTGTATAAAAAGATGCCCACGGTTAAGGAAAGAACCACCTGAAAGGAAAAGAAGAACAATTCTCAGAGCTCACACAGGACCAGTAATAGTTCTTATCACCACCTGCAAGAGTGGTCAACATCATAATTCATAGAACAACAAGTTGAGTACTTAGAAGGGTTTTGACTCAACAGTGGGATAAAATGAGCTCTGATGTAAATGCTGCTTTGGTGCCACCTAACAGAGTTTAAAGACAAAATCAGAAAGGATCAAACTCTTTCCAAGTAACTTAACAGAAGTCTAAAACAAAGTGGGAATACAAAAGTATCCAGCATCTAATAAGAGAAAATTCACAATGTCCGGCATCCAATTAAAAATTACCAGACATATAAAGAAGCAATGA
This sequence comes from Cynopterus sphinx, assembly GCA_030015415.1. Classification (NCBI taxonomy): domain Eukaryota; kingdom Metazoa; phylum Chordata; class Mammalia; order Chiroptera; family Pteropodidae; genus Cynopterus; species Cynopterus sphinx. The sequence continues at coordinate 148,952,289 of CM057380.1, read as the reverse complement.
AATAAGACCCATAATAAAGAAAAAAATCACTCATAACTGACTTAGAATCTATGAAGATGATTAATAAATAAAACATGAAGACAGATATTTTAAAGGAATTCCATATGATAGGTAAAGCCGAAGGAATACTGAGACATAAAAAATAATTTTGAAAAATCAAGTGAAACTTTTCAAGATGAAAACTCTAGAGTTTGAGATAAAAAATACAATGGAAGAGATTAAAACAGATTAGAAAGTGTAGAAGGAAAGATTAGTGAACTTGAAAACAGAAACTATCCAAAATGAAATACAGAGAAAAAGACTGAATAAACATTAAGAGTATCAATGAGCTTAGGCAAACTTCAAATGTCCAAAAACAAGAAATTGAAGTTTTCCAAAGCCAGAAGGTAGGAGGGACAGGAAAAAAAAAAAAAAAAAAGAAGTAACGATTGCAAAAATTTTATCAAATTAAAAAAAAGCTTTGATCCCACAGTTTCAAGAAGCTCAGCAAACACTAAGAACAAGACAAAAAAGAAAACCACACAAATGGCATGTCATAACCAAACAGCTTAATGCCAGTGAATAGATTCCCACTATGGGAATTGATTCCAGTAGAAGTAGATGATTCTAGTTTTTTCCTTTACATTTTCAGAACCAATATCATTGTGCTCCCTCAGAGATACCAGCATCAACTGTCCAGAATCCTTACTTTAGGGGTCTCTGTTCCAGATCTACAGGGTATCTCCTTTGTGTTCCTCACACATTAGCACCAAATCCAAACAGTGCCTCCTCCAAATGGTCTGTGTCCGAGCTTCGTAGGGCCCTTCCTTCAAGCTTCCAAATACTGATAAAACCCAACTCTTCCTCTTGCTCCCCCTAGCACAAGGGGTGGAAGCACCTTACTATTATTATTACCTCTGTGATGTCTCACAGTTCTCTTTTTGCCTGTTTACCAATTATTTACATTAAATGCTGTTTAAATAACAGAGAAAGATGATTGCTTCTTGTTAGGTAAAAGCATACTTTAAAAAAATTATTATATGAAATTTCAAATATTATAGAAGAGCAGGTATACAGGCTAAGTAGCCACCAGAGTTGAAATGGGTCGGTTATTGAGCTTTTCTCTGTTTCAAATCCACCCCTTTATTCTCATCTTTGTGATGTGATGTGCAGCTTTGCCCAGTGTGTGCCTGCAGAGTCGGCCCAAAGTGTGTGACAGAAAGATAGGAAGATAGAGGGAGACAAGAGACTTGTTCCCTCCGTTTTAGTTCCTGTCAACATCACCCAAACAATGGTTCTTCACTCTCTAAGTAGCAACTGATTCCCAGTAGGTTCTAGTTACCAGTTTGTTTGGTTTTCCTCAGGCTCCCTGAAGCAGCCTAATTGTGCCCTCTCAGAAATTTAAGTACCAGCTGGCTGGCATGCTCTCCCAAGAGGTCTGAATCTCAGCGCCATGGAGCTGCTGAACCACTCTCTCAGCTGAATTCTTTTCTAAATTCCTGAGGCAACGGCACCAGTTAGGCTGTCCCCTTTCAGGGGCTTATTCACCAGCTGTGGGGTCTTTCCTCCAAACTTCTCAGGTACCAGTGACCAAGTTCCTCAGATGTCAGGAACCAAGCTCTGTAGTGCCTCTTCCTCAAGATTCTAAATTCCACTAATCCCAACTCTTCTTTGTCCCCACATCCCTGAGGGAGGTAACTGCTTCCTGCAATTACTATCCCTGTGATATTTTGCTTTGGAATTTTATGGCATAAAGATATACTTATAAATTATACTAATTTTTAAAATATCAGATATACTACGTGACATTCAGGCTTTTTAACCTTTTATTTTACTTTGTCTTATGCCCGCATTTTTAGGGATTTTTAATAAAGGCTAAGTTATAAATGTGTATCAATATTTAAGAAATAGGAAAAGATATACAATAATTCTTTATTATTCTCATTTTGCTTCACTTTGTCCAAGGGGCAATGTTATAGAGAGATTGAGTAATGGAAGATGCGAGACTCCCATCTCTCTCACGATTTCAGAAAAATTTCCTCATCGATAAACTATAATTACAGAGTTATTACAGATATCTAATAAAGCATTTCTGTGGAAGCACTTAGTAATCATAAGGGCTGTGTAAATTTGTTTTTACTACTGTGACCAACTGTAACTAGACAACAAGAAAAGATGAAATAAGAAAGATGGAAATAAGAGAAATGACTGAAGAAAGTATTCTAGAGTGGCTTCTACACACTCAAAAATACAATGGAAATTAGTTAAAAAAAAAAAAAAGAGTGGGACTCTTTTTCCCATTCCACTCAACCTTGATTCCCAGGCTAAATATCAAAGATCCCTTTGCCAATGAGTCAGGAGCCATTTATTAACATATAGCAAATACTGTTTATTGCAGACTTTCCAGCTTACGCATGTGAAAAAAAGGCACTATGAAAATTAATGGATCTAGATAATCTCTCTAAATGGATTTATGTTAAAATATACAACATTCTTACATTACATCTGTTTTATATATGTGAAATAATATAACATTTAATGACAAAAATCATATTTCCAAAAATAACATTTGTCGAAGGTTAAGTATCTTTCTTTTCTATATCTAGAATCTTTCACAGGATTAACATATGTGTAAATTACATGTTTCTTATTACCAGAAAAACTTGATACAGATAAAACACATAAAATGGCCCCAATTTCATTTTAACAACTCATATCAATATTCAGAACTGAGACCTTCATTAGGCAAAATACTGTAACTCACACCACTGTAGGCTAGCTACTTCCTGTGACAGACTGAATATATATGACCTCTTTTCCACTTGTGCTTTCTCACATATAAGAACACAGAATAGATAATAAGCAGAATATAAACTAAATCAAAATACAAGCTATACAAAGAATTGTAATCAACAGAGCCATGACAAATAAAATGTCTGGGAATACTCTATAGGTTTATATTTGCATGTCCAAGGCATTGTTGTATTTTACAGCTCATTAAATGTCTTGATTTTTTAAAAAATTGTTGGCATCAAGAACTTTAAATAATTTGAAATATTCTATCATTGAGCATGTCAAAAAAGATATCTAAGTAAGCAGAGGCTAACCTAAAGTAATTCATCAATACCCTGCTTGGCAGACATCACAGTCACAGACAAAACTGAAACTGTTTAGATTTTGAATCATGGGCAATATCTTTATTTGTTGCAATAAATAAATTCACCACTGTCAAAAAAAAAAATGCCTGTTTATACACTGAATTTAGAATGAAATAATCTAGTAAGGGAAACCTCACCTTGGTAAAGTAAACAAAATATTTCTCAAGGTCAAAAAATTCTATTTAAAAATTCTCAGTTTTAGTAAAAATAAAGGGCCCAGGAGCAAGTCCTCTGTTTACTTACGTTTGCATTATTACTGTATGGCGATAAATTAAGTTTACCAAGAGATAAGAATCTGACATTCCCCCTTCATGGCTTCTTAAAACAAAGCATGTTAGAATAATGCCAAACGTTTAAATGGAGTTTAAAAACAAGCATATAAAGAAATTAGTGACTGCTTCCCTCATCAAAAGATTCCACTCCCGAATCACTGGCAGCAGCACTGATTTTTTCCTGTCGTCTTCGCATGATTTCTTGTAACTCGGAGCTGCCACTGATGTCCTGAAAAATAAACATGGTTCAGACAAGATGGTTACAGTTTTGTGCAGGCTGCAGGTCACTTAATCAAATGGCTCAGGGTAAACGTCCTTTGTGGTTTTCTTCTAATATCTCTCAGGGCAAAACCGAAGGGCCCTTCATATGAGTGATGCTTCTGGACTTCAAAACATATCACGTTAATAATTTTTTCATTTATAAAAGTGTCTTAGGGCGATTCAATCAACTTCGCTTGAATATTTTGAAGATAAATCAATAATGCATGTGGACTGCTCTAGATTCCCTGGGAGCAAGAGGGTATGCACACGATAAGCATAATAAGATGGGAAATAATCAAAGAACCCTCTTTAGCTCAAGCAAGATACTTCTCTCTCTTTAGGCGATTCTCAACTCTCAACCAGGCCCAAAGACTGGGCTCAGAATACACTGTTTCCCTCCATACTGTTCTGACCCTGTGACATCACGTCAGCTTCTCTCCTTTCCAAGCCTTCCTACGATCCTTATGCATGCCCTCCCACCCCCCACCATTTTGCTCTTGTCAATGGAAGTTTCTGGCAACGTGGGTGAGTAATCTAAAACTAGATGAACTAGATGTAAGGGAAGGGTGTAGTGGCTGAGGAAGATGAAGAACTTCAGGCACTGGTTGGTCTCTGCTTCAATTCACAGCCTGAGGAACAGGAGCCAGTAGGAAGTGGGCAATGAGGGCAAATAACAAAGATAGGGAGTCTGGACTGAAGAAGTTCATCAATGTTAGAACGGATATGAACTTTCTACCATACCCTTAAAAAGTAATTTATACACCCTCAATAAAATCAGAATGTATTACAGTGGTAACAAAACTGTCTCAGAAAAGATATAATCCTTATTCATATTCAGTATGCAGAAAGCCTAACAGAACCCTCAAGATAAATGTCGTAGGGAAAATTTCCAAGGGAAATAGACTTGCTCCCAACTGAGAATAGTCATAGGGTTGTATGCATGAAGCTATTTCACTCTGGGCTATTTAACTATTGAATTTATATAATATACCTGCCAGAGATAATTATGTATCAATTTCACACCAAAGCCTATATCCTTTCATTTGAGTCCAAGCATAATTTTCATGAAAGCTATTAAGAGCTGTGAGATGTAACAGTTGGAAACTACTACCTTTACAAAGCCCATTTTAAGTAGAGTAGGATATTGGAAGCTTAAGTATATCCAATCTAGAAAACATTTATTCTCCTGATTCCATACAGATAGCTACAATTAAATAATTACTCTTCAGGGCTCCCTATTTTCATGATCCCTACTTAATATTTTCCCTCTGATTACTTAGATGTATAACCACACCTAAGATATATGGCTAGGGTTTTAAGACCCTATAACCTCTAACCTACTAGAATATCCAAATTAAATATTAAAGACAGGTAAAAGAGTTCTGACTTCTTAAGGCATTTACTCAGAAGTATATGTTCACCACTGTATCATTATTAAAATTCCTACAGAAGTAGCTAATGCATACAAAATGCAAATATTAGGCTTTTCATTAAATGTCCAAAAGTATATGATGAAGCTTCATGTTACATGAGTGTTTATAACAAATTAATCTCCCTGTGAATGGTCATTTCAGAGCTTTCAATTTGCAGCCCACACTCTTGACAATGCAGAATGATGCCTTAGGCTGACAAGTCATACCTCTAATGCAGCTTTCTGTACGGTGATTTGGTTAAAGACTCTTGCCCCTTCAGGACACACAGTCTTCAGTTCATCTTTATTCAGAGAGAAAAGTTGTGCACCATTTAATACTCCAAGACTATTGACAGTCCTAAAAAAACAAAAGCAGGAAACAGAAATAAAAATATTGTCAAGGAGAAAGGAGAAAAATTCCTGGACCTACTATAACCTCTCCTTTCTAAGTGTTCCTTATACTGGAACTCATAAATGGAACTACAGTGCCTAGTCAGGACAATGACAAGGGACACTGATCGTGAAATATCAAAAAAGAGCCAAGTCCTTGAAATTTGGTGTTTCATAAGGGAAACAGTTAACTTTCTAGTAACCAGTTAATTAACTAGTGCATCTCATTTTTCGTTCATGCTGGTGAATTTGTAACATTCAAGTTCTCCTGAATATGTATTATTCCAACAGTTCACTGTATCAAATACATGTAAACTGTTAACAAACCTTAAGATTATAGATAAATAGAAACTTTACCATGAGTTTATTAAAGGAAAAACCCTATTAGATTACAATCTATGACAGGTCATGTTATCTGTTTTTTATTTGCCTGGAATCTATATCCTGCAGCACAAGGAAAGATTCTGCTATATGTCCTATAAGGTCTGGGGAGTCTAGCTAAGACCATAGCCCTACCATATATAATCTGAGGAGGGAGAAGAAAAAGCTACCAGCCTCAAAGCTGCTGACAGTTTGCTAAAGGGATCAACGATAAACAGACATTACTATCAAGAAAATGAGGTGCCATCAAATAATAGTTATTTCAGCTTCTTCCACTTCTTTTTTAGCCATAAAGGGCTAAAGTCATTTCCCAAGCATGAAACAAATGCAGTTTAGGCTCTCACATTTTTAAAGAGTCATCTGTGACATCTTAGTGACCAAACTGAAAACAATGCATGTTTAGCATACGAAATTGTAAAGGATTCCCAGAGAGGCTTACATCGGATTGAACCCCTTTGACTGTAACCATGTCTTTACATCCTCTGGAGTGGAGTCGTAAGTGATGTTGACAACTGGCACGTTCTGCCGTGGCACGTGGAACTTCTTCTGGGCTGCACTCCGACCAATGGTCAACCTGTGGATGAGCTCATCCTGCACCTCTTCCATCTGAGATTTCCTTCCTAGAGACCAACAAGGAGTAGGTTATTGTTAAAAACTCCTAATATACGTCTCTCTTTAAAACCCAAAGCCAAAAATCCTTTGACCCCATAGTATAATCTAGTGTTCCTTCCATCTTTCCTCACTTCCATCCTCACTCGGTGTAAATTCCATGGTCAATTATTAAAATCACTCCCTAGCGCTTTTCCTCTCTCTTCATTGTACTCGTTTGGCAAATCCTCAATGGTTGTTGAATCTAACTTTCTGCTCATTCTGTGCCTGCACCTGCATGCTGAGGATAACACAACAATGCTGGATAATCTCATGTTATATTCATGAATATAAACCTCAACTGGGCAATTAAAGCTCCCTGACAATTATGCATACTACATTTCCTTAGGCTAGTAGTTTCAACTGGGGAAAATTTTGACCCCAGGGGACATCTAGTAATGGCTGGAGACACTTTTGGATTCATCTTTGGGGTCAAGAGGGGAAAGGATACTGCTATTACATAGTGGGCAGACGCCTGGGATGCACAAAACACTCTGCCATGCACAGGCCATTCTCCTGAAAGAGAATTATCTAGCCCAAATATCAATAAAGCTCAGGTGAAGAATTCTTGTACTAAACCTAGACGATATAATTGCCTACTGTTAGATAAGTATGGAGTATCTTCTTCCTGTGCAAACCTCTAGCACCTATGCCACTATCCTTACCCTGAGCTGATGATCTCACTTTCTTAATTTCTTAAAAAATAATAAAGAAGTTAGAAGAGAACCTCCCTAAGTTCCTCTAGCAATTCTTGCCTACCAGCACTTTCCCTATACACATTACCTTCTTTCCTTTCTACTAAGTTATAGATGAACTGTTCTCATGCTCCTAAGGCCAACCCCTCTACGTGTGTGTGCATGAGTCCTCATGTCCTCTATTTAAATATTTTGGTAGTAATTTTTCTCCTACTTATCCTACATTAGTAATTTTCCTCTTTTACTGAATCATTTCATCAGCATACAAACATGTTATTATTTTGTTATTATTTCTTTTACCTTTAAATAAGCCCTTTTTTGACCTCACATCTCTTCCTAGCTACAGTCCATTTCTCTGCTCCCCTTTTAGCAAAATTGTGAAAAGCCATCTCTGCTAGCTGACTCCAGTTCCTATTAATTTCATTGCAATTAGGCTTTTGTCCTTCTCCTGCCACTACATTTTGCTAAACTCTAATGGTCAGTTCCCAATCCTTGTCTCATTTAACTTATCAGCAATATTCAAAGGTGATCCCTCCTTGAAACACTTCCTACTAGTAATCTTCAGGATACCATTCTTTCTTGATTTTCTTTCTGTCTCCCTGGCCTTTCCTTCTCAGAATCCTTTTCTGAAGATTCTCATCTTACCAGCTAAGTAACATTAAAGTATTCCAAGGCACAATCCTTAGACTTCTCTGCTTGGAGTTACCCCATCAATGATCGCTGTGACTGGTCTCAGGGCTTTAAATGACACTTAAAAACCAAAATAATTTCCCCAGTTCAGACTGTTCCTCAGAATTTTACATCCACATATGCCAACTGTCTACTTGATGTAGTCATTTAGATGCCTATTAGATACCTCATATACAACATGTCCAAATATATACTGCTTATCTTCTTCCTAAAGGTTGCTTTGATGCAAGACTTCCCAACTTAGTTAATAATAATCCTTTTTCCAGTTCTTTTGGTAAAATACCATGGAGCTATGCTGAGTCCCCTCTGTCTTTGATTACTTCTGATCCATCAGCAAGTCCTGTTACTCTTACCATCAAAATACACCAAAAATCTTCCCACCCCACTCCATTTTTATTGTTACCTGCTTGGTCTAAGTCACCAAGTACTTACTGGGCTGCCTGCTTCTCCTCTCCACCACCCCACCCTTTCCTCTTCATTTTTTTCACACAACAGCTAAGACAATCCTTTTAAAATGTAAGTCAGATATTGTAACTCTTCTGCTGCTCCAAACCTTCCCACATGATCTAAATTACTTCTAGGAATAGGCCGTAGGTGGCCTCCCCCTTTTTGAGGCAACTCCACTGCTCTCCTCCCAAATCCCTCTATTCTAGCTCACAATGGCTTCCTTGGTGCTCTTCAAATTTAAGAGCCTTTGCCTGGCATGCTTTCCTCCTACATATCCACGTGGTCACTCTTCCCCTCCTTAGATATCCCCTATTTAAAACTGCAAACCCCCTCCCCAATAGCACTCCCTATCCACAGGCTTTATTTTCCTCCATTCTACTTAGCACCTTCTAACATTTGTTATCAACTCTGTTATTTACCTATCTATTTCCTTTCATTAAATTATATGCCTTAGGGGAAAAGGCAGTTTTGCCTGTTTTGTTTGCTTTACCTGAAACACCTGGAACCATTATAGGGATCCAATAAACAATCACTGAATAACTGAATGAAGGAGGCATTCTGCTGACTTTTTCACTGAGAGACTTTAAAAACTATCAAGTACAAACTCCAAAAATCACATTGTTAATGAGTAGCAGAATTTATCCAGAATTGCTCTTTTTGACTTTGAGCTTATGGCTGTTTTATGGCCAAGATCATTGAACCTCTTTAACTTATCTAATATCCCTCTCCCTTAAATATTTTATGCTTATTAAAATACACACACACACACACACAAATATACATTATTTGTGTATCACCTTCAAGGATTAAGTACAAAAAACCGATTAATAGTAATCTACTTAACTAATCAACTTGTCAAATGGCAATGACCTGGTCACTGAGAAAGCTTTTTGTGACTATTCTATAATTTTTGTTTTCAGGGAGAGTTTTAGAAAGTGTTTGATGTCCCTGGACAATAAGTGAAAGTGTGAAATAATGGTGTAGTGTTCTTTCAAGTCTACTTTTTTTTTTTAATGCTTCAGCTATTCAGGAAACCTTTGAAGAAAAAGTCAAAAGAAACATCAATAAGAGAAAGAAAGGGAAGAAGAATGAAGAGACTAGCAGAGTGATTGTTTCAAAATTGTTATATAAGTAAGATACTACATGTGTTTCATTGGTTAACTCTTTTAAATCACTACATCATACTGCCATACAGCACATAAGTACACCTCAAAGGAATAAAAAAGAAAAATTATCACCACACTAAAAGATTTATTTTATCTACCAACTCGGCCACTACATGCTCGTCTACAGTGTATGTCTTCCAGGGAGCACAAAAACCTCTCATAATGTGCTCCTGGCTTTTGGTTTCCCTTTGCAATGTTCCAGTACACAACAACAAACCAGACTAACTTCATCCCTCTTTCTAAAATAACACTTCTGATTACAAAGGATTAAAGTCAAACAATAAGGTCTAACATTTCAAAGGACATAGAAGAAATGCAAGATGACTGAAGCATTGATATCTTCAAAAGTGATAAGAGGAGAACTTTTTTGAACTCTGCAATAAATCAATCCGAATAACTTAGATGACACATGGCTCCAAGCAGCTCGTTTGAATAGACAACCACAGTTACACTTCAGCAAAAGGAGTTTGGCTCTCGCTACTTGTTACATTTTAAAAGCAGGTCTGTTGATTTTTTTCCCTTGTTCATGGCTATTTGGCAATATTTTTATGAGCATTCACTTTATAGCTCCTTCCATTTTATTTTTATTACAAATCTAGCTAGTAAATAGAGAATACATGTAGCAAATAGGCATATTTTGAGAGAGAGCTGGTTACCAATAAATAAATGTCTATCTGATTCTATAAGACTGTTGAGAAGCCCCAACATTTATTGGTATATAAATGCTCAAGAAAAAGCTAACAAAAATATTTGTTTTATAAAAAAGAAATATATTTAATGTCAAACCATACTTTTGAGGTACCTTCAAAAGGAACTTTATATAAGTAAATGTGAAGTTTTATTATTTTAAGGAAACAAGTACATGTGTTAATTGTGGAAGACATGTTATGTTTTATACATCAATGTCACCTTTTTATTTGTGAAAAACAGACTTAAAATTGATGAGTCACAATTATCAGGAGAGGCCTCTATCTTTAAAGTATTCTAACAATGCATCTTTCCCATTAGGTTATTCTTAGTTTCTCGGACTAGGACAAAGAACAAACTGTCCCAACCCACAGACTGTTCCCAGTGGGGACTGGGTGCTCATGAACTCTGATCCTGGGCCTGGAAAAAGAGTGCCACATGTCAAAGATAACAAAGGGAAATGCTATAAATTTGTGGTAAGAATGAAGGGAGAACAGTCATTTGTAACAGGAAATTTTCCTTAGGGAAATCAATAAAAAACATAGAACTTTCTCATCTCAAAACTATGTCTTTGGTGTCACTGAAAATACATGTCTTTAAAAAAATACACAATTAAAAAAAATTAATAGCATATTACATTTATATACACACATATCTTCATACAAACACAGACACACATACAGTTGTTTTTGCTGCACAGAAAGAGTTCACTGTTTTTCCAAAACCTAATTTTTCCATTAGTTTGGTGGTAAGGTCAAGATATAGAGAAGGAGGTGACTTTTAAATTGGCTACATTTTGGGAGATAGTAATGTATAAAAGTAGGTTTATGCTTCATGAATTTAACCAGATTTTCTAAAGCAAAAGTTTTAGTGTTTTCTTTTTTAATTTTTTAATTTATCAGGAATGGCCACAACTGAATAGCCATGGCTATGATTTACTGAGATAAGAAAAACAGTAGGGTAAAATGGGAGGGAAGAATTTAATAATTTGGTTTTGAATTTGAATTTAAGGATTAAATTTCAGCTATAATGTTAATAGTTCAATACATGTATCTGGATGTCAGATGAGATTTGATAGGAAGACAAATTTGGGAGTTATTCCTTTTCTGTCTATATAGATGGTATTTAAAGGTATGGAGTCTATGGCCACGCCACCCTGAATGTGCCTGATCTCATCTGATCTCAGAAGTTTAGTAGGGTTGGGCCTGGTTAGTACTTAGATAGGAGACCACTGAAGAACATCACATTCTGTAGGCATTAAATAAAATAAATAAATAATAAAAAATAAAGGTATGGAAATAGACTGTTCATCTACAATGCTTATGCTTATGGAGAAAAGAATCCAGAAAAGAACTGAGCCCTAGGAAAGGTCATACTGAGAGAATGAAAGATATTCCTTATACACACAAGCACAAAGAAACTCTTTACATACTTTTGTCACACTGAGGAATTATCTTCCCAGCTCTAGTTTTCCAGTAATTTTTTTATATCAAGTATAGGTAAAGCAAGGTAATTTTATAATACTAAAAAACATAGTTTGAAGATTAAACAGACCAGTCATATACCAGAAGGTAAAACAAAATACAAATTATCTTAGAATTACCTTTGGCTTTCAAATTACCCTGTTCCCAGTCCCAATGAGGATAATCCAAAGTGGGCCATGGGGTCTCTTCATTTATTTAAATCTGGTTCTCATAGAAATCATTCATATGAAAAATGAAATTTAAATTTATGAAAAAATAAAGTTGACGTCTCACATGAAATCTGAATTTGGAGGGAAAATTTGAAACTGCTATTGTCAAGTTGTTTATATTAACCTAGTGTCCTTGTATATATAAACATCAGTGGTGCTGGGGCTGAAAACCTAACTGACTTTGACCCATAAGACATATTGTGTCAGTCAGCAAATATCTACTGCTATCATCAACAGCATCACCACTGACACTTTGGGCCAGGTAGTTCTGTTGGGAGTGGAGGTTGGGTGTCCTATTCATTGTAGGACATTGCTAAACCTTCTTAGATTCTACCTATTAGATTCCAGAAACATCCACCCAATAACTGCAGTCAAAACATGTCTCCAGACAATACCAAATATCCCCAGGGGAAGCGAGTAACATCATCCCTGGCTGAGAACAACTGATCTAAATGTTTTATATGCATTATCTCACTGAATCCTCACAATTATTGTATGAAGTAGATATAATTATTTGCCCTCCCCACCCCATGTTTCAGATACTGAAATATAGAGAGGATTATTAAATTGTTCAAAATCACACAGCCAGTAAGTGATGTTTCACTATACACACTCAAGTATGTGTATATACTCTGGCTCCAGAGTCTTCACAGTAGATTGGACTATGTGTAGAAATACACATATTAGAGAACAGAAAGAACTTCCTGTTTCTCAGAATTACATGGAGGATGAGAAATTAAGTGAAAATCTTTGCAATCTATCAAGTACAGTGCAAATATAAAGGACTATTATTTATATTTAGTTTACATTTGAATATATTTAATACTAGTAAAACGAATAACAAACAATATTTCAATTGGCAGTGCTTTTAATTTGCTTTTAATTTTTGCCTCCCTGGGGAACTTACGGTCCACTGGAAGTTGTTTGTGTCTCTGGCTATCTCGCACAGTACTACCACCACTGTCACTGGAGTTGCTGTTCTGACGGGTGACATTTGCTGGGACCTTTGACACAGGAACAGGTGCTGGAATAGAAGGTGGAAGAGGGACAGGAACAGGAGCTGGTGTTGGAGGAGGTGACGGAGCAGAAGGAGGATCAGTTGATCTTGGACCGTACTCCATCCTTTGTTTCTATAAAAATATGAACAATTAATTTGAAATTATAAAAATATAAACCTAGCCTAGGAAAACAAATTATACTTGGACAGGACATTTTTGGCATAATATTTATTTGTTAACTTCAAATTCATAGCAAATTTAAGTATATGTGTGTTCATATACACACACATATATGCACATCTCCCATTCTACCTGCTATAATAATCATTCAAAATCATCTTTTAAATACTCTACATATTTGTTCAAAATCCAAATGTAAATTAAGCACAAATAGAAAATAGTATCATTAGTAATAGTAACAAATGTCAAAAAAATTAAATTTGAACTTGGAATCATACACAACTAGGGTGGGTCTAAAGATTTTTGGTTATTTTATAATTTCCATTAATAAAAACTTCTAATTGCACTGGAAGTCTAAATATCAATAACACAAAGCATTACTTACTCCTTATTTTAAATGTGTGTTATATTAAAAAAAATTTAATTGTTTCCAAGTAATTTGTTAAGAAGAGCAATATTTCAGTAGATAAAAGGACCAGGTTTTAAAGTAAACAGTAATTTTAAAATGCTGTTAATTTATTCCAGTCATAACCCTTTGTACCATCATCTTAATGCTAATTTATTAAAATTAGAAATTTTCCTTGTTAAAATGGGAATGTTGTGAGATGGATGGATGGTGGTAAGGGAAATAGTAGGGTCTAATTCAATGATTATGACTGCAACTCACAAAAGTATATTAGAAAAAAGGCCATGTGGGATTTGTATTAAAAAACATAAATGTAACTGAATACACAATAACTTTCAATAACTTTTCAATCATGATTGTTAAGGCTATTAGAAAACAGTCCAGGTATATTCAATATGAAACCACATACAATAGTTAAAACTTTAAACAAAATAATTTTAATAAGTAGATAACTACATTATAACAAGTTCCAAATTCTCAAAAGGCACCTTTTTTTTGGTAGAATCAAAGAATTTAGGTAAAGTTTAGATAGTACAATTGCAGTTTTGATTATTTTAAAATCTAGGATTATCAGATAAAATGTAAAAAGCAGGCCTTTTGGTAATCTGGTCCTTTGGTTCAACAGTATTCACTTTCAATTTTTAAATTGGCCCAAATATAAGGTAATACTGATTTTAAAAGAGGCCTCCCCAATTTCCACAGAGATCAAAAACATGAAAATACAAACCACACATACATACCACTTTTTAATTCAATCATTATTCAAAAAACAACACACCAACCATCATCATAGTTGCCTACACAGCAAATGAGTAACACCTGTGGAAACCAGCATGGGAGGGCACCCTGGTTGTTTTCCGCTGTCTCTTTAAAAGCTACCACTCACCAACCAGTGGGTGGAGAAGGAGGAAGGACATAAAGCAAGGATGAAAGTAGAACTGACAGAAGTGTTTCTAATGGTGCTAGATAGTGGAAGAAGGGGTATAGAAGGGCGAAGGAAAGAGGCAGGCAGGAAGGGAAGGAACAGGGGGCTGAGATTCATGGAGCAAGCCATGGAGTTAGATGGGAGAGAAACGGAAATTGTTGACCCTCTTAGCATCCAAGACCTAGAAATAGTTCTAATATATTAAATATGTTTATTTATTTAATTATTATTATTGTTTTTATTATTGTTATTCATCACAAAACAATGTTCCTATATTTGGGCCAATAAAATATTTAAAGAAATCAAAATACAGCAAACATCACCAAAATGTAATACTTAGCACACACCAAAGTCACGTGATCAAAATATATGCAATGTTCCCTTGCCAGAAATGGCCTTTAGACAACTGTATGAAGGCTTAGTAAATTCTCACTTTGGGATTTCAAAAGTTTAAGAGTTTATACTGCTGTTTTTAAAGCTTAAACAAACAAACAAAATGCTATCAGTGCTGCATTATACGATATGATTCATATCTTCTGCTTTCATAAAACCAAACACAGCTAGGGTTTCGCTATCCATCCAATAATACTGTGACAAACTGAATACACTGCGTATTACTGTCCTAATCAAGCCTGAAGACAGGCTTGCCAGATATTCTGGGTCTCATTTCATTCTTCAGTCATTGCTATTTAATGCAACTTTATCGGTATAACCTAACAATAGGCTTAAAAATTTATATATGTATATTTGATTAAAGTAGAGAAACCATATGAAAAATTTTCTTAAATTATGCCATAAATTTCATTTACTTGCATATTTTCTCTTATCTCAATCCTTCCTGCCTGCCTCATGCTTCCAATCCCTGGAATGTAAAGGGGGAAAGGTGCCTTTTTCAAATTATTACACTCTCTTCTGAAATGGCAAGCAAGTCAACTTTCATTTGGAAATTGATTTGTCATTTTTGGTGTGGGGGAAACAGAATCAGTATTGACTCTTGAACTCACTTTCCTATCTCCCTCCCTATCTTCCCCGCTCCATGTTACCTACCACTCAAGGTATTGCTCTTCCCTTTAGCACTTCTGTCCCTTGGTGATTTTTGGTTGGAGGTAAGAACTGATGACTCCAATGTACACTCAACTTTTGGAAAGTTTTGGAGAGTAGAACTGCACCCTGAAATTTCTTCTGAACCAAGGGTGCTGAAGCTTCAAAGTCAATAAAGAAATTTTGACCAGTTTGTCCCAGTTTGCCTAGGACTTTTTCAGTATTAGCTCTGAAAGGCCCATATTCCTATAAACACCTCAGTTGTGAGCAAACTGAAATGGCTGATCACTCTGGTGTGAATCTATTTTCATACCTAACTCTTGCCTTTTATCTCCCACAAATATATTTAAAGTTCTGCTTAAAACAAAATCTATCTTTTTCTCTTTTCTTTCTCCAAAAGAGGTCAGAATTACTAGAATCCATGGAAAATTTACTTTTCTATTGATAATTACGTTAGAATGAGTCATTTTTCTTTAGCTACTAAAGCTGAGTAGAAATTCTCCGGGATTAAATAAAGTTATTTAGAGATAAGCTCCTGATTCACGCAAGACACCGTTTCACAGGGGAAATTATGCAAGAAAGCCTAATAAAACTATTAAAACTGAACTGTTCTTAAAATTTTAACCTATACACTTTTCTTCTAAATTTGATCTCTTTAGGGCTCTGGAGAAAACTAGGCACCGCTGGAACATTTGGAGGGTGTTAAGTCCAGAGACTGAATTTAAAAAATTATATTAAAA
Organism: Cynopterus sphinx; assembly: GCA_030015415.1. Classification (NCBI taxonomy): domain Eukaryota; kingdom Metazoa; phylum Chordata; class Mammalia; order Chiroptera; family Pteropodidae; genus Cynopterus; species Cynopterus sphinx. The sequence goes on along the minus strand of CM057380.1, from coordinate 148,936,121 downwards.
AGAAATGTCATGAGGAACAAATGTGGGTTACCTCTGACAGCTCGCCAAGTAATTGCTATTAGAGAAATGGAGCAAATCACATCAAATGAGAAAATTAACACAGGAGATGAAACTAAAATAATATCAATTATAATTCACATCAAATATCAGAAAATGTGAGCAAATTAATTTTGACAGTAAAATTACCTGCCCACAAATCAAACAGTGAAGGAGCTTATAAATATATAATTATTTTCCAGCACTCTTATCTAGCCATGGAAAACTAATTATGTACTCACATGACTGTAAACAGTATAGGCATTTCAATAACTATTTGTGTATTAGAGTACTGTGTTTTTAAAATATTAAGATATAGGCTAATCTTATTCTTATTGCTTATAAAGAATATACTTAGAGTACATTAAATGTAAGACTAATTCTTTAAGGTTGAGTTTACAAAAGGAAATATATATCGTGGTATGTTTTTTTGATGTTTAGTTTTGAATTTGTAAGCAGTTTAAACAGGAAATTTTGTAATTTTGCACAAATATACACGTAGGGCAATAATTTATAAACATATGTGTGTATGTGTGTCTATCTATCTATCTATCTATCTATCTATCATCTATCTATCTATCATCTATTGGAAGATAATTTATTTGAGAAAATGTCAACATGTGAGGCAGAAAAGAGTGACCATCCTTGTCTAAGGGCCGTAGCTCTAATAGATGAATAAAGTGTTTTGAACTTAAGCTTTTAAAAATAAATATTATCAGAAAGTTTGTCTGCTGAAATGAATATGAAAATGGTCACTCTCTGTATAGCAGTATCTGAATATCTGGACTGAGCTTGAAAAAGAGCATTAATAACATGGGCTGAAATTAGTAGAGCTAGTGGTTTAGTAGTTACCTGGAAAAAATATTTCCACTTTTAATTTTGGGCTATTTATACATGTATTTAGAAAATAACAAAATTGTATATCTAGATTAGATTGTAGACATCATGAAACTTGATCCCATCCATCTCAAAGCTGAGCAAACTGGAGCACAGAAAAGTAAAATGCTGTCTTTAAGGTCACACAGGTAGTTAGTGGCAGAACCAGAACTAGAATTCTCGTCTACCAAAATCTAGATTAGGGCTTTTCCCACAGTATCATGATATCTCTTGCTAAGAAACGAAGAAGACAAGAAAATTTCTATTGAATTCACAGGACCATAATAAACAGACATTCATAACTATTTGTATCTTGGTAAGGTCAGAATATTTATAATAATAATAGACTTAATAACTCATATAAATGCAAGATTTCTTTAGCCAAGTGTCTGAGAATATTGGAAATAATAGAGGGGGAGGTTTGGTTTCTGCTCTTCACAAACAGCATGACACTCTATACAAGCAAAAGGGTAATTCTAGCAGATGAACAGGTCTGGGAATCAAATAAAAAAAAAAAAACATGGGAAACTTCATGTGGCAGGTAGATTGCAGGTGAAGAAAAAACACCCTGGATGTTCATCTGTTTCCCAGATAAACTACTACTAAGCCCAAGAAGGCTCTACAACAACATTTTTACCATACTATCTCTTAAGCATTTACTTCCTTTTCCCCGTGGTTTCATTCAGTCCTTTTCTGTGTTCCATATTTTTCATAAATTCTTTGTCATCTCCCTCCCTTTTATTTTTAAAACTTTGCTAAAGCCATGTGAGAAACACATTAGGTGAGAATGGCTGTCTTCACAGAGCTGTTAAAAATCACTCCAAAGGTGAGGATATTAAATAGCCTGGACTCTCAGGGACATCATGTGGCAATTCAACACCTATTCACTACTGGTGCCAGGTACTAGCATCCCTGCCAGCAGATGACAATTTCTAACCAAAAGTGTGAACAATAGGAAAGAGTTGCTCTTGTGCTTTTCTCTCAGGAGATGAAATTATTTATACATATTTCCTCTTTAGAGGAAACATAGGGGTAAGAAAATAAGAGTCATAAATATGTACATTTTTAAAACATTGGGTGATTTACAGATACTACATGTGAATAGTTTACATCAAATTCCCTTATTCCCACTGTATGCAAAATGTCTATGCTCTACAGTAAATTATATAATTTGGATTATTATACTAAATTATAAAAAAAAAATAATTGAAATCCAAGGAATAGATACATTAGGGAAAGATCCAATTCCAAGGATGGTGACTGATGAGGTCAACTTTTAACACAGTACAATGTGTGATAAAGCTATTCTAAGAAAATGTCCCTTTAAGCATTCACACAGTGGAAAACTATATGCCTATACAAAATGAGATGGTAATCTCTTCTAAGCACTATTCCCCATACTAACTGAGTACATCAGAGCATGAGCTGTGGGCAAGTTACTTCTCTGTGCCTTAGTTTCCTCAGATACATAATATGCCTATTTCACAAGGTTGTGGTGGGAATTAAATGAATTAGTATTTGCAAAGTGCTTAAACCATGCCTGATACCTACCATGAGCATTGATCACTGGGATTATTAATGGAGTATAATACCATTGCTATCTGTGAATGTGAAGAAAGCTTAAGCAATGGAATATTAGATATCTTTGTGCAATAAAGTACAGGGATATAAAATGTTTTTTATAAGATGTTTCTTTAAACTTCATAATTTTGATATTATTGAAATGGACAAAGTGTGTTGGCCATTTCTGAGGAGAGTGAGAGTCACCATTCCTAATACACAAGTACAAAGAGAGAAGCAAGCCATAGCAGGTGGTTTAGGGATGAGATTCTGGATGGCAGACTTTCATGGAAGGTCTGCTCAGAGCCAGGCTTTGTCTCCCTCTTTATCAACTATGAGATGCTTGCACTCAGTAAATATTTGTCAAATGAATGAGTAAGATGAATATGACAAAGAATTGCCTTTGATATATTTGTGATCCAATGGAGTTCTATAAGGTTAGGGTGTTAGGATCACTGGGATCTACATAAATGTGGTATCTTTATTGTCATTCTGAAATAGGCTATAGGATTTTTTGTTATATATTTTAGATAAGGATATCTGGTAACACTTGTAGAGATATAAAATGACTGACATGTATTTCTGAGGAATTTTTACTTTACCACCTTAATCTGAGGAATTTTTTCTTTTTTATCGTACTCAATCTAATCAGTGTGTGTGTGTGTGTGTGTGTGTGTGTGTGTGTGTGTGTAATGAAAGCTTTCAGAATAGAAATCCTTTTAAAGTAGTATTTATGCCAGATAGCAGAGGACAGTTTGTCAAGCTGTCAAGCTTGCTTATTAAAATTTTACAAAATTTTTGTGGGTTTGTTGGCTCAGCCCAAAATTTTTCAGAAGGTTTTAAAAAAGTAGATTGTTTTTAATACCTGTTAAAAGCAGGGCCCTCAACCTAAACACACACACACACACACACACACACACACACACACTTCTATACACATTTCCATATATATCACTACATTCGGAATTGCATCCAGAAATTTTCAGTTGACAGTCATATAGTGTTAAAAGTTTAAAAGGAAATAGCTCAAATGAGTAATCCTCACAAGTTTCTATTTACATACAGGAGCAAATCAAACTCCTGAAACAACCAAAAATTTTTTTTAAGTGTGAATACTTAAAAAATTCTTGGTTGTGCCAAAGTTGACAAAACTATAAGATGAAGCTCTGTTCAAGAAAGGAAGGATAGATTTTATATTCTCAAAAAGTACTCTTTCTACCTATGATATGTATTTATGGTTTAGGTTCAATTTTAGACAGAAGCAACCTTTAAACAGAAAAGTCAACTGTGGCTCAAGTCAGGAATCAGAACTGAAGAAAAAGACAAGACTGAACAGTAAACAGGAAAAGTAAGAGAGGTTAAACTCCCTAGGAAATCTCAGGTGGTGGGAAATATTTAGAATTTACATTGTTTGCAAGTTTTAGGTATCTTATGGGAGTTTCCATGCACACAAATAAAAACAAAATTGGATAATTGTTTTTAACACCTAAAATATAAACTCTTGGCTTCTGTTCACAAAATTATATCCTTTGTGAATAGTGTCTCTTACAGTTTATCATGAATTAAATATTAAAAACAGTCCATAGAGCTCAAAGGGGATATACTCCATCACTGTTTTCGGCATATGTTTCAAGCACACACTCTTTAACACTGCATAAGGCATTCAATCAAAACCTCTATAGAAAAGAACATAAAGAATTCGTATTTATAAACCAAACAAAAGCCTATATTAAGTCAGGTAACCGCATCTCAAAATCAGAAAAGTCAGGATGTAGGAAAAAAAAGGCATTATAACAAAATTAAGAAATTCACTTCAAAAATCCATGGGAAATGGAGTAGACCATACCTTGAATAACTCAAACTCCTTCTTTGGCATCAACAGCTAATGACAAATGATGAACATAAAATAAATATATAATATATATGTACATCAGGCCAGCCAAAACAGCACAGCAAACAGAATTTCCATTGCCAACACTTTAAATTATGAAGATATATAAACTGTAAATTATTCTTTATTTTAAATGTTTGCTTGATTCTTGGATTCTAATAAGGCCAAGTGTAGGACCTGTACTAGGCTTGAAAGCCACGAGGAGCCAGAAATATTTAAATGAATGGACATGGCAGTGCATGACCAAGATTCTAGGTATGGACAGTATGTATTTTACTTAGCCTAGGCATGAAAATTAACGTTTCCACTGCCTAGTCTACATAGCTTCTACTCAAATTCATGACATTATTATGTGATTAGATGTGATCTTTTGCTCAAGATTCTGATAATTAAAAGAATTCTTCCTGGGGACACAGAGAAAAAAGCACCACAGATTCAGAGGCTACACATGACATAGTCCATCCATTCTGTCTCTGCTGGCAGACTGACTCTAGAGATCCTGTCACTGATACTTTATAGCAAGTAAATCCAGATGTTAGGGTGAGTGAGATAACCAGGATCACTTAAATCCCAGAATGGTGGCATAGAACTCGGGAATTTTTCAGTGATCAAGAAGAGAGAACCGTACCCATGCAACCAATATCATAAGTACATTTTAATCTTAAAATCAAGAGTCAAAATATTATAGCCCAAATGAATAAATACTCATGTGTTGATGTAAGATAAGTAAAAGTTCAAAGTTGGTTAGCGGCAGAACATGTAAGAGAATGAGGGCAAAGTCCAGTGAAGATGAACCACTGGATACTCCAGCCATTGTCTGTGCTATCGTCTAACAAGAAGCCAGTTACTAGGAGGTCTATGGTTAAGAGTGAAGAAGCAGAAATACTATTTCTCCATATTTCACAAATATTACAGGGTATAAAAAATGGCATTCAGAGAAAGTCATTTAATTGTAAATATTTTGAATAATTTTCCAAAGAAGTAAACCATAAAACATATGTATAATTTCTCCTATATCTCTCACCATTGCTTCTGAGCTATCCTAAAAAAAATATGTACAAATTATACAACCATTAAGTCTCAAAATGATTAATACACAAAAGGTATTTAAATCCTATTTAAGAGTGATAAATTTGGAAACTTATAAAAGTTAAATTTTGCTCAAAGTTCATAATTACCTGTATGGTATGTGTGTATGGTGGGTCAGCACGCCCTATTCCAGATTCTGTAGATCTCACGATATCCAAAATGTTATTTGGCACAAATCCAGAGTTTCCACTTGCATTTCGAACTTTCCACCATTGCTTCCTATCATCGAGGATCTGTCATTATGCAAGAAGATAAAAGCATCATTTCTGTACCAAAACCAATCTATAAAGGAATCCAATTTTTATTCTTAGGCCAAGAAACTTTTTTTTCACTTCTATTAAGTTGACTTTGCATCAGCATATTGTGGGATGAATGGCTCCTAAGAACTACACTAAGTATTACAATTACTAGTGTAGAACAAGTTTGAAACTACTACTGTGAATCTACCCAAGGCTGATATTACCTCTCAAGAATGTTTATTTGCATTATTATAGATAACTAAAATGACTCACTTGGAAAGGTCTATGTATTGTCTCCATCCTTGGAATAAAAAAGGAAAAGTATGAAAACTTTTTTTCTCTACAAAAACTACTGTGATTATATATTAAAGAAGATGAACACTTAGTTATAAACTAAGTAAAGAGCTCTGAAAGTCAAGGTAGATTATTCCTACAACCATTAATTCACTCACTGTTGGGTACATTTATGTCAGGGTCCTAGAATAGGAAGAAGGAAAAGTTTTCTCTTATAAAAATATTATAACGCATCTATATCTGAGTTGATAACTAGCCTTGATTCCAAAATGACCAAAGCCTGGAAGGAGGAAGAGGGGAAAGTAAGCCTAGAAATCTAAACAACTCCAAAAAAAAAAAAAAAAAAAAAAAGCCAAACACGCTAACAAAAAACAGGTAAAGTAGCTTCTCCTCCTAAATAGATATAATTATATGTATATATTAAGCTCTATCTTTGGTAAAATAAAATACTATTGAAGAATAATTTATGATCTCAACATTTCTTCGAGGAAGGTTTGGATATATATGAAAAGAGAAAATATAATAAATCTATTTTATGAAGAGATATAAAGGTAAAATTCTATTACCTCTAAAATATCATCCTTTAGAACTGAGAGCTCACTGCCATTCCTTGCCACAAAGTCATACTTGGATTTGGCATATTTCTTGGGTTGTGTTATGAGCGGATCAAAATTTCTATTAAAAAGAAAAAAGATTATTCTGTAAGCTCTTCCTAAAGGCTGAAAACAGATGTCAAACATTAAACCAAGTCAATTCCTACCAGAAAACATTCTGATAATAAACTATAAACTTATTTTAATAGTAAGAACATGTCTAAGAGTTCTATATTTAAATAATGACTTTCTAAAAAAATTTTATCATTAAATTACCATTAATAGATTTAAAACATAATTACAACTATTTTCATATATAATACAATAAAACCTGATATACATGAACAATGTACTAATATTATTTTCTTCATTTCAATAAATAACCACTCAAAAAGTTAGAAAAACAGTAATTTCAGATTTTATCTTTTTCTCCTCCCTCATGCTCTTCTCCCCTATGATCTGAAAAATAATCACTACTAATAATGGAGAGTTGAGTACTATAATAAAGGGTAGAATAAATTTCTGGCACTGTGTATCTGAATGAGTGGGTAAAAAAGAAAACTTTGCTGCATTTCCCTCTGAAATCTTTGTTATCCTGTGTGTTTCAGAAGTGATTGTCCAGTATGCACTGATAAAGTACTTTAGAATTCACAAATCTTTAGTTTCTTGCCTTCTATAGATTAAACCTGGATATCTCACTGACCATAAGTATCAATCTGAAAATCATACTTTGTAATTTTTGAGAGGTACCAAAGTTCCCTAAAAGACCCAGAATGTATAAAAATGAATGTATGGTCTCTGTTTCTGATTTGGAATAATAGATATGCACTTGTTATAGAGTAGATACAGAGAGAACAACGATTTAAGACTTCTCTCACACACTAATTGCTTTTAAATAGCAGTAAATTAAAATCCCTCTAAGATAAGGGCTCTAACTTCAACTGGTGGTGATTTCCCTAATGACATGGCAATTTCACTAAAGAATGAATATACTTCATATGGTATTTACTACATTCCTGGCATGTAACAGAGTTTAAGAATAATAATTATTACTATAAAACAAATTCCAAATCTCTGTGTATTTCATATCAGACCAGAATGTTCAGATGGTTTTTGAAATTGTGATGATAAATTTTCATACAAACATAGAACACCAGTGATCCAGGTATCTACCAACTATCCAAATTCTACTGCAATAGCCCAGATGAAAGATGAGATCCATAAAGAGATATACAATCTACTCATCACTCAATTTATTTTCAAAAATTGTTCTCTGGCTAAATTTTGATAACCTGTCTATATACCTGAATATCCCTTTACAGAAATTCCTTCACTAAATTCCATTTAACTTTCCTATATATCAAAAGTTATAAAATAAACCTTATGAAATTCACCACAGCAGTCTCTGAATGAGGAAAAAATATATAATAGCTTTAAAAATAATGTCCCTTGTATCATCTCTCACATCGTATATAAAGTCCCATAAGACAAATATTTTTGAGGAACAGCCAGGAACCTCAAAGATAAATTTGAAATTCAATCACAGATTCAAAAAATTTTAATTTTTATCTTCACTTTTGATTTAATTTTACACTTTATTTCATTATTTTATTTTTAATATTAACATTACCTGAGTATACTTTGAAAGTAGTTGCCTGAATATACTTTAAGAGTAGATAAGATGCAGAGTTAAAACTAAATCTCTAAGTGATAGGTAAACTCCCCTGATATTCTATAGAGATCAAAATAAACTTTTAAGACTTTCTGCTAAGCTGCCCAAAATAAATGGCAGAGATTTTTCCGTCATTAGTATTATAACATTACAGATTTGTGAGTGAAGGACAGAGAGGTAGTGGTTCTGAAATGTTGAACACACTATCACATACTTAGTTATTCAATAAATCAATCAAATAAATCTACAAGCACTGAGTAGTCACAATGTGCTAGATGTGGCCTTAAAATGAAATATGATAAAAAGTTTCTAGTATCACAGGTATTATAACTGAATACACATGAGAAATGTACTCAAGTAGTTTTCTAGTTGCTTAGCTGTGAAAAGCTATCCCAATTCACTGGAGTTATGTAGCAAAACAAAAAGGTAAGAATCACTAATCTGAAACAATTTCTCAATATTGACATATAAGGCAGGGAAAAAAAAAGAAAATATTAGGATGAGTAATAGGTCAGTCAAGAATTCCATTAAGTAATTTTTAAACTTCAAAATTAATTTTCACTATACCTACTGAAACTTGAATCTATAAACTAAAACGTATTTCATATGTTGGCATTTTCAAAATGTATTACTCATTGCTGGCTTTTCTTCGTACTCCACTTTATATGTTAGTGCCCTTAGAATACCTGTATAGTTTCCACAGCATTTTACTTACGTATTCCTCTACTGTTATTTCCAATAGAAGACAAAAATTTTAAACCCCACATTCCATAAATTCTAGTAAGAGCATATGCACAAAAAACAAAAATAAAAACAAAAAAAAGGCATGCAGCACTCATGGTAAGAGAGACTTTGAGACAGTAAAGTACTAGAACAAGGTCTCTACCCCACAATTCATCTGAATGATCACTCTCCGATATCCCCGTTACCAATATTTCACCTCCTTTTCTTTTCTCGTGAATATGGGTTGGCCTTTATGTCAACATCACTTGTAGTAGCTGAAAAACCGGATTGAAAAACTAAACCTCCCCCAATTACTTTATTTCTTCCCCATATTGATTCTCCATCTTTGCCTACATAAATTTTTTAAGATAAAAAATGAGAAAATAAATGTAAAATTGGAAAGTGAAAATAAAATACCGTAAGACAAAACGGCAAAAAGGCAAATAAGGAATTGACTTTTTCAGTATTTAGTTTATCTTTAAATATTTCCTTCTAAAGGAAAGTTGATGATTTTTGTTGGGGGAGAGAAAGATGGAAAATATTTCTTTTAAAAGTTACAGATCTGGAAAGTTTCTTAGAGAACATCTGGTACAAACTAGTGGAGAATTTTAAAACAATTCTTTCTTAATCACAGATTTTGTAAGAAGTGTCTTTTTAAAAAGCTAAAGTCATCCAAAGGCAGCTGCACTAAGTTAGAATTATAGCCTTGAGGGTCCTCCAGTTAGACTTAGAGACTGAAGGCTTTGTTCAGCGAGTTCTATAAAGAAACAACTGAAACTTTATCAAATAACTGACAGATGGAAAGTTTAAAGTAGTGAATAATGCATACACTGGCACCTCTATTTGCACTAAATCAGATCCACAACTTTCCAAATAATGCTCATGAAATGTTACCTATCTACATGGCGATTAGGAGTTGGCTTAAAAGCAACAGCGGCTTCCCCTTGGTCCACATGGGTCCCTCTTGTGTACATGTTATTGAATGCGTACCCATCAGGTGGAGGTGGAGCATACTCTAATACACTGGGTTGCTGAAAGACAGAGAGGAGAGATTAAAGAAATCACTGATATTAATTAAATGGCACTTATGTCAGTCAATACAAACCCTCCACTATATTGTGATCAGTATCATTTTCAAGTAATTGACCATTAAGTCAAAAAAACTATGAAAAGGGGTTGATATACTTTTGTCAAAGACCTGCTTAGAATAAGAAAAGTAATTAGTGCAAGGGCAAAATCTTAACTCTGGAAATATCCAGGTATAAAAACAATACAGGCGTAACTTGGAGATACTGTGGATTTGGTTCCTCACAACCACGATAAAGTGAGTATTGTAATAAAGTAAATAGTGACATTTTTGCTGGTGAAGGGTCTGGCCTTCAATTTGTGAAAAACGCAACATCTGTGAAGTACAATAAAGCAAAGCGCAATAAAATGAGGTATGACTAAATTCTTCCCTCAAAAATTTCAGTAATAAGTGATTTTAGTGTTAGGTAGACTATAACAGTGTGTATAAAATAAAATTGTTTTAAAATAATAAAACCCTTAACCTTTGCTTTCTCTGTTTAAGAAACAATCCTTTACCACTCTAGCAAGGTAATTACTGTCACATGAAAATCAACTGAACTCTGTGCATTAAAATTATATCACCCTCTCATTTTTTCTCATTTTTAAATGTACACAGAAATTATTTTTGATTTTTTAAAAAAATGGTAGCACTATTATCAGATTTACTGGTAAGAGAAACAGAGAAAGGCAGAAAACACATTGATCTTGATAGTAAACAGTCTGGGAGGAAGCAATGCTGGAGTCACTTCCTTTGGCAGTTAACAACTCAGACATGAACCTACTGGGCCAAAAGCAAGAACTGGGGTCTCAGGGTCCTACTGAGCAGCAAGATTTTAAAACTACTGAGGGAAAACAAAGAAACCAATAAAAAAATTCACCCAAGGATTTTGTATTGTTTTCTTACATAAAACAAGGTATGGGGGTGTGTGTGAAAGATCCTGAAGCACTGGAATTCTTTGGTTATTTCAATTGTTTATGTATTCACTGTGGCAAACTATTTGAAATTGGGAATGTTTTGGAAAACTATTGAACACATGGTCACTACAGTTAATTCTAAGGACGAATTTAGCAGGAGTGGGGCTGAGTCTGCCCACAGGCAGGGCAGGTAAGGTGTTTCTGAGGCGCCAGTGTTAGAAATACCCACGTTACCTTATTCTTATGGACTATGTATCAGGATACTACACTTAATACACAAATAAAAACAAACAATTCTCACCATTTAAATAGCTTAAACTATCGACAAAGTAAAAGGCAATCTATGAAGTGGAAGAAAATGTATGCAAATCATATATATGTATATATATGTGATAGTAGTTAACATTCAATAATACATAAAAAGCTCACACAATAGCAAAAAAAAAGACAATCTGATTAAAAAATGGGCACAGAAACTAGACATTTTTCAAAAGAAGACATACAAATAGTCAACAGGTACATGAAAAGGTGCTTAACATCACTAAACATCAGGAAAATGGAAATCAAAACCACAATGAGAGATCCTCTCACACCCGTCACCATGGCTATTATCAAAAAGACAAGAAAAAACAAAGTGTTGGTGAGGATGTAGAGACAAGGGAACCCTTGTGTTGTTGGTGGGAATGTAAATTGGTACTGCCATTATGGAGGTTCCTCAAAAACTTAAAAATAAAACTACTATATGGTTCAGCAGTCCTAGCACTGGGTATATCACTAAAGAAAATGAAATTGGGCTCTCGAAGAAAGAGCCGCACCCTAATGTTCATTGCAGCATTTTTTACAACTGCTAAGATATGAAAACAGCCTAAATGTCCATCAACAAATAGGTGGATAAAGAAGATGTAGTGTGTGTGTGTGTGTGTGTGTGTATCCCATTGTTTTATACACACACACACACAATTATGTGTTAAATATATAATTACATATTATTATGTAATACATATACACTCAGCCATAGGAAAGAAGAAAATCCTGCCATTTGCAACAACATGGACAAATTTTGAGGTCATTATGCTAAGTGAAATGAGCAAAGACAAATATGCCATGATGGTATCATTTATATATGGAATATTAAAAAAAGTGAAACTCATACAAACAGTAGGAAAGTGGTCTCCAGGGGCTGTGGGAAATAGGGAAAGGTTGGTAAAAGGGTACCAACATTCAGCTATTAATGAATAAGGTCTGGGGATCTAATGTAAAACATGGTAACTATAGTTTTTAGCACTGTGTTGTGTAGTTAAAATTTGCTAAGAGAGTAGAACTTAAATTTTCTCAACAATAACAAAGATAAAAAGGTGAGGTGATAGATGTATTAACTAGAGGTGGGGGATCCTTTCATAATATATACATATATCAAGTCACAACAGTTTAAATACCTTACATTTTTTGTTAATTATACTTCGATAAAGCTGAAATAATAAAATTTTAAAAATTGGCTTAATTCAGTTTATCATTTCTCTAGGAAAAAATTGAGGAACTAGATGACTTGGCAACTTTTTATTAAAGGCTGTCATAAAGGGAGTTGTTCAAGAGACTCAGAATCACTCACACCTTTTGCCTAGCTCTGAGCATAACAGAGTGAGGTCAGCCAGTATGAAATCACTGGGTTCCGAGAGTGACTGAGAATATGAGAAGGGAGGAGAGAAATGACTACAAAGGACTACGATGACTTCACAACCTTGTGTAGGGCTGCTGCTGCTTCAGAGGAAGTAAACAAGATAAGTATTGCCACCATCATTGTCACTCCACTTCATCGATGCCTTCGTAATCTAAAGAAAATCTGAATCATCTAAGTCTTGTCCTGAGTATATTTTATTAGAGTAGTAAAAAAATGTAATAAAATCTCTCTTCTGAGGATGACTGCATTTTTTTATGCATTTTAAATCACCATGACTTGGCTTCCAACAAAATCTTAAGATATAAAATTCCCTAGAACTGCTAGCAGGTGCCTTTCATTTTATTTTTTTTAAGCCTCTGAATAAGTACGTAAGCCATAAAATGGAAAATAGTTTACAACAGGAAAATGATAACTCATTATAAGAAAGAATTTTTAATAATTCTTCTTTTAACATTATTTAGTCAGTGAGAGTAGACAAACTTTCGTACTGGAAGCCCAGAAGATAATAATCTCTCTCTAAATATACAAATTTAAAAAAAAACTCACAAAAGTGATTTTCTGAGGCTTATATTATAAAATGAATGCGTTTTCCAATTTAAGATATAGACTATCAGGTAGAAATTTCTATGATTTGAAAATAGCTGTGACTATAGCAACAGCAAGTGTATCATAATTTTATGTTTGATTACATTTTTTCCTCTAGAAATGTTGCCCTCTCTGAGGAAAGAAAATTCATAGTGATGAGGTCTGAACTGCAAAATTACAGATAGGGACATATGCCTGCCAATCAATGCTCAGAGCTCTGAAGTCATCTTCTTAATCACTCACAGGGAAGGACAGTTATGGAATCCACCTCTACCCTATGCACAGTCAGAGGAAAGAAAGGGTTATCTTATAAATAAATTATTTTCAAAGAAGTATGTTTGCTTTATTTCTATAGTTTCAAAATTTAACCAGTCTTCTATAATATCATGGTTATTGTCCAAGGGAACAATTTTAAGAATTAATTTATATAAATGTTTTTCATTAAAAATGAGGATTTACTCTGGTTTGCTAGTTTATTCACTGACACCATGTTTGCTACATTATAAATACGTACAGTAGTCTGAGAAAATTAATCTAACAAATTAAATCAAGGAAATGAATAAGGATATAGTCATCCTTCACTGTTTCTTTTTTAAACTAGACCTCATCGTTTAATTCCTCGGTTCTGATCAACTATTTGGTTTGATTCAACATTAAGCAATGTTTAATTTTTCTTTTCTGACAAAACAAGAGTCATAGAAAAATCATTCTTTAAGGACTGTGAGGAGATAATGTACCAATATCAATCCCTTAATTTGCTCCCCAAATAGGTTTATTTGAAACTTACTAAATACTTAAAAGATAATATAATTTTATCATCTCCTCAAGGTGTAAACAGTATTATAAATGACCATTTGAACCTTGGACTGGAGTCCAGGAAAAGCTCTGGCCTTCTAGTCAGACTGATAAGACTCCAGAGGTTTGAAAAAAATGAAGAGGAGGGGATGGGGGAGGGGAGAAAGAAGGAAGGGACAGGAGAGAAGGGAAAGAAAGGAATAGAAAAAAGAAAGCATTCAGGAAAGAGCTGCTTGACACAGGGTGAGAGGACCTGGGTTCTGGGAACTGTCTTGAGGGTCTGATAATGACAGAGGAAAATAGAATAAACCAAGTGGCAGGAGGGCAATTTCTTGACAAGGAGACAAAGTTAATATTTTAAAAAGACAGGATCACCAGGGCTTACGGAGTACTGGCAGGTGGGTAGGGGAAGGGCCTGCAGGCTAGAAAGCATGATTTGGGCTCCTGATGGGCTTCACAGGGAAACAGAGCAACTACCGTCACAACAATGACAGAAGTGAGAGAGAGAGGTGACTATAGGCAGCAGGACATTTAGTCAGTCATTGGTTCTAGAACAACCTTCAGATAAAATGAGGACTCACAAACATAATTACAAGAAAATGCAGAGCATTGTATTTTTTACAGAAGATATATTAAAAACACAAACAACAACAGAAAAACTTTACCTCAGTGATATATCTTTTTGTTTCATGTCTGTGTTGATGTTCTGCTGCACTTGCCACAGACCCAACCCGCTGATAAAGATTTTGTTCCACCGGTGCTCCCATGAAGTTCAGCATTGGGGGCTCCCAACCATTGCGGAACCGAGGAACATATGGGGGAATAAACTGTTCTTTTGGCCACTCTGCTCTGTAGAAAGACATTAAGACATATAAAGAATAAAATTGAGAAATGTATTCATGCTCAAGATTATCTTTACTAAGGCTAGCCATGAAACACAGAAATGAATGCACAAAACAACAAAAAAAAGAGCAAAAAAAAATTGCATACCTAATCTCTCTCCCCCCCAAAAGAAAGTAAACACATTTATACTCATAGTTAATACCTATAAAATAAAGGAAGGTTGAATTCTGCTAATTTCTACAAGCTCCTAACCACTCAAGGACCATAAAAATAACCAGGACAAAAATTATAGCTTCATTTCTGCTAAAATATGTTGTTTTATCTTTCACATATGATTTAATTCTTCAGGTTATATTTCTGCTATGATTAAGTTAGCCATTTTATTTAGGTTATTATGTACGTTCATGATCTTTTTTACCTTTGAGTTTTTAAGTCAGTCTATTCATTTCCTAATATTCTTAAAAATTAAAAGATCTTACCTAGGCTTATCATAAAATCATAATCTATATAAATCTAACAGATTTAAGAAACTTATTTAACCAGTTCTTTTCATTACTTTTAGGCCAGTCCTTTCAAAAGCACTAAGAAGACAAGCTTCTCAGTGACCAAAGTGAATGATTCACGTTAAGTAGTGAGAAAAATAAAAAGATTTGGAAGAATGAGGAAAGCAAACATCATTTATTTTCGTATAATGAAAGAGAAACATTTTTATAACTTGCTTTGCTCAGCTTGTTAATGATTTGTTTTCCACAATCACTTTATTGACAAGATACAATTGTTAAAATTATCCCTTTCTCTTTTCCATCCTCACTAACACTATTCTCGTCCTGGAGAGTGTTGATTAATAAGGAACCTCTATTATAGCATCTTCATCTCAAGGGGCCTCATTGCCTCTAGTTACATTTGTCCTGTCCTTACTAGACTCAATTACCAGGATGATCTTTCTAAAACACAGATGTAGTTATGTCACATTCCTATTTAAAAGTTATTGATTCTCCACAACCTAGAGCCATGCTCCAACCCCTTAATAGCATCGAGAACCTTCATAACCCAGCAGTGCTCATTTCTGATGCCTCATTTAATACCATCCCTCCCCTTTCTCCTCATTTGCCCACTACCCAAAGTCTATAGTCCAGCTAAACCCATATTCATACTCTATTCTTCTGATTTCCTGCTTCATGCCTTCCCTCAAGCTTCTCTCTCTGCTGGGGAGGCCCTTTCCCTGCTACATATTTGTGGAAATATTACTCATCCTGCTGAAAGGCAACTGAGCAAAACAATTATGAACATCAACTCCAGAGCCAGATTGCTGAGGTTCAAATCCAAGCTCTGCCACTTATGAGTTGTGTGGCTTTGGGTAAATTATTTAACCTCTCTATGCCTTAGTTTCCTCATCTGTACAACAGGAATGATAACAGTAACTGTGCGAAGTGAATGGAAGAGTGACTAGAAGATCCTATATGTATATAAATATATATGTGTGTGTGTGTGTATAGGTATATACAAACACAACATACTTAATATTATTATGTTGATTTTATGATTTTAAATGCCATCTTTTCTTTGACAGCTAACTACCTCCTCTCTAAACCCTCTTCCTGACTGGTCCACCATGCCAACAAACAGCAGTTTTGTTTATGAGTCACTCTTGGCACTTATCATGTCTTATATTCCATACACTTATATCTTCTTTGCTAGACTTCTAGCCTTTTAAGGGTTTAGGCTTTTTCACACATAGAAGGTTAAAAAAATGTTTCATTAGATCTATATAATAAACAGAGGATAATACTTAACGTATTCTAGGTATTAAATGCTAAACTCATACATGTTTACCTGGGTTTCATCCAAGTTTCGCCCAATGACATCCACAGCTGCCTTTCATCAGTATTGACAGTGTAGTTTAAGAAATCAATTGTGTCCTTAGTCAATAGGGGGCTGAGTACCGAACTAGCTAGTTGAGAACCTCCTGTTGCTTGTACCACCTAAAATGACAATCATTTTTAGCAAGAAGATGATAATTATTTGTATATGTTCAAAATATATAGACATAAGCCATACCAAAAACAAACACTGTTTTTATACACTTGAATTAAATTTTGATGTTGTCTAATGCACTACTGAATAAAAAAGAGCCTGGCAAATCAATTTGGTCAGCCCAACAGTATCTAATAATCTAAAATGAAAAGTTAATATTTTAACAACTTTCAAAAGATCTGTTTATTGGCTACATGTGACTGTTCTTGGAAAATACTAATGGCTACTCAGAGAATTCTAAGACAAATGGTTTAACCAACTCTGCTTTATAAAATTTTTAAATATGTATCTCCACTGGAAAATCTATTATGCTAAACTTGAAAAAAATGGTCTAGAAAGGAAGACTATGGAGAGAAACAGGATCAGTTCAACAGTCTGTGGCTGTGCCTATAAAGATGAAGAAAAATAAAAGGATCCAGAGAGAAAGGTGAAAGAAGGATTGGTACTTTGAATCTATATTTTTTCCCCAGCATTTAATTCTAGGAAATTGTCCTGATTTAGAGTGGATAATTTAATGACTAGCAGAAATAAACAGGTGCAACTCTCTGATAAACAAAGTGATGATAAGTGATGATAAGTCCAAAAACTGCACCAAATTTACTCTCAGGGGGCTATTTCCTGGCTAAAGAATGGCAGTTATCTCCTAGAGCAGAAACCAGAGACCTTTTATAAAAATCGCACCTCAGAGATTAAAAAAAACAAAACAAACAAACAAACAAACAAAAAACGGATTTGTTTTTTGAATGGCGCCAATCACACAGGTGTTCTGAGACTACTGTACTGTTGAATGTCTCTGTGTATTTGCAATGCTGTTTCCCAACTCCCCAGAAGACTCTTCCTCTATTATTCAGAATTCTACTCAAGCACCACCTCTTCTGGGAAGCCCTTCTTAACCCCACAGTGTAACTCTGATGTACCTCGAAGTCCCCAAAAAAATTTGTGCATATTAGTAACACATTATCTTGTGACTGGCTTATTTTTCAGTTTTTCCTTCTTTGAGGACTTGAATCAAGACTTACCTGATGACAGAGTATTAGGAGAATGTATGAGAAAAAAAATAAAAGAAATGATGAAGGATATGAGAGGTAGGCTGAGTCTTATTTGAGAAGAAAATCTACCTTGACAGCCTGGCACAGTAATTTTTTACTCCCAAGCCCTATAATCACTTTCAGTAAATATCTAGGAATGACTAAGAGGAAAAAGGGATAAAGAATAGAGGATTACTAAAATATTTGTTTTAACAGAAGGAAGAGGGAATGAAATGAAAGAAGGTAAATAAGAGGCTATGGGCCATAGTTCCCTCCTAAGAATGTGAGTGGGCCTGTGTGCACACACATGTGCTGTGAGTATGCTTGCGTGGAGATGCTAAGGGTGGATGGAGGGACTCACAACATTTATAAAACCACTAAATTTTCTTCGGCTAGTAGTCGGCCCTGAATAAATGTTCCTGTCCAACTCACTCGTCCAAGTAAAATGCCTGGGACTCTACAGCTAGAACATTAAATGGAGCAACAGAAGCATTATGATTGGGGAGACCATTAATAAGCAGTCATTTTTGAAAAAAGAAAATATAAAATCAATCAATGTTTTCAGATACATTGCCTGATTACAAAGACTAAATTTGTATGTTAGAGAGCCCAGTCCTATTATTTTATACTTCTACTGTGTGTAATGACTAGGTATCTACTTATGACGTGTGAAAGAGTGTGAAAAGAATGAAAAGAGGTGGCAAAAACTGCTTTATAAACAATATTTCCTAATACTCTTAGGATAATATCAAATGTGTTAAATATAGAATATAAATTTTGTTAATTAGCTACTATCAGTTTCTTTGCATATCGCTGGACTTCATCTAATTTTTAAAGGAGCTTATAAAGCGGGAATTATTCAACAATAATTAGACAAGTAGAAATCTGATTCTCTATATTTAGGAGCAACATATGGAAGCATTCATAAGTTACTGATGCAGTCTTGGACTTTCATCTTCAAATCTCTTATTGCCTAGTTTGACATCCATGCTCATAATGGCACTTACTTTCCAGTCTTTGTAAAGCAATATTCATTTCCTATTTTACCTTAGGTCTTGTCTAGTTAAACCTTGGTGAAAGATTTACTTATTCCTCTTTGAGATTTATTCCTTTTTGTTATTCAGAATCTTTTCTTCTTCTTCTTTTTTTTTTTTTGATATTCAAGTAAAAGCTATGAGAAATGCTGATTGTGCTCTATTTTTGGTAGATTATAGAACTCAATGACCATACTCTTCACATGCTCTAAATCAAAATTAGTGATATTTACCTTCTTCATATAGTTATTATTCTTATTCTTTAAAATAAAAGCACAGAAATAACACACGGAGAAATCACGAATTACTAACAATTATCATTACTGCTATTGTCATTTTATAAAGTAATCGCTTGCTCAAATCATTCACACTCCACACATTGATGCCTTAGCTTATACAACAGAAAACTATTCTTCTGAAAGTCTCTTTAAAAGAAAGAGATTCTGCCTTCTTTCCACTCCTCTCTCACTTGTCCTCCCCACAAAAAAAGAAGAATGACCTATTAAATTTGTGGAATTGTAGAAAAAGGTGATTCGCAGTCCATTTTCTTTTGGGAGCTGTCTGTGTGTAAGGCCAACCATTGTTCCATCTGCTTTCCATTACCATTCTTTTCCCCAAACTGCAGCACTTTGTGTACTCTTAAATATTACCCCAGCTATTTTTCCCATCTGTCCTGTAGGACAAGATGGTTGCACACAATCACAGCTTGGAAAAATCGTGATTATACTATTTGCAAATATAAGAAATAAAAAACAAGAAGGAAAGTATATTACTGTGCCTATTTCATAAAATGTATAAGGAAAGAACATACGTGGATATTAAAAATCTAGCAAATAAAGATGTATATCTTGGATCCTGGCCTATAACACAAGTGGTATAACCTTTTGCTGGGTAAACTCATGGAAACATCTCACTCCTTCATAAAGGGAATAGTCTCCAAGATATCATTATGTTAGTTTCAAGAATTATAACTTCTGCAAAAATACAGATGTATGAAACAAAAGTTTTCTGAGGGAAAATTCTACTATGTGCATATCACCATAGCAGGAACTCTGTGCATGCCAGACTGCTAACTGTGCCCTAGTGTCCATTCTTCTCTTCTTCCTTCTAGAAAGAGAATTCTATATATTTTAGATGGATATAATCATTTAGATGGCGACTACTTTCCTTTGGTATTAGGTGTGACCATATGAGGACGTTCAGGCCGACTGGATAATGGAAGAAATCATCTGTTTAAATTTAGAGTCATCTCCTTCCAGACAAAGTGTAAATATATATGCCTTACTGTTAAAGTGTACAGCTGAAACTTATTGGATTTTGTTAACCAATGTTACCATAAAAAAAATTAGTTAATTAAAAAGAAAAAGAAAAGGCTGCCTTTCTTTGCCTTAGTACAGCTGTTACAAGGACATGGAGGTAAATCAACTTCACCACAGATATCTAACATAGTTGCTCAATTCTTCCTCTTAGAAACTTTTTTTTTCATTTGGCTTCTAGAATACCACAATATTCTTGTGTTTCTTCTGTTTTACTGCTTCTTCTCAACCTTCTTTGTTTGCCCTTTCCATTCTAACACTGAAACTGCCTAGGGCTCAATCAGTTCTAGTTCCTCTTTATTTAGAATCACTCCCTTGGTGACATCATCTACTTCAATGGCTTTAAATGCCTTCTACGAGCAGATGATCCTCAGGTTTATTTGTCTATGCCTGATTTTTCCAATGAACTCCAATTTGTATATTCAACTACCAATTCAAGATTTTCCATCTGAATATAACTCAATTTTCACATGTTTAAATCGAATTCCTTATCCTCCTCCAAAAACCCATTTCATCCATAGTCTCTGTCTCAGTTAATAATCAGTTCATCCTAATAGTCTCTCTCAGGCCAAAAATCTTGGGGATTCTTTGGCTCTTGCTCAGCAAATCCAGTCTTCCAGAGGACTCTGTTGTTCTATGGTTTATAACCAGAATCAAACTTTTCACCACCTCCAAAGTTCCCAAATATCATAATCTCCCATCTGAATTATTTTAATAGCCACCTCAGTCCCTTCTTCCCTGAAATTTCTAAACATTGCAACCAGAGCAATTCTTTTCTGGCTGAAAACCCTCCAAAAGTGTCAAAGGTTTCACAATCACCTATAAGGACAGCAAAATACGTCCTATTAATTTGCTGACCTCACCTCCTACTAATCAAGATCTCCTCCCTTACTCTGTGCAAGTAAGGATACCAATTTGCTCCAAGAAAATAATTTGCACATTATCATTTAATAGCATTTACGGTTCCCTGTTCTCTGGAATTCTCTCTTCAGAAAGCCACATGACTTAATCCTCCTTTGTTTGCTCAAACGACACCTCCATGAGTTGTTCCTTTAACCGTATTTAAAAACTGTTGTTTGCACACAACACACACATGTGCACACACATAGGCATGCATCTGAAGCATTCCCTGTTCTCCTTCCCCGCTGTATTTACTCATCATGTATTTATTTTTAGTAGTCTGTATTAGTTATGCATTTATTTAGTTACTGTTTGCTCTTTCATACTACCATATAAGTTCTGAGGGGATAAGAATTTATGTCTGTTTTATTCCAAATGAAGTACTAATAATGCCAGGCATATAGGAGGCTATCAATTAATATTATTTGAATAAATAAGTAAACAAAGGATTGAATCAGAGACAGCTCAGGTGGTGGAGGAACATTTCAATGAAAAGAATACAGAAATCTGAATAACATCATGGAGCAAAGCCATCCATCCAAAACTAGACGCCTCATGACTATTTTCTCTATTTCATGAGAAAGAGAACATTTTCTATATTACTCAACCCATTTATATTATATACTAGTATATACTAAAACACTGGTATCCAATAAACCTTTCTTTTCACTTTCCTAGCTCTATCAGAGACAAGTTTCCTCAGCTATAAAATAAAAAGTTCAAACTATGTAATTTCTAAGATTCTTTCAAACTCTCAAATTTTGCATCCTTAATGTTCACATAGATGGCAAGAGAAATATTTATGCGAGGTAATAAAGGAAAGTTGTCTACTTAATCTAAATAAATACTCAGGACTGAAAACATACTAAGAATGCTTACTTCCTCAAATAAATAAAATCTTACCATATTTAATGGAGTAAATAAAAAATGAACCAAATCTGCAGCACTGGGATTCTGGATATGAGACTTCAATTTGGCCTGTAACATTAAGAAAACAGATAAACATTTTAAGATGATGTAATTGAGGAAAAGACAGATACTCAAGGTCCAACACTGACTCAAATGAGTTCTTTACTACTAGGTTCACTTTTAGTCTGTTAATTGGCATGGGTGAGTCGGATTTAGAAAATTTAGTTTTTAAAAAAAGGAGTTATTCTTTTTGATCAAATCTTTTAGATATACATGTTTTATAATCTGTTCTAATTAAAGGTAAGTAAAAAATACATTCCAAAATCTGTAAGAAAAATTTTGTCTCAGTTCAATCAGGAACATTCTGGTTGGACTTTGACTTCTTTCATTTGTTTATTTTAATTATGTATAAATGAATTTCACTTACCAGAAGGTTAAATCCATGTTTGAACTTTTGGAAACAGTCAATAAATTCATCAGGAGGTGGGGGTTTTGCCCGCAGTGTTAAAACACCCTCTAAAAATATAAATAAATGAGTAGATGAGAGTGCAAGGAAAATATATTAAATGAAAAAAAAAAACACATTTATGTCTGTAAAGTTTGATGATTACCCCAGATACATTGCTGCCCAGTTACTCTGCACATCTCATAGTCTGACTGTACCAAATTAAGACGATACATTTGAAATGGACTCCTCTACCTTTAGGCTCCACCAACTACTCATTCAATTTCATAAATTTATATTGTAGCCCTTCTAGGTGCCAGTAATGTGCTTATCACTGTGAATTTAAGCCCTGCTCTTATAGGCCTTAAAATCTAATAGAGGACATGAATCAGATAAGCAACAAAGATATATCAACTAAGTGCTATAGAAAGACAGTGCATCTATTTAGAAAACAGGGAAATGTATACTTCAACGATGTTTCCTGGCAAAGTCGTTTTTACGATGGGATTTGAAAGGTTTGTTCCAGGGCATTTTGGTATGAAAAACATTATAATTGTATATAAAAAAAGCAGAAGCAAAAACTTGGAAAAAGGAAACTGCATGTACATGAAACAAAAAGCATTAAAGCGAAGAAACATGAGAATGGAAAAATAGATCAAGGTTAGATTGTGGATGACCTTGACTGCCAGGGTGAGAAGTGGACTTAAGCAATAGAACATGGAATCGACGTGCTTTTTAGCAGAAGAATGAAGCGACAACTTTCCTCACAGAATAAAAGTCTGGAGATTTGAAAATTGCTCAGAAAGCTGGGTACAAAAAATGATAATAGCTTGAAGCAGATGTTGGTTATGAAAACTAAATGAAAATAATTGGATATAAGAGACACAAAAAATAAAGTCAATGTTGGATATAAGCTAGAGAATGGAGTCACAGAAGAATCTGTGGTTTTGAATCTGGGTAACCAAGAGCAGAGTGCATCCTTCATAAAGAATTCAGGAGAAATAAGTGGTTTGAGACATCAGGTAGCAATAATTCTTAACTTCACAATATAGAGAGTTAAGATATATCCAGATATACACATCTGAAAAACAAGTCTATAGCTCAGATGCTTATGTAGATGAAGCTAGGCAAAGATCTGTAAGTCATGTGTAATGAAAGAGATATTTCATTGTTATTCTTTTATTTCAGTGTATGGCATTTTGTTGCGCAAGTGTAATTTTATACATTTTGGGGCCATTTTAAATAGCTGAACTATAGCAGATGCAAAAACTGCTTGTATATAATCTGAATGTACTGTTTGAAGTTTTGTGATTAAAAAAATTTCAAATCCATTGACATTTTTATCTGTTTTTATGAGAAAAGTCAATCCTTTTCAGTAATAATGTGGTTCTATATTTAAAATAAAATAGATTCAAATATGAGAATAGAGCTATGACTTTAACAGACATTAATTTTACAATCACTAATGAAAACTATTTGAATCTCAGAGTCTTTGTGATTTATATAAAGCATCCTAGAGTCTACTGTAGCCAACTGGGAACCAAAATAGACACTTTTCTGGGCATATCTTGGTCTCTGCCTAAGTCCCCAGTGCTATCCCAAACTAGAAAAGAACTTCATTCGGTCCACCTTCAAAGGGGTTTTGCTGAGCAGTCAGACGGACAGAAACTCTACCTAGCACTGGGTTGGTCTTTAGAAGATTAAGAAAATCCAACCAACTTACCTCCTGGCCCTTTCCTTTTACCTTTCTTAGTTTTCTTCCTTTTAGACAGCTCAGAAAATGCTTCGGCTGCTTTTTGGAGTTTTGTGATAAAAAATTCAATGTCATCCAAAATGTGGTTTAAGATTTGCTGTAAGTAGAAATTATAGAATAAAACATAAAACAAAACTATTTTTGTTTTCGCTGCACCTGTCAGTAAAAGAGAATCAGAAAGTAAACACACACACACACACACACACACACACACACACAGGCATGCAAATTTCAAGTATCACTAATTCTAAGAAGAATAACTGAACTAAATATACCTGTGGCAAAGTCTGACATTTACATTTTTCTTTAGATTAGTTTTGTTCTATTTTTAAGACCATCAAGAAAGCATTCACAATATTTACTTAGATTATTAATTATTTTCAATTACTCTAATTTTCTCACAGTGTTCTCCCACATAAAGTTAGGGGGAAAATAATTGTAAGAAACATTTTGTCAGAAGAGCACTGAGTAATTTGTTTTCTTAAAAAATGTTCCAATAAACCACTAACATTATTTTGTGGAATTAAAGGTATATAGAATATTGTGTTATCCTAATAAACACATAGATAACCTACAATAAGCATTAATAAGAGTTTCTATATGCTAAAATAGAATTAATGATATACTGTGCTTTCAGAGATCAGATGAATTTTGATTATCTCACATATTATGTCTTAGTTGACTTGCTCTAGTATGTGTGAAACTTGATATTCTTCTAAATTAAAGACTAGAAACTAAAGACTAGAGTGAACTTTTAAGTATAATAAGTAATAATGTGATGTAAAAATTAAATTCCAAACTTCAAATTCCTCTAAGAATTTGTTTCCAAACAAGCTAGGAACATGAGTGTAGTATAAAAAGTAATTATACTGACATTATAGATTATGATTATATCACAGGGCATTGTCATTATGTAAGTAAATTACTGTGAAAAAATAAAAATAAATATAGCCTTACACTTTTTTAAGAAATTAAAATTTATATATCTACCCTTAAAAAATGCCACTTGAGTTTTATCTTTCAGGCATTATAAAATATTTTTAATAAATGCTATTAGATATATTGAAAAAATATTTCAATTATGAATTACAAACTGAAAAAACCCAAACCCCTCAAATCTGATAATTCCATTTAAATTCCTTTGTAAACTTGTTAATGTTAGTATTCCTATCACTATTTGCCTAAAGTCTACTAATTAAATATTGCCATAATGCATAAATAGTTAAGAAAAAATAATTCAAAGTACATTACTATTGGAAAAAATATATAATTTCCACAAAACTTCTTTATTTAAATCAATTTCATTTTCCTTGTTAATATTTTTTCTCTTGTAAAAAAAAGCCAATGATCTAAAGAAGAACGTTGTGCCTACCACATCTCTGTCAATTCGGGCTGCCATCATCTCAGGTGTTTCTTCATGCCCATGATACTGCTTTTGTTTCTCAACTAAAGAGAGAAGATAACTCTTTTAAACTGTTGCTTAAGCAATACTAATATAAGTAATCAAACACTAGCTAGAAAATTGGCTAGAAAAGCGTGCTATTTACAAAAGAGAGCACCTCCACTGAATAAAAATCAAAACTCTGCTCATCGTTTATGACAGGGGTCCCCAAACACCAGGCTGGGTACTGGTCTGTGGCCTGTTAGGAACTGGTCCACAAAGCAGGAGGTGAGTGGAGGGCAAGGGAGTGAAGCTTCCTCTGTATTTGCAGCCACTCCCCAGTGCTAGCTAGCATCACTGCCTCAGCTCCACCTCACATCATCAGGCATTAGATTAGCATAGCAGCAGTAGTCCTTGGTGCCAAAAAGGTTGGGGACTACGGACTATGACATGCATCCTTGCCACCACTAACAGAAGCACTTGGGCAGAGCTGAATACTTGCCTTCCACCTTTATATTGTCGATTTACCCTTTAATTACCCTTCTATTCTCCCTCTTCCCTATGTCAGTGGCCTATGGAACCAACCCGACGTTAGCACTCTGTAATTTCTAAACAAGAAATATGAAGCCACATTTAAGCACCTACTTCTTAAATAGCAGTTAATTAATTTTAATGCAACAAAGCTCCTAATTTTTATATGTTCCAACATTGTGACTACAATAAAGCTTTGAGGGTTCTGATAGTAAAGTGCTTCTTAAAATTCCAGTTGTCATTAGGCTTAAAACCCAATGTTAGGCTCATTAATTTTAAGTCATATGCTTTTAAATTATAACTACCTACAGGAATTTGCAAATTAAAGAATAAATGTATTAAGAACATTCAAGATGTTAAATTAGCCCATTTGGCTAGAGCATGATGTTAATGATGAAAACATTATCGTGAACTCCTTCCTGGCCTAAGTAGGTTCACACCACCACTAAACACAGATATAAGTACAAAGATTTCATAGTAGGTGAAATGCAAAAAAAAATGTGTGGATGGAACAGGAAAAATGTATCATCTCTAAAGAAAATACAATTCATGATTCATGACATTTGATATAAAGAATTGCAAAAAATATTGACAACTCTGTATATGTCATGCCTCTTCAGGTCTAACTTTCTCCATAAATGAAATACTTATTTTCAAAAAGAAAAGAAAAAAAAAGAAATGGCTGAGTCTTATAAAACTTAATTAGTGGCTATTAAGTACTTTAAGGTAATTAGAATTTATGTGTATAAAATCTTGCCAGTTAGCTACTGTTTACATGTGGTTAGCTGCTATCTTGGCTACAGTATGTATATACTACACAGAAAACAGCCAGTTGAACTTGAAATATAGCTCTTAGGAACTCCAGATAGGTGAGGTGAGATGGGAGGCTGAGGTGAAGGGGAGATGCAAGATTTCGCAAACTTTTTCTGGGTCTGTGGCATGACTAGGAACGCCACTGTCACTGTCACCATTTCACAGAGATCACTTTTGGAAGTTGGGAGTAGAGCTAACTAACTCAAGGATTCAGGTTTTCAGTCTGAGTCAGCTGGAGCCTTAGGAGGGGGCGAGAAAGATACTTCCTTTGGAGACTTTCCAACTAAAAACTGGCCTGGATCCAGACAGAACCTCACATGAGAAGTATTATGTTCTGTTTGGCCTAGGAGTAAATTAGTTCTGAAAACCTCATCTTATATAGATGACTTGCATAGAGTAATTTAGACAAAATCTAATGAGAGCCCAGAAACCCCTGGGGATAAACTTTCTCTTTGCTATAAATTATATTAGGCTTTACAACTGTTTCAACAACTTTATTTAGAATGTTTGTAAACTTAAAATGTACTATCCTTCCTTAACTTTGAGGAAGACCATCTGAGTTCTCTCAAAATAAAATCCACACCTTCTTCAGGAAAAAAAAAATGACAGCCACAACAAAAATACTGTTAAGTATACATAAAGTAGTAAACATTAAATTAAACTCCTAACTAGTTTTTTAAACATGAAATTTTACAGACAAAATGAATCAACAGAAATGTATATAGTTCCTAAAAACAGAAACTGTTATAAAGTTATAAAGTAAGTAATAACTTTGTTACTTTATTTTTGAAAAATGCATGTTTCAAAAATTTATTTCTTTCATCTGTTTGTAGCTAGGCTTATGTGTAAATCTCTGAGAATAACTTAAAGGATATAAAAAATTTAAATAAAACATAAAATAATTCAGAAAATAAAATGCTCTCAATTTGATAAAAATGAGAATAAACTCAAATTTTTCTTACTATACTGTAGTAGGTGCTGTTAGAGACATCATGCTTTCAGATTCACAGCAACCCAGGAATTGTTCCCATCT
The DNA here is from genome assembly GCA_030015415.1 of Cynopterus sphinx. Lineage (NCBI taxonomy): Eukaryota > Metazoa > Chordata > Mammalia > Chiroptera > Pteropodidae > Cynopterus > Cynopterus sphinx. Next base: position 148,908,087 of record CM057380.1, on the reverse strand, counting down.
TACAAGTGAGGTTGAAATACAGAGACATAACTGTCCAAGGTCACACACAGATCCTAGCCTAGCTCCAGAACCCCAGTTTTGACTCACTAGACTCAAAATACAGTCCAATGTCACTCATTGTGACAATCAAGTTCTATTGTTTAACTATACTGCTAGATATCCTTGATAAATTATGCTTTACTAGATAAAGGACAAGAAATTTAAGAAGTCTCTTTGAACTAATAGTAGGCAAAAGATTGAGGCTCTAGTCCCCATCAAATTCAAACGTGCCTGATCACAATTTGTTAACCCTTAAAATGAAGAGATTTAACTGAGCAAATTTTAAGGCATTTTCCAGTCATAAAAATTTCAGATTTGGTAAAACATTCTGACATATAAAAAGTTAACACTAAGTTCTATGCTTAAGATTATTTGTTCTTACAAAAAGATTGTTAAGTTAAAATGACCGTACATATGAAGGGCCCATTCGGCAAAGTTGGCCAGAAGGAGAATGCCTTTTACCCCTTTCCCACTGTCCCATCACTGTCCTGACATTCTGTCCTGTAACCACAACTAATTTTTGCACAAGAAAACAGTGGTAAGACAACAAAAAATCTGAAGTACAATGTTAAACAAAACAAAACAATACCTGATAGTCTTTTGTTTGTAATCGAGAATCTCAACTACCATTTTTTTGTTAGTTAAGTCGAACTTTCCATCTTTAACTAACTTAAAAAAAAAAACCCTCTAATCCTAACACCACATTTTTTAAATGACTTGTCTGAACTCTCATTCGTATAATCTTACAGTATTCAAGGCTTAACTTTCCTTTTTCTAAGATTTAAATTTTAAAACTAACCTCAACCTTTAGCTCAGAAATTAGCATCAGAATTCAAAAGCAAGTACTATGTCACAACCCAATGTAAATAAATGTACATCAAGCATAAATTCCTAGAACTACTCACAGTCCCCTTGGTCAGCTGCCCATGCAGACCAGGCTGCCACCCGACTTCTAACATCCACCTGGGTAACAGTCCCAGGGGGCACAGGAGCAGGAGCTTTGGGTGGAGGAGGTATTCCATGATCTGCACTGGAAATCACCCTAAAAACATTGAAAACAAATAGAATTTTCACCATCTCCATTTTGATAACATTAATTCTCTCCATTTATAGTTTTAGTTCTCCAACCTCAAGAAAAACTACATCAAGGGGCAGAACAATAAAGATATTCTAACTATTCCATATTCTGTACATTTAAAATATATATATAAAATTTAAATTCAGCTGAAAACTAGGTTTAACTGTTTTCTGGGTTACCTGTGATTTGGAAAGACTATGAACCAACTATAGTTCTAATATCTATTTTTATTCCCTTAAAATGCCACTCATTTTTCATGACTCTATGTTGACACAAGTGGGAGAAGCCATATCAGAGAAAGACCATAGACAGAGAGAAACGGTGCATACACACACACTGACAAACCTAGGAGAGCAAATGAGTTGAGATGATAGGTTGTAATCTGTAAACTATGCCTTCATTGAAAGTAAGTTTTCTAAATCTTTATTGGAAAAAAAGACTTTAAAACAAATGAATTCTACCCCTTAATTTCTTTTACTGTTCTTACCTCAGGGCATCAGGCCGCCTCTTCTGTTTCCCTCCTTTACTGTCACTGATTGCACTTTCAATATCTTCACTAATTAGGTTTGCCTGCAATGAAAGACAAGTTACCTCAGAGGTTATAGATTTTTCTTGTCTTGATATGTAGGTTACAACAGAAAAAGAGATTATGTTCCCTGTCTGAATCAGTAAGTGCCTTGACGCAAAAGTGTTTTTTTTTTTAAATATGCTTTCAAAGCATACTGTTTTTTTTTTTATCGTGAACTTTATAACGACAAGATTTAAAAACTAAAGAAATTTAAAGATATTATTTAATCCAAATTCCTTTAGTTTAAAAACAGCTATCCTCACATCATAGGCAAACAGAGAAAGGATTTGCATATGCTAAAAGTATAATCATATGGGAAAATGTAACTGGGTAACTATCTCTGCCTGAGAAGAAATAAAAATCAGAAGAAGCAGAGGCCTGCAGGATGGAGTTCCTTCCCTTTCTCATCCTCAGGATCCGCTGGAAACTCATTCACCTGCTGCAACGAATCACTCAGTCCCACCCAGCAGACTCTCAAGGTTAGGGTAAACCTGCTATAATCATGGGATGAACCCCAATACCAAGCTCTACTCTTTTTGATAACCATTTTATTTTGTCATTTCAGGTAAAAAAAAAAAAAAAAGTCTCCAAACAATTAACTTTTTCCAAAGAGAACATTTGATTCCGTTTTCATGGGAATTAATGTGAGATTAGCAGCAAAGAGGTTTATCTTGTTTGGTTGTGAAGTTTATTTATAGCCAGTGATTATTACTGTATATTGGATTCTTGCTGGGATGTATTCATCTTCTATTTTTGCTCCTGCTTGTTCTCTGTAATTATGTGTGTTTTTCTCAAACATTTAAAGATTAGCTAATCTGTTCTGCTTGTTTTATAATTAAGGGAACTTAGGAATACTCATATGATGGCGTGATGAAGGTCATACTGCTAGTTAAAGAATACTAATGCATCCCAGACCAGTGTTACTCCCATAAGAACATCCTAGTTTCAGAAAGACACCATAAACACCATCGAAGTTTTTCTGTTATGTGAGAGATTAAAACTGAAGATGCCTTGAAACCCTGAACTTCCTATAGGGGGCTATCATATTTCTAAAAACAAAATTTAGTAATACTACATATGTGAGCAGGAGCATTGTATAAAGTTCCAGAGTAAAGAAACTTTAAAATTCAAAAGTGATATTGTAAAATAATCCACATAAAATAAACTACATCATGTTTCATTGTGTTTATATTTTTAATGGGGCTAGGAAAACAAGGTCTTATGTGTGGAATATGGCACCAATGAGTAAATGCATATAGCTACAGAACAGCACTTAAGCTTTTAATTAGGACTAAATGATATGTAGTAAATCAGTTTCCAACTCATCAATATCACCATCCCCTATGAAATAAAGCAAGCCCTTTATTCTCAAAACTGAAATCCACAATAACCCTTAGTTTCCAGTGGGGGGATTTTTAGAACAATGAGGCAAACACTGGATTTAAAATGTCTTTTAGCTTAATCCTCTGTTCTTACAATGTGTGAATTAACTTTCACTATATTTTCAGAGTAAAATATTTACCTTAATACTTATTGATTTAACAAATCTACCCTTGCAAAATTCTTTATATACTTAATGACTTTCCAAAGGCACTATATAGAAACCTGATGAATATTCCATACACAAATTACCTAAAGATCATAGTTCTTTTCAAGTAATATTTTTAGAAAGTCATTTAGGACATAAATTGAAATAAGAAAATTATATAATATACTATTTATAGTCAATCTTAATTTATCACATTTTAATATCAAAGAAATACAAAGTGAATCAAGTGACACTTTATGCTTATCTCCCAGCATTATTTTGTGCGCTAAAAATTACCAGTATGTTTTATAATATATATGATACATCATTGCTTTGGTAATGTACCAATCAACTCAAACCAAAATGATTTCCCTTTTCTAGTAATCAACTCATGAAATAAAGATATTTAAGGCTCCAGGTAACTTCTAATGTCCAATAAAGCATCACAAACTATAATCACTTTAAAATTATAGTGTACTTTGAAATACAAATCTCTAAGATATAGCATGTTACTGGTAACTATGCTCAACTATTTTCAAATTATTACTTGGGGATTACAAACCTTGAGCAATTATTCAAGTCACATAATTAAATGATAAACTTTAAATCAATATCATGGAAATTATCTAAGTGCTTCAGTATAATAATCCACATTATAATTAGTATAGAATAAAATAATATGGCAGGATTATTTACTGCCCATGAAGCATAATTTCTGAAGAATTAATTTTTAATTATAAGTTTCTCAATGAAAAATTTAATAAATTACCTATATTTTTCTTATTAATAGAATACATCTGATATTTTTATACCACTCTATCTCCTTTTTATTTCACTTGGCCTGAAAACCCTAAGGAAGACACTAAAGGATTTGTTTCCTTACAAAATTCTAAGAAACTAAAAATCTAGTACCTACTAGCCATATGATTGAAGTAAATAATTCAAAAGCTGCCAGAACATCTGTTTAAAGGGAAAGAAAGTTTACCATCCTTTTACCTTAACATCATCACACTGGAAAAGATGAAGATCTGGCTTATTCTGAGTTGGCTCTTTGCACACCAGGGCAAGAATTGAATCATAGTTACAGGAATGCATCACAGCTTGGCAGTGCTGGATTGTGTTAAAAGGAAAATTCTCCAGTTCATTCTATAAAGGAAAAATATAACTAGTCTTATTTTTTATTGTCTATATAAAATCTATTCCATAAAGAACTCTAGGCATTGCATAAATTATTTTTAAAGTACATAAATCATATTGACAATGAATATTAGTAAAAACTTGTAGATATGAGGATGAGCAGGTACAAGGTGGCAGCAAAGAAACAACACTGGGCTGGATGGTAGGTGGTAGAAAGACCAACGAAAATGGAAACATTTAGCAGAGGAATGTAGTTATGTTCTTAATACACAGAATATTAAATTTAGCATTACTGATTTTCTCAGATTACAGTTATAGAGGGGATCTGTTTAACAGCAAAAAAAAAAAAGTAAACCGAGGGCTCTTTTTAAAATTATTCACCATTTCACATTACATTCTTTTCCCTCTGGCTATGTAAAGTCAGATTTTTATCTTTACTTGAGCACTGCCTAGTCATAAACACAAATACACATACATATAAACATACACATGTACAAATGTTAGGCTAAGAATACATCATTTGTACATTTTTTATTTCAGTGAAATGTGTCAAATACTCAAACTCACTAGATAGAATTCTGACAAAAATGTAAAGCAACACAGTAAAAAGTATCTCACTAAGAAATACATTCTTCAAAAACGGTTAAGGCATTTGGTGGTATAAAAGAGAATAGTCTTTAACCTATAAAGGATCATGCAAATAAAATACTGATAGACTAAATAATTAAAGCAAATGAATTTTCTTCTCACAATTAGAATTCTGTATTTAATGAGACATTTAAGGTGCTTATCCTTACACTAATGGCTTCACACAAGTCATGAGTGGTTTCATGATATAATTGATGGGAGAAACCATGATTTTTAAAAAGAATAACTAAAATATAATATCCCTGATAATTGGAACATAAAAACAACAACTTTTATATAGACAACATATATACATCACATGATACATTTATTCTAAATCCTAATTCCTTAGGATTCAACGAAGGTGAAACAAGAAATGCAGTTCTATTAAAATAAAATGTAATTTCTAAACCAAACTAGAGAGATAATAAATTTTCTTTCTTTCCTAACATAAATTAAATAATATCTCTTCTCTATAATTAATGTGAAACTATGAGGATCAAAGAAGCATTCAGTTGCTCTGTACAGTAAACAATGGATGAGATGAAAGAAAGGGCAAATTTTATCCCAACTCCGATCAAAATACAATGTAGTTATTTTCTTTATCTTAGGAGCTCAAATGCTTATTAGATGACAGGGCTCAGAAGAGCTCTCTTTTAAGAGTCCAAGCATCTTACCTACCAGTCCTTCTGTGAAAGAAACGTGCCTCCTGTGGAGCTGGTGAAAAGTTAATACACACATAATCCTTTCATTCCAGCACATTCATTTACTGGGATATAGCTCTGCCTAGAGTGTAATCAACGTCATAAAGTATAATGCCTCACTGGGGCCTTATTTTAGCACTACATATTTTTTCCTCACTTCTTCCATCTTGTCATTTGTGGTTAAAAAAAACTGTATGCCTCTGTGTCTAGTTTAAAAAACTGATTTTACATGAATAATGTATATACAGTATTATTTTCAAAATCACTGACAAAGATATTTTATTTGATCAAACTTTTACCCATTTTCAAATAATCTGACCTAACTCTAAATATAAATATTTGTGAAACTTTCTTAAAAAATAAAATAGTACAAATTTTACAAACTTGCCTTTGATTCTAAATCAATCAGGCTCACGGCTCTGTCATCCACTTGAAGAAGCATGTCTTGAGTCCACACTTTGCCCTTGGCATCAAGCAATTTCAGCTTCCTTATTCCATCATCAACAGTTATCATAGCATCTTTCCGATCCAGAACAAAAGTAGTCAAGTGCTTATGATTGGCAAAAAGAAAAAACATTTGTAACATACACAGTGTCTTAGTACATATTTTCCAAAAGAGAACAAAGCTAACCTAATTGAAGTCCGCTAGCAATGAGGTGAGGGACAAACGCAGAGTTCTCTAGAACTTCATGTTATTTTACTAAGATAATAAAGTAAGTAAGTTTTGCTGAACAGAGGAAATGATACCTTGAATGATAAAAAGTTAAATCTGTTTAACATTGTGCCACATTAAACTACATCCATAAACATATCATATAAACAAATTATAAACATCTTAAATGACAGTCTCTTAAAATCAACCTCCCCCCCCATTTTATTGCATTGTGGTTATTTGAATGGTGAATAACAGCAGGTAATTTAGGTGGCAGCTGGAAAACTATACACTGATAACTTAGAGTAGCAACAGCAATTCTAGTCTGTAACAGCTGTTAAATTTCACTCTACTAACTACTTAATCAAGCAAGCTAGATATGGGCAGAAAACTGAAAATAAGAGTAATTAAATATTACTTTCCCTGTCATACACTGTCAGTGGGATTATAAATTGTTACAGTCACTACGTGAAACAGTATGGAGGTTCCTCTAAAAATTAAGATCTAGCAATTCCACTTCTGGGTATGTATCTGAAGATCTGAAAACATAATTCAAAAAGATATATGCACTCCGATGTTCATTGCAGCACTATTTATAATAGCCAAGATGTGAAAATAACCTGTGTCCACCAACAGATGAATGAAATATATATATACACACACACACACACATATATACATACATATATACACACACACACAATCAAATAACTATTCTGCCGTTAAAAAAGATGAAATATTGTCATTTTCAATGACATAGAAGAAGGACTTCGAGAGTATTATACTAAGTAAAATAAGTCAGATAGAAAGGGACAAAACAGTGATTTCATTCATATGTGTAATATAAATCTAAAAACACTAACTAACAAAACAAAAACAAAGATAATAGATTGGTTGTTACCAAAAGGTAGCAGGGTGTGGGGAGGATGAAATGAGTTAAGTGGGTCAAATGTATGGTGACAAATGGAAACTAGACTTCTGAAAGTGAGTATGACATAGTATATATAGATGTCGAATTACAATGTTGTATGCTTGAAATGTACATAATGTTATTAGCCAATGTTATCTCAAAAAATAAAAATCACTTTCCTACTGAAATATTTTATATTATAAGCAAAAAACACCTAGACTCCAATTAAAAGCAAATACCTTAAAATATAACAATAGAGAATAAAATTTAAAAAAAAAAACATTGTTTAACTAGAACAAATAATGATTTTAGATAAAACTAAAATTAAAACTAAACAACTCACTGAAACAGTCAGAGGCTTAATTCCAAGAAGATTCTATAGTATAAAATAGAAGCTTTTGTACTGTTTTTTTAACAGAAATAAGACTGACAAGGATGAGTAGTTATTTTTTTATTCTCTATGAAAATAGACACCAGATTTTAAAAAAATGCTATTTTAATACTTAACATGTAAGTTTCACAAGAACCTAAAAGAAAATAGTCAACACAATTTAGAATACATCATAGGAATAAAATTAAACATAATTCTGATTTTACTACCAATTTTTATGTCCCTCAAAGTTCTTTCTAAATTTTAGCAAACATCAAAGCACCTTACTTCAACATAGTAATGGGTTGTATTTGATACACTGCTGATACTGTCACGTGCATAATTCTTCCTTTGTTCTGAAAGAGAAGTTTAAAAAGTCATTATTAACCCACTAATAGTCTAACGTTCATATATCAGTGTCACGTTGCCATCTCTAAAACTAGTCTATCTCACATTTAAATACAGTAGTTGACAAGTCATCATTGTGTCGTTTCTGAAAACACTCATTATTCAGATAAACTGAAAAAGCCACCAGAAACCTTAAGTGAAATGCAAGAACAATTTGACCCAATATAAATTTTCACATTTCCAAAGTTTAACAAGATTATTAATATTCTAAGAAAGAAAAAACAGTATTTTGTGTAAAGGATTTATTAATCAGGGACCTACTATTTAGCAAAAAGATAAAAACTGGCTTGTAAATTTTGTCTTTTAGTATACTAAGAACAAAAAAAAATTATAAATACTGTCATAGATACTGTATTATATGAGTTAGACTATTAAAATAATAGGCACTGCAAGAAACTTTTACAACATCCAAACTATGGAGAGTGTTAGAGGAGATTCAAAACATGATTCCATCATACTGATTGTTGTTAAACCAACAATTTTCACACATCTACAAAACACACAAAGGTGATACTCAGAATTATAAATATAGCTGCTAGAACAAATAAAATGAGGTAGAAAGTTACTGTGCCCAACTATTTTAAAAGCAAAAATAAACCTTTAATTTTTTTTGAAAATGCTGCAAAACCAAAATAAAATATAAAATATGTAGAGGCAATATTTTGCATTTGTTATTTTCTAATCAAGTATGTTGCTTATTTGTAAATTCAGAGTTGCCCTATTTCTTCTAAAGCATAATGCTATGATAAAACAGATTTCTGATTCTAGCTTTGGCTCTGTCACTAAATAGGAGACTAAATTTGAGCAAGACACTTAACTCTGGGCCTCAACACCCTTATTGTAAATAAAAGGGTTAAATAAGATCAAACCTCAAGACCCCTACACTACTAAAATTCACACACACACACATGCACATACTCTCCATAGTTTTCCTAATAACCATTTTTTCCCAAATATAAATATGTTTCATTCAGTTAATATAGAAACTTATGGATCTTCCTATAAGAGCAAAAGTTAAGTTCTGCTGAACATAAAAGCAAAGCAAGTATAAATTTAAAAGTACATACACTCAGAATGATATTGTACAGAATTTAAGAACTTGGATAAAAAAGGTTACACAATGCACATAAAATTATCTTTTCATTTTTATTTACCCTAAAACTTAGATGAAAACATCCATATACCTTATATTATATCACTCTGAAATTATTCCAATATATTCTATTTTTGCTTTTGCAGCATTAAAGTTACTTAATAAAAACACACACACTACAAAATTCAATATCTGCTACCTTTCTTTTTTTGTTTGGATGATGACCTGAAGAAGTATAATCCATCTGGTCCTACCAAAATAATGTGACCAAAAAGAAAGATCTGATTTCATCTTAAATTTTCTGTTCCAATATGGTAAAACATAAACCTTCACTTACATGACTATATTCTACATACTTAAAAAAGTGAACAAGTATATTTTTTTCTGATTATTAGGTAAGAATTAATCAATGTGAAATATTAACAAGTTGATAAAGCCATTGGAGAAACCATTATAACTTCTGAAATACAGTGTGTAAATCAGGGATATATCTGATAAAACTACTTTTAGAAATAATCACTATTTCGGAATCACCAGTTTGTCATCTTCTAGGACAACTCCCTACAGCAGGCTCAGAACATGAGAGTAGTTCTGTTTCCTTTGGTCTCAACTGAGGACAGCAAAAGAAATGGCAATGGTTGCCATGGTATCCAGTTATAATATGGAAACCTAGGATATTCAAACGTTTCAGATAAATGATAGGCAAATACAGTTAAAGGTCAAAAATGTATGTTTTGTTATTAAATATTCTCATTATGAAGTAATAAAAATTTGTTCCCTCAAGTTTCCTAATGCATAGTTTCACAATCCTAGAGAAACATACTTTACGGAAACAGAAAACACTATTTGATAGTATTTGTAAATAGCATGATGGTAACTAACCACGGATTGTCTAGAAGACATGGTAACATTTCTAATATTCCAAATTAAGAATCCATTTTAGCAATTCATAAACTATTTTCTCTCTTATGTTACACAATAATAAGATATATGTGTTATGAAAAATTACCTTTTAAAAATTGCAGAAACACCATAAGCAGATTTATAAATAATGAGTAGTTCCAGTGATTTAAGTCGATGAATAAATGAAGGTTAATATTAACATTTTGATAGAAAATTTTAAAAGAAGGTTTCTAAAAGGAAATTATAGTACATTTAATTTTTTATGAGAATCATATGTATTCTCAAATACAGCTGTAAATAGTAATTATGCTCCTAAGCTGAAAATTTCACCAAAAGCCTTAAAACAGTGTGAAAAGCCTTAATAAAGTCTCGATGATACTCAAGATAAAGCCTCTAATGACGTTCACCACATCCTCTAACAATGATTCTCAATTTTGGCTGCACATTAGAATAAATTGAAAAATATTGCCAAGGTTCCACCCCCTAGCAATTCTAATGCAACTGGTCTACAGCAGAAACTGGGCACTGGGATTTGTAAAAGCTCCCGGGCAATTTTTACAAGAAGCCAATGCTGAAAGCCATTGCTCAAGAAACTGTGAAAATAATAACTCATCTACTCCGTCTTATGTCTTTAATTTGAAAAGTTTTCTCTCCAGATTTATAGTGTAAAGCATAGTCAAGTAGTGTGTTAAATAATAACTGAATAAATATGGTAGTTGAGTTTTGGGTTTCTAGTATTATAAGTTGCTCAACTCCTAGTATAAGAGCAAGTCTCAATCTCCGTCTTTCTCTCTTTCCCTCTGAATCAATTAGAAGTAGGAACAAACTTTACTTCACTGGAGTGCCACTGGTTGTGTTTTACTATTTTTCCTAATAGCTTTTATCCAATGGACTAGAATATACGAACCCAAAGAGACAGATTTAGGTAAATTCAGTAACCAAAAATAAAAATTCTCTACATGTCATTTTAACGTTATTGAGTCGATATGCTGCTACAAAAACTGATATTCAACTTCTATATCAGGAAGATTAAATTTAGTTTTCAATGGACTTTGAGTGATTATGATATATCAAGGTAGATTTATCAATTGTAACAAATGTACCACTCTGGTGAGGGATGCTGACAGTAGAGGAGGCTATTTATATGGAAGGAGGTATGTGTAAAACCTTTATACCTTCCTATCAATTTTTATTTAATCTAAAACTGTTTTTAAAAAATAAAATATTATTTAAAAAAATTGGGCTTTATTTAACTTTTCAATTAGTACAATGGTAACTATAACAATATGCAGGTCTCAGTATTTAAACTTAATTCCCTTTTGCCAGTATTGCTATTCATGCACAAAATAGCAATATCTGGAACAGTTAATATTCAGAAAATTTTCATTTTCTCTTTCTCTGAAAAAGGAAAGTGTTGCTTAGAAAGAATTTGGCAATTCAAAAGAAAAGAATATAATGTAAAAGGATTTACTGAGTATTTCTATCTCTAAATAAGACAATGGGCTACAGCTCATATTTACATTAAAAACCTTTCAACTACCAGTAATAGTAAATTTCTTTCCCACTATCCTAGTGTATCATTTCCATTAAGAAAAGATGCTTAATGGGAATCAATAAGGAGTGCTAATAAATACAAGCTCTTATTGTCAAGGCAACTACAATCATAGTTTGAAAAATAAGTATGTGATCCAAAATACTGTTGTTAAAAACAAACAAGGTCATTTTTACAAAATTACATTATTTAAGAATTAATTTCACTTGTCTGTTCAACAAGCTGTTAAAATAACTTATCCCAAAAGGAAAAAAAGCTTTAAATTTTTCAGATAAGTTGGGAAAACTGCCAAACTATCCTTTTGAGTTGCATACCCTGGCAGACTCTATGAAACGGAATTCTGACACTACTGGTTGCCTGACTTCCCAGGCTGCTTACTTCTTAAGAATTTCAAAAAAAAAAACAAAACAAAAAAAACTGTTTACAAAATACATTTAAATGTTTTCTCCATGTAAAGTAAAATGCATATTGTATAATAATAAGGATGGAGAAAGAGAAATGGGTTTTAACTCTTAAGGGCCGTTTAAATGTGTAAGAGACTGGGCTTCAATTATGACAAACAGACCAGCTCTAAACTAAGATCAGGAGATATATAGGAGCAAAAAGAGAAAGACAGGTACAAAAGGAAAAATATGTCAGAAGCTATCTGTCAAAAGTGGTATATTCAGGAGTATTGCTTTGAGAAAGGTGAGCCAAAACTATGCAAAAATATGGTAAAGTTTATAGTCAAGTCAATTATACAGAAAGTAACTGTGTAGTTTATAGGTTGCTTATACTCAATTCTTACTAGTACCTCCCTGAGAAGAAAAAAGCAGGAAAAACACAAATATATTTTCCTACTTGCTAATTAGTCTTAAGAGGGTTTCTGTCCATCATTGTTATTAGTTCTTACTTGGCCTCCCAACGATACAAATCTCAAAGTTACTACAAATGTTGGTTATAAGAAGAAAGTAGTATTAATTGGTAATTCTGTAAAACTTGAGTTTTTCTTGGCTATGACTTTAAACAGCTGATTATTTATGATAAATGGTCATATTCCAAATTCGGCAATATCTAACTTAAAAGGAAGTTACTTTTCTAGGAAGTTCAGCTATTCAGAACACAGTAAAGAATTCATACTTAAGTCCTCTGAGGGGCAGACAGACATGTTACAATGTCTAGACACTAAAATCTGCACATTTTAATGCGTAGGTTCTAAAGAGAAAGACTCTCAATTCCTCATTCGGAATCTATTTGCTAACAGGATTTTCTATAGTTTCTCAGCCCATGCATATCAGAAGCAATGCTAGAAGTAGGCATGTTTACAACAGGAAAAAGTGACAGGCTTGGGACTCAGCCACATGAAAAAAGCATCCCTAAATATTTAAAAGTGAAGAGATTCTGAATTTGGTGAAAAGGTAAGGAATACAGCCTTTGAGCACATGCCAGTACACAAGTTAGCATGCATACCTATGACCCTGTGAGTCACTGACAAGAGATTACAGAGTTCACACCCTGGTAAGAAGGAATGTTTAATACATTTTACAAGTATTTCTGTTAAAAAACAATTTAAAGTTTTCATGCTTAAAGACTTTGACCAACAGGCTAACCAGAAAAAAATATAAAATGTTTAATCCCTGAATAACAGTAGCCAAATGACTTATTGTCATAAGTGGAGAAGAAAGAAATTAATATTTATTTTCCTAAGCAAATGTCATATTGTTAGGAACTTTAGTGATGCGGAGCCACTTTGAAATTTTTTGTATAGTAATGAAGAAATGGCAAAATAGGGTTACTATAACTGCAGCATATTTTAACTGTTTTCTTTGAATAAATTAAATTAATACACACCCAAAAGAAGCGATTTTATTGTCACAATTGTGTTATTCAATACAGTTATAGATTTACAAAAACTTGTAGAAAAATAAACCTATAAAAATATAGGTTTATAAAAAATAATCAGCTGTTTAAAGTATCACTATGATTAGATGTATAACATCATTTGCATGAAACATCAAAATATTAAATTTGAGGGCCTCCATTAATCTGAATACCCACGACTAAAAGCGACTCTCCTATATCCATCCCCACAGCCATGTTATGCTTATTACTTAATTTTCTCATATAAACTTACCAAAACATTATCATCAATTTCTGTTTTACAGGTGAGGAAACTGGGGCCAATAGGTTAAATCACTTGCTCAGAATGGCAGCCCTTAAGTGGAGTGCCATGAGCCAACTACAGATCACTTGGCCTCCAAAACCCACACTGCCTCTCTGAGCTGATTGCTAACACTATGGTACCAGATCTGAAAAGTGTTCTTATGAACAAGACAAGATGCATGAAATTCTTGATACGGTGTCTAGCCTCTGGTCAGTGTGTAAAAAAACAGTGGTCATTATTGTTCACACACTAAGTAGGATACTCATACACCAAAGAAGTTAATATACCACCCGTGAAGGTAATTCTTGAAAAAATGTATTTAACTAGTTTACTAGTTGTGAAAAGAAAAATTTTAAAGAAATTTTAAAGAAAAGAGAAATTTCAAAGATTTGTAACTACATTACAAATTGCTCCTTCACAAACTTTCCAGTTACAAAAAGAAAAAAAAAACTTTTTTTTTATGCAAATAGGGAGGCAAAATACTCCTAATGTTAAGCAAATGTATAGTTAAACGTCAAAAGGAATTTGTTTGCTGGAAAGGTTTGTTCAAACCATGCAGCTATTTCTACATTGCCATCACATATCTATCTATTCACTCAAAAGGCATTTATTGAGAGCCTGTTAGACAGAAGGCATGCACGTGCTCCTGCGCAATTGTGTACAGTGTGTTAGGAGGTCCTGGTAGCTTTAGTTACAAGGAGAAGGAAATATTATCTGCAACTTCAAGGAACTTAAAACCCTCTTACTTCTAGGTAAGACTTAGCAATATATTGCTAAGTCTTTCTTCCTTAAAAATGCCTCTTGGTTTTGTCTCTTTTTATCCCTCTCTTTATTATCCTCTGTTTTACCTATACATTGTTTATTTTTATAACATGAGACAAAATTGTCATATTTTCTTACAAGCAAGATTTTTAAAGTTATGTGACACTGACAGATCACCTCACCTTGAAAAGGGGCCTCAGCTCGCTTTATATGTATAAAGGGGGGAATAAAAACTTACTGCTTAAAAGCTAAAGATTTTCTTTTCAATCCCTGGATCTATGATTTTATGAAGTTGCTGCTAACACAATATAAACATGAAAATTTGTAGGTAAAATCTGTTTTTTTTTTTTTTTTGGTCCCTTATTCCTTTTTAAGCTCTCTGGAAACAGACTTTTGGGACTGTGGTATTTGTGAGAAAATTAATACTCTTTCTTTTTAACAAAAGTCTTAGGGCTATTATCCATCTACATGCACCAAATCTACCTTCAATACGGCCACTAGAGAGACCCAAGATGAATATGACCCATTACTACACTGATTTAAAACACTTCGATGGTTGGTCATTCCCTGTAGCCAATGTATGATTCACTGATATTATTCATTCATATGATTCTTCCTAATATGGGCCATGTTTATTTTTCCAATCTTATTTCCCAATGCACCACCTTGTACCCTCCAGTGAAACCATTTGCAGTTGATTAATTCATTGTATTCATTCTACAAGTATTTACTGAGTATGTGTTATATATTAGTCACTTTGCTAAACTTAGGTAATCCTGAAATAAACAAGATAAATATGGCCCACTTTCAAAGAACTTAGAGTCTAGGTTTAAAAAGGTTTATACTGCTGTTTATAGCATCCTACTGCTCCCCAAAAGTCTGGAGACTAAACTTTCAAAGTTCATTACAAGGCTTAACTCTTCCGTGAAATCCTACCTGACTACCTCCCCACTCATATAGAAGAACGGACCAACCCATTGCACCTTATACACACTACCACCCAAGCTTATTTATTTATTATAGAGCTAAATAATGTATTTAATAGTCTACCTCAGCAAAATGGTGCATAAGCAATGGCCATTTCTTATTCATCTTTGAAATGAATGAAAGAACATGTACAGAGACTGAAGATTAAGGCCTAGCACACAGAAGCATTTAATAAATATCTGTCTAGAAATGAGAGATTGAAGGAATTACTTTTACAAAAAAGAAAATTTCCTTTTTCAGTTTCTTCCAATCAGTCTCTAGACTGCAAGTGCCTTAAAGTCAGGAGTCATATGTTACTGGTCCCATTTTGAGTACATCTTAATTACAAAATAAGTATTTGTAAATCTACTATTCACAACGAGAAAACCATAGTAAGGATGTCACAATATAATGCTCAAGAAAAGTGAAATAGACATGAATCAGATTAGCAAAGCCAGAGGAAAAATGTATCCATGTGTGGTACAAAATCTATTTTATCAATGTATAATCTGAGTCTCAAAGCATAGTCACAAAATATGTAGGCAGAAAAAGAATCCCAAAACCTTAGAATTGTTCATTCTTATCATAGCCAAAGTGTTGTAGATCTAAATAATGTAAAAAAATAAAACTTTAAAATTAAAAAAAGAATTCCAAATTTAGAAAATGTTGTAGGCTCCCATAATAGATAATAAGATAACGTTAATAATAATAATAACAACTATATAGTGTTTTCTGCTAACCAGGCACTGTTCTAAGCATTTTATAGGTAAAATGTAAGTCATTTAATTCTCATATCAACTCTGTAAGATAGCTCCATTATAAACATAAGCAAAAATGAGGTACAGACAGGCAAAGTAATTTGCCCAAGGTCACTCTGCTAATGGTAGAACTGGATTTGAACCCAGGAAGTCTGGTTACAGAGTCTTTGCTTTTAACCACAACCATATTTTGATTTTTTATTGCTGTATAATATCAAAAAGCCATAAAAACCTTGTAAAAACAAATGTCTTCCTAAACATATGTGGTATATTTCATGAATCCTCATCTTTTTAGTAATAACTTCTATCTTATAATTGAAGTTTAAAAAGCATTATTTATGATGTGAGACCATCTAAAGAAAACAATGGAAGTTTTAGAACGATTGGGAGAAAGTCTGCTTGTTTTGCCGTGCAGAAATAAATGGTATGAGTGCTACTGGTCATTCTGAAACAGAACCCAAAAAGTTCATAAGCGATAAGGAAAACATTCTGTCAACTGCCATCCCACAGTCAACTAGATGAGTCATGAAAACCAACAAGAATATCACAAGTACTTAGGTAGAAAAATCCACCTAAGGCACTGGTTGCCATGCAAAAGAATCCTTAGAAAGCACTGAAATATATTTCATCTGTAATTCTAAATTGTATGCCAGCAAGCAGAGGTCATAGCTCTCGTAGCTTTTGTAAAAATTCTTTTTAAAATAATTCTTACCTATCACTACTTCATTATATAAAATACAACGCAAGGCATGGGTTTAAACTATAACGGTGAACACATAATTTGTAAAAAAAAAAAAAAAAAAAAACGTAGCTAAATATAGAATTATATCCTTATCAAATAAATAAACATACCATAAAGGGCCTTTGCACTTGGTTTTGAACTGTGTTCTCTGTCCATTTGGGAAAAGGTGGATGATGTTCCGTAGCCACTGTAATAAAAAATAGTCATTGTGTTGGTTAAAGTGTAAAGTAAGCAATAAAAATCAAAACTGACAATAAAAATTCCAATGCACCATACTTACCATGTGCTTTAAACAGACATACTGACTTTATACTAACTAGATTTGCCAAAGTGAGCCAGATCGTGTTCCGGTGGTTGGTCAAGAAGCAGAACATAAACCACACTACCTGAACGAGGACTCAGGTTGGTACAACTCACAGCCTCCTCTCAAATGCTAAGTTAGAACTGTGGCCAAGAAGATTCACCAAGATTGAAACTATCTTAGAACACTTTAAATCTGCCATATAAAATTTAGTGAGGACAGTGTTCTGGTTATAAAAAGTTCTCTATGATTCAAGCTATAAAGGAATATACGTTACTTTCACAAATACTTACAGTTAACCAAAATAACACTTTATCATTAAATTTGATCAGCTTTAACTTATATCTAGCCTCTTGTTACTAATACATTATGTGAGGTAATAACATGTTTCAATTCCTCAATTTTTTTGTTTCTTCAGTAAATATTTATTAAGCCCTAAAACACAGAAGAATAGTAGTATGAGGGGCGGGAAGAGTAGGGATTCAGGGTATCGCTAATAAAACAAGTAAAATAGTTATAATAGAATATTACATAAGGGTAAAACTAATAACTATAACATGTAGGATCAAAGAAGAGCTAACTTTTTATCAAGCTGTCTCAGAACTTAGAGCCAAGATGACATTTGAGCAGAGTCTAAACGGATGAAAGAAGCTCTTCAGACAAGTGGAGAATTAAGTAAGGAAAGGGCATGTGGAATTGGCTCAAGAACTAACCTGGTGTGTGAGAAAAAATGTGATGTGCCTAGAACAGATAAATGGCTCGAGAAGTAGAGAAGGCAACCAGAGGCTTAAGAATTAATTTTTTTGTTCTCTAGATATAATAAGTATGTTTATACAAGGAAATGACATGGTCCAAACATATTTTAAAGATGATAATCCAAAAATTAATGGCAAGGTAACTATATAGAAAGGTGCTATAAAAATTCAGGTAGGTGGTATAGAACATAAACAGGGCTAAAACAGAAAGAGTAGAAGTAAGGAATAGAAACAAGAGTTCTTCAATAGAAGAAACTGTTATAAATGGATATTTGTTGTAAGAAAGGAAAAAAAAAATCGAAGGTGCAGCCAAACTTTCTGACTTGAATAACTGATAAACAAGGTTAAGATGGCACCTGATATACTCCTGTTACTGGGTATCTCTTACTGACCAACGGTAAAGAGATTTGCAATAATCTTTGTAAAAAGAAAAGGGGAAGTATAACTCTTCACCATGTGAATAGCCTGGTTCTGAGTAATGATAAGCCAACTATATACCACAATGGCTAATATAAAGTAACAATACTAACCGCAACATGTAAGGCAATAGCCACTTAAGATGCTGATTTTAAGTTACACCTGGAGCCATAGGGATTGCTTGGTTTGTGTGCCTGACCTTTCTGTTTGTTTGTTTGTTTTATACAATGGTAAACATCTTGATAGACTGAACTAGATGACACTTAACTCTCCTCAAATGCCAATATTTATAAAGACCATTAACAGAAAGCTCCAGAGAAACTGTAAGCTCTGAAGTATATACTCAACTTTGGAAAGCAGCAATAACTTAAAATGCCAGAACAAAACAACTCCTATGAAGTCACTATCACTGGAGTAGATATTACTTAACCATCTTTTTCTTACCAGACACAGTAAATTTTTCATGATAACATGTCAGTGTTACAAAGAAATTAAATATGAATGACGAATGAACTATGTAAAGAAATAAAACATCTTCGTTGCCAATTAAAATCACCAAATCAAATCCAAAAAAAAAACAACAAACTAAATATAAACCTTCCAACTTACTTCATTTGAGATGGATACATTCCAAAACCACTGGGATGATTAGAAATATGACCATTCATCGTGACTTTCACCCATACGTTCTAAAAAATGAAAGGTACAAAAATTGAAGGCAATAAAAAGGTCAAGACACCTCAATTTCAAAGTCATTCATTCAACAAATATGTATCACTGCCAGGATGATGCTAGAAATACAAAGATAAAGCTCACTACCCTCAAAGAGCTCAGGCACAAGAAGTACAAACGGACATGTAAAGATACAACTGACATTTAACATTAAAATACTAAAATTGTTGGCAAATTTATACGAGTGAAAAAAAACTAAAATACAGTTCTGGATCCTCTAATTATATAGGCATAATTCTATATTCAGCCCAAACTCAGAATCGAATTGTCAGTTTTATGAAAAGGTAATTTATTGTTTCATTATAAATGTAATATAGATTAATTCAACTTAAAAATGAGAAATATAGAAAAGTGTAAAATACATAAAAGAACAAATGGATGAACCTTGAAATAATCATACTAAGTGAAATAAGCCAGACAGAAAAAGTTGAAAATCACATGATAGCACTTATATGTGGGATATAAACCTAAAAGCAACAAAGGAACAGGAAAATGAACAGAGACTTATGGACATGGACAATGGACTAGTGGGAGGAGGGGGGAAGGGAAGGGAGAAGGTAGACAAGGGGAAATTTTTTTAAAGTACAAATGGGAAAAATATCACCCTGAGCCCTATCATTAAAAGATAACCATTTATACCAAAGGACTATAGACTAGTGGTTACTAGTGGGGTAGGGGAGAAAGGGGGTAGGTAGACGAGGTAAAGGGGATCAAATATAGGGGAGTAAGGGAGGGTGGAATGGGTAAAGGGGATCAAATATATGGTAGTTGAAGGAAACTGGACTTTGGGTGGGAAACACACAATAGAATATACAGATGTCAAATTATAATGTACACCTGGAAATTATATATTGTATTAACCAATGTTACTTCAATAATCTTGATCAAAACAGGAAAGAAAGAAAGAAAGAAAGAGAGAGAGAGAGAGAGAGAGAGAGAGAGAGAGAGAGAGAGAGAGAGAGAGAAAGAAAGAAAGAAAGAAAGAAAGAAAGAAAAGAAAGAAAAGAAAGAAAGGAGGGAGGGAGGGAGGGAGGGAGGGAGGAAACCATTTATCAGTCCTGAAGGTTAGACAATATCCTATACATACATGCTTAGATACATCTCATTTTCAAAATGTGTTTATTTTCACATTTTTACTTTTCATAAGAAAAATATTTTAACAATTGACACCAGATATTTAACTCAAGAAATGTTTCAATCATTTTCACAAATTGGACAAATTTTCTTCAAACAAGAGGAATAAATAAAATTTCCTTATTGCCAAATACAATGGCCTTTTCTCTCTTTTTTCTCCTAGACAACACTGCTATACCTGATTTATTTTGATTCACTCCTTGGTGTTCCCTGGGTTCTATGGCACTAAACTATTTTGGATAGTGTCTTATTTTTCTGACTTTAATATATATTATATTACTATGTTTTCTCAATAACTGAGGTAGATAAAACATATCCAAAATTGATTATGACAAAGGCAAAGGGAATAGAAGCATTAACAACTACCAAGTGACTATTATGTGTCAGAAACGATAAGTACCAGGATTAGCAAAGTGAACGAAAGAGGCATAGTCCCAGTTTTGGGCCAATAGTCTAATAAAGAAAAAAAAAATTTGGTGAATAAATATAAAATTAAAAATGGCTGTCATCCACAAGATGGAAAATTCAAGGTGACATAGAGGCCATAAAATAAGAAAACTTAATTCAGATTAGGAGGGCATCAAAAAAGTCTACATAGAGAAATGATATTAAAGACCTAGGAACTTTACATTAATTCTTATTCTTCAGATCTCAGTTCAATCTTGGTGTTCTCAGGAAAGCTTTTACTGTCCTCCCTGAATAGATAAAAACTCACTATCAGACACTCTCAATGCTATAAATAATTTTTCAAAGTACTTACCACAGTTATAATTTTTCATTTGTTTAAATTAATTCCTGGCTCTTCACTAGACTATAAGCTATAGTCATAAGGATATAGACTTGTTTGATAACTTCTGTTTCTCAAGCAATAAGAATAGAACTGGGCATACAATAGGTGTTCATTAATTATTTATTTGAAGAAAGAAGGAAGGAAGGTAAATCCATGTTCCGATCTTCAAAGAGCTTATTGCATTCTTAAGGAGACAAATTAACCCAGATGAAACACATAGTAAATGAGTTTCAATGTCTGTGGTTCCATTTGAAACCCACTAGAGGTTCAGAAAAAGCCATGTCAACTGCCATAATTTTTGCAAGGCATGGAACTTGACCTTGGTCTTTAAAAATGGTTAAGATTTATAAAATATTTACAAACACTCAGGTTTAATTCAAGTTTTCCCTATAGTCTTACCCATATTTATTTGCAGTTTAGAAGAAAACTTCTAAATTAAGAAACAAAGAAATATTGACCTTTATCCAAGATAAGTATCATACTTACAAAATTACATTTATAGTAAATTGATGTATTATTTTTATTGTTGTTTGTCTTTCTTCAATTTATACTTTGATACAGTGGTATACAAGCAAACCAATTCTCAGAGAAAAAAATGAAACTGATTTTCAGTGCTTTCCATGGTTTTAATATTCCCACTATGGCCCATTTTAAGCTGTCAATGGTTTAATAACAGCATACAAAATTCCTAAATATTTCACAATTGGCTCTCATAAGCCTACAGAATTCGGACAAAGCACATTAGAATTTTGAGCAGAACAGAGGAATGGAAAACATTATGAATCTAGAGCTAATGGTTAAGACATAGGCATTCACAGCTAGAAATCTGGAACTCTTATACTAGTTCTGGCACAAACAAGCCTGCATAAGTCAATTAAACCCCTGTCTCAATTTTCTCATCAGCAAAATAGGGTTAATTCTTGGTCTTCCTAGCTAACAAGGCTAGTGAAAGATCAAAGACACAGATGTACAAGATTCTTTCAAAGTTTCAAAGAGAAGAATGAGGAAGAAGGAGGAAGGAGAGAGAAGAAGAGGGAGGAGGAGGAGGAGGAAGAGGAGGAGGAAAAAGAAAGAAGAAAGAAGAAAGGAGAAAGAAGGAAAAAGAAGAAGAAGAAAGTACTCTCAAAACAAGCTGGTTCACTCAGAATTAAACCCTCAGGGTTTGTACTGATTTTGATCTGGTTTGCGTTTTTAAAACCACAGTGACTGGTTTTAAAGAAAAGTGATAGCCATAGCATCTTATCTTTTTCATGTTTAAGTCTTCATGACGGTCAAATAAATGCATGGTTTGTGTTTTGATTTTAAAATAGTGATCTGTCAGAATAACAGCATCAGAAAAGGGAATAGAAAATGTTGATCTGCTAAATGAATTTTAAATATAGAAACTCTTGTCATTTGGCAATCACAGTTTCACTTGTCACAGATGCTCATGCAGCAATCCAGAGGTTTTCAAATATTTAAATATAACAGTTATAATGTACACCTTGTAAAGGAAACAATTACTTATATTTGTTTGTTTTCCTCTAGGCTTTTAAAAGACATCTGATTTATACCTATATAGAGCATCAATTTCCTTATGAAAACACTTTTTGTAAGTCATAGTTACTATAATTTTTCTCTGAACTTCTACAGAAAATAACATTATTTGCAATTATGAAGATAAAAGTAAAATATTTGAGATCTAAATGAAGCACACCAAAAATGTTAAAAACTAAAATTTTTAAAGTGAGCAGAACATAGAAAAATCTCTGTAAGAAGAAATGAGGCTATAAACTAAATCAGGAAGTTAAACATATGTTCGAAATTTTTAAGACCCCCGAATATAGATGGGTGAATGAACAAATAAATAAAATTTAGACTCGTTTTTCTTTACTCTTGCTTGCACCTGGTATTGATTTATATGACTTTCTTGGGTTAATTTTTTTATTATAGTTGAGATAGTTTCTAAATATAAAAGTGGATCTACTGAGTGTTTCATCCCCATGTAAATAGTATGTGATACCCATAAATTCACCTGGATCATCTGCATTTCTTTTTATTATAATTAAATACATATCAAAGGGGGAGAAAGGAAATAAACCTCCAATTTAGCTAGAATCTTCCAACAACAATAAAAATATGTTGAGAAAGGGGATGAAATTCTCTCTTATCAGACCCCCTATACCACTGAACATAGGGGATGGCAGAGGGGAGATACAGTGGTTAGACCAGATCTTGAAATACACACGGCAAGGTTTTCATTAAATTTCACACATGATTGAAAATTTTAACTAAAATCTTCACAGATTTATTTATGTATGAGTTTTCCTTCTTACATGTATTTTGTCTATACAGGCTTGAATAAAACCTATCAAAAGACATATCTTTCTAACTGTATTGTTTCCATGATTAACAGAAGACCTACAGATAAACTTCTATAATGACTGCTACAATAAACTGACTTTTAAAGGGGCATATACTTTATCAGTGGAAGTTTTTGATTTAAAAGCATCTCTTCATATAATTAACCACCTTAAAGAGACTGCCATTCACATCATCCATTCAGTTGTGGTCTAATTAAAATGACAGCTAAATTCCAGGTCTTTTAACTTTTTGTAATAACTTTAAAAATTTTTTGAATCATTTTAGATTTACAAAGAAGTTCTAAAGATAATACAAAAATATTCTACCCATACTGTTTGTATTTAACATCTTATAGTTGTCACAATTAATAAACCAATGTCAACATTTTACTAAATAAAGTCAACACTTTATTCAAAGTTCCTTAGCTTTTTTTTTTTTTTTTTTTTTTTTTTTTTTTACCTAATGTATTTTTCTTTTCCTGGATCCTATCCACAATACTACATTACATTTAGTCTTCATGTCTCATTAGGCTACACTAGACTGTGACCATTTCTTAGATTCTCCTTACTTTTGATGACTAGATATTAGCTTCCTAGACCTGCTGTACCAAATTATCACAAACTAAGTAGCTTAAAACAACAAAAATTTATTCTCTCATAGTTCTAGAGGCTAGAAGTTCGAAATCAAGGTGTCGACTGAGTTAAACTCTCTCTGAAGCCTGTAGGGAAAAATGTTTTCTTGCCTCCTCTAGCATCTTTTTAGGGGACACAATTCAACCTGTAACAATGACCTTCACAGTTTTTTGAGGAGTACTGTATTTTGATATTTTATAGGACGTCTCTCAGTTGGAGCTTGCCCGATCATCTTCTCTTAATTTAGACTGGAGTACAAGTTTTGGAGGGGAAGACCACAGAATATGTGTCATTCTCATCACCTGAGGAGTACATGCAATTAGCATGGTTTACCATTGTTTATGCTAATCTTGGTCACTGACTGTGGCAGCATTTGCAAAGTTTTTCCACTACAAAGTGACTTTCCTTACCACTAATATACTGGCCTCTTTGGAAGGAAGTCATATGTAGGCCACACTTAAGAAATAAAGAGTTATATTCCACCTCCTTGAGGAGAGAGTATCTGCATAAAGTATTTGGAATTCTTCTGGATGGTAGATTTATATATTCTCAAACACTTATTTATTTAGTCTGTTTTTTTTAAATTGAACTGAAAAGATGGAAAAACAAAGAAGGATTCAGATTTATCAAATAGAATCTCTTGATTATTCATCCCCCATAAAACACATATTTCAGGTGGTCCAGACAAGATTTGAGTTAAGTTTAGGTTGTGTGCTGGGTATAGCAGAGACAGAGAGAGAGAGAGAGAGAGAGAGAGAGAGAGAGAGAGAGAGAGAGAGAGAGATATAGAGATAGATAGATCAGGACATGAGAGAGATCCCAGACCTTAAAAAAGTCTTGACTAACAGTACCAAAAGCTAATCAGAAGTCTAAAAAGTAAACTTTGCCTAAGAAGTTCAAATCCTCCCAGAAGCAAGAAGCTGAGCACAGAGTCTCTAGAATATTCACTATAGGCATTTTATCCCAGGATAAGAAAAAAGTTCAACTTTTTCTGTTAATTTAGTTCTCAACTGAACACATTTCAGGAAACATTTTAGAACAAGAAGTAGAAAAAACCATCCCATTTACTCTACTTTATCCTAAGGGTTAGCATTCATAGATATTATATGAACGTTGGTGAAAAGTTTCCAAAATTAAATTTTGTGTCATTGACTAGAGCAAATAAAAGCCACTGAGGAAATTAGGATTTCATATAATATATTTTCTATTGCTAGATATCCTTTTTTCCATAGGAGCCAAATGCTAAGTACGGTTCAACACATTTTACAAAGGCAAACAGATGAAGAGCTGTCCTACCTGACATAATCCAGCTGGGTGGGAAAAGAAAAGTATGTTCTAAAATTATCTTTAATGAAATCGAACTCTTGAATTCAAATTTTGTCATGACATATTAAATGACCTCTAAAAACATTAAATCATAAAATCTTACAAAAACAATGAGAAGAGTTCTAACCCACAGATAAGCCATAACATTTTAATATTTAACTATACCCTGTTGCCACATAACTACCTTTCTTTGTACTACCTTGAGCAAAGAATTTTAAGCAGTAAATAAAATATCACAGGTGATTCACTCTTCATTTTCAGTACAGTTTCCTGAGGAGGATCTCAGTGGTTTCCAAACCGTAGAACACATTTTTTATAAATGGTTACTATCTACCGAGTGGGAAATGTCACCTTTAAGCAACAGTTATGTTGAATTTATCCTACTTTTTCAAAGTCATAAATACATCTCCAAGTAAAAAATGCTTAATTTTCAAACTCTATAGGACTTTTCTAAGGAATGCAATTCTACTTAAATGAAGGTTAAAAAAGCTTTATACTGTATTATAACACACATGCTTACATCACCCCCAAACTGGTTCTCAGATATTTTATAAAAAGATTCTACTTCTCATCCCAATCTAGCTTCTTCTTCTCTGCCATACTTCTCAAATATTGGTTATTTCAATTAAAGGACACAGAGGTATCCTATCTTATCAAAAATTATTCATTGTTTCAATTTGTGTGTTTGATTTTAGCAAGATATGGTTTTACAGACCTAGCATAATGATTACAAGGGGACAGGAGTTTGGCTCTAACAAAATACTTTGTGTACAGAGTGTATCCAGTTCAACATGTATAACTTTATCAGCCCAAGGGAAGTTCATGACTGGGTAGGTAAGGTAAAACTCTCAAATCATTCTTAACTGCTTCTTATTCCTATTATTCTAAACTACTTAACATTTTGTTAACAAAGATAAAAATGCACTCCTTTCAAAATACCATTTTTCATTTATCTTCAAAAATAGATGCAGTCCTAAATGCAGCTAGAAAGTGATGTAACAAAGATATCCAAACCAAAACAAAAATCAATTCTAGTCATGATCTACATTTGGCTGAATAAAAAATAACTGATTGTCAGTAGGTACTCCTACAAGGAAAATAAGTCCCTGGCACCTCATCTGACTCACAGAAGACCAAGAAATAACAGAACCTTCCTTGAAAACCTTCCCATCTTCCCATTTTTAGTAAAAAAAGAAAAGGCACATTTCAGAAAAGAGCACATTATAGGCAATGTAGGAACAGCCTAGAATAAAGTTCAAGGGAAGCTAGATGAGGGTAGGTCTAACCAAATCGCCCTCAACGAACTGAACCAAAGAAGGCAAGATAAAGGATCTTTAGAAATGTATAGTAAGTATAGTGGGAGAGAGAGACATCAAAAGAACCATTTACAGTACAATGTGGCAAGTAGAAAAACAGAATGAAAGGGGGCAGCTCATGCTGGGAGGGACTGGCATTCTCCTCACAAAAGCCTTCAGACTTCAGATTGCGATGCATGAGCTAAGTAAGCCTAGCAAGACAGGAGACAGCTTGGCACACTTAGGAAAACACCAGCACTTCAGTTACCGAAGAAGGACTGGATTGAATTGGTAGAAAGTCATGAGGGATGAAGCTGGAGATAAAACAAGAATGCATGAAGTTACGTTTATATCAAATTTCGTTAGGCCAAAACTCAGTGTTTACTTACTGTATGTATCTGTGCAATTGCTATTCACATATACTAAGATTACATTTCCTTTTTTGCATAACCTTTTGTCTTTAAAGTTAATAATCATTTACCCTCAACCCTTAGTGTTCCTATGTACCTTTATTAATTTCATCCCTTTACTTTCCACTAGAGTGAAGTCTCCTTTCAATATATTTAAATACTATCATTTTTAGCTTTCTGTAGGCATCTCTCCCCAAGCCCTATACTATGTTCCTGTTAGGATCTGAACTGACTACTCTCTAGGCCTCCTGTACAGATTCCATTCTGGTATCTGAATTCAACACTGTCCTGCTCATTACTTTCATCTTCCTCCTGTCTTACATCCTTGTTTCCTGAACCCCAAGTCTCCCTCCTCCATACTTTTACTTTTATTTTTAATCTTAGAAGAACACACACACTTCAGGAACTTCCAAAGAAAGAATATAAAAACAGTTAATTTTTGAAGATTTACATGACTAGTAATATGTTCATTCTACCTGCATAGATGATCGTTCATCTTGGTTTCAAATTCTCTACTGGAAATTATATTTGCCCCCAGAATTTTAAAGTCATTGTGTCTTCAGTGTTGCTGCTGAAATGGCAGGCATTCTGCTTCTCAATTTTTTTGTATAGGGACTATTTTTTCTTTCTACAGTTCTTGAGTTTGAGGATTTTTCTCTGACGTTCTGAAATTTCATGAATAGGTTGGCATAAGTGTTTTTTTTAAATTCTGTGTATTAAAAACTCAAGAGGCCTTTTCAAATTTGAAAATCATTGTCCTTCAATTCTAAGAAATTTTCTTATTTCTTTGATAGTTTCTTTATTACATTTAAAAACATTTTCCTTTTCCTAAAACATACTGTTGAACTGAGTTTCTAATTTCTAACATTTTCTCTTTTGTTTTTCATTTCCTGGTATTTTTGTTCTATTTTATGATGGCTTCTACAACTTCATCTACAAAAACATTTTATTTTATATGTCTTCTATCAATCTTCAATCTCCAGGAGTACATTTTGTGCCCTACATGTCCCTTTTCTTAATATACCTGTTCTTATTTAGTGATTGCTGTGTATTCTTTGATCTATGAGAATACAATGATAATATTTTAAAGTTTTTTTTTCCTTCCTTGTCTCTATTTTTATCGATTTCCTTGTTTTCTCTGGGTTTGTTTCAGTCTCTGTATTTCTTCAAATGTCTGATTGCCCAAATTTTGGAGATGAGTAGAAGTGGGCTGGGGGTATCTCATTGTTTAGTAAGTATTTTACTTAATCCTCCACCTTCGGTCTGTGCCTTGATATCCCCACTCAAGAGTTCTCCAGTTCACATTCTCCATAGAACAAACTTTCATTCTCACTGGAATGTGGGAAGGAATCAGGATCTAAGTTTGGTTAAAACTACTATCCAATCCTCCTGTTTTCAGCATCACCCTCACTGTTGATTGAGCCTTTCAGAGGTTCTGAAGTGAAAACCAGGTTGTTTCTCAATGTCTCTCATTAGCAGCTTGGGTTTTAGCTTCTAAGGACTCCTAGGTCAGTTTCGATCATCTACGAGCCTTCCAGAGTCCCACTGTCTTACTGTGTTTCTGCATTTAAAAAACGCTTCACTGTCTTTTTAACTGGAGAAAGTGGAATAAATACATGTGCTTATTTTGCCTATCTCTGCAATATATTTCCATTGTCTAAACATTGACAAATATTTGTTTAATGAAAAACTCAGGAGAAAACTTCAAGTCACCTCTAATATGAACTTGAGAGGTTAAGTTGAACTATGAAATATTTATACTAAAAATAAAAGCCCCATAACAGCTAGAGTGAAATTAACACAAAAAATGAAGGAGATTTACCTTACATAAAGTCAGCTGATATTTTGGTAGTGAATGCTTAACTACCTGTTGTTATTGTAACAACAAATGCTGTTTTCCAATCCCAGAAAAGAAACAATATTATAGTGTGTAAAAATGAGGCAACATCTCCAG
The DNA here is from genome assembly GCA_030015415.1 of Cynopterus sphinx. Lineage (NCBI taxonomy): Eukaryota > Metazoa > Chordata > Mammalia > Chiroptera > Pteropodidae > Cynopterus > Cynopterus sphinx. The sequence goes on along the minus strand of CM057380.1, from coordinate 148,879,058 downwards.
TTAAATCAGGCATTATTATTAATGAAAAATGCTTTAACTGTTTTTCTTGAAATTAAATCATAGCTTCAGATGCACAATAGAGGTGCTTAAAATGAGGCAATATCCCTGACTGTATCAGGCGTTATTATTAATAAAAATGCCTTGTTTTTCTAAAAATTAAATCAAAACTTTAAATGAAACCTAAATAAAACCTGAAATTCATCTCAGGTTAAAAAAAAATCACTAATTTATTCATTTTAAGTATTCAAAATTTTTCTTTGCCAAAGAGAAGCCCATTTAAACAAATATAACTTGTAAAAATTCTTCATGAGCTACCCCAAAACAAAAATCAGAGATATCTGTGTACTAGTCTTAAAAAAACAAGTTTCCTACATAACTAGTGTAAAACTTTCTTTTCTTGAGATGTTAACATATTTACAAAGTCATATAAATTAAAAGAAAAAGTCTAATGAGAAAACTTTTTTAAAAATAAAAGCTATTACATTTCTTATTTAAAAGACAGTAAATATAAACTTTGATTGTAGACAGAACTCCTTTGAAAAATGTCTGCCAAATTATAACAATAGAAGTTCTCAAAAATAGCAGTGAAGTTCCTCAGAACCCTGAAATCATCCATGAATTGGGGTAAATTTAGACATTTCTCTGCTCACTACTATAAAAAATAATGCCATTTATTAAGCATTTAATATGTCAGCCACTGTGCCAAGCGCTTTATGTGCATTATCTTACTTAATTTTTACCACCTTTTGAGGTTATAAGAGCTTATTACCCCTGCTTTAATGAGGAATTTTGGACTTATAAAAGTTATAAGTAAAAATAACTTGGCCATGATATCTATATACCATGGCTAAGATATGACCATGAGCCATGCTTTTAACCACTATTGTATACTTTCCTTTAACTAATGATAAATCCAATATTTTGAAGTTGGCTAGGGATGTCAACCCTGATGAATTAAAAGCCAAAATGACCATTGAGGATGATTATTCAAACAAGATTCATTCAATATTATTTGGCACCAGCCAATACCAGTATTGTTAATAATTCATTCACTCATTTGACGAGTATTTACTATGTAACCATTAAGTGTCCATCATTGCTCTAGATGATTATTGTCAAAAAAACTTTGATGGCATAAATATACTATATCATGCTGTTCAATACAGTAGTTTAGCAGAAGTTTTGAACACCTCACTGGTGGCTAGTGCCACAGAGGAACTGAAATTTTAATTTTATTCAATTTAAGGTAGTTTATATTTAAATATAAATAGCTGCAAATGGCTAATAGCTACCATACTAGACAAGATAGCTCTAAGTAAGGAGTGCACAGCTAACAAAACAGACATGGTTTCTACTTTCATGGAGCTTACAATCCAGTGGGGGACCCAACACCAAATGGTAATATAATAAATAGAAGATTGTAATTCCTATTAAATGCTTAGAAGAAAATACAGTATTTATAAGGATATAAAGTCAGAATAAATAAAATCTAGCTATGAATTTCTAAAAAGTTCTCAGAGATTCAGTCTGAAAATGTTACATCAGGATTTCTTCATTTAAAATCTAAGATAACTAGGAAACCACTGAAACAAAGAATTTGTATATTTTTTCAAAGTACTTTCATCAATGTCTCAAGACTAATGCACAGAAATAGTGCTTGTTGTAAAGAATTCTATGTAAAAATAACTGAATAGAATGTTGTTTTTTTTTAATCCTATTTCAGGTAATAGTTTGAATTTAAACAAAATAAAAGAATAAGAAGAAATTACAAAACAAACCCCCAGTAAATTCTATAAAATGCTAACTTTAAAGACTTCAAATTTAAGAACCTGGATTTGATGAGAAGTTGAGAACAACTGAGCTACTATTCTACTTGGGCAGAAATAGGGTTTTTTTTTTTATAGTAACACATCCACATTTGAGCCAGTGTCAATTTACAAACACCCCTCATCTTTTTTTTTCTTTTTTTTTTTTTTTTGCGCCAAAAAATATTCCTGGACTTGAGCACCTAGAATTGAAACAGAACACAACTATCTATAGTGAAATAACAAGTCAAAAAGTGTTTGGATCTGCTGGGGGATGAGAAAATCACAAAAAAACTTTCATGTTCCTGGATCGTATTGTGTGGATTTTTGTTTGGGAAATTAAGATAGATTTATTTGGGCAAGTAAGATATTTAAGGTCAGAAGGAAGAGGAAATTTGAGGAGAGAATTATCAAAAGGGCTTGTAATACCACATTTGCATTTCTTTCATTTCCATTCCCACAGTTCCTGTATCTGAACAACTCAGAAAATGGCCTATAAGCTGAGGTAGGGAAAACTGTGGGTAGAAGCATGATTTGATTCAATTAAAATGTGCTGCTCATAAGAACAAAATTTATTTTAATATTTCGAATATCTCCCCAAATTAATTACAGCTCTTTATTAAATAAACTCAGTATGATTCAGCTAGCATAATCACTGTCCCCCATTTGAAGTTAACTGATTTTCTAAAATCAGTGCACTAAAACTAATCTACTACTATGATTGCTAATAGTGATAGGAGGAGGAAGAGGAAGAGGAGCAGCTGTAACAGCGAACATGTAAGTAACAATATGTGCCAGGCACAAATCCTATAGATAAGTATTTACTTTCTTATAAATGTCACAACAGCCTCATGAGGTGGAAACCATTACTATCCTCACTTTACAGATGAGTTAAGCTAGGTAAAGAGTTTAATAACATGTCCAATGTCAAAGACCAAATAAGTAGTAGATATGGAATAAAATCAAACCACTTTGCCAAGTAGAGGAAAACAACAGGGAGTTATCTTTTTTTAACCCCAAATCACTTGGTCATATAGCATCTAAAAAGAACTAAAAGGATTTTTGTTATAAATTGATTATACATGAGCATATATCCATTTGTATAGAAAAGAACAGCCTAGCTTTCCTTATAAACAAGAAAGAAAAGAAACTAGATTTTAGAAGTTTATAAAGTAAAGACAGGAAATAATCAGGACTATTAGAAATAATATCAAGATAAAGGCAAAGATAGTACCAGAATAAAGACAATGAACCCTGGAGTTTCAAAAGAACTTCAAATTTCTAAGAGGGAATGACTCACCTTGACTTTTGCTCAGCTGGCCCTATGTCTATTACAGATTATTTCTCTCTGAGAACATATTCCCAATTGTATAATGGCAATCAATGAAACTAGTATTGACTTTTATATGCAATCTGGGGTTTGGATTATGATTATGAAAGAAATGTATCAAAATGTAAAAAACAAGATTTTATGAAACTAGAGAGATATTCCATTTTACCTCTATGAAACAGAATGATACATCCAGGGTACTTTTCCTTCAACTTCTGTGGGAAATTTACTCTCTTGGGAACTTTAACACGTCAACTTCAAAACATGTGCTGTTTATTCTAACAAAATCTGGTTTATTCTTACTGAATTTGATGGGGAAAGAAAGCGTTCACAATTTTCCTCAAGCTGCTAAACTGTCAGCATAGCTTAAGCTCAGCAATTTCTAATAGTTTCAATACATTACACTTCAAGAGAGAAACATGATTGTTTCTGATAATATATGTCTTCTTACAGTTGGACTTTTTTCTTAATGTAGTTTTTAAATTCTACTCAAAAAAAAAAAAGAGCAGGCCGTGTCAACTCTACTCCCCCAAACCTCTATCAAAGCCACCGCATTCACACTGAAAATCAGACCTCTCCTTCCTCCAGCCATCTTCTTTATTTTCCCCAAATGTAATGAAAAATGAAATCCTCATCTAACTGTGTCTTCTCACCTCTCCAATTCTGTCCCAATGCGCTCTGATTGTGAGCAGTATTCCTACCAGAGCCCATCCACTTTCTGTGAGTGTCGAGAAAATATCATTCCTGGATTTGTCACTGGTACATCTTAGATTTCAACTTGATTGAGGTTTGTTGTGAGTTGAGAAAGAAGACTGAATGCTGAAGTCAATGCTATTTTTTCTTCCACCCCTACTATTCCTAACTGTGTGTGCCCTTGGACATGTCACTTAAACTAGGGGGTCCCAAGTAGTACTGATTACGCTGGAAACAAGGGTATCTCCAAGAGTTCTTTGCAGCTCCAAAGTGCAGTGCATTAGCTTAGTGACAAAGGCCAGCATATAAGCTCAGTGACCTGCTTCCTGTCATATAAATTTGTTTCTTTTTTTCTATTAATTTTTATTATGGTGACATTGGTTAACAAAATCCACTAAGTTTCAGATGTACAATTTAACAGTACGGCATATATACATATATTGCACTGTGCGTTCACCACCCATAATTAGATTTCTTTCTGTCACCACATATTTGACCCTTTTTAACTCATATAAATTTACTTGTACAGACCACCTGACAGAACAGAGCATAGGTGAAAGGTCTGTTTTCTCATTAATAGAGAGTGAAAGCTACTTAAGTACCTGTGAAGACTGGCTAGTTAACTAACCCTTATGAATTCCAAGTCTGCCTACAAATAAAGCACATGGTGACATAAAAAATTTTGTCCTTTTCTTTTTTTTTTTTTTTACAATTTAGCTGCTAACAATCCTTTAGCACGTAGCAGCACAGAGTAGTGCAATCCAGCTAGTAAGCAGGGAAGAAAAAGATGAATTTTCCTGCTCTCCTAAGAACTGAAACTGTTTCATATTCTGGGATGCTAAAACAAAAATTTTTCTAGGAAACGAGTGTTTAAATTTTATGAGATATGAAACTCAGTGTTTACAACAGTGGTGGTTGATCTCAACTGCCACTGCAGTCACCTCAAAAAAAGTCCAATTTTGCCAAGGGCCACATGGCTGCTTCCCTGCTGTGAAGGAAATAGGATGAAACAAAGTGGCAAACTCTTAGAATGCTTTTTTGGTTTGTGCCAAAAAAGAAAATCAGACTCCCACCAAGGCCCAAATTCTTAGAATAAAAAAAAATTTAAATTGACCAACTATCAATCTAATAATGTAAGTGGGCAAAGGATCCACAACATGAATCCCCACTACCCACAAATGACTTCTAAATAAATTCGAGTTCCCTTGAAAACTTTACAGAGGCTCAAATGACAATTATCTACCCTTAGAAAACAAAGACTTCCTACTTGCTGCTCCCTAAGAGGAGAGAGCAAGCATGCCCATAAGGCAATTTCCTAACACCCAAAGACAACTTTGCTAGCCTTAAAAAAAAAAATTTAATAATATTTCTGCCAAGAACGAAATGCTTTTGGGGTATTTTCTTCCAGAACTACTGAAAACAACAAAAACTTACTGAGTATATATTATTGTGGTATTGTGGCACAAAAAGAATATGAAGATAGGCAGTCCTGAATGTAAATCCTGACTCTACCTTCTCTTTGTAACCAACCTCTCATCTGTAAAGATGAGAATGAGATTGTTAGGAGAATTATATACAAAAGCACACATCATCAGTTGAGATCTATTATCTACATTTACATCTATCAGTTCCTTTATGACTCACCTGCAGGTCTCTGCTCTTACCCTAACCACCCATCCCACTGGCCATTTTATACCTCCCAACTACCAATTGCTCACTACCTTCCCCATTTTGAAAGTCTTCCCTGACCAACTCCACGTCTACAATATCTACTCATTTGGCAATTATTTATTATGTTTAGCATTTTTTAATGTGCCTATGAAGAACCACTCTGATTTATTCCTTTGTATCTCTGACATAGCTCCAGAATTTGAAAAACTAGTAGAGTGTTTTGCAAAATAATTCCTGTACTAAAGTTGTATGTGCTATAGAGAATTTTATAAATGTGTGCTAAAGAAAGTTCATAGAATTATAGTGACTAAAGTGGATATTACCAATATAAATTTCCTCTAAGACTGATACAAATGATCTCTTGATACAAGTGACTCCTATCGCAAGCAAAATTTACATGAAATAGAAACTAATTTAGGACAGAATTGATTTGAAATTTTAAAAAATATATTTAGCAAAATTTCTAGTTATAATTAGAAATATCCCTCATTGTTAATTGTTAAGAAATACTAATGATAGTACTGTTGTTGGTGTGGTCTGGTATCAATAGTGATTTTCGCATCTAATCTGAAAAGCAGAACTTTTGGTAAAAGTAAGCCTATTTATATCAAGAAGGTTCAGAACTGACTCAGAGGAACAAGTATTATCCTCTGACTCACCAAGACCACTTCCTGAAACACCCAATGTTTTTCTTGGAAGGAAGTCTATACAAGTGCCATTCTTTCAAACACTGATTAGACAAAATTGAAGTCTAACACAAAATGAACAAAAGATATATATTTCCCAAAGTAGAGACCATTCTATAAACATATTATTTGGTCTTGAAAGGGAAAATTTTAAATACAGTCAAAAACAGATAATCCAAGAAATATTATAATGACTAAATCACTGATGATTTCTACATATCCCTCTTTAAACCATAATCTCTTAAGGATAAAGAAACAATTTAATGTTTTTAATCCACAAAATTAACTAATGTCTTTGGTTTCAAAACAGTCAATGTAATTCTTTTTTCCTCTCTGAATCAATTATGTGGCCAATATTTAATAATAATTTATAAAAACACTTATTAAATGCTTAGATGTGTCAAACATTCTTATACATTCTTGTCACTCATTAATTCAACTGAAAATCACAATTCCTTTAAGAGGTAAGTGCTATTATTATCTCTGTTTTACAAATAAAGAAACTGAGGCACCAAACCATCTTTGCCCAATATCACACAGTGAGTATACAGTAAAGACTGAAACCCAGATAGACAATGAAACCCAGATAGACAAACCAGTTTCTATGGTATGTCTATGTGATCCCTCATCCTCACATTAGAATTCTTGTGAAAACAAACATGTGCACAGACACACACATGTGTAATTACACATACATATACACATGTATAAACATTTCAAATTCATAAAAACTGTTCCAAAATTTATCTACGTCCTTCTCAGACACTATAGATTCTAACGTGACTAATATATCAATCAATAGGAGTTACGTACAAATAATGCCAAACCTTTAATCTAGAAGAACAATTACTTAGATAAGTTTTGAAATATTCCACTGTCCAGAGACCTTTATGTCAGTCTCATTTGTTTTTTTTTTTTAATTCTAAAACATTGGAAACATCTCACAGAACGATAAAAACACCAAAATGATACTGCCCTGGACACAGGCCTTGGGAGGAAAAAAAAAAACACCAGAACATTTCCTTATTCAAAATAACAAGCAATTAAACTGAATCTTGCTGTTTGTTTCCTCTTAAGTAATCTAGACTGGAAAGATTTCAAACATATGACTCTTGCAGTATTTTGCTTTCAGTAGAAAGACTATCCTTTAATACGTCAAATGAGCTAATAACTGTTCACACATATCTATAACTGATTCATAGAAACTAGTTTAAATATTAAATGACTGCATATTTCTAGTTCCAAATATTTGAAAAAGAAATTCCTAGCTCACTAATGAGGCAGAATAAGCACTTTGAAATAAACCACTCCACTCTGACCTTGATATTATTAAGGAGCAGTATAAGAAGGACAAATTTAACCCAGCAGGGTGAAGCCTTTCAAGCAGCAGCCTAACGAAATATAATATTCCCAGTTAACATCACTCTGAAGGTGCTAAAGATTCAGAGATGCTCTTGAAAGCCTGGCTGTCCAGTCTGATTTTAGGGCCAAAACAGAATCATTCTGCTTCCTAAAGTGTATGTCATCTACCCAAAAACACAGTAAATCAAATTCACTGGAAATTAATTCATTCTTTTCAAGTAAGCATTTTCATCCCTAGTACCACTTTAAACTACAAAATCCTCTAGGAGTAATAATTTGTAATTAACACTTAAGTATGAATCATTGGATACTTTCTCCTAGGATAGGAAGAATCCAGTGTAATGTGAGAACACCTATGAAGTCAGTGTGGCCAAAAATGAAAGAAATCTGCATAAAAATGGAGCAGTAGCAAGCTACTAAAGAAAAAATTTGTCCATTTGATACTTTTGCCTATGATAAGCTATATCCAATTATTAATAATTACTAATATTATGAAAGGAATTCCAGCTTATATATGGAATGATTATTCAGTAAAGACATATGTCCCATATAATAAGCAAAAGCACATGAGAAATTCATTCAGCACTTTTGTCTACTCCTACCAGGTATTTTGCTTCCCACAAGGGCACATAACATAGCTTCTCTCCTCCAGGAGCACTCAGTTTAGGGAGATAGATATGCAGAGATGATTACAATGCAATTTGGTAAGTGCTATTGCGATCTAAACGACGTACTATGAAAGTATCAACCCAGGGCAGCTGTTGGTAGGTTTCACACAGAAGACTGTAGAACCATGTCTTAAAAGACACAGAGGAGTGTGCCAATCAGCACGTGTAAGGGCAGTAAGAGGGCCTTCCCGATGCAAAGTATGGTACCAGGAAGGACATTGGTTTTCAGGGAATGGTGAGATATTTGGTGTGGCTACAATATGGGGTATATAAAAAGATGATGTGGCAAAGAAAAGCTTGATGCAGATTGTGTGGGACCTGGTAGAGTATGCAAAGGAATTTAGAGTTAAATTTTATGGAAATGGTAAACCAGGCAACAGCCACATTACTAATTTTTAATGAAATAACTATGAGGGGATTCTGGAGGGCAGACTAGATTGAGAAGCAAAGTTAACTAATTTTTAGATAATTTTACATATTTCTTTTATTCCTATGAAAATCTTCCCAGTTGTATTTTGCTTTATATAATTTTTTTGGAAAAACTAAGACTTATCTATGGTACTCATCAAATTTCTGAGTTCTCCAAAGAAAAAAAGGAAGATAGTTTAAGTAAATTAAAATGGACCTACCAACAAGCTATAAGGACAGAGCCCACATTTTTTGTTATTAGTTACATACGACACCTAATCTATATAGAAATCTAGGTATATTCATCCTATTTTAGAAAAGTTCATTTTAAAAAATCCAGTGAAGAGAATTGAAAGTTTGTTTTTGTTATATTTCATTTAAAACATTCCTTTAATGGTGAAGCCACTGTGGAAAATGGTATGTCAGTTCATCAAAAAATTAAACATAGAACTACCATATGTTCCAGCTGTTCCAATTCTTGGTATATAGCCACCAAAATTGAAAATAGGGATTCAAACAGATATTTGCACACCCATGTTCTTTGTGGCATTATTCACAATAGCCAAAAGGTGGAAGCAATCCAAGTGTCCGCTGACAGAAGAACGGATAAACAAATTGTGGTATATGCATACAATGAAACGTTATTCAGCTTTTAAAAAGAAGGAATTCTGATACATGCTACAACATGGTTGAAGCTTGAATCCATTATGCTAAGTTAAATAAGACAGCCACAAAATGACAAATACTGTACAATTCCACTGTATGACTACCTAGAGTAGTCAAATTCACAGAGGTGGAAAATGGATAGGGATTGCCAGGGTCTGGGGAAGGGGGAAAAGGGCAGTTATTATTTAATGGGTATAGACTTTCAGTTTGTGAAGATGTGAAAGTTCTAAAGATGGATTGCCACAATAGTTTCACAACAATGTGAATCTTCTTAATGCCACTGAACTGTATACTTAGAGATGATTAAAATGATAAATTTTATTTTATATACATTTTAGCACAATAATAAAAATGACTAAGGAATGCATAAACAACTGAATGTCCATGAGCCACTGGGTGCAGCTGCCTGGTCGGGAAGGTAAAGGCTAGATCTTATTGCAGCTTTCTCTGTAATATACCAGAGACGTAAAGAATTTTCATAGCAAATACACAAAAATTAAAACCATCTTTATAATCCTTTGTGTGCATGTATATACACAAATGTATACATATGCGTGTGTATCTATTTTTTAATTTTAACTGAATTAGATTATCATATACTCCACTTTAACAAAGATCAAGAAACCCAATTCCTAACTTATAAAAGCAATACATTTAAATTTTAATTATTAAATTTTAAATTTTTTTAAATTTAAAAAATTTAATTACTAAAGTTTTGTAAAATGTGTTTTGAAAAATAAAAAGAACTCTGTTCCAGTTTTTATTAATTCTTGATTTTGGGTCCAGCTCTAACATTACCTGGCAGTGCCTATCTCAAATGCCATTTCTTACTGATTCTTAATTTTCTCATTGGTCAAATGGAGTAGGGCCCTATGTTCACCCCTATGCACCAATCTCACAGTATACTAATGGCATAAAATAAGACAAAGTATAAATGAAGTTACTTTAAAAATATAAAATGATTTGGAATAGATATAATTCTTTACAAAAGGATCATGTGAAAGAATTAATAAAATGGCTCAAAAATGGCTCAATTTTTTGAATTTTTAAAAATTTTACTTCTTAAAATGTTAAACAATTTAATATGCATACAAGCTTTGAGGAAAACATGCACTAAACAAAATCAAATACATTAGTATTCCTAAGAGGGCAATACACACACACACACACACACACACACACACACACACACACTTTTAAGGTGATAAAAGGAAAAAAGAATTAGATCTGGCTTTTATAATTAATTAGTCTGTTATTAAGCTCCATAGCAAATATGAATGAAAACTACAAAACAATTTTAACAAAAGTTAAGACTAATTTAAAAGACATAGGAAACATGTCTGTAACTTTCATTTAAAAAGTTACCATTAACTTGATGTCTTATGACAAATCAATTGTTAACTGTAGTAGTTGGAATATCTTCTCTTCCTGGAAATGACAAATGAGACTGGCAATATCTAACTCAGTAATTTTAATACTTAAAAAAAGAATCCATTAGAAAAATACTAAGAGTTTTTACATATACCAGTACCATCAATCTCCTCCCCACACACTCTTTGAAACCTTATATTATCTGCAGGGAGGGTGGGAATGGGGTGTCTTTTTTTTCTCACTGATCAAAACAAAACAACTCTTACCAAGCACTTACCTCACATGCAAGCCAAGACTACGAGTCTTTTTGTAAGGACACAGATTTATGATATCCAGTAAGAAATTCCTCAAAATTTATATTAAATCCCCAACAGTCTGATAGCATTAAACCAAAACTCACTGAAGTTTAAGCTGAGAAAAAGCATACACAAGTGTCATTATTAAATTTTTGTAAAATGAGCTGTACATGTGTTGTTTTGCCACTTATTGCCTATTTTTAACTAAAAGATAAACATTCAAGAATAACTCGGAAATGTTTTCTGTCCTTCTGTCTCCAATTTCCATTTGTCTCCTTACCTAAAGTTATCATCTCTTTCCTTAATTGTTGTAAACCCCCTTTTCGCCTCCATTTTATGGTATCTTGTAAAACAGTCTTTCTACATCTTTTACAACTTTGTTTCACACACTTGGGAAATATGCAACCCTCTCCCGATTCTCTACTTCACAAATTTCTCAATGCACCCAAACCTGTAAGTGAAATATCTTAATTTAGAAGTTCAAATTTGGTTTTGAAGAAATAAGCTCTACAAATAGGAAGTACCTGAGTATTTAAGTTCTTAATTAAACCTCTAAGCCTGGTTATCACATTATTTGGTGACCTGGTGATCACCCAAAGAGCCTAGGATCGTGTGTTTTAGTACAGAACATTTTTAGAAAAGTAGCTCTATTCATTCTACATCAAACTTATTCCAGACATTGTAATAATGCAAATTCACTTTTCCTTCTCAGAATCACATCCAGTTGAAGCAGTCTACAGACTATCTCCAGGTCAAGCTCTATTCAGATACCTTGACACCAGTTAAAGTTTTGGAAAGCTGAGTTGAAAGTGACCTAGAATAACCTGGGATTACCAACAACCTGCGTAGTTTAATGTGATTAGGTAGATTTCGAAAAGGTGGATAGAATCTTTCATAGCATAGCATAATTTTACATATGTTAAATGGCTTGAAAAAAAAAGTAAATGAAAACTACAATAAATATGGCACCTCACCTTGAAAAAGACTTGAAGTTTGCTTGTGGAATTGGCTGTCCAAAGGGTTACAATTTGTGGGTTATTGTGAAATGGTGAAAGAAGGGTTATCTGAAACTGAAGGGAAGTTATAAAACGAGATATGGACAGTTATAGCTCATAACATGCAGTCAAGTGAGGCAGCTGGAAGATATAGGAAGTGTGTATATGTGCTTTTGTGAATTCCTATGTGGTTCAATTCAGCTAGATGAAGTTTTCTATGTTCACCTACCATTTCTCAGATAAAATCATGCATAACAAATGTTACATTTACATTTTATTCAAATTGTCCCCTACTATCAAGAATGTGGGAATAAATTCTCACTTTCAAAACAAGCCTGAGAGTAGTATTTATTCTCAAACTAAGAACTTATGAAAAACGTTCTCTGACTCAGAACTATAGTCACTATTTACAAAGCCTGTGTTACTCTCCAATTTCCTATTCAGCTAGAAGCCTTTACCTAGAAAAAGCTGTTCTTTCCTTGTTACTACTAAGCTACTAAATAGCATCTAAAAAATTTCTTAACTGCACTTTGTTTCTTCAGCTTTTCTTGCTGTTAACAGCTCTGATTCAGACAGCCATGTCATACTTGTTTAGATCTTTAGTTGATCCTCTGTCCCCAAATGTCCATTCTAACAGAGCAATGAAATAGTCTTATAGTTGGCTATAGTCTTATGGTCAACAACTTAATGTCATGCCGTTCTACTTACTCAGTCACCCAATATTTGTAATGAGCATCTAATGACTGCAAGGCAACATGGGAGATACAAGGTGAATCCAACCCCTCATAGTTAAGACAAAGAAACTTAACTCAGTGGATCATTTAAAGTCAGTCAATGTTAAGGAGGTGTAAAATATTATTATAACATACCTAAAAATAACTGCAACATCAGGTAGAGCAGGAAATACTTTAAGAAAATGCAGAAAGTACAGAACAGATTACTTTCAATGTTGAAAGAGGGGACCAACAGAAATTTAATGGGGGTAATTAGTAGACCTTAATGATGAGGTAAATTTTGAATATGGTAAATTACAACTTTCTAATTGTGGTACGAGTAAAGAGAAAGGCAGGAAATAAAGGTCAAGAAGAAATTCAGGCCATAAATTAAGATTCATGATTACAAATGATGCTACATACCAGACTTTGAATTTTATATGATGGGAAAGAGGAAAGCCACACTGACAATTTTTATCCAGAAGAGAGCAACATCAATTATAAATGGCAGAAGGGAGCCCAACCTGCTTTCAGAATCTAGGCTTTGAATATATTGAGACTAGTTTCAGAGAAGCTGGAGTAAGAACAAAAACAGCAGGAAGGCATTTCCCAATTGCAGTTCCAGGCCTTGTGTCCAAGATTGATATTCATGGATTCTACTTAGTGGATACTAGCTGTGCATTTGGTCTGGCAAATTGTATAAAATAGTGAAATAAATAAAAATTACCTGCAAAATGAGGGGAAACTTTTTTTTTTTTAGAAAGAACGAAGATCAAGAATCCAATGCAACCTAATAGTACTAATAATATATTGTCAAATATTTAAACCTGATCATTAGGATTGTATAATTAGTAAAGCTAAATAACATGGTTCTGAATTGAATCTAAATATCTAACACACTATATTTTTAACACTCAAGAAACTGTATCAGTGTTCCTAAAAGCAAAGCCTTCTCGGACAAATGTTCATGAGGTCATAGTAAGCTTAATTAACACACATAAACATTTCAGCTAAGATTTTACATTACAAACCTCAGAGATACAATATTTCACAAGTTTGCTTTAAATTTTTAGGAAACATATTGAAAATTAAAACTAGCACAAGTTTCTTCTCATCAAATTTCCAAATTGAGTTAATATACTCTGTACACAAGTTTCTGTATGTGAATGCCACAAATTTTACCTCCTGAAGTATATTTTTTTCATATAGCTGAAAAGTCTATTTTTAAGAACTTACATATCCAATTAAACAATTAAAAACACATACACAAACCTTTCTCTAAAATAAAAAGGAATTTTAAAGAATACTTAATTGTTCAGTTAAATTATAACTATCCCATAAATGATCAAAAGGCTATATGATAACTACTGCATTAAATCATCCATACAAAATTTTTATACACTTCAACTAAACTATTACTTAAAAAACTAAAGTATAATGAGCTGAATTTTGTTCCCTTAAAACTCTAACATAGTTCCTTTAAGTAAACTTCACATGTATCTTGATGAATTAATGACAGGATTTCACTGAAAAATAAACAAAAAAGGAGACTTCTCTACATGATTTACTTCAGAATTATTTACACAGAAAATAAGTCTAAACATCTTATCCTCTCCATCGTCATTTCCTCTTATATGTAGTTTACTTAAACTGAAGAAACTGGTTCCAAGTCTAGCTGCTAAGAAATAGAAACTTCTTTGAAAATACTCCAGATAAGTGAGAAAAGGTGGGTCAAAGGACAAAATATCTTATACACAGTTCCCAGAGTACATATGAGATTTATACTCAACATGAGACTAACATTTGCCTTGGAATCTGACCAAAGATTTGCAGCAAGCAAAGGTAATACCAGATCAGACCATAAACATCTCAAGGCATCACACCCATTTATGGTACCAAAAAGCTACGTACAATGCTTGTATGGGTATTGATAAATTGATAATTTGATAATTCTCTTTATGGTATAGAAAGAATAAATAACAGACGCATTACAGGAAAATCAACATTTTCAAGAATGTATTTCAAAAAAGGATCAAAATAACCATAATTATGGCACTCGAACTCCCGGAAGTTACACTTCTCAGCAGCAATTATGTAACATCCAGTGATGTAACCAATTATTTACTTTTGTTCTCTATTAAGTATATTGTGATGTGGTATTATTAGCTCTTGTTTGTTTTTAAATAGAATAAATTAACCTTGCACCTAATTACTAGTAACAGAACAAAAAGGCTCTCCTGAATAAAATTAAAGGTAAGAAATAAATCAATAAGAGCTATAAAAATAGATCCTTTTATGTTAAGAATTATACATATTTGTCACTCTACTCAAATTTTATATTTAAAACATAATTTTAAATTGGATTTTTTGAAAGTTTTTTTTAATTTTATTAATTGACTATTTAAACGTTTACAAGTTCCATCAATATACATGAGTTAAAAAAAAAAACTTTAAATACACATATTCACTCTGTGTTAGATCCCAAGAATAATGTTTACACAAAAATTTGGCAGTGTTAAATCTGTGGACTCAAAGCCAATAACAACCTAAGGAGGCAGAACCTGGTTAATAAGCAAATTTTCATAGTACAACTAACGTTGTATAAACAATCCAAAGCAGTTAGTATTTATAGGATAATCACAGTATTTTGCACATCACATTAAATTAAAAATAATTTTATGAACGCTTGTATATTTGTGCTTTCTCAGCTGTTGATAGTCAACAGGTTTCTTCTTAGCTATAATTTTTTGAGAGAAGTTATTCTCTTAAACACCGTGACCTTAAGGAGAGAAATCCTTTAAATCCCCATCTCTGTAAGCAAGAAGCCAGGAGGCAGGAGGCAGGACCCTGTGGGACCTGAGATACCAATTTCACCAAGTTCAGAATCCAGTTGGAACCAAATTGGAACTTAAAAAACTATCAAAAAAGCTTACTGAGAATAAAAGTATTACTACACGTTTCAAGGTCTACAAATATCCTCTATAATCATAATACCTTTGAGAGCTCTCCTTAGCAAAGAAAATATTCCACAAACTCAAACTTACCTACTCACACAGTCCAGGAGAAACTCCTCTAAGCAATTCTCCAGGGCAATACTGAGAAGACACCTCTCTCAGTTCATTCTTGGTGTCAAGTGACCTTTGGTGTATCCACAGAAAGGGCGAGACTGTAAGTTTCAGTGTCAGCAAGTACTTCACTGAACAAAGTCTCCCCCTGGGTTTCTCTAAGGCGTTAAGTAACGCCTTTTCTTGTTAAGTGAGTAAACAGCCTCCACTACATTTCCGACTCTTCCCTAGGTTAGCAAGATAAAGCTTTAAAGGGTACAGATGATGGCTAACACTGAGAATCTACTATGTGCTCTACGCTAACACTAAACACACATTATTATAACTCCCATTTTAAAGAGGTGGAATTGGAAGAACAGAGGTTAATATGCAACTTATGGGAATTCCAGATACAGCAATATGGTCAACTTAGCTAATGAAGATTTTCCACTATAAACACATAAAAAAAGATTTTTAAAAAGAGTGCAACAAAATTTAAAAATTAAATGTACAGCATTACTTAAAATAAAAATAAAAAAATCCCCTGGTGCAAATCCAAAAATAGAACTGATGGCCAAAGTGGTAAGCGGAAAAGCAAATACTTCCTTCCAACTGTGGCTGCCAGGAATGATCACTGGAGTCTCCTTAGTGCTTAAGACTAATTGATATTGGTATGATGCCCCTTCAAGGAGAGGAGATCAGAATACAGAGCTCTCTCTCAAAAAAGAAGAGTTAAGCTAGATTTCTGGCCTCACTTTCCTCTAACACAGTATACAACAACCTGCACAACTGTATGTAGAAGCCCTGGTGCCCATGTAGAAACTGAGAAGAGGTATTAGGAGTACAGGGTATAAAACTGGTAGTGAGGTCCCTATATAAAACCAGAGCTGTCTTCAAAGGGCTACAATCACAGTTAAAGATGGTGAAGGAAGAGGATAAATCTACCCATTGTCTTAGACTTCAAGGGAGCTTGTCTCTGAGAATCTGAATGAGAAGGCTGGAGAAATGTTACAACCAGAAATTAAAACTCTAAGCCTGTATCACAACAGCATTGAAGTCTGACTCTTTATTTGTACAAGAATCTCCAAGCTAAGCCATTAAGATAAATTAGTCCTGGGCTATCTGGAATGAGAATCTAGAACGAACAAACATAAAACAACTTTACAATAACACTCCATAAACAAGGCCACATGGGATTTCTAGAAGCTGGACAAACAAAACTAAATGAAAACGAAAACAAAATAAAATCTCCTGAAGAAGAATTTATAATGAAGAAATTACAAAGTATATGGGAAAATAATTTACTGTGATGATTGAACATTAACAGATATACCAAACAAAAAATTTTGTATTTGACTAATTTTTCACTATAAAAATGGCCCAGTAAAGGATAATTATTAAAGAGATGGAGTAAGAAAGTAACCTATAAAGAATAGGGAACTGAAAAAACAGGTAGGTTTTACAAAAACCAAACAATTTTTTTAAGATATGCACATTTCTCTTCAAAGAGCACCCAGAGTTTTCATCAGTTTCTGTAACTTAAAAAGAAAGTAGCTATAGATAGATATTTATTACTATAGATAAAATTTTCAAAACTTATATAGAAAAGCAGTAATCAATGCCAGAAGTCAATTATTTGGCAGAATCTATTCCACACCAACTTTTCCTCCCTACCATCTCTCAAGATCCTGACCACTTTGCCAGAAATTCTGACCCAACCCTCAGGCCATTCTGAAGATCTCCAGCACTCGTGCAAAAAAGATGAAGTGAAAACGGTGACGTGCCATTAGGAACCCCTTTTCAGGACTGAAGGATTTTACTCCCCAGTTGCCATAGTGCTGCCAACAGCACTCAGCTGTCAGCCTTCTGAGAATCGTTTCGGGTGAAGAGTCTCCTCTTACAGGCTCATGCTCCCTTCCCAGGGTAGCCCACATCCAAAGGTGGGCTGACATACGGAATATAAAGCCTTAGTCCCCTCTCTCCAGCTAGAGACAGGGCTGAAAAACCATTCCAGCTTCAAAGCTCCCACAAGGTCAGATCTCCACTGGGACTGCATGGCAGCCTACCTTCCCCTCTGCCCAATACTGGTTTCTTCTTTTCCTTCCTTCCACACAGGCTGATCCCAAGAGCACTTTCTAATACAATTCCAGAACACTAATTTCCAGCTCAGAGTTTGTGTCCTGGGGAACAGAGTCTGCCCACAATAGGAGAACTTCAGGCAAAAAAGAGCAAGAAAGGGGACAGCATTATCAAGGGAGTGAGAAGAAAAAAAATAATGAAGTCTTGATACCAAAAGCAAGAACAGCATAAAGTACTATTAATATATATATTACCTCTTTGATGAGAAGACAAGTAGCAGAAAGAAAAGCCTTTTTTTCAAAATGAAAAATATAATCGTAAAATTCCAACCTTAAAATATCAATGTATCATTTTGAAGAGTCTCTCTGAAGCCCATGGGTCTGCTACATGCCAAAAATGTTGCTGTTTGGGAAAAGGCTCATTTAGTCTTCCAAGTCATGTTCCTAATAAGTTAAGAGGTATATTTAATACCCTGCTGTTAAACTAACAGAATTCTGACATACCTTTTGGTTCTGAATCTTTGGTAAAGATGTTAAAGGTAGTTTTAAAAAGGCTAATCTGGTAGGCGCTGGTATTTGACTAATCATTATCCAGAATACTCATTAAAAAAACCTGCATTAACTAAAACCTTAATCATTCATATGTACACTCAAGATACCAATGAAATGGACAAATCTAAGGAAGGTTCATGGTGATTTACAGATTCTCTACCCTTCTAAGTAAGATAGGGCAGATAACAGAAATGGGAATGAGAAATATGTTTGGAACATTATAGATTTGATTACAGCACATTTTCCCATAATTACTGAAGGAAGCTGGAAATTGCACACACACACACACACACACACACACTTCTCTGCTAGTAACTTTGCCCTACATTCCACACTGCATAACTACAAATATGCAGACAGACAAGATAGTCTGTAGCAAAATGTGTCAACTAAGACCACTGGATCCAAAATGACGTGAAGTCATTCACATAAATTTTTAAGACAGCCAAGCAGAATGGATCAGCAATGTCACAATCCACACGATCCACAATCATTTTAGAAATAAAAGCGGAACTTCACTCTCAGTTCCTGTACACTTCAACCACAGTTCCTCATTTGTCTACCATTTTTTCCTCTCCTCAGATTCACTATCTGCTTTGTTTTTTCTAAACCAAGCCTTCTTCTCTTTTTAACTTTAAATTCTTTTTAATAGGAGTGAAAAATTAATGTGCTGCTAACCAGACAGAATCCAAAAGCAGTTTCTAGGAGAAACTCTAAATTACATATTGTCAAATCTCAATTACATACATGCTAAGCTAGCTAAATTCGTTCAGGTAGAATGACCAACCAAATGCTTTAACAACTTATCTGGAAAAGGAAGAGGAGATGTAGTATAATTCATATTTTGGGAGAATCATGTCTAAGTATTAATATATTCTAGGCATGCAAAGGGGAAAACATCCATGGTATATGGATGCGAGGAAGAACTAATCTGTTCATATAAAGAAGATTAAGTGAGTCACTGTGGGTTTGGAACTATTGCATGGTCATAGAAACTGGATTAAAGATAGAAAACAAAAAACACACAAATGGACACTTGGTGAATAAATATAAATAGCAGGGCCAACATTATTCATTCTTCTCATAAAGTGGAAGAATGAAGTCATAATTAAATCTTTAAGTCTACAGATGGCTTGAGTCTTTTATAAGTTAGGGAAACACTGATTGAACAAAGATGCACTTCAAAATGATGTAATGGTATACGAGTGAACAAAATGGCAATTTTGCCTTAAATTGGCAAAGTTGAGGTATACACTAACAGGAAGTACCATGCAAATATATTTAATTATGGATTTTAAATGTCATTTTCAACCTAGGAATCACAGTATAATTCCAACATGTAACGATCTTATTGGACAATGTCAAGTAAAAAGCCAACAAAATTGTGAAGAAAATGATAAAAAAAAAAAAGGAAAAAAGAGATTTCTCATTTCTATTATATCCTATAACCCAAAGACACGTACAGTGTAAAGACCTCAGTACTAGGAAACCGAAGGCTTATTTTTATGCACCAAGTCTGCCACTTAATAGCCCTGTAACCTTGACAAAGTAACTTAACCTCCTTCAGCCTCGGAGTTTGTGTCCTGGGGAACACAGGCAGTAAAACGATATCAATGAGGCAAATTTGTAACATCACTTTCAGATCTAATATTCTGGAAGGTATTCCTAATTCAAATTTAAAAGAAGAAAATCTACTTAATTAGATTTGGGCTAAAACATAGTAACTGGAAGTTTTACTCGATTTTCAACATGAAATGGTAAATCTTCAGAAAAATTAAATTACCAGTCAGAAAACCTAATGATAAATGAGTAGAAATTATAAGTTGCTATGAGGACATCCGTAAATTCACCTCACAAATGATCAAGCAATGCTTTTTATAGAGCTGCTAATTTCTGCTGAAAAATTCCCATTTAAATATAGATTCCGCTGAAACACAATAGGTAATTTACAAAAGAATTTCTGAAAGACAAGGAAAATGGAAGCTTTTGGCATATAGTACCAATA
This sequence comes from Cynopterus sphinx, assembly GCA_030015415.1. Classification (NCBI taxonomy): domain Eukaryota; kingdom Metazoa; phylum Chordata; class Mammalia; order Chiroptera; family Pteropodidae; genus Cynopterus; species Cynopterus sphinx. The sequence continues at coordinate 148,858,715 of CM057380.1, read as the reverse complement.
TTTCTCATCATTATTAAGATTTCACTTAGAGCTTCTTCATTTCACCCAACTCAGACAGTGTTAGCACTCCACGTAATTGGCTCAGTAAATGCATATCAAAAAAAACCTGACATGATGTTCCTTATAAAACAGCATATTTCAAGCATACCATCATGCCTAAAACCTGTGCTTTCCATTAAAAGTTAAGCTCTAAAAAAGTGACTGGACTCTTTTAGCTTTTTAAAATCAAGGGTGCTTCTGGATTCTTAAGTGCCATTTAGAAAGAAATAGGTATTTCATATAAGAGTACCAATCCTTCTCAACATTTTTGCCTTAACTCTGTAATACAGTCAGGATATTATCACATTAGATAGATAATGAGTCTTAACCTCTCCTAATTATAATCATGTGCTATAGCACTAGGAAGGAAGTGAGAAAAGATGAAAGGGAGGGGAGAAATCAGCAAATACAGAAAACGAATGTTGATAAGGTATTTTCCTATCAAAAAAATCAGAATGCCAAAGTTTTATTTACATTATATATATATATTTTTTTTTTAACAAGCTAACACTGAGCAAGCAGCCTTGAAAAATTAAATCAGGAGGCATTACAATAAATAGAATGAAACGCCTGTTTTCAGAGTAGCTGTTTAGAAAAAGTTGTGTAAATAGCTGTTAGAATGATATAGCTTATGTCATCATTTGAAAATAAAACCTGCAATTAAATTTGCACATCAAATGATCCTTGAAGCTTGTATGTCACCAATAAATATATATGGTAGATAGGGCTTAAATCAGAGATGCTGTGTCAGTGGCATATAGAAAAACTGCGATTATACAAAGCAATTAGAGCAAGAATTCAACATGATCTGAAGCTGAAGGCCAGTGATACACTGACATTAAATTGTCAGAGGATATACCAGTGTTTTTTTAATTTTATTAAATTTATGAGGGTGACATTGGTTAATAAAAATATATAGGTTTCAAGTGTATAATTCTAAAACATACCATCTATATTGCATTTTGCATTCACCACCCAAGGTCAGATCTCCTTCCGTTACTGTATATTTGACCCTCTTTACCCTTTTCTACGTCCCCCCAGTTGCCTTTTCTCCTAGTAACCACCATACTGTTGCGTCTATGAGTTTTTGTTTGTCTTATTTATTTGTTGCTGTTTTATATCCCACATGTGAAATCACGTGGGTCTTGACTTTTTCCATCTGATCTATTTTGCTAAGCATGATACTCTCAAGATCTGAAAGTGACTTAAATGTCTTTGAATATCACTGAACTAGAGTTTGCCCATGTGGCAGAATTTAGCTACAGCCTTTGGCTGAAAAGTATTAATGAAGTTTGCCTTGGTTAGGCAAAATATTAAGGGTCACTTTCAAGCTTATTTTCAGTGGATGAAATGTTAATTCTCCAAACCAATTCTTAATCTTTTAGTTTGCATTTTCAAGACTTTTTAGTGACAATTCTAACAGCAGTATATAATTCCCCAGTCTCTTTGACACGGGGCTATGGAAAATAGATTAAATAAACCTATGTCGAGAGGGGTGGCATGTTGTGGTCAAGAGACATGAATGGGAAATCTAAAACCTTGATTTCTTTTCCTCTGGCTTTATAATTTAGAATTACATGACCTTAAACAAATCATTAATAAAATAGAATATAACTGTAAAGAACTCAGGTTCAATGTAAAACAGGTTTAAATACCAGTGCTGTTACTTACAGATATGTGACTGGCCAAGTTACTTCACTAAGTCTGTTTGCTAATATATGAAATGAAAATAATAGTGCCTTCTTCATAGAGACTGAACGAAATAATGCATGTAAAAAACATAACGTGGTGCCTGGTCAACAAAGTAATAAATGGTAGCTTAAAAAACATCACTCCTGCTTTGTGTTTTCTTTACCTTTTAGGTAATTTCCCTCAGAACCAAGATGCTGTATCTTATAATAATTTCCTGTGCTTCATGATGACTTTATCAGGTCTTTGATTATTTAAGAAAATTGAGTCTTTTCAAAATTAAAAGAGTTGTGTTCACTACTATGTAACCTGTCCTGTATTTGCCTTGAAAATCTTTTTTTCACTTTGGTTAAATAGATAATTAAGTCTTATTTTATAATGATCTGTGATTCTATTTAGTCAAGTCTCCAAATCTTTTTATATATTTGACAAAATTCCCAACATCAAATTCTAAATAAAATCTTTTTCGCCCACCTCGAACTAATTTTGAGGTTTCCCAGAGGACACCTGGAAAATCTCCTCAGGTTTTTCTCTCACCTTTGTAAGAGAGACATGTTAAAATAATTAGGTTTATTTAGTATGTTAAATTACATGAGAAGTACTATCAAATAAAAAGTGATGATAAACCTTCATAGGTTATACGTATATAGATATGTTATTAATATAGGTAACTTCCAGAAATTATATGGAGTTCACAGATATCTGTCAATACCTGATTTGACAAATTATTATCTTAAATTGTTGTATGCCAAAAAAATAACCAAATTTCCTTATCGAACTTTCTCTAGAAATTTAACCGTGCCTTTTTTCAAGTCTTTCATCATTCACAACAGTTTTGTTTTACTCTGATCCCTCCTTGAAGGTGTTCACAATCAGATATTGTGTGCAGCTCCATGATGGCATCACTTGCATAACTTTGAAACCATGAACTGAACTAAGAATTTCCAAAACTAATGGAGAAAGCCAAGAGATTCATAAACTGCTAACCAAAGATCCAGCAGAACAAGAATTATATGGGACTGAATCAACTGATGTAAATAATCATAATTTTTATGACTTTTGTTTGAAGCATTGCTGGTTCTTTAATGTTTTGTTTTCCGGATTTAAGAAAACCTTTTTCTCTTTTTCTGTTAAGCTACTTATAGCTTACAGTATTTTGATAAATTATACCTTTATAAACAGAATTGAAGCATTTATCTTTTCTCCCTACCTGATCCTTCCAAAATTCAGAAACTCTGAGCGAGCATTCTTATTTTCATGGCAATACAGTTACTTGCATAAGTTCAATAAGAATCTTCTTGTAACAGGACACAATTGGTTATGTTACTAGGGCTTTGACTGGAATATCATATTTGAGACTGATGTATACACTATAGATATGATCAGACAGATTTAAGGAACTAAGGGTAACTTTAAGGAGTCAATGTATATAAAGCTCCCCTTCAAAAAAACTGCCTGCTGTCTTGCATATAGAGTTCCCACCTAACAGGTAAGTAAGGAAGGTCACTTCCTGGAAGACCCAGAACCTTGAGCTATCTGGGAGACTTCAAGAAGAGAGGAATCTGCCCAAGCCTGTAAGTATTACAGGCAAAGTCTGATGGTGAGTTACTGACGTGGCTTCCTAGCCTCAAGAGGCTTTTAAAAGTCCAACCTGAGATTACTTATTAAGAGTGCCAGCAAAGCAGACTTTAAAAAGAATCTATATGGTCAATCGCTACTCTTGTTGGACGGATGCATATAATCAGGCCAAGTTTAATAAGCCTAAATTTATTTTGCAAACAACTTAGTCTTACTTAGATTATCTTTGATAGAAATAGGGGTGACTATAGAAACAAAATGTACGTGTCAATAGAAAACTATAGCACACCCTTGTGGGTATTAAATTCTAGTCCTGCTCATTGTCTTCAAGGTTTTGTTTTCTACCCATAAACTGGACTAAATCCTGAATCCATCTAGTCTCCTCCAACATCTAGCTACAACTCTCCAAATGAACATTTTCAGCTTTTCTCCCACATTTCTAACTTGGAATCACTAAAAATTAAAACTGCCTCTTTTCCCAAATTCCTGCAAACTAAAGCTGGACAAGTTAATATAAACTTCAGAGGAATCACTACAGCTCACATGTAGACAACTTTCATGCTTTGTCGTGTGGGCCACTCAGGAAGTTCACCAGAATACCTGATGACATCACCAGACACATTCAAAATACAAACCAGGAAAATCTACTATATTGCCATTGCCTGTCCACACAACTACCTGAAGATGCTTTGAGTACATCTAGAAATATTCTCAACTGACTACTCTATGGACCCCAAAACTAAGTTTAAAGTTTGTTCTAACTACTAACCTCTTTTCTTTTCTTTCTATAGAAATATCTAGGACTAAGACAATCTACGAACTCAGTTTCTATCCTATGAAACTTTTTGGGAGATTTTCAGACTGGGTAATGAATAATAGGGTTCAGAACATGTTACCCCAAAATATGGCACCTTGACATAATGACTATTTTAAAGTGAGGAGTTTGGGAAAACAACAGAAGCAGAAATGTCACTGTGACCTCCCCCCAGCGTTTCTCCCCAAAAACAGAACATAAAACTCTCACGTGAGAGATGCCCTTCCTATACCCAGAGGAAAGGAGGATCCTTGTCTCTGAAGACAAGTAACACTGAGAAGAATCTGAACAAACAGGACTCGCTCTGTTTCCCCCAGTTTACTGCACTTACGTCATGTTCAGTGACCTATATCATCAACGAACAGAGAGATGGATGATGAAAAAAATAATATAAATGAGAAAAAAATATGAATTTAAAAAATTCATAAGCTCTGTCAATAAATAGCCATTTATCATAAATTTATTGCATCTTAAGCATTTGTTGAAATATGTCTCACATGAGTATGCTGACTGATTTATATATAAGACACAGAATTTCCCTTTAGGTTAATCTGTATTATAGATACACATACTACATGTATACAAGCAACGCAGGTATATGTATAAACACTGAACATGGCATAAATCTAATGAAATTATATTTAAGTATAAATAAAAGATCAAAAATTTTAAAATGATGGCTGGTGAAGAGTTAGTGATAAAAACTGAATTAACAGAAAGGTTTCAGGAAGCAAACTACTACTTCTCTTCAGGTAAAGTTACAAAGTCTTTGTGGGAGCTGATATCTGAAGATGACTTCACAACAGAAATTAAAGAGTCTGATAAAGCAAAAGGATTAGTGTTTCTTTTATAAGAAGGACAAGCTGAAGAACAAAAAAACACAAGCAGGAAAATAGCAAGAAACAAGAAAGATGGTTATCATCAAGGATGACAGAGTGATGGGATTTGGGGATGTGGCTGAGAATTTCATATTCGTTTGTGGGTTATAAAATTCAGTCCCTATTGTTGGCAGGGAAGAAAAGATTTTTAAAAATCACTTGGAGAAGGCAGCACTGACTTAGTAGAATTCAAATACAAAGTCCAAGTAAAAGCACTAGGACAAAAGTTCTATAGTAATGCATGCAGGTAGATGTGGGGAAAATGGTAAAAGGGGAAGTGCCAGATTTTGTCAAAAGCCTGACATCTACGAAGTGACAGTGAAGAGATATACATGCCATACTTAACAGAATGCTTTCTTCCTGGAGGCATGAGTGATACTATGGGCTTTCTTAAAAATAGCGAGATAGCAATAAGAAGCAGGTTTTGAAGTGACATTGTATAGCTTTATCTTTTTTATTATTTAATGTAAGCTGGTGATTAGTTTTTCTGACCCCTCCCTCTCCTTTGCCTTCTGAAAGAATGAAACAAAGATTTACTGAGTGGCTACAACATAGTGTGTACTATATTAGGTATAAATGAAAATATATAGTCATTCTACAAGCAGAAATAATTATTAAAATTTTATTAATGATGTAAAAGTAAAAAAGAAAAATCTCTTTAAGACTAATTAAATGTAAAACCATCTTGACTACTAAGAGTTATGAGTTAGAAACGATATATCATAACCAGAATTAAACTAATTTAAGCTTTGTTGCATATGGCTCCTTAAGTTTAAATTATTAAATAGATAAGAATGACTAATTCAGTAAGTGATACTTCAGGGTTTAAAATTCACCAGATCTCTTAAATCATCATTCTACTCAGAAAATATTATTATTTTGTTTGGTTAAATCTGAGTTATGCACTAGTAGCCACATTTGAGAATTTCTCACAAGGCCTATGGCATCTGGGGTTTTGTTTTCCTGGCTGGTTTAATTTCTAAATATCTAGGACTTTTGACAGCGGGGTTAGCTATTAGGAATATTGACCTCAAGTAGGAAACTATCATTATGTCCAGTTTGACCATTTGGCATACAGTACATATCTCCAAATCAACAACTCATTTTATTACCAAAAATTCTTTGTTTTCCTTTTGCTCATCCCTCCTAATTCTTGTGTTATATTTTAAATGTAACTGAAACACCTTAACATTTCTTTTAACATTTGTAGGTACCTACAGGTTTAACTTTTAGACAGATAGCCCATTGCCACAGCTTACATAAATACAGTAAAGCAAATGTCGACTCATTAAAATAAAAAACGAATGTCTAATTTTCCTTATCAAGCTCTTGTCAATTTTCTTCTCCCTCTGCCATAATACTTCAACAAATGGTGAAAATTTACAATTGAGTACAGAATAATAATTCCTCACCAGTTCTGATTGCAATAGAAATGTTTAAAGCTATATAAAATGAGTAAGCTCATGCTAGTTAGCACTGAAAGAAAATAATCAACAGATTAAACGCATTGATGTAGCTAATTCTACTAGATCACCAGTTTTGCATTCTAACTACTTGCTTTTTAGTGACGGAAATTTAACTGGATGAAAAATTAACCCAAAGTGTAGGCAACTGGTAATAAGACATTACATAAGTGAACTAACCCGGAAGAATCATGTCAACCATAAAACTAAGCAGACTATTCATTATCATGCAATAATTCAAAACTGAAAGAAAAACCAATTCATAGATTCCATTATCAAACCAAGGAGTGATTTGAGGGTGTGTGTTATGTATATAATTTACACAGTGTCCTGTGCCAAACTAATAACAGTCCAAGAGATGACACGTAAAGCAACTACAGTGATGATCCTTTTAATAAATTGATTCCTGATGCATGGAAAGGTAATCTGTTCTTCCAAAGAACTTTAGAGGCTGTTACGTAAACACAGCAACAATAATCAGGATAATGAATCAGGTGCTGAGTCATTAATTGAATTACAAAGATCAGGCATTACTCCTAACATAACTGTATCTATTTGAGAAGAGCACATGAAAATACAAACCCAATGTTTATGCTTTGTGATTTATTTTGAGTACAAAAGAACAATACATATCTAAGATTATGAATAAGTTTAATGAAAATGACTATTTCAGAGGTACATTTTCAAAGACTTTTGAAGCACAATCTATTTTGATACCAAGCTTTGGTAGCAAAGTATTCAAGCTAATAAAAAGGTGCTAAAAGACAAAAATAAGAAAATAAAAAGACAAGCCAGAGACCGGAATATTTACAAATCATATTTCTTTTAACATTTCCTTCAAGGCAAGTATACAGGTGACAAATTCTCAGTTGGGCTGTTGTTTTATCTAAGCAAGTCTATTTCTCCTTTGATTTTGAAGGATAATTATGCTGGATATAAAATTCTAGGTTGATGGTTTGGGTTTTGATTTTCTCACATTTTAAATATTTTACTCTATATTCTTTTCTTGTTTATATGGTTTCTGAAGAGAAGACTAACAGAATTCCTCTAAAGGTAATATGTGTTGGGTGCTGTTAACCACGATAAAAAATAAAAACTAAAAGCCTTGCCTTTCCCTTTAGCACTTGACACATACTGCCAGCTTAATTTAACCAATATGTATTTCAAGCACTGAGCTAGGTACTTGAAGATGATCTAGAAAATAAAGATTCAATAAGATTTATTAGAACTAGACTGCTCATGTCTACAGGAAGCTTAGAAATGAAGGGGCTTTACAACAAGTAGTTCTAACTTGAAAATGAAACTATGAACTTTTTGAGGGCAGGCACATTATCTTTACTTTGGCCTTCTACTATTCAAGCTTATTTATATTTATTTCTTAGGTTTTGAACTGTTGCTCATCAATGCTTCACTTCTTGTTGGTTCTATAACACAGGGGTCCCCAACCCCTGGGCCATGGGCCAGTACTGGCCCATCAACTGTGATGAAGGCTGCACAGCAGAAGGTGAGTGGAGGGCAAGTGAGCAAAGCTTCATGTGTATTTGCACTAGCTCCCCAGCACTAGCATCAGCACCTCGGCTCCACCTCAGATCATCAGGCATTAGATTCTCATAGGAACACCAATCAATGGTGCCAAAAAGGTTGGAGACCACTGCTATAACATAATGCCCATAATAACTATGCTTTCAAATTGTAATACAGCCCCCTTTTTCCATTCACCACTCCTCAAAAAATAACTGTACCTCCCATAAACTAAAAAAAAGAGAGATGAACTATATGACCTCTTATCTATAACATAAATAAAAAATCTCCAATAACACAAAAGATTAAATGTTGACTATTGCTTTAAAAATGGATTCACAAATGACTAGCTTCCATTTGACATTTAAAAATTCCATTTATTCATTTCAGAAAATGCAGGCAAAAAAATCTCAGGCAAAAAGGTCAGTCTGCCATATCTCTTACAGTATCTTAAAGGCATGTCTTTATATGATATGGAAATAAATCTTTTTTGGATAAAATAATCAAAATGTTCTAGGCAACTGTTAGCTAAGTGTTCCACTGATTTAATCAAATCCCTTATACGGAATTCTGCATTCTTGGAAATGTTTATTCTCTCTTCAAAGTATTCTGAGAGTTAAATTCAGAATATAAAGATTTTAAATAAGTTTTCCACCATTTCAAATGCTTCACTCACTTAGGACTTTTTTACCTCATGTGAACTTCAAGCTAAAAATTCAAAGTGCTAGAGTGTTTTCTGAATAGAAACATTTTTCTAGTATTCCCCCACAAAAGATTTCATTCAGTTTTACGTAAGCATCAGTAGTTTCCATCATCCCCAAAATGACAGCAAGAAGCCACTGGACGTGCTATTATCTAACCCCTACAGCTGTATACTCATACTCTGAAATGAAAGACAGAAAATAAAGTATGTCTGTTTGTAGTCAAAAAGAACTGGATGATTAATCACTACATATGTATGTTCTTTAAAATCTGATTTCATGGTAGAACTTTTTCATCATATCCATTAAGAGAAAACACACACTGAAAAACTAAGATTTTTCAAAAAAGTGGTTAATAACATTACATTGCTTTTGCAAGAGTAAAGAATATAAATAATTGCTTACTTCTGAGAGTAGTTAAGTCTGAAGTTAAACTGTATATTTCATAAAACTCTAACACTATTCCCAGAAACACGCATTAGTGACCACTTAATCCATTTTCATAAGTCTGCGGTAATCTCAGTCCAATTTATTGACCTATCTCTAAGCTTGGACCTTCTCATTTTAACAAAATAAATGGTATATCAAAGAACTCTTAACTATACATAATTTCTTAAGGCGATCTGAAATAACAAGTGACTTATCAAAACTATGTTCTGTTTTGAGCTCACCTATACAAAAGTCCCTTTGAGCTTTACCATGTAATCATGATAATGATGACAATAAGGTGAAGGAGGAGAAATCGGCAACGACAATAATTACCTAAGCATGTACAGTAAGTCTCTACTTAACATTATTGATAGGTTCTGTGACTTTAAGTGAAACAGCATATAATGAATCCAATTTTACCACAGGCTAATTGATATAAACAAGAATAACATTCCTACAACATCTCATCTATGTCATAATGAAGTGACACTAAAAACTCCATGTTATTCCAAGACCTCCTATATTTGTGCTCCATACTATACTAAGCACTTTCTATATGTCATCTCATTTAATCCTAACAAGTCTGATTTACGTAACACTATACCCATCTTATAACTATGAAGTCTGTGGCTCAGGGAAGATACATGTCCAAAATTTTATAAGAATTAGACGATGAAGATAACAAACCCAGGCCTTTCTGCTACCTCTTATATTTAATATTTAAAAAAAAATGGTAAAGCCTCTTACAATTATGTTTTTTTTGGGGGAGAGAGTGAACTTGTCAATTATTTTTTGGGAAACCAAAGAAATAACTTACAAGTGAAATTAAATAGGACAATTGTTTACTAAGTAAAAAAGCAGAATTTCTTAAAGATACAAAGAAAAATAAATTTGCAATTGTGTAAAGAGAACATAGACGTAGTTGCCAGATGACTCAGACAAGCAATAAATTAGAGGTCAAAGTAGCTGCCAAAGAATTAAAACTGAGCTAGCTCTGAAGATTAAAGGACATAGGTCACTAATCTCTGTGAAAGGCCCAGAACACAACCCCCTCAGCCACTTAGCAGAGAACTGAATAATGAATGAGTAAATTGTGCAAGGAAAATATAATAATTTCCTCTCGACTAACACATAGAAATTGTCAGTAGCTGCAACATTAGACAAAAGATGACCAAATCATCTAGCTACAGAGTAATGACCACCACACTAGAATCAAATAATATCAACCAAGAGTACGGACAAGAAAATAGTAATTTTACTACCATTTAACCACTATTTCTCTTTCAAGGTATAGGTAAATACTCTCAAAATATAGTTATTATAAATTCATACAGTAATTATATTTGCTAAATACTATCGTGGCACATGTAAAAAGCCTATGTATACAGTCTGAGAAACTAAGAGTAAGAGAATATGTCAAAAAGAAAAAGAAAAAAAAAAAATCTCATCCCAAACAGAGATAAGATGATGATATGTACTTGGTGAGTTGAAGAACAAGAGAAATAATAAAAGTAAAACAAACAAACAAAACAAAACAAAAAAAAAACAACCAGCCAAGCAAATGAAGAAAAAACAGAGTTAGAAGAAACACTAATTCAGTTTTACTAAGCTTCATACCATGTACACCATAGTATCCAGATGAATGGGTAAAACTCTAGAAGAGGAAAAAAATCAGACTAAATCTTATTTCCCACAGCAATGTAAAATTTTGAATGTAAAAATACTGAAAATAATAAACAGGTTTTTAATGAAAACTACGATTTTAGTAATCCTTAGATTAATAATTCCTTCAAAAATTTCCTGATAAGTAATTCATTTTTCTAGCAACTTCACTGCTTTCGAGACCATCTAATTGGTTTTCTTTCATTTGCTTTCCTCTACCACTTCTTCCTTGTACTTTTCCTTTCTTTTGTGCTTGCCAATTTTTTCAGAAAAAAAATACAAGATAACTCAGTGGCATTAGGCTACACTTACATCCACAACTTTCATATTGAAAAAGATTCTCCGCATGTAATTGTTGATTCCCATTTAATTCCCTGTGACAGTTCACAATATTAATACCTTTACCTTACATGATTCTTAATAAAACCTTTCATATCCAAGATCTCAATTTATTCTTACAACTTGTAATCTAGAATGTAAGCAGAGCCAAAAGCCCTATCATTCTCATTTTTTAAATCAACAAAGTGACACAAAGAAGTCAAATAACCAAGGCTGAAACCCTGAGGGTGCCTGCAGCAGAGCCAGGTGTTGGGGGGGGGGGGGTGAAGGACATGCCTGACAGCCTGGGTTCTCGTCACCACTCCACACGAATAGCATTTCATGGATAATTGTAATATTTCTCTGAGTACATGCAAATGATGAAGTTCCCTAAGAAACAACAGACTGTTTTAAATACACGAATTTTCCTATAAATGGACTCACCTTAAAAATGAAAATATTCACGAATCCTTATGTTTCCACTCCAGTCCAATGACAGCCGTATTACAGGTGATCTGCAATATAAATAAATGAATATAAGTAAAATATTATTCATTTTGAACAGTATGAAAGCAATAGTTGTTTTTGCTCTTAAATACACTTCTCTTAGATTTTTGTTCTTTTTTATTATCTAGATTCAAAATTATATGAATCAAATGATAAAGAGGAAGGAGATCATAAAAGATCAAATATTGTGATAAGAATGTTAATACACTATCTGATTTAATCATTGTAATAACTTGTAATTAATAACTTGGAAAGTTTTGAACAAACTAAGATTCTAGACTTAAACGAGGATGTGAATCCATGTCTAACCCCAAGGTACTTTATTTGGCATCTTTTAAAATTTTTCTGGCATTTTACAATTGGTAAATTGAATAGGCAAATTCAATTATTTCTTATCTGTAGTTGGATTTGTATATTCAGCTCAAAGCCTATAAATATAGTAACCAAGGTATTTAAAATATAGACCCATATTAAAAGTACATGTTATTGAGTCACCCATATATGCGTAACTTACAATGTCATAAAACACATTTTGAATATACCCATTAGGTGTCTGAAGATCCATATGCATGAAAAAAAATTTAAAGCTAAGAGAGAAAAATACCAATAACAAGGACAAAGGGTTTGTGTTTTAAATCAAAAACTATCACTAATACCATATAATTTTTTAAAGCTATAATAATTAACAGTACTGGCTTTTTTGTCACATGAGTCTAACAGCAATGAAAATTGACTTTGGAGTGAGTATAGGAGTTCTGAATTTGAATCCCAATTCTATAAGCTAACAGTACAGAAAACTGAATATCAGCCTTTCATTCTCGGTTTAGATCCAAATATAATAAAATCTCACTTGCCTAAAGGTCACACGTCAACCTAACACTTTTGTAAATTGCGAAATGTAACTTGCGAAAGTTACACTAATAAGTGAAGAAGCAAAATTCTAACATAGGAAGTCTGGCTTCAGAGCCCATGCTCTTCCCCATTGTGTATCTAAGGATTAATTAAATGCCTAATAATGTTACCATCTTATAAGGGTGCCCATCCCCTGGGCCAAGGACCGGTACCATTCTGCAGCCTGTTAGGAAATGGGCCACACAGTAGAAAGCAAGTGGAAAAAGCTTCATCTGTATTTGCAGTCTCACCCCAGGGCTACCATCACCACCTCTGCTCCACCTCAGATTACCAGGCATTAGATTCTCATAGGAGCACCAGTCCCTGGTCCCAAAAAGGCTGAGGACAGCTGTGATAGAAGGAATGCTTCTCAAAGCATCACATATCGATTTTTTTAAAAAGCTATTATCATTAAAATTGTTCCATGTTCCTTCAAAAACAGTTATCTTCCATTTTTGCTAATTTATCAATACATGTTTAGTATTTGGTTCTATAACTATTCTGTATTCTCCAGGTACTTTTCCTAAACGTGTCAAAACTTTCCTAATTATTTATACCATTATAAACCTAGAAACCAAGAAAGAATCAAGCATTTATCAAAACTTTTTTATACAACTGTACAATTAGCTAAACAAATAGTAGTTTAGGGGAAGTTTTTTTTTTTAATAGAAATAGTCCAGATAATAAAATTGAGATACAATTACAATTAAAATATCATACTTTGCAACTCCTAATGAGTTAAAGTATCTAGGCATAACAGCTGCTAGCATCAAACAAAACAAAGACAATCACATATTATATATATCCTGAGGGAAAAGAAATACCATTCATATAGCAGGAAGTGAAGAGGATGGAGAGGGTGAAGGGAGGAAAAGAAAGAAGAGGGAGGGAGGAAGGGAGGGAGGAAGGAAGGAAGGAAGGAAGGAAGGAAGGAAGGAAGGAGGGAGGGAGGGAGGGAGGGAAGAAAGGAAGGAAGGAAGTGGGATGGAAAAGGGAGAGTGAAAATAAGGAAGATGTTAAAATACATATTAACCAATCATAAAGAGTATTATTTAGACCCTAATTCAAACAAAATGAACATTAACTGAACATTTAATTGAACATTAACTGAATATTTTATTACATTAAAGAATTATTAACTTTTAGTTTCAGCATGATTAAATTATGGTTATGTCTTTTTAAAAGTGTTATCTTTTAGAATAATAACATACTAAAATATTTACAAATAAAATGGTATCTCTCCAATCTGTTTTGCTTCACTAGAGAGAGAAGAAAATGAGGAGATAAATAAAATAAGATTAGCCAAGAGTTAATAACTGTTGAAGCCAGATGATGGCTACATGAGGATTCACTGGATTATTCTATCTACTTTGCATATTTGAAATTTTCCACAATTTTTTAACCTGAAAAAGATAGTACACCAAAAAATGGTACATCAAGTGTTATAAAGAAGTATTTTTAAGGACAATTTAAATTTAACTACCTGTTATTTATAGGAAAAAAAATTTGACTAAATAATAGTACTAAGTCTCAACCAGCAGACATTCCCCTCCATTGCTTACCTAAAATTTCATGTTTTGTTTTTAGGTAACGGTTGATTCCTTTATTAAGTACTGCTAGTACACTGAAAACAATTTCTTTGAAAATGGAAAAGTAATGACTGTTTACAAATATAAGAAAACTGCCAGACTTTATTTTTCCTGCTAAAGTTTTTTGTTCACTGAACTGGCACTAGAAAGACTCGGGAACTAGAATGGTGGCAGCACGGAGTTTGACTCAACTTCTTTAAGTTTGGATACTGCATTTGTAATTTATCGTATTATGAATTCTGTTAAGATACATTTGTATTCAACATAAAAAGGTAAAAAGAACAAAGGCTCTGAAGTTCACTTTTGGTTCTATCACATAGTAGTTTTATATGATCTCAAGCAAGTTCAAGTTCCTTCATCCGTAAAATGAGGAAAATAATTTCTCGATGCTGTGATATATTGGTTTGAATTATTATATGCACAATGTATTCAATATGTTTTAGTCTTTTATATGATACTAAAATAGTATCTATATTTCCTAGCATTGCTCCTGATAGTGTTTAATACATTGTAGCTGACTTTCTTAATTGTCAACACCTATTCTGCTAGTTAATATTATTGTTATGCAAGCTATTACTAACCTCACTCCTCCCCAAATCCCAACAATATTTCCCATGAGTGTAAATGTTCATTTATAAAACACATTCACTCTGTGGGGCTAAGAAAGCCTTCTATACACTGATGGTATGAGTGTCTTTCTACAAGCAGCAGGACAAGAATTTAACTAAAATTTCTATTTACCTGAGTTGTGAAGATCTGGGATAAATAAAAGTTTGAAAAGTTTTAAAAAGGGAGGCTTTCAGTTAAATAGCCAAAGTCAAGTTACATTTTAAATATGTTTGGTTAAGAATCAGTTGCACTAAAAACTATCAAAATAATTCGTCATACTTACTAATAATGCTTCTACTTACAAGAAGCTTCTTACCCTAAAGTCTCAGCAAAAAATGGCTTCCATCTAACTTACTGAATTGCTTAGAGAATTTTGCATGTAACTTAACGTATATCGAGTTGTATCAATATATTCATCCATAGTTGGAATATGAGCTCCAAAAAGACAGAAGCAGATATCCTATTTTTTGTCAACAGCACCTACATGCTGCCTACCAGGTGCTCAATAAATGCTTGTTGAATTCACATATAAGTATATACACTTTCATTCCGAGGACTTCTGGTTCAAATCATTAAGTACCACTTGGTTAAACATTTATGATGAAGCTGAGTCTACAAAACCTAGGAATAATACCTCAGGAGACATTCATTGTGGTCTTATCAGTATCCCTTAATCCAAGGAGGGCACGCCTACTGCAGATGTCTGTAATTCAGCACAGACTATAGCCTTGGGTTATTCTTCCATGCCTAGCCTTCCATTCAGAATACTCACACTTACTGATAGCACTTTATGTGCTGCACTAAACATAGCATATATCTTTGTTCATGTGATCTTAAAATAACCTGGAAGTATTAGTATCACTCTCATTTTACAGGAAAAAATGATGAGTCTTAAAGAGGTTATGAAACATGCCCAAAGTCCCAAGGTCACAGAGCAGAGGCAGTCTCTCCAACTGCAGTCTCAATCACTGAGTCCCCTGAACAGAAGGCTAGTAAACAAAGCTTTTCAAAAAAGACTCTAAAAGTCCCTTGTGGTCACTTTAGATGTTTTTTAATGAGCTTTTAAAAAGTGATGTTAGTTTCCTTTGGGGAGCCCTTCATTTCTTCCTCTTATGTTCTCTGACACACAGGGACTCATCAATACACTGAACACTAACCAACAGAAACTACTCTAAGATGACAGCAGACAGAGTTGTGGCTTGGCCGGAAATCATGCTCAGGAAAAAGAAATTTAAGCAGTCTATAAATCTTGTGAACAAAAGACTAGGGAAAAAAAACTGTAATTCAGCACAGACTACTGCATAAAGAACTAGATAGTTATTAATGATTGAAACTTTTATAAAACTTAAAAGCTACAGAAAACTTAGAAAAACACACGCTAATTCACTAGATGGGAAGTTCTTGAGGCACAAATCTGTTACCAGAAAGCTGACACCTACGTGTCATGTAGATTTGACACCAAAATTTTCATTAGAGCCAGTGGAAACAGTATTGGCTAGTGACTAAGGAAGTCTTAAAGCCAAGTTTAAATCTCAGCTTTGTCATTTACTGCATGGCTTTGGAAAATATTCTTATCAACTACTTGGATCCTCAATTTCCAAGAATGTAAAATAAAAATATCTATCTTGTGGCAAAATTATGCAAAAATAGTTAAGAATTATGTTGTCCAAAACCATTAAGTTGAGCACATCTACATAAACAAATAATAAGAGGAAAAAAAGATAACATTCTTGAAATTCTTAATGACATCTTCAAATTTATGTTTCATTTATGAAGTCCAATGAGATGATAAAGTTTGGCTTAGGACCTTGGTTCACATGCAGGCCCACCGTCCATCATCTCCCCTCCAGGGCCAGTAACCAGGTTATAACTGGACTGCAGAAAGGAGATGGTAGCATCACAGTCCATTATGTGGGAGACTCAGTGGAGTCCTTTTGCCCACCCCCAATCCAGGTACCAAGCAAATCTGAGCATGACCACCTGGAGGTAGACCATCTGCAGTTTGGGATGGTGGCTCATGGGAAAGTGAAATTTACTTCTTCACCCAAGCTAGACCCTTCCTACCTTTCCATTTTGCTCTGGGTACTGCAAATTATCTAGCCTGCCCTGTCCTTCACTTTATGTTAACAACAAAAATACTACCTACAAGAGTAATGTTTAATTAGAACATTGTTTTAAGTGTAAAAGCCACTGGACAACTATTAGCCACTCTGAACTTCGATTAAACCAAACTATTTTTATTACAACACCTTACTGGGATCAGTGACACTAAACCTTAGTGACTAAGGAAAAAGAAGTTTTTATCTACAATGGAGCTCAGCAAGAATGAAAACAGTACTTGTAAAAAATATAAGAGCTGGCCTCTTCCTGTTTGAACCCTATGGTATGCCTTCTTCCTCTGCCTCCTTCCTTATCAATTAATCCTTAAATTTTTTACTGAAAGCAGACACTGTTCTAGGTCCATACAAAGTGAATGTGCCAGGCTCTTTCTAAAGTGCTTGACATATTTAATAATTTAATTCTCACAACAAGCCCATGAGTTCAATAGACATACTATACTATTCTATCTTGAGATGAGAAAATTGAAACATGAATAATCTGAAAAACTAGAAATTCAAACAGCTACTAAGCACAGTGAAGCCTGGATTCAAACTTAAGCAGACGATGACAACGTAGTGTGATTAATGCAGGAACACAGGTTATGGGAACATCTAGGACCAAGAATTTAAATAAACTGGTCAGTAGCTAGTAAAGTTAATAAATATGTTTAAAAGTTTTAGAAATCCTTAGAAATTCACAAAGAGGAGGTAAACAAAGACAATGGCCCTTCTTCAAAATTTTATGGACCATATAGATAACAGCTCAGGTTTACCACATCTCTTAGAAACATCAAAGCTGTTATCTTTGGTTTCACCCATACATATAAGTTTAAAATTAACAGATGATGAATAAGTAGGTAAACACATTGCCCAAATGATTACTTAATATGTCAAACTAAATTACAATCACATGTAGTCACATCATCAACTATCACAAAGCCTTTGGCAATGGCTGAAGGGTAATGCCATTTTCTGTAACACATAGGTTTTATATGTGGCTGCACAAGCAACTAATACTTTAATTGGAAAAAAAGAAGCATCATACAATCACACAATAGGTTTAGTAAAGGTCTTTTTAAGGTGAGTTTGCCCATACAAGTTAATTAACCAGATGTTTCATTCAGCGACTCATGTAATAGGTAAGTTTTTTTCTTGAAGCAAGTTTTCGCAAAATTAAACTGCCTTCAGTTGCATTGTGTGAAGAGATTAGTCCTATATTTCATGCTATCCAGCTAGACAATACTCATCTGCAAAGCACAATTTAACATCTGTAATATCAGCCCCATATTCTTGTCTAATAAAACATTTCTCTTGGATGTCCCAAATTCTTCAAAACTAAACCTGACCTTCCCCACAAAACAAGTTTACTCTCCATATTTACTCATTTATTTTCATGGCACTTCCTTTCTCCTTATCACCCAGTTTGAAACTCTAGTCGTTATTGATTCCTCCATCTATTTCACTCTGTATCACTTCATATCTGGATTATCAAAATAAGTTTAACTGGTTTTCCTGTTTCACATAATGTCCCCCCACCCCCAGTCCTTTTACTAAGATTATAAAAATTTACTCTTAGAAAAACACTACTTTTATTTTCTATCATCTGTCCCAGAACCAACAATGGCAATATAAGATTACATAATAGAAGCAACGTTAACATAATGAACAAAAAGCCTGGGTTCTAGTGCCAATTCCTCCACCAATATGAATAATTCAATTTGGTTTCCTTATGTGGAAAACATGAGTCCTGGGCTAGAAGAGCTCTGAGTCCCTTGCTTTGAGAACAACAAATCTTATGTTGAAATTCATGGTCCACCATAATTAAGCTAATTAAACTCAGCTATAACGATCCCCCATTGCATACTCTCCTACTCCCAGCTATTCTCTGCATGTTTCTGAAGTTTGTCAGTCATTCTAGTGCTATACTTTCCTCAAAAATGACTTCATCTCGTCTCATCAAAAATGTTCTCAGAAAGGTTATAAAGAAGCATTTTCTTCTTTGTCTTTTTATGACATTTGCAAATTCTCTATAGTCACTATGTAGGCACTAGTAAATGTTCAGGAAAGGGGCAGGGGAGGGAACCTTCCTAAACCAGAACTGTAAGATAAAATGATCTCAATACATGAAGGCTAACCTCATAACCCTCAATAAAAATCCTCTTTTTCTTCCTAGAGATTTTATTTGCTGTACACATTTGGTTCTATTAACTTGAAAACAACCTATATAAACTGTAGCTCCAATATAAGGATTCAGTAGTTAATGAACTGATTTATTTTGGTTCTCTTAAGTGCACAGCCTAATTTATCCATGCTCAAGAGAAGTGGATATTGTATATGGCTAATGTGGTTATGTGAAAGTACTTAATCTTAGTACACTGACGAACGTGTTCCCTGTTTCCTAGAAACTCAACCTATTTTTAAATATCAAACCATATCATTTTATGAGAAGAAAGTTAATTTCAATATCTATTTGATGATTTTAAAAATAAAATTATTTTTATGAACAGATCTGAGAACTCTCAATTACTATCTACAATACTGCAGTGGTAAGAACGTGGCAATTGATAAAATAATGACTTGGGGTAAACCCTAAACATATTTCCCTTGCCCCAGCAAGCACTCAGCTTGAAGAAAGATGAAATTAATGACCCAGAGATACCTTCCAGTTCTCCAGTATGTGCACTGATCAGATTTTGACTTAAAAGAGAACACATATTCATGTAAGAAAAAAAATAGGGCCTCATAGATACTAAAAAAGATCAAAGAGTTTGCTATCAAAAGGCCTGTGCCAAACCCCACCATTTAATATCTCAGAGCCACAAGCAAGTCTCATAACTTCTCATCCTCTGATCCCTCATCCGCAAAATGAAGATAATCATACCGTTCTTGACTACTGTGTAAGACCACTAGGGCTCAAATAACATGATATAAAAGTGTTTTGAAAACTGACAAATGCTTCATAAATACAAATTAAGACATTATGTAAGCACGATTCATAAGTCAAATACTCACTAATCTAAGTACTTGTTTATTATCAAATAAAATCACTTAGGAAAACTAAAATAACTAGGATTAGAAAGAGAAGAATCACCCTTAATAATATCAATTTTCTAAGTCTGGATTTTTAAACATTTTGCTTTTTTAAAGTAGGACATACAAAATTCTGCACAACCAATTTCAGGCAGTTAAGTGTCTGAACACCTTTTCTTAAAGATCTCCAGGGAGAGAAGTTCCACAGCTTTCTTGGTATTTTTCACTCTGGAACAGAACAGCTCAAATAAGGTATAGCAAATGAGTTCTCATTTCTTTCATCTGGTATAAAGAAAATAAAATAAACCAAGTTGATTTAAGATGAAACAATCAGATGTAAAATCTTATTCTGCAACAAGTTTTATGGCAGATAAAGACAAAAATATCCAAGATATAATGGATCTAAGCTTTTACTCTTTCATTCAAATTCCTTCCAAACATCCATTTCCTAGGAAACAAACAAACAAACACAGATCAGATTTCCTAGATTTCATAATGGAATACTAACGTTGACACCTGCCAACCTAGAATATGAAAAATATGGTCTTCTCTTCAAACCATACCACAGAATATCAGCACTTTATGCTCTTGTCAAATGTTAACATTAAACTCCTGACAAAAGCAAATATTAAGACAATTAATACGACAGAAATTAAAGCCCATTCTTAATCAAATCCTGTGTTCTTCTAGAATTGAATATAATGTACCTGAACTACATTTTTTCCACTATTACCAGAATGTATTTATTAACTGCTTTAAGTTATGCCTGAGGCTTTCATTGAAAGTCATCATAAGAAATAAGACTTAAAAGAATGTTTTTATTCCGGTTTCCAATACTATCCAATGTTATTCACTATATCTTTAATACAATATCTTCCTATAGCACTTGTCTCTGGCACTTCACTAACAATTCTCATGTTACAATTTATTAAAATTCTTATTTGTCTATCACCTCATCTTATTCAACATTATTTCTCAAGTGCTGAGTACAGTGTTGGGTACATAAAGAAGCTCAATAATCATTTGTTGGATGAATAAATCATATACTATAATTTTATTTCCCAGACATATGTTCAGTCCTAAATAAAAAATTATCTCCTTATCTTACATCTTCCATTTATCTATCTTCTCCACTCTTTGGGGAACTTGCCTTGTTCATAACAAGAAGTTAATAAATACCTGGTGATGATAATGATGACAGTGATAACAGCAATAACAGTTATATAGTAGTAGTGGAAGACATAGTATCTTCATCAAAGCAACACATATTATTCATCATTAAAATCAAATACAAAAATATCAAGTAATTATCTTTGTACGTTGAGATTACAGATGATTACTTTCCTCTTTATTTTATAAGTTTTCCAATATTGGTTAGAGAATTTTAGCTGTGCTCCCACACACCAGTAAGCCTAAAAAGAATCAGTTCCTAATGTAAACAAAATCTAAACTGACTCTAGTAATTCATCTAAGAAAAATCAATCTCCTACTGTATGGTATTCATATTTCAAAAACCTCAAGCTTCAAGCCTCCTCTTGCCTTTTGTGACCTATATCCACAACATCCGATGATAACTATCCTCTGATTCCTCCCACTGAGGACGATCACCCTGAGAACTGGACTCTATCTTTCTGAACCTGCTGGGTGCTTGGATGAAGATAAGAAGGAAGCAGGAAGCCAAGAGTGACAATGATCTCCCACCCTGTAAAGGACACACCTGCCGCTACATTTGCCATGGCTCTGCCCTAAAACCAACTCCAGTTTTAGTTCAGAGCTGGCACAAGCAACTATCCTTGATTAGAAAGCCTGGCTTTATATTCTATCCTATGACAAACACACATGCATCAAAAAAAAAAAAAAAATCTCCTATTTAAACATGAAACTATGTGTGTGATTTCCCTTCCCTTTCCTGGTAAGTTAGGCAGAAAGCAGAGGAAATGGGTCTAAGAAATTAAGAAATTATATTCCAACAGAGAAAAAGTAATAGTGGTGATACTGGTAGTGATAAAATAGTAAAAAAGTTAACTAATAATACTAATAATCATAATCGTAACATCTCTTTACTGATCACTTAACATCTTAAAAAATGCTTTTGAATCTATCTCATTTCATAAAATCCTATGAGGAAGGCAAGGCAATCATTACTTTTCCAATGACATCAACAATGTCAGCTGCATTTCAGTTACATTATAGTAAGAGGCATTTGTAGGACAGCTATCATTTATTTATAGCATTGTGTCTTGCAAAAATGTAAATCCAGTAGTAAACAAGAGACCCCAGTCTGGGCTAGCAGGAAAGTGTTTTCTCTCCAACCTACTGAAGTTATTTAGGTTTAAGAAAAATTTATATGTCTTAGAAATATCATCAATAAAGTTCTTGGGCTTTTTCTGTTACTTCAAAAAATATATTTTTTAAAAAGCAAAAGTTAAATAAAATGCAATTGTAAGAATGCTACTAGTAATGCATCATAATTACAGAAAGCAAAGCCACTGTCAATATGAAGAATCTACACAGATGAAGCTCTATAAAATTATGAGGTCTTCATTCCTTTTTCAGAATTCCTTCTTGATTTCTTCATATACTTTTGACTACATCTGAGACTTGAAAACAAATCATAACAGCTATAAATTCTATAATCATTATACAGATAAGGCATACTTAATGTAGTAATAAAATCCAGGCACAAAAGCATAAGTGCCATCAGATGCAGTGGATATAGTTCCACTTGAGGGAGTGCTGGGTGTTCATTTCTGTCTTACAGATGTCAGAAAGTGGCTAACAGATAAAAGGTATTATAACTCATTAATGCAAACCGCAGAAGAAGTATTCCTAGTGATCAAAATGACTATATATAGTACATGAACTACACTAGTTCAGTCTAACTCAAATCTTCCCACTTCCTCTCCCATGTTCAGTCCAGAAGCTCTTTTTATATTTAAATAGTCTGGTTTTAAACGGATTCTATTCTTGAATTCTAGCAAGCATTTGAAACTTTCACATTACCAATAAAACCATATTGGTAGTACTATAGTTACAAACTTAAACACAGTTGTGTAAAATATCAAGTAACAGTGAGGGTATTTACTGTTTCCACAGGGTAAATCCTGCAAGAGAAGGGACAGCTGGCATTTTATCCTAGACCTGAGGGGGTTGGGGAAAGGCCAGAGCCAATGGCTCACCCACCAGGTTGCCATCTGGCTTGGGACCAAGAGGAACAATAGAGCTGGGCAAAGGAGTCCTGTGTTGTGCCTCCAACTGGGCATTAGCTTTATCCCAATGGACACTGTGTGGCTACACTGTTTCACACCATTCTTCTACTGTATGAATTCACTCCCTGTGCCAGAGGATGAGGGGAAGATTCTGTCATAGTACAGTGTTGGCCTGACCTCAATTAAGATACTTGTCCCATTTTGAAAAAAGAGAGAGTTTAAATGAATTCTGTTCTGTAAACTCCAGAAGAGTCCAGAATCCAAACCAAAATTGTAGGCAGCAAAAGGAAAGGATGAAGTTGGCAGGGGTCATGAGCTTGGCAGGAAAGGGAAAAGCAGGGATGGAAATCCTGAATATCTTCACACCACACCATTATAAATCTGAAATACAGGGGAAAACCACTCAAGAAGGGTGAGTCACATAACAACATATTCCTGTTTCATTTAGTATATGATCTGATACAGTAGTCAGCATGGCTGGGGAGTAAATGGAAAATAAGTGAAGAGGTGTTCTTTAGATCCTGGGCATACAAACGGTCAATGTATGCTAATGGGATAAAGACATCCAAATAACTCTCAAACCCTTTTTTCATAACTGGAAATTATCACTCCTTTCCCAAAACACCTGACCTCATTTATCCCAAGCAAACTGTCTATAGGATTTAGCTAAAAATGTGAATGAATTATGGAAAAAGAACTCCCAACCCAAAAAAATCTTCATAAGCAATAATACTGGCCTTATATTTCCCGTAAGTGTTAGAGACAGGAATGTAGGATGGCTGAGCAACATGTAAAGTGATGCTGGGATCTGAGGGGGCCAGGGCAATTATTAAGCTCCCTGGGCATTTCTACCACTTAGTCTCTTTCTATTCCACTTCTCCAAGGTATGAATAGAGGGAATGGTGCTCCCTTCCAGTCCACCCCTCCCAAAGCCTAAGCCCTTGGGACTGCAATTCCTCTCCTTCACTAACCTCTCTAACAAAACACCACACTGACATAAAGTGTACCCAGAAAGCTGTCCAGAGGTCAAGTCCACTTGATCTTGCTGGTTACAGATGTCGGAAGAGCAGCTGTATACAGATGACACGTATCAAACGTGTATATGTAGATATGTATATGCGATAGCATCATTCGTGAGTCACACTTCTAGAGCCTTTTCAAAGTCTGTCAGCCAACGCTGTCTCAGGATTTTGGAAAACAGTCCTTCCTCCTTGGCACATAGAAGTATTTATCTAGAAACCACCCACAACAGTGGTGTCTCACTCAGTAGGTTTCCCACTCAGTAAATCCATAAACTAGTTTCTTGCCGAAGCACTCAAACCCGCACCTCCACTTCAATGTTCAACAAGCTTACTCTCCCCTCTCTTCCTTTCCTGTCTGCCAAGTTCAAGCCTACCCAAATCCTCCCTCCCTGCCCACCACTGACTCTGCACTCTGCAGTTTTGCTCCATTTCTTAAGTAGCTTGGTATTCTTTCACAGTTCCCTTACACTCCCAGAGTTAAACACACAGGCCTTCCCTTGGAATTTTATAATTTCCAGAATTCACTTATATTTTGATTGTTCATTTCCAGAATTCACTTATATTCTGATTGTTCTTTTCCCAGCTAGGTACTATTATTTGTATATTTTCATAGGATTCCGAAGCAGTCCAATCACATTTTTCCCCTGTATAAAGATACAACACACTTTTTCTTAGCAAGAGTTGTTTTCTGACTATTTTTTCTAAATTGTTGATTGATCCATTCACTCTCATGTAAAATTTTTCCTATAACCAGTTACAAGGAAGAAAATGTTGCTAAATATTCAGTTTGAAAGCAAGTAACAGGTGAAATTTATCATCCTCAAAGGAATTAAATATCATGAACCTGATAGCATTCATAATGTAATGTCTGATTAACAGGGTTTTACTAGAAAGAGACAACAATAAAATATCCCAAGTAGACCCATAATTATATACTAAGACACTTAAAGCAATAAATAGAAATCAATCCTTACTGAATGGCTTACAAGGAGTGTTTTTACATTCAGGAAATCCTAACATCACGGGTTTGCAATGGTATTTTGCTGAAAACATTTTTAAATTTTTACTTTGTTTCCATAACATATACAGGGATGTCCTCATTCTGTGGGGAAAGTTTAATGCCAGTTCACCTGTATGACTGATTATATACTATAGAATTTGGCACACTTAGTACTTTTTTCAGATTATTTATCCTGATTCCAGATTTTAAAATGTCAAATTTATTTCTTTTTCTTATCCTTGAATTATACATTCTATTAAGAACTTTAAATAGAATTTTGGACAGGGAAATCTAGGTAAATTTGCCATTATCAAATCAAAACAAACAAAATATCTGCTACCACATTCTTATATCTAGTCAAAAAAAAAAAAACTATGAGTTTTTATTGGCAGAACAAACTTTAAAATACCTATGTAGTTAATTTAATATGTATTCTACTCATAGTCAAATAACAAAGATTACAAAGCATTGTTCATCTCTATAAAACTCCATCAATAACAGTTCGGGTACGGTTAGATGCTACCATGGCTCCCTAAACCATTATACTTCATATTTCTTTAAATACCTTACAACAGTATCCATGTGGTCTTCAATTCATAAACATCTGTTAAGCTCAGTATTATTCACTAATAAAAATTACTTACTAAGTAACTTAATAATAAGAAATCCGGGCCACCATAGATTTATATTTTAAAATATATATACATTCATATATTCAGAAATAGATATGTTCAAATCCCTACCATACAGGATTCACAGAACTTCTAACATACACATGCACTTTTTAAAAAATCTTTTTCTCTTTTACTTTTGTAAGAGAAAGGTACAATCCAGAAAGCACCACTGACCAGTCTTAGCCTCGTTACCAGAATGACATCATTTTAGTTTTGTGGAAAATAAAACCTCTTAGCTGAATCATCTTGGAATACAAATCAGTATCACCCAACCCATCCCTTTGAATTCCAGTTGTGTTAGTTTTCATCCATAAGTTCCAAGACAGTAAAATTACATCTCAAGTGTTTCTATGTCCCTAGTTTCAAGGCAATATTTCTAATGGAAAGCTAATAATATTTATTAGGTCAGGGTGGAGACTAAGTTAAAATGATTTATTTCTAAGATTGTTTCCATTTTTAAATCCACTCAAAACAATGATGTAGAGTGAAAAGTTTTTGACAGGAAACTTGGCGGAAGCTTATATTCTTTGCAAAATTAAACTTCCTTTTGGGTTTCTTATTAATTACAAAGGGGAAAAGCTATTTACGATCGAGAGATATGATGGAAACCACCTTAACTGAATGATCAAACATCACCAGTAATAAGTCACAACAACATCACATGCCTCCTAATGTGATGCAATTGGAAATGAACACCATCTCATACGTAATGCTCTTGTCAAAACTGTTTAACCTGTTTATTAGTTATCTATTGTTGTGTAAAAACTCCCCCAAATTTAGTGGCTTCAAAGAATAATAATTTACTAGCTCTCTCAGTTTCTGTGCATCAGGAATTCATACAGACCACAGGTGGGACTGCATGTCCCTACTCCACTATATTTAGAGTCTCGGCTAGAAAAACTGAATCCTCTGAAGGCCCATCACTCACACATCTGGCTGTCAAATGACACCTTAGCTAGTACTATGCAATATCTTCCTAGGGCTTGGACTTTCTCACAGTAAGGTGGCTGGGTTCCAAAGGTAAGCATCCCAAGAAAGAGTAAGTCTTAAGTCATGTAGCATGACTTCCTACTTGAATGGTTGTCTGTCAGAAGTCCTTGCCCATGTCCCAGGAAGAGAATAAAGACTCCACCTCTCAATTAGAGAAGTTTCAATCATATTTTACATAAAGTATGTGGGATGGGCTAAATATAGTAGGGCAGCTATCTTTGCAAGACCAATCTGCCAAACCTGAATCTAACCACTAAGAAACAACCAAGACAAATTCATAATGTGGAACATTTAACAAGACAATTGGCCTGAACTTTTCAAAAAATAAATTTCATGAAAGACAAAAAGAGATGGGGCATGTTCTAGATATGTCCAATAGAACTTTCTGTGATGATGGAAATATTTTGTTTGTGTTGTCTGACAGTGTAGTCATGAGACACATAAAATAACTGAGCACTAGCAATGTGGCTAGTGTGACTGAAGAACTAAATTCTTAATTTTATTAAATTTTAATTTGTTTAAATTTAAATAGTCACAATATAGTACAGTAGCTAGTGGCTACCATAATGGACAGCACAGATATAGATCAAAGCCTGTCCTGAAGAAAGAGAATAACCAAGTGCAGTGCATTTGTCTTGATTAGGTTCTAGCTCAAACAAACAAACTAAAAAGCTAAGAAAGGCAATCAGCACAACTGGAGAAATTTGAAAATGGACTATATAGTTGACATAGTATTGAATCAATGATAAAATTTCTGAATATAAAACTGGTATAGTGGTTATACAGGAGAATGTCCCTACAGAGGAGAATGTGCTGAAGTCCCCTTTAAAGTCTACACGTTAACTATGAAATGTTTCTCTATTCTTCATAACAGTAAACTAAATGCCCTCTTTTTCAAGACATTAAAAAAGTTTCAAAACTCACCCTCATCCCTCGATACTAAATACTTGTTACAAAGTGTGACATATCTTGTTTTCTGCTAAATATGGTTGTTCTAATAAGAAAATGGAAATGACTGGTGGCCATAGCTCTCCTTCCATCAAAATATCCATTTGTTGGTTTTAAGCTATCTAGAACTCTATTTTCCCAAAAGGACTTCCCAAAGTAAAAATATTTCAAGTAGAAAAAGAAGATAAAAGCTAGATTTTTTTTTTTTGGTTGTTATTTTACAAATAAAGTTTTCCACTCAGTTTAGGGTAATTTACAGAAATGGTAACTATTACCTTAAAAATTAGAAACATGCTAACCTTCCATTATAGTTAGGAACGGACCTAAATTAAAATCAAGTACTTTTAGAATATAAGAGTTGGAAGGAGTCTTGGCAATACCTGAATTTTTATGACTTTTCCAGATTATACAATAAATGGCTGAATAAACCCTGGAGAAGTGAGAGACACCTGGGATTTACGAATTTTAAAGCAGAAGTGAAAACACAAGTTTCCCAACAAGTTTCCCAGTTAGGTGTGTAGTATTTACCAAATATTAATTTAAGAACATCAATGTAAGAGCTGAGTTCTTGATACTTTAAGTTACAGAATTACCAGAAATCAGTTTTCAAAAATGGAGAAAAAATTTTTTTCAACATTAATATCAAGCAAATATAATTCTCTTCCATCATAATAATGATCTGGCTATCCATATATATCCACACAGTTAAAAAACAAACAAACAAACTTTTTCCCTAGCTCTAATAAGGGAATGGCTGAAATTAAACCATACTGGCAGCTGTCTCATGAAGTCACCTTAATGATGATACCAGGGAAAATATGATACAAGTGAGAAAAGATAAAAGGAGAAGGTCTGGCATTCTTTGAAGACTTTCTAAGTTTACACATCTTTTGATTCAGTAGGGAAAAAAAACCAAAAAACAAAACAGAAAAAAAACTACTAAAGAGACCAAAACTATGTCTTAGACACATACTATTTAATCTAAATGTACTTCTAACGCTTTATAGATAAAATCACTTGGGCATGCAAAAAATGAAATAAAAATTAGATGCAACTACAACTGTTCATAATTAGTGGCAAATAGTTTAAATATCTCATAGTTCTCTATGAGATCCTTAAATTCTTTGTGAAAAGATATTCCATTTCCTCTTCCATGTACCCCCAAGTTAACCCCAAATCTCTCACCCATTAAGATCTCACTTTACCCTCCATTAACCAAATCTGCATTAACTTTCCTCAAAAAAAAAGGACAGGAGCTCTCCTTCTATAAAATAATGTTAGCAAAATAAATTGATATGTGCTTATCAAAAAGTATGCAAAATAAAAGATACAATCAGGAAAATGTTATGTCATTTTTCCATCATTAAGACAAGAGTAATTCTACTTCTTTGAATTTTATTGACAGACTAATCAAAATAAATGCCATGCTTGGTGTATACATAAAACGAAGAAACAAATGGAAAATGATTTTTTGTGGAAATATTTAAGAGAATCATTCAGAATTTTCAATAAAATAAGTAAACTAGCATTATGGTTATCAATTGACTTTCAAACATTTAAACAAATATGGTAAAGACATTATTGTTGGCAAAACTTAGAAAAGTTCCATAGAAAAATCAAGTATCATATCTGCAAACCAAACATATTAGAAGACATTAACATAAAAATATACTTATGATTTAACAGTCTCCATAAAATTGTTCTGCACATCATGAGAATTTTCAAGATTCTGTTCAATTTCTCTCAAACAATGAACATCTTTAAATAGTAACCACATTTTCAGTCCTTTGTCTAAAGCTAGCATACACCAGAATCTTAGTACAAAGCAAAATAAATTGAACACAGCACAAAAATTTCCTGAGTATGCTGACCAAGTCATGTTTCATTATTTTTCAAATGTTTTTTGCAATTATACCGTTTTACTCTCAGCAGCTGAAAACCTAAAATAGTCTCAGTGTCATAATTAACTGTAATTTTTATATTTTAATTGAATTTTATTCATTATAAAAATCTCGATTAAGAATTACTTTAAAAATAATACCCAAATAAACTACAGTGAATTCAATTTACTTTATCAAAGTGCAAAATAAATTAGAAAAAGCCAGGAAAAGAATGAATATTATTATTCATACTAGTAAAAATATTCATACTTACCATAGAGCTTTATAAAAACAATGTGTTGAAGCATGGCTTTTTAAGGCCCTTTTAATGAGGGTTTGGTTAATGAAAGTACCAGAAAAGACTGTATTGTCTTACTCATATTTTGGTGTTTTGAAAATTGTACTCTAATGACAGAAATGGACAAAAAAGTGTGAAATCAAAATAATCTCCTTTATTCACCTTTTATTTCAAGAATTCAGTTTCTTCATGGAGTAAGTTATAAAACACTTCAAAACAATGGCTCACTCATTAAATCTGTGAGATGTTTAAAGGGAATAAACATAGTCCACACTTAAAAGACTAAGAAGAACTTGAAAAACAGGAATGTTTGCCAGAGGTTTATCCTAAATAACAGAGCATAGTCCGATTGTCTCTATGATTAAACTTTTTCAGAGTATTTCAATTTAGGCTCAGTAAAAACTGTAGCTAGTATTATAATTTTCCTCTTCAAAGACTGAGAGTTGAGGTGTTGTTGGTACAAAACTCATGATGCAATACAAAAGACAGAGGTTCATTATTTCATCATTTAATGAATACATACTGAGCTTCTACTGCAAATAAAGTCACCACTCTAGGCCTGTGGCCTGTCTAAAGGTAAAAATCAGATATAGAGCCTATTTTGGAGAAGTTTAATACAGGGTGGTGGGTAAGACATATTATACATATATAAATAGTACGTGATAGAAGTAATTGCCAAAAGATCCCAAGAAAACATATTGGGGGGAAGTAATCAGAAAAAGTAAAGATTATTCCACAATGGCACAGACTAAGCCAAATGATAGATTAGATTTGCATATACAGATAAAGTTGAAAGACATTCCAAGTAAAGCAAGCAACAGGAGAGACACAAAAGGCAGAGAAACTGGAAAGACTGAAGTATCCTGGGGGAAGCACATAGTACTTCACTTGGGCTAATCAGTAATTCATAGAAGAGCAGTGAGGCTGAAATTAAAATAATAGGAAGTAACCAGGTTATGAAGGGCCTAAACTGAATCTTCTCCTGGAAGTGTTTTAAGTAATGCACTGACATGATCTGAGCTTGAACTTTAGCAAAATTGAACTGGAAGTAGCAATTGGAATGAATAAAAGTAAGATTGAGGCAAATGTAGAGACCATTTAGGAGGTAATAGTTTAATAAAATAGTTATGTGGCCCTAAAATAGTGAACATAAGGCAGAGAGGGCAAAGGCAAGGGTTACCTTTAAAGTAAAAGTAGTAGGATCTAGCAACCAATTGCGTTTGGCAGTTAAAGGAGGAGTCAAAGATGTGTTCTTCTAATGGGCTAGAAATTCTCCCTGAAATCATTTTTGAAGCCAACTAATTTTTAAGAATTATCTGTGGATTATTGAGAGCTAATTTCAAAACACACAAAAAAGGAAGGAAATCTATTTTGTATAATTTAATCATGAACTCAAATGCGATAACATAAAGAAGTTATGCCAAAATTCCCTTCACTCTTTCTTCCTATTCCTTTAAACCTTTGGAAATGAGTTAAGGTAAACATACCTGTCACATGCAAGTCATTCAAGTGACAGAGGAAACACTAAGCTCAAATGTCATCTGATCATAACTTTTTAAGCCACGTGATATAAGAAGAATAAGCTTTGCCCAAACACCAAGTGAGGGTTGGAACAAGCACAAAGTTAGCAAAAGCTTTGCTCTCTAGAGAGCTGTGGATTCCGATCCACTTCACATCAAAAAAAAAGGGAGATTGGCTTCTGGACACCAACCAATGTGCAAGTCCTAGCCCAAATAATCCACAATAATATTTTGTCACCAGAAAGAGCAAAACTATACCATAACACATGGCTGAGCGAACTTTTGTCCTCCACACTTTTTGCCTTCTCGTTTTAATTTTAGAACCAATTTTACCACCAATTCCTAATTCAGTTTAATTTCATATAGCATTTTAATTGATGATCTGAAAAAGAATGAATGTGTCAGCATATTAGAGATTTCAGGGAATAGTTTATATATATAAACACAACACAAACTTAAACAGTATAAACATATTTTAAGATGAGGATAGCTGAAATGACAGAAACCAACTTAATCATTTTATCAGACAGAAGAGTATCTTCTTTTGGCAAGAGAAGTAGTTCTTTTACTCCTGAATCCGCAATGGGAAAGAGAGATGATGACAACCCCTCTCATGGGGGAAAACAGATTGTTTAAGCACATGAGAAAGACTAGAGAGAATATTATTCAAGAGTTTTTGGCAACAATAAGGGCAGGATATATTTCTTGGGTTCCCAGATGGATTTTATGATTCTTTCTCTTATTATGAAAATAGAAAATTTTAGCCACTATAATTCAGATCTCTTGAGGATTAAATAAATATTTGCAAACTCACCTGAGAATATAACATTTTTAACAACGCTTGGGAAAATAATTTCAAACATAAGACTTTTCTTCAACTCAGTTAAAACTGCTACAGGGTCTCTATAATAAACTAGGCCTAACTGTCATTGGACATAAAACTTTTTTAAATTACTAATCTTCAAAATTTTACATGTATTCCTCTAGTGAGATATAACATTAAGTAAAAAAAAAAGCTTCTCAGCATCAGAAACTATATAACAGATCATTCTTCAATCCATTTCAGTTAAAAATGCAGCTTTTCCACCTAAATGATTTTTCCAGATAAACAGAATACCTCTTAAAAGAAAATAATTCTTAATTATTTTGATTATTTTTATTTCCATTTGTATACAACTTTAAAGTATATTATTATAATGATTTATATGTTTATATTGCTTTATAATACATTTCTAAATCATTTAAACAATCTTATTAATGCTTTATCTGCCAACCTTCCTACACAGAATATTGAATGTAACGTAACCACTTCTCTTTCTCATTCAGCTTTGAGATATAATTGACACATAATGTTACCTAAGTTTAAGGTGAGCAATGTGATGATTTGACACACATATATATTGTGAAATGATTACCACAATAACTTTAGTTAATAACTCCATGGCTTCATATAATTACCATTTTTGTTTGTGTGGTGAGAACATTTAAGATTACTCTCGTAACAAATTTCCATTACATAATATCATACTGTCAACTACACTCACAATGCTATATAATACATCCCTACAATTTATTCATCTTACTGGAAGTTTGTGCCCTTTGACCAACATTTCCTCATTTCCCCAGTCCCTGGCAACCACCAATCCACTATTTCAATGAGTTTGACGTTTTTAGATTCCACATGTGATATCATACAGCATTTGTCTTTCTCTGACTTGTTTCACTTAGTATAATGCTCTCAATCCATCCATGTTATCACAAATGGCAGGATTTCCTTCTTTCTACTGGCTGAATAATATTCTATTATATATGTACAGATATAATATTCATATATATATATACATATATATATATATATATCACATTTTCTTTATCCATTTTTCTGTCAAGGAAAACAGGTTATTTCCATGTCTCAGCTACTGTGAATAATGCAACATGGGGGTACAGATATCTCTTTGAGATCCTGATTTCATCTCCTTCAATTATATAACCAGTAGTGTGATTGCTGAACCATACGGTAGTTCTATTTTTATTTTTTTGATGAAACTCCATACTGTTTTCCATAATGGTTGTGCCAATTTACATTTCCACCAACAGTGCACAAGTGTTCCTTTTTCTACACACCCTCACCAGCACTCAGTGCCAGTCTTTTTGATGATAGCCATTTTAACAAACGTGAGGTGATAGCTCACTGTGGTTTTGATTTGCATTTTCTCTGATGATTAGTGCTGTTAAGTACCTTTTCATGTACCTGTTAACTATTTATATGTTTTCTTTGGAAAAATGTCTATTCAGATCCTCTGTGCATTTTTAATCATATTATTTGTTTTGGTTTTACTACTGAGATTCATAAGTTTCTTATATATATTGGATATTAACCCCTTATCAGATATATAGTTTAAAATAGTTTCTCCCATCCCTTACGTTGTCTTTGCCTTTTGTTGTTTCTTTTACTATGCAGAAGCTTTTTAGTTTGTAGTCTCACTTATTTTTGCTTTTTTTTTTTGCTTGTTCTTTTAATGTCATATTCAAAAAATAATTGCCAAGATTAAGCCTTTAATCTATTTCAAGTTAATTTTGCAAGTGGTGCAAAACAGGGGACCAATTTCATTCTTTTGCATGTGGTATTCCCAACACCATTTATAGAAGAGACTACCCTTTCCTCACTGAGTAGTTTTGGGTCCTTTGTCAAATATTAGGTGACTAAATTTGTATGAGTTTATATCTGTTCCATTGGTCTGTATGTGTTTTTAATGCCAGAACCATACTTCTTGACTACTGTAGCTTTGAAATAGTTTGAAATCAGTAAACATAATGCCTCCATTTTTTCTTCTTTCTGAGGCTTGCTGTGGCCACTCTGGTATTTAGTGATTCCATACAAATTTACAATTGTTTTTTTCTCTGTTTTTCTGTGTTTGTGTGTGTGTATGAGAGAGAGAGAGAGAGAGAGAGAGAGAGAGAGAGAGAGAGAGAAATGTGCTGCTGGAATTTTGATAGAGATTGCACTGAATCTATAAATTGCTTTGGGTATAAGAGTATTTTAATAACATTAATTCTTCCAATCCATGAACATAGGATTTCTTTCCACTTTTCTGTCTTCTTCAATTTCTTTCGTCAATGTCTTACTATTTTCAGTGTACAGGTCTTTAACCTCCTTGGTTAAATCTACACCTAAGTACTTTATTGTTTTTGATGTGATTCTGAATGAAACTGTTTATTTTTTGTTCATGTATAGGAATGCAATTAATTTTTGTATGTTAATTTTCTATCCTGTAACTTTAATTCATTAATTCTAACAGGTTTTTACTGGAGTATTTAGGGTTTTCTATATATGATCATGATATCTGCAAACAGATATGATTATACTTCTTCCTTTACAATTTGGATGCTTTTGTGCTCGCTTTGGCAGCACATATACAATTTGGATGCTTTATCTCTTTTTCTTGCCTAATTGCTCTGGCTAGGACTTTCAGTGCTATATTGTTCCAGACTTTAGAAGAAAAGCTTCCCACCTTTCCCACTGAATAGAATGTTATCTGTGGGCTTGTATTGTATGGCTTTATTACATTGAGGTACATTCCCTCTATACACAATTTGTTCAGTTTTTATCATGAAATGATTTTGAGTTTTATCAGATGCTTTTTCTGCATCTATTGAAATGATCATATGATTTTTATCTTTCATTCTATTAATGTGTAACACAGTTACTGATTTGCGTATGTTAAACCATTCCTACATCCTTGGGATAAATCTCACTTGATCACGGTGTATGTTCGGTTATATTTGTTTTGCCAGTATTTTGTTGACAATTTTTGCATCTATATTCATTAGGAATATTGGCCTGTAGTTTTCTTATAGTGTCCTTATCTGGATTTGGTATCAGGATATTATTGGCTTTGTAAAATGACTTTGAAAGTGTGCCCTCTCATTCAATTTTTTGGAAGAGTTTGAGAGGGATTCGTGCTAATTCTTCTTTAAATGCTTGGTAGAATTTGACAATGAAACCATCTGGTCCTGGGCTTTTCTTGATTGGAGGTTTTTGAGTACAGATTCAATATTTTTACTCATTGGTCTGTTCAGATTTTCTACTTCTTGATACAATCTTAGGCTATATGTTTGTAGGAATTTGTCCATTTCTTATAGGTTACACAATTTTCTGGAGATTAATTGCTCATAGTATTCTCTTATGATCTTTTGTGTCTCTGTGGCATCAATTGCAATGTCTCCTCTTTCCAATTTTATTTATTTGAATTTTTCTTAGTTGAGCTAAAGTTTGTCAATTTTATCTTTTCAAAAACCAGTTTTTCTATTGTTTTTTTCTGGTCAATATTTCATTTATTTCTGCTCTGATCTTTCTTATTTCCTTCCTTCTAAACTGTAAGCTTAGTATATTCTTTTCTAGTTCCTTGAGGTATATGTTGTTTACTTGAGATCTTTCTTTTTTCTTAAAGTAGGTGCTTATTAGTAAAATGTCCCTCTTAAAACTGCTTTTAATACATCCCATAATTTTGGTATGTTGTGTTTCCATTTTCTTTTGTCTCAAGATATTTTTTTAAATTTCCCTTTTGACATCTTCTATGACCCACTAGTTTTTCAATTAATCTTCACTACTTATGAATATTCCAGCTTTCCTCTTATTATTGATTTCTAGTTTTATACCACTGTGGTTGAAAAATTACTTGCTATAATTTCAATCTTCTTAAATTTTCTAAGACTTATTTTGTGACCTATCATATAATCTATCCTGGAGAATATTTTATGTGTAATTTAGAAGAATGTGTACAAAAGTCCTCTCTTAAAGTCATTGAGAGATTCTTGGAAGCTGTGACTTTAGGTCAAATGACATATAATGAAGCCAATTTATCATACGCTGATATAAATTACAGTCAAGTTCCTATGGCACATTTCTGGTGATGATAAAAATAGCACCAAACTTTTAAATAAAGACCCAAAACACTTCCAATATTAAATACTGAAATAAATGTAAGCTATACATAATTTAAGGGAAGGTAGTTTAAAAAAGCAAGATCACTATTTTCCAACCTACTTATTCCAGTTCACAGTCAAAAATAGCCAAAACCTATGCCAACAGCTCAGGGCACAAGGCAGGAACCAACGTTGAACAGGATGCCCTTCCATTGCAAGGCACACTCACACACATACTGGGACAATCTAGGCATGACAGTTCACCTATCATGCACATCTTTGGAACACAGGACACTAGAGTACCCAGAGAAAACCCATGCAAACTTGGAGAGAACATGCAAACTCCGTACAGACAGGGGCCCCAGCCAGGAATAGATCATTTTTCCCCATCAGCATTATAAAAAAACAACATTGAG
Organism: Cynopterus sphinx; assembly: GCA_030015415.1. Classification (NCBI taxonomy): domain Eukaryota; kingdom Metazoa; phylum Chordata; class Mammalia; order Chiroptera; family Pteropodidae; genus Cynopterus; species Cynopterus sphinx. Next base: position 148,822,015 of record CM057380.1, on the reverse strand, counting down.
CAAAATGATGTTATTCAAGGGCCTGCTATATTCTGTTGCTGTTGGATGGAATGTTTTTTATTTCTTTATGTTTGTTAAGTCCATTTGGTCTAAAATATGGTTCAAGTCCAATGTTTTGTTACTGATTTCCTGTCTGGATGATCTATCCATTGTTGAGAATGGGGTATGAAAATCCCCTACTATTATTGTCTTGTTTTCTATTTTTCCCTGCAGATTTGTTAGAATTTGCTTCATATATTTAGATACTCCAGTGCTGAGTAAATATTTATAATTTATATCCTCTTGACTAATGGACCCCTTTCTCCTTATATGACTTAGTCTCTTCTTACAGTTCTTGACTTAAAGTCTACTTTGTCTGATACAAGTAGTTACCTCTGTTCTTTTTTGCTTTCCATTTGTATACAATATACTTTTCCATCCCTTCACTTTGAGTTTATGTGTGTTCTTAAAGCTGAAGTAAGCTTTTTATAGGTCACATATTGGTGGGTCTTAGTTTTCTCCACTGTCACCCTATGTCTTTTAATTAGAGAATTCAATCCATTTACATTTAAAGGAATTACCGATAAGGACTAAGACCATCTTATTGTTTTCTAGCTGTTTAGTAGTTCCCTTGTTCCTCTCTTTTTCTCTTGTTTTTTGAATTGATGATTTTCAGTAATGGTATGATTTGATTCCCTTATCTTTAACTTTTGCTTAGCTACTGTGGATTTTGCTTCTGGTTACCATAATGCTTTAAAAAAATATTATATATATCACAGTATATTTTAAGCTGATAACTTAACTTCAATCTCATATAAACATTCTACCTTTTTCCTCCCCCTACACCCAGATTTTATGTTTCTGATGTTATAATTTACAATATAAATTATAATAATTTGTTGTGTATCTATTAAAAAATTATTGTAGTTATTTTTAATATTTTTGTCCTTTAAACTTTATTCTATGTGCCACTATAAGGATCAGTTGGACTTTATAATGAGCATATAGGTAACCACTGAAGACTTTTAAGCAAAGTAGTGATATGATTAGCAGTGAGAATAGGGAAGATGGGAGTGCTCTGTCAGCCACTTTGTAATGAGAATCAAAATGATTTGGTGAATGATCACTTACTTACATGTGGGGCAGAGAGGTGGGTAAAGAAGAGTCCAGAAAGAGTCACACATCCCTGATATTATCTTTTGGTAATATTCACTCCATTTAGAAAAATAGGGAAAAAAGATGGGAGTGGAGTTAGGAAAAAGGCAACAAACATCTTTTGGGATATATGAAGTCTAAGGGGCCTGTGCAACATTCAAGTACAGTCAGAAATAAAGGGTTAGAGCCCAGAAGAACAACAGCATCAGCTGGAGATAAAGAATTAAGAGTCAGTGTTCTAATTGAAACAAGGTGAGTGCTTGAAGTCACCTTGGAAGATAATAAAACACAAAATAAGATGAAGGCTGAGAAAAGAATTGTGGAAAATTCAGAAAATTCTCAACTTGTGAGTGGTCAGAATATGAAAACTATGAAATAAGGCCAAAAAAAAAAAAAGAAAAAAGTACAGACTTTCCCTGCTACAAACAAATAGTGCTCTAGAACTTTTGTGAGAAGATCATCACTTTGGAGAGCCATTGATACCTGTTCAACTCCAAGAAGTGGAGCTTCTCAATTAACATTTAAGTCCGGATGAATAACAAAGTAAACACAGGAAAGGATAGCACCATGGGAACCAAAGGAACATTCTTTAAAAAAAAAAGTGGTCCCTACAAAAATGTATTCATTCAGCAAACAGACAATCTACAATGTACCAGAAACTCTAGGTGATAAAAATTCAATAGTAAAGAAAGCATAATCCATGTCCTCTAAAAGCTTACAGGTAAATGTTACAGCAAAATCAATAAAGATAAAAACTAAATGTTTTCCTTTTGGTTTGGCTTTCAGAAGGTTACAGATGACCTAGAGACATGAGCTTAAGCAATAAACTGCAGTGGGATGAAGAATTTAGGAAAAGTGAAGAAAACAACAGGTGTAAGCTTCTCCTCAAGAATCTGGGCTGGGAACAAGACAGAAGGCAGAAGCAAGAGAACATTAAGAGAATAGTTTACAGATATGCATAATACCACTCCAAGAGACACAGGAACTCCAAAAGCTTACTATATAAATGCTTTGACACAGACATGTACATACAAGAGAGAACACTTAAACTGATTCCATAACACATTTTATGAGACAGAAACCTAAATTATTAAAATTACATTCCAATGTTACTGATTTTTATTATTTATGAGTCTCCAACTTGCTAGGTTGAAATCAAGTTGTAAATTAGAAAGCAATCATGAGGCCAAAGAACTTCAATTATCCTCAGAGGAAGAAATAAAATGAATGAGAGACCTTGATGCAGTTTGGTATTAGAGATATGCATGGGACCAATTATCTATTAAAGGAAGATGCATGAAATATTTTATAATTGGGTTTATGAGACCCTTCAAGAAATGCTGGAGAGGTAAGAAAGTGTCGGGGGTGGGAAGACAGATATACTGTGGCAGAAGCAAATAAGTATTCTAAGTACAAGTCCTTATTAGAAAAAGAGTGCAATTCGAGTAAGGCTAGCTGATAGGTCTGTCAGCTTAATCGTTCTAGCAAATAATCTCAGTAGAACATATTTCAAAATATCATGTGAATTACATATATGAGAAGACAGAAGTTCCTATCCATGTCTACATAGCATACAGAGAGGCAAAATGGCAATTAGAAGTAGGCGTATAACCAAACAAAACCGTTTCATATCAGTATCTAAAATTTCTATTTTTGTAGTAACAATTTATAAAATTTATAACAAAGGCTAAAATCTCATGTGATTTTAATAAATATAATCAGCCTCACGTATTCATAAATATTTTCTTAAAGAGAGAAAATCCATCTTGTCTTATTTGGATAGTTGAGGAACTGCTACCAAAAACACACAAACAAATTTACTGCATTAGAAAAGCATGGAAGTGATTCCACCACCTCTTGCCAATACATTCACATATTAGCTTTTTATTTAAAAAAAAGAAAAAGTCTTCAAAAATAACTTTTAGTATAACATTTTTTTAAAATCACATCTCTTAATGATTTGTTTGAGGCATACATGAGAAAAAATAGTCAAAATGAGGAAATAATAAATAGTTTTCTTTTAGAACAAAAGTGCTTTTATGTTATAGACTGGTAAAAGTGCAGAAACGGATTTCTGTCCCTCCTTCTCTCCTTAACTCCCCAACTTGTATACAGGCCTGATGTTATTTAAGCTAACAGCATACAGCTAAAACTCTCCAGTTAAGTAGACAGCTTAGAAAATTAGGTCACAAGGTTGTCACGGGGACTCCAATCAACTGTCTGGCAAATTTCTCTGACTTCCTCCTCTCCGTGATACTGTTATACACTGTCCAATAGCCAAGATAAGGGAAAGGTTAGCAGGGCTTTCTATAAAAGCTACAAAAAATATTTGGTCCAAATCACTAAGACTGTGGAAAAACTCAGGCCCTTTATCCTCTACAGTCAACATACTAATCAGTGGTCTGATAAATATTTATTCAGAACCTTCTTTGTACACGGAAATTATATTTTTTAAAGTTTAGTGCCAATCATGGCCCAACCCATATAGAAGACAGGATTTAAAAGCAATCCTTGATCCTATTTCCAAACAATTAAACTCTTTGCAATGCAAATAAAAGGTTGTTTTTGAAACAGATAGTTATGAATCTTTCATTTATAGTAGTTAACTGGGAACACATGAGCCAAACGCATTGTTGAAGATCATTTCAATGCTGTGTAATTTGAGAGGTATGTTAGAAAGCACTTGGTCCACGGAGGGAGGAGCCATCCACATTTTTCTTTCTTGTAAGTAAAGTACAAAGCAATGTTACTTCATACAACAGTCTTAAAGTTACCCACATTCCAAATTCATAACAGATATTTCCCCATCTCTACACATTAACACTTTACAACCAGCCTGAGGTCTTTAGTATGACTCCATTTCATGAATAATGGCTTCTTCATTCCTCAAAGATTTCAGTCTGATCTGATCTTAAATTGACCTTAAATCGCTGAAAATCTTTCAAAGGGAGTAGTAGTAAATGATAATTTTCCCCAAAGCTGTTCATAAATAACAAATGTTCCCTTGTGGAATTATTGTAAAATTATACATAATTTGGAAACCAACTTATTTTATAAATACACAATATCAGTACATGTAAAAAGTTATAATACAAAATGTGAATATCTAGTTAGAAATTAAAGAGAAGGGAGGAGCTGGAGAGACCAGAAAGGTTATTCTTTATTTTCCACATTTTTGACAGTTTACCTAGAATTTGATGCTTAAGTTTTTATGCTTTTGTAAATTTAGGCTTCCGCCACTGTGTTCTCAGTAAGAATAGGAATCTTGTCTCTCGTTAACTACAGTACTTCATTATTTAGTAATATGTCTAGCATTTAATAGGCACTTATTTATCATTTCTTTATTGACAGATAAATTTCACTAACTGAAAAAAAAAGTTTTCTATTAAATAAAACTATCCAGGTCCAGGACTGTTAAATCAAAATATTAGATTGGGCCAAATTAAGCCAATAGGCCTGCTATTCATTTAGCCAAATCTCTAGCCTCACACAAGTATCTCATATGTGCATACCACAAGAAGGATCACTGGAGAAAGTTAAAGCAGATCGAACAAGATCTGTCACACTACGACAAACAAAAAATAACTTAATCTACAAAGGACAATTCAATATGTATTTTATTGTATTCTACATGCATTTGTGTACCCATTCTTCTTCTACAATTTTTCTTTTAAAGAAAGTTTACCGCAGTATTATTCATCCCAGTGATTGCTATGGTTGACAGCAGTAATAAAAATTTGGTAAGAGCATTAGAGGGGGCGAAAATAGGAATCTAAAATGATCACGGCTAGCTTTTAAAAGTTCTTTCAGAAAAACAAATACCCTCATAGCTGAATTAATTTCTTTGGCCTTAAAAATTAAGCCATGTTCTCAAATTGACTTCTTGAAAAAAACCTACAGGACTACTGTCCTCCTTTGGAAAAGAAAAATCTCAGTAAGTGTGGATCAGCTACCTAATCTAAAATGCTTTCCCCCAAATTCATATCTATTCTTTCAAACATGCAACTAAATCAGCCTCCATGGATAGCAAGCATTTGTTTCACCTAGTGCCTAAAATCCAATTAATATCCACATTAGCCTAATAAAATCAATGTTAGCTAGAAAGATACGGCTATTAAATATTTCAATAAGAATTTACATGTTTGGAACCCAAAGCTTTTATTTTATATCTATTTATTGAATATTTATTATACACTTCTATCAAAGAATACATTGTTCTTTATAGTATGTATAATCAGAGTTCCTAATATTATAACTCATGAACACCACAGCAGTGATAAAAATGGCTTTATAAGTTTCTGAAAAATATTAGCATTTCTACTTTTGTTATCACCAAACGATTTCTATTATCTACCAGATACTACTTCAACTAGTTTTCCCCATCATCTTGCCACTGTAATCAGTAGTTTGGAATCTTTTAGTTTGATCATATAAATGCCTTTGAAAACCATAAATATAACATAACATATCATTGTTAGCCACTGGACTAAATTATCCCATATTCTCAGAACTTCTATTCTGTAGTACAGTGTTAGCTCATGAATTCACTCTTCAAATAGCCTATTAACTACCTGACAGAGACATGAAATGGAAATAACTATATGTCACAAATATAGGTGGGGAGGAAGTCTTGAAAGTAAGATGAAGAGAATTTTATTCCTGTTTTAAGACCTTTTAGAAGACCATGGAGTACTCCATATAAAGTTTTTTATATATATTACATAACTTCACTTGAGAGATATTTGAATTCAAGTTCTAAAATTCTCGACAGTGTTAAGGGGCTCCTACAAAACATTAAAAAGAGTGAGTAGCATAAATTCTAATATAAAAACAAACCTATGCTGAATCTTCTCTACTTAGCACAAAAACTGAATGGTGTTAAGATGTATTCCAGTTAAAGTTAATCACTGTTAATGTATTTATTCTGAACAAGATTTCATTATCTTCATATTGAGACTTTACTACATCTAAAATAATTTACTTACTACCCAAATAAGGTGACAAGAGCATCAATCATTCCTTAGTTTCAAACTCTCCAGCAGCTTCACCTTAAACTGCCATAACGACCATGAATGTGTCTTTTATTCAGATTTGACTCTCCATGACTGAGATCTCACCAGGCAGTTAGAAAAGTTATAACAGTAACTGGAAAGATAGCAAAGTTACAAAAGCTGCATTTTCAACTAAAGTTGTCTGAGGATTGAAAAAAGCTGTCAGACACTGGGAATACAGGGTGGCAGAGAGAAGGGAAACAAGATTGAGAAGGAGTGTCAAGGGAAAACCCACATGGTCATTTGTTTCATGATTTTTAAGACCATTTTCTTCATGAGACCATAAAAAGTAGCAGTACAAGTCTTAAGATAGTGTGGAATAATGTGAAATATGGCCAACTGCATGGATGCTGTAGTTAAAATGGTAGTTAAACTTTTTGTTTCAATAATCTGGATTAAAAAACATACAGAAATTAAAATTATATGAAAAGATGATGCTTTAAATACTTATTCTATAATTCTACAAAGATAGTGACTATACTAACATAAATTTAATTCTTAAATTTAAATGAAGTTATAATTTTTTATATTTTCTTTATGCATTGTTGTTACAGTTTGGCTGTCATTGTTATTTATTAAAAATAAATGAGACTTGAAGCAAGTCTGTAGATTAATGCACATTAAAATCTTTAGAGGTTATTTTCCTCAATAATTAAAAACATCCTCTCTGATATACATTCTTCAGGCATACATATTAATTCTACACCTTTACATGCATGAGTATCATGTGAATAATGCTATAAGATTTGGCCCAATGACCAGATTTTTATCACAGAAGAATTCCATTGCTTCTAAATTATTCAAAATCTAACAAGGCTCCACAAAAGAGCTAAATAAAAGAACTATTAACAAAATTAATGAATGTTGTCTCTTGACTAAAAGGATCCTGAGATGTGAAAAAAAAATAAATTAACACTAGTTGTACTGAAAATAAAACAGTACTGAAAATAAACAATAAACATCAGAAGTTCTGATAATGTAAACATACTAAATAAAGACAACACAATCTAAAACAGGGTTTCTAAATCAATATTTCTAGATTAAAGAGTACTATTTTCAAATCCCATTATACAGTTAATGATAAAACAGTTAAAGTTTTAAAAATACACTTGAAACAGAAATTGGAGATTATTTATACATAGTAAAACAAAAAAACAGAGCATGCTGTTATAGGGGGAGGGGAATCTATATAGATATAGTAATGTTCTATTTTCTTCCATTTATGAAACATAAAAATGTAGCTTCCCCATCACAACTATATCTTTCTTCAAATGAGTCAACATACTAAAAACCATCTTATTGTATCTTCGTGTCTAAAATTACCATTAATTTCAAATGCAAAAATTATTGTCGAAAATTAAATTGTATTCAATGTCTTTTCAAAAGGGACAAATTTCACACATACTTTACAGATTTGTTAGGCCACTGGTACTTTTTAAACATTTTATTTTCTAGAGAAAATAGAATTACAATATTACAAACATTATAAATATTAGAATCAACAGAAAAAAATTAAAGAACACTTGATTACATACTTCAATGAAAACATTCTATAGCACTAAACTAATTAATATATCAATAATACTTATGTATATATAGAATAAGAAATAATATTCTGTTGGTGAAAGTCTAACAGAGAGGTACCATTCTAATGGTGCTCCTTACATTTTCTAATAAAATAAAATTTATATCAATAGTCATCAATAAAACTTTTAAAATGTTCTTCCCTCGCTTTAAATTTAACTTCTAATGATCTTTATTTTATCTACCTTTTCTTTTTTTCTTGTCCCCTATATTAAAAACACAATTTTCAACTATACAACACGACTTCTTATCAAGCACATAATTCATTCACTAACAAATTAGTTTAGCACATTCCTCAGTATTATGTTTCAGGTCATGGTCAGAAACTGTTCATAGCTCTTAGAATTCTGAATTGGTTCAAATAGGACTAGATTGTGCCTTCGAGGGATGTTACATTCTAATGTTGCTATGCTACAAAATATAAACATTGTTTAATACAGGACCTCTGGTTTCACCAAAAAAACACACAAGTCCTCTTTCTTAATAAAATCACTTGAGTATTACAGGACTGAACAAGAACACAAGAATTTATCTACTAAATAAAGGACTATATTCAGGAACTCATATGATTAAAAGAGAAGATTCATGCAATTATTATAACAGGTTTGGTATCTTTATTCTCTCCTACCACAATGTAATGAGTACTCTATTGTATAACTTATAAAAATGAAAAACAACTGGTTATTCAGCTCTTTCTAATAATCCTCTAGGCTCTGTATGTAAAAGTGTGCAGAATTTCCCACAACTCCCACCATGCCCACCTCAAACATATTCATCTTTCTTCCTGGAATTCCCTGGAGTGCCAGCTTATAGTTTCATTCTGGGTCTGTGGATCTCAAAAACACAATCTTTTGATCCATTTTTATTTAATTCACTAGTCATTTAAGTAGTTTGCAATGTTTTAAAAAAAAAAAGTAGAAGAATATCAAAGACATCCTCATATTACCCTGGCACTTCCTATGACAGAGCACAGCCAAGTGAAAAGAGCAGGTGTTTTGGAGTCAGAAAGATCAGGCATTCTATCCAGATTCCATCCATTTCCCCTCATGTGGGCTGCAGACATTGCACTTTATCTTTATGAGCCTATTTCTTACCTGTAATATGGAAGTAAGGAGACCCGCCTTAAAGAACTCTTGTAAAAGTTAAAAGAGATAAGTATATAATAGCACTTCTACACCAGAGGTGCTAGATTTATTATGTAAGATCTCTCTGGATGCTTCTTGAAGACTATTGGTTCCAACTGTAGCCTAACAATATAAATACTTCTGGCCCCAATATCAATAAAACAAAGTGTTTACCAAAAGAAAGGTACTTGAAAAAAACCACATGTTTACAAGAGTAGTGGTATGAAATAATGCTCAAGATCATACAATAAATCTCAAATTTCTAGATGGTACATACATCAATTGCCTCTTCTCAGCATACACCCTGCAATTCCTATGTCCAATTTCTTCGTGAAAAAGAAAACTTTATTTTCTATGGTTACTTCCAAAAGAACTCACAGGTGTTAATCTGTTTTAACAATTCCATTTTTCACACAAAAAAATCTGAGTTAGTGAGGAAGAGGAAAATGAATTACAGTTGGCCCTCAGTATCCACAGGTTCCACATCCACGGATTCAACCAACAACAGGTCAAAAATATTCATTAAAACTACTTATGTCATTGCTGATATGTACTATGTGGTTAGGCCTATGATGGCTGCCTCTGTACAGAACACATGGAAACTATTTTTCTTGTCATTATCTCCTATACAATATAGTGTAACAACTATTTATATTGCATTAATATTTTATTAGATATTATAAGTAGTCTAGAAATTACTTTAAGTATACAGGGAGATGTGCATAAGTTATATGCAAATGCTATGCCACTTTATATAAAAGACTTAAGCATCCTCAAATTTTGGTGTCTTCAGGGGATCCTGGACTAAGTCCCCTGCAGATACTGAAGTATGACTGTACATATAATGTACAAGAACCAATCTCAACACACAGTCTATGTAGTATTATATTTTGATTTCCAAATCATTTTTCAATTGTTTAAGTAGTTTTGCAGAATATATAATAAAATAAAATAAAATCACTTTCCTTTCAATCCTAAAGCTAATTTATAATCTGACTTAAAGATCACATTTACTTAGTACCGGTACAACTAGAAATCCATAGAAGAAAAAGTGAATTTAGACACAGACTTTATTATACCTTTTACAAAAATTAACTCAAAATGGATAACAGACCTAAATAGAAAATAGAAAATTATAAAGCTTCTATGGAAAAAAAGGATAAAATTTATGTGGCCTTGATATTGAGAGTGAGTTTTTAAATACAACACCAAAATTCAGAGAATAAAAGACAAGCCACAATGAAAGAAAACATTTATATTTGGTAGAGTGTATCAAAAAAGATTTAAAGAATTCTTAAAATGCAACAATAAGAAAAATGGGCAAAGAAAATACAGATGGAAAATAGAATATAAAAGATGCTTGACATCAAATGTCATTAAGAAATGACAAATTAAAGCAACAAGGTACTACTACACTCCTATCAGAATACATAATATCTGTAAAACTGATAATATCAAATGCTGACAAGGATGAGGAGCAACAGGAACTGTCATTCATTGCTGGTGGGAATACAAAATGGTATAGCCATTCTGGAAAACAATTTTGCAATATCTAACAAAATTAACCATAATCTTAACATAGGATCCAGCAATCACATTCCTAGGTATTTACTCAACTGATCTGAAAACATGTCTACACAAAACTTGCCCATAAATATACATGGAAGGTTTATTCATAGTTGCCAAAAACTGGAAACAACAAAGATGTTCTTCAATAGATGAATAGATAAACAAATTGTGATACATCCATACAATGAAATTTTATTAAGTGATAAAAATGAGTTATCAACCTATAAGAAAATATGAATGAACCTTAAATGCATATTGTTAAGTGAAAGAAGCCAGTCTGACAAGGCTGTATGATTCCAATTATAAAACATCTGGAAAAAGCAAACTATAGATACAAAAAATAAAAATCACTGGTTGCCAGGAGGAGAGGTTATAAGAGTGATAGGTAAAGCACAGCAGATTTTTAATGTGTTGCAAGTATTCTCTATGATACTTTGATACTGTAAGGATGGATACATGAATTTATGAATTTGTCAAAAGCCACAGAACTTTACAGAACAAAGAGTGAACCTTAATGTATTCAAATTTTTAAAAAATCATTTAGAAGGTCAGAAGATCACAGAATGGAATTCAGATTGTGATAAAAGTTCCATTTAGATTTCTGCAACAACCTCACTAAAGAAAACAGGAGAAACATGAGTGGAATACATAGGACAAAAAGCAAAAGGAACTGCATACAAGCACTATACTCTGATAAAGTTGTTTTCCACACTGTAAAGGGAACACAAGCTAACGATTTTAATACTGCTATACATTTATAATGGAATTGACAATTAAGTAAATGGATGGCAGATGGTGGGAGCCAGGTCTCTTCTCACTGTTGGAGTGAGTTTACTGATAAGCAAGGGAAGTCCAGAAAGATATTGGCGGATAATGAATTAGGTACAGTAAGAGACAACCATATGAACTTCTTTCTATTCAGTTTAATGTGATACACATGGTTACATTGAGAAACATGTATAGATAAGTATATATATATGGGTTTCTATACACACGTATTTCCTGTTCTATCAGATGAAGGGGCCTAGAAGAAAAGACACCCCAGTAGCTACAAGAACACCTAACACCCACAGCTTGGTTTCTGATGCCATTTTCCAAGAACATAAACCAGATTCCTTCTGATTGAATCTAGGACTGGGAAAGGAAATGGGAATATACAAGATAAGCCTGGAGCATCTCTTAATGCTAGAAAGTAAGGAGTGATTAAAAACAAATTACATTTATGGAGCCAACTGAAAGAGTTCTCAATAGCCAAAGCTAAACAATACAAGCAACAAAATAAAACAATACTGGATTATAACCCAAAGTATAATATATATAATATACCTATATTTATATATATATATACACACATATACATATATATATCCATGAGTCCAGATCAATAAAAGTATAAGATTGAGTACATAAATGGGGAGAAGAGACAAATCTGCCATGCAGAAAAATTCAAAATAATTTATGTAATATTCCACCCTCCAGGAAGAGAAGCATAACTCTCTACTCCTTAAATACAGGCTGTATGTAGTGACTTCCGTCTAATAAGAGGACAGCCTAAAAAGAAAAAAAAGAATAACTTTTCAGCACTGAAACCTAACAAACATTATCTCAGCCAGGTGGTCAATAGCAAGCTAAAATCATTTTTATAGCATGTACCTTTTATGTGATATAATAAAATAGCACTTTACCTCTGTGATTTTTCTCCCTAAAAACCAAAATCTCAGTCTGATCATGAGAGAAACATTAGATTAATTCCAACAGAGGAGCATTCTAAAAAATACCTGAACAGTACCCCTCACTACTGTGAAGATCATAAAAAACAAGTCTAATAAGTATCACATCCAAGAGGAACCCTCTGAGACATGAGACATGAAAACTAAGTGTAAGATAGTATCCTAGATGGTAGGATCCTGGAACAGAAAAAGGACATTAAAGTTAAGGAAATCTAAATAAAGTATAAACTTCAGTTAGTAATAGTGTACCAATACTGGTTCATTAATTGTAACAAATACTAACGTAAGATGTTAATCAGAGGGGAATATGGGTATGGGGATATAGGTGAAGTCACTTGTACTATACACTCTTTATGCAAATTTAAAACTAATCTAAAAATATATTTTTTAAAATCTCATTTAAGAATGTATCTAGAAAACACTGAAGAGGCTGTAGTAGTAAAGCATTGCAGAACTTCACACTTTCCCTGCATATATTAAACTTAAAATGTTTACAACTATTTGGTTACAGGATTTTTCTTAAGAAAATATTTTCAATCAGTAACAGCTGCAAACAATTTCATGCAGTAATTCCCAGCAGGGATGTATTATAGCTGAAGTACTTTAACTAAAATTCCATTTCTCCCTCCTTACATACCATTGCAGATGTCTGAAAGTTTGTAACCTACCATTAATGTATGTTGTTTTCTGATGATCTAAATAACTACCAAATATGTTTACTACAACTTAGAAAAGCTAACCTAAACTTTATATAAATCAAAGTAGTGCTAAAATATTCAACAAAACTTCAAGCATCTAAAGAAAGAACTCGAGAAAAACTATCATCTTTTAACCTGGATACTATATTTTCTTATATAAACCACGGTTCAAATGAGCTGCTGCAGAATTAATATAGGTAAATGAAAAAACAGGAGAGTCAGTAGAGGAAGAGAAAAAGTAGTGGTGAATGTGTGTATAGTATAGTAGAAGAAAATGATAGAACTGGGATTTAAGATACATCAAATAAATACATTGAAAGCAAAGAACAGAAAATCTATGTCACAGCACAGAAAAGGACTAATATCAAAAAAACTATTGGCATAGATAAAAATTGAAAGCAAGGAAAGCTAGAAATAAAAATAAAATGAAATCTTTACATTCAATCAGAAACAAGCAAAGTGTTCAAAATTAGTCATTTGTGATATAGAACAAACAAGAATAACCAGTTAGAAATACATCATCCTAAATACAACTCAAAGTATTCCCCTACTATTAATAAAAGGTTGAAAAACTCTATGTAATAATCTTGAATGGCATTGGAAAGTGAGAGGAAAAATGATTTCACAATGTACCAAATATTATAAAAAGTGATTATCTCAGGATAGTGGAATTAAAATCAAGTTTTCTTTTTGCTGCCTTGAAATGAATGACCTGTGGAATTTTAAAAAGTCTTAATCTATGAATTCTGCACTGAAGACATTGTATAAAATCTCATTATATTTGTGATACATTCTAGTCTACCTTTTATATTGCAAGTCTATGAAGTGCATTCTTTTTCAAAATTAAGTAAAACTGTGAACCCATGACCAAAGATCTTCTACACCATCAACTTAAGAACTGTAGCATTATGTCCAGAAAACTCCAAGTCAAATAGAAAATCTATACTAGGTGACTGGTATGACACTGACTTTAATTTCAATGACCACATGATCTAAATTACTAGTGTACACTTTCCAAAACCCAAGTCTCTGTAGAAGAATGATATCCTTTCACTGGAAATAAATTGGAAGCAACACACAACACAGTTGCTTTGTTGGTACATACATATATAAAGAAGCCTTCTGGAAACCCTTTCTATCTCCCCAAACTAACAAGGCCAAAATCAAACTATTCACATGCATCTGGAACCAAGTTTTATCTGAACTCAGAAGAGGATATTAGCTATTCCTCTTATCATCTGAGGCAAGCACTGAAACCTGTGAAAAAAAGAGCAATAATACATTTCATTGAAATATATTTTGCAAAGGAAGATTCTAATTCCTAAGGCTCTACTGCTCTAGACATCTATTGATTGCAAACCCAAATTCCACAGCGTCCTACTCGCAAAGAGATTCCCGGGTACTCAGGGAAAAAGGATTTGAGAAACAATGCAAAGAAAGAGAACAATCGTGCAAAAATTCTGCATACAGGTAATGCATGAAAGGAAAGGAAAGAGAGCGAGCACAGGAGGAGCAGGCAGGGTCCGGCCCTGGGGGGAGAAATCCACTCCTAAGGCATTAACTGACAAAGACACTAGAAAGGCCATCTTCCCAAAAGTAAAATGAGTAAAACGGAGCAAGCGAAAAAGGGAAAGTCAACAGGAATTAGAAGCGACCAATACTCAGAATAATGAGCTATATTCCTTGGAGGAGATATGCGATGGCGAGACTTTGTCCCAAAGCGTGCATCTGAAAAGACTACCCCATCTCGTTTGGGGATGGGGAGGAGAGCTCTCGAAACCCCCAAATCCAAGACAGACCGTGAGAATTATGCTCATCCCGAGGTCGCCCCCGCGCCCGGATAAGCGCAGGTGTACCTGCGGAAGCTCAGGTGACCAGGAAATATGACAGGGACACTGCGAGTCTTCTCTGCCCACCTTTCCGGGAGCCCGGGTGCGGCCAGGGTGGCCACCAGCTCGCAGCGCTCCAGGACCGCGGCGCGCGGACGGGCACACCTGGCGCCCAACACCAGTTGAAAGCACTGGAAGTGCACGAAGGCGGACGCGGCGCCTGGCCCCGCTCCATCCCAGCACACACAAAGGCGGATTTTCAAAATCCAGGGAGAGTTCAAACCGTCGGGCCGCCCTCTCCCACCCCGCACCCCAGCGGGCGCCTTCCCCTAAGGGGCACTTACCTTGGATCTGCCTTCGGGGCCGCGGCGTTGCCCCCGGAGGCGACGAGGCGCCAGGTGGCCAAGGGGCGAGCCCCCCACCCGGACGGCGCCCTCCCGATCCTCCGCGAGCCGCCGTCCGCGCCCCGATGCGGAGGCGCGAGCTTCCGAGCGAGCCCCGCGCGGACCTGGCGCGCGCAGCCTCCGCCTCGCCCGCCGCCGCCCGCGAAGTGTGGGTCCGGCCGCCCGCGCGCCCGCCCGCGGCCGGAGCGGGCCGCGCGCCGCGCATGCCCAGTCCCCGCGCGGGGCGAGCGCGAGCCGCTCCGCGCTCCGGGTCTTACCTGCAGCCGAGTTGGCGGAGTCTCTGGTCGACCCCAGGGCTGGAGGCAAACGGGCGGGTGGGACCCAGTGGGGGGGAGAGAAGGAGGCGAGGCGCGGTGCCCAGTTATCAAGGCGGTGATCAAGGCTGGACCACGATGGCCGGCCGCCGACGGGTTTCCAGAAGTGGCCTAACAGGACTGACCAGCAGCAGCCGGGCGACACGCAGGGCTAGTAGAGGTTCGCCTCCAGGCGAGGTTTGATGCTGCGGGTGCACAACTCAAGCCCACTGTCCTAGGCTGTAAGTTTGACACACTCAGTGACTAGCCAGCCTTCAGCCTTCTTTCTCCTGCCCTCCAGCCTCCCACCCTTGTCGCTTTTCCTCTTTTTTGTCTCCTCAAGTCATACTGTGAACTGGTGGCACCCAAGGGCCTCCGTTCGATCGTAGGGAGTTTCCACACTGCCTGTCCTTAGTGACAGCCAGCACGTCCAGACTCGTTTGGCACGCCTGACCTGGATCATATTTTGCACATGGCTCTTGCTAAGAGCTAGATGTGGTCTGAAGTAGCAGAAGCTTCTTTCTAGTGCCTCTAGTAACTTAACCAACCCTGTAACCCTTGTTTCCTCCTTGAGTAGTAGCTCACAGAGCCACTAAATGAAAAGTCTCTCCTCAGTGAACATTGTGTTTCTTACTGTTCTAACTTCTTTAAAGTCAATTGACTTCCAGAAGTCAACGGAAAGACTATAAAGTAAACTTGGTTAAAACAGATTGCACCTGCTTGCGTTGCGAAGCAAGGAAAAAGCAGTCAGGGGAAAGCAGATTTCAGGCCAGAGTGGACCTTAAAGCTGTAATACTAAAAGTTGGAATAGATCTTAAGCCCAGTCCCCTATCTTAAGCAGAGATCCTTTCTCCAATATTCCCATCACATCACTATCCACTTTAATGTTTTCAGTGTTGGAAATCTCTATACTTATTAACATATGTAATCACAATTGTTTCTTGAATATCTATGCCAGGAGCTAAGCACTTTTTATATATTATTTCTAATCCTTAAAATGAGATAGGCCTTATTATACCTGTTTAGCACATTAGGAAGATGAAGCTCAGAAGTGTCATTACTGTCAGAATTAAAATTTAAGTCTGCTTAACTCTAAAGCGAAATCATTTGATTTTGAACATCAAATCAACTTCCCTTAACTTGCATGACTACTACTGGTTCTGCTCTTAGGAACCACAGTGTTAATCTCATTCTTTATATACATTGCAAGCCTTAAAATATTTTAAGCAAAATATTAAGTAACTACCAGAAGATCTTCTAATACTTCCACTTCTTCAAAATCTCTGGTTTCTTTCACTGTTCTTCAAATGACATGGTGAGCCCTCATAACCATACTTTTTTCCTTGTTTCAAATGTGCTTTGACTTCTTTCTTAAATTGTGCACTCAGAAAAAAAAGAAAAAGCACAATACTCAAATACAGCGTGCCAAGAACGAGCCATGGACTGATAATAAGCTCCTTTGATCAAATATACCTTGCCAATAAGGCATCTCAAACCTGTATTAATTAGGCTTTTCTTTTAGCAAACATATTACTTACAGACCATATGGACATTAAATGAATAATAAAGGAATCCTATGAATAACTCTATGTCTACAAATTTGATAACTTAGATGAAATTAACCAGTTCCTTGAAAGATATAATTTGCCAAAACTCACACAAGAAGAATTAGACAATTTGAATAGGTCTGTCTACTAAAAAAATTAAATCAATAACAGCATTCCAAAACAGAAAGCACAAGGCCAAGATGGGTTCACTGGTGAATTCTACCAAATATTTTATATTAAAATTATTGGGGTGACTGGTTAACAAAATCAAATAGGTTTCAAGTGTACAATTCAATAATACGTCATATGTATATTGCATTGTGTGTTCACCACCCTAAGCTAAAATTCCTTCATCAAATATTTGATCTCTTTTATTCCTATCTACCTGCTCTCTACCCTAGTTACCTCAGGTAATCACTAAGCCACTGTCTATATCCATGAGTCTCTGAAAGATATGGAATGCTTCCTAAATTTGTGTGTCATTCATGTGCAGGGCCCATGCCAATCTTCTCTGTATCTAGCTCATTTTGTGAGGCCAGTATTACCCTAATACAAACACCAAGCAAAAAAAGTACAAGAAAAAAAAATTATAAAAGCATTATAATGCAAGATAACTACAGACCAATATCTCCATTAACATAGATAAAAAAAATCCTAACAATGTATTATCAAATCAAACCCAACAATATATTAAAAGAATTATACATCATGACCAACTGCAATTTAATCTGGGTATGCAAGGTTAGCTCAACATTTGAAAATTAATTAATGTAATTCACACATCAACAGGCTCAAAAAGAAAAATCACATGATCATATCGATAGATTCATTAAAAGCATTTGACAAAATCTAACACCCAATTATAATAAAAACTCTCCATTGTGGAATAGAGGGGAAGTTTCTACAGCTGACATCATACTTAATGGTGTGAAAATTAAAGCTTTCTCACTAAAAACCAAGTATAAGGCAAGGATGTCCCTCTTATTATTCTTTTCAAACATCATCCTGGAAGATCTAGCTAATGTAATAAAACACAAAAATGAAATAAAGATGTACAGATTGGGAAAGAAGAAGTATGTCTTTGCTTACACATGACATTATTGTATCTATCAGATACAAAATAATTGAGCAAAAAACCCTCCCGGAACTATTAAACAATTATATCAAGGTAATAAGATAAAAGACTAATATACAAAGTCCATTGCTTTCCTATATACTAGCAATGAAAAGTGAAATTTGAAATTAAAAAACACAATACCATTTAAATCAGCACCCTCTAAAGTGAAATACTTAATTATAAATCTAACAAAATAGGAATAAGATCTATATGAAAAAGCTCAAAACGGATGAACAAAATCAAAGAAAAATTAAATAAGTGTAGAGGCAGTCCATGTTTGTGGATAGGAAAATTCAAGATTGTCAAGATCTCAGTTCTTCACAACCGGATCTATAGATTCAATGCAGTCTCAATCAAAATCCCAAGAAGTTATTTTGTGGATATTGACAAACTGAAGTGTATATGGAGAGGGAAAAGATTAAAAAAAAGCCATCACAATGTTGAAAAAGAACAAAGTTGGAGATCACTTCCTGACTTCAAGCCTTACTATAAAGCTACAGTAATTAAGACAGTGTAGTATCGGTGAAAGACTAACCAAATAAATCAATAGAATAAAATAGAGAACCCAGAAAAAGACCCACATAAATAGAGTCAACTGATCTTTAACAAAGGAGCAATGTATTAACAAAAGCAATACAATGGAGCAAAAGAAGTCTCTTTAACAAATAGTGCTTGAATATCTGGACACTCAAATGTGAAAAATCAAATCTAGACACAGACTTTATACCCTTTATAAAAATTAACTTAAAATAGACCAGAGGCTTAAATGAATATACAAACTATAAAACTCCTGAAAGATAACATAGGAGAAAAACTAGATGACCTTAGTCATGGTGATGACTTTTTAGATACTACACCGAAGGCATGATCCATGAAAGAAATAATTAATAACCTGGACTTCATTAAAATTAACAACTTCTGCTCCATGAAAGACAATGTGAAGAGAATGGGAAAACAAGCCACAGAGGGAGAGTTAATATTTGCAAAAGACACATCTGATAAAGAACCGATCTCCAAAATATACAGAGAACACTTAAAACTCAAGTTTAAGAAAACAAACAACCTAATTAAAAATGGACCAAATACACTAATGGACCTCTCACTAAAAAGAATTAAAAATGCCAAATAAGTATATGAAATGATGCTTCACTTCTAATATCATCAGGGAAATGCAAATTAAACCAAGAAAGAAATTTCGACACATCTATTAAAATGGCCAAAATCTGGATCACTGACAACACTAAATGCTGGTGAGTCTGCAGAGCCACAGGAATTCTCATACACTGCTGGTGGGACAGCAAAATAGTACAGCCAGTTTGGTAGACAGTTTGGCAGTTGCTTACAAAATTAAAAATACTCTTACCGTACAATTCAGCAATTGTGCTCCTTGATACTTACCCAAAGGAGTCAAATACTTATGTCTGCACAAAAACCTGCACATAGATGTTTATAGCAGTTTTATTCATAATTGCCAAAACTTGAAAGCAACCAAGATATCCTTCAGTAGATAAATGAGTAAATAAACTATAGTACATACAAGTAGTGAAATATTACTCAGTAATAAAAAGAAATGACCTATCGATTCATGAAAAGACACGGAGGAATTTATGTGTGTTTTACTAAGTGAAGCCAATCTGAAAGGCTACATACTACATGATTTCAACTATAGAACGTTCTGAAAAAAGCAAAACTGTAGAGACAGTAAAGATCAGTAGTTGCAAAAGATAGGAATGGAGGAAAGAATAGGCAGAGCATAGAGGATTTTTTAGGGCAGTGAAAATACTCTGTATGATACCATAATGATGGATACACATCTTTATACATTTGTTCAGATCCATAGAATGCACAACACCAAGAGTATAACTTAAGATAAACTATGGACTCTGGGTCACTATGACGTGTCAATATAGGTTCATTAATTGTAACAAATGTACTATTGTGGGGGCTATCGATAATGGGGGAGGTTATGCATATGTGTGGATAGAGAGTATATGGGAAATTGCTGTATCTTCCTCTGAATTTTGATATGAACCTACAACTTGATCTAAAAAAAAAAAAAATTAAAGTCTTAAATAAAAATAAATGAAGGGATATATAACACCACTATGCATTGGAAAATTTTTTTCTTCTTTTTTTCTTAATATTCAAGAATTTGTTTCTACAAAGGAAAGAAAATCCAAGTGTTACTTGGAACAAAAGCATTTTAAAAAAATGCCTTGAATGTTTTAAAGAATTTGTTTAAGTGTGAAGTGGTCATTCATCCAACAATACTTTGGAGTCAATTAATTATAATTTAAAACAATTTAGTTGAGTCCAAGATTACAGCTGAGCTGAGGATAAAGCCAGTAAAAGAAGGAGAAAAGCGTAAAAGGAGAAAATAGACCACATGAAATACAGAAAAAATCATGAAAATCTAAGAAAAAGGAGGAAATAAAATTAAAAACTGAGGACATTGAGTGCCTCTTCAAGCAAGAAGCTCTTTGTCTTATATACTATACTTGTTTGGTTATTCATAGTTGGCACGCATATTTATTAAAGTTTGAAAGGTGAATTAGATCATCTGAAGAGTTCTCCGGTTACAAATCAACTGAATCTTGTATAAAACATACTTTGATGTGCACTGCTACACTCTCAGGAAGTGAAGGTAATTTCTAATCATCCAAAACAAAATGAAATCGCTTACCCTGGTGAGGTGAGCGATAATCTTTTAAATAAGTCTTAAACCACAAGATAAGGAAACTGATCTTTAAACTCCCATATTTAGCCAACCACCCATGAGGAAAATCAAAGTAGTCTCAAGTCCTTGGGCCCTCTAGTTCCTAAAGGAGGTATATGCAGATTATCTCTAGAGACAAATAACTTCAAGTTGGTGTCCCAGTATTCCTACAAATTAACATCAACCAAATAGAAATCCAGAATCAAAGATCATAAGACATATGAGAAAATTAATCAATATGAATGAGAATAAGTAAATGGAAAAAACTAATTGCCATGAGCAGACTTAATGAACATATTTAGATTTATGAGGCAAAAAATACTATAATTTAGCTGTTTAAAACAATGTTAAAAGCCATAAATAATAATAATAATAATAATAATAATAATAATAAAAAGGCTATATAAAATGACTAAGCAGACATGAAAAAAAATTCACCAGAACTTCTGGAAAGAAAATTTACATTCGTTGAAATTTGAAATTCAAAGGGTTAGACATAGTTGAAGAGAAAATATATTAACTATATATGAAGAAAACATCTAGAATGCAAGACAGAGGGAAAAATGGTAAAGATGAAAGATATGGAAGAGAGAATGTGAAGATTTAACATTTATCTAATCAGAAATCCAGAATGAGAGACCAGAAAAAACAAAGTAAGGGCAAGAAATGAAGAGATTATGCCTTTCGTATTAGATTCTAGCTAATAATGTTTCAAGGTCAATATAACACATGAATCCACCAAGAGGGGAAGTACTGGCATATACATGTACCAAGTAGAATACCAAGTAGAATGAAAAAAAAAAACAAACCAAGGTACGTTATAGTGAAACCACAAAACATCAGAGGAGAAGGCCATCTTAAAAGCATGGGGAAAAAATAAAAATATTTCTACAAAGGGAAAACAAATAGACTAAAGAATTTTCAACAGCAATAATGGCAGCTAGAAGACAGTGAAATATATTCTAAATGATGAAAGAAAATAACTGTCGACCTATAATTTTATGTCCAGAAAAATTATATTTTCAAAACAGAATGGAATTAAGACATTTTGGATACATAAAAACTTGCCTTTTTACCACCCTCACTAGATGAACTTCTAAAGCATACTTTTAGATAAAGGAAGTGACCCAATAAGAAACACTGAGACGCAAGAAAAAAATGGTAAGGAAATAAATTGATAATCATTTGGGTTAATCTAAAAGAACTTGGTGTGTATAAAATAATAATAATAGCAATGGCAATTATTAAAAAACACAATTAAAATATTGGACAATAATATAAATCAGGAGGGAGATGATCGGAGTTAAACTGTTCTGAGGTCCTTGTTTTGAGGGGGTTAAAGAATTAATTTTAAATGTCTTTAAGAAAAATAATTCACAATAAGATTTCCAGAGAAACTACCATATGATATTGGCAATGTCTAAATGTCGTATATATATTAACTCATTTAAATTATTAAAATAACCTTCAGACGATCTCTATTTTATGAGATAAAAAAAAAAAAACATAGAAGTGATGCAACTAGAATGTGATGAAGTTGAGATTTGAACTCAAACAGCCTGGCTCCAGAAAACACAGCTTTGATGATTATGTTGTTCTACAGTATCTTAAGAATTCTGAAAGAATAGACCCAGAATGTAGAAATTCCAAATTGGAAGAGAGGGGAATGACAATAGGAAATAAACAAATGAACATAACAGTCAACCCTCCTCTCTATCCCACGCAAAGAAAAAAAATACAAAAAAGAAGTATAGAAAAAGGGTGTCAAATAGAAAATAGAAAGTAAAGACTGAAGGGAAAATCATTCCACTATGTAAGTAATTACAACATTAATGGACTAAGCTCTCCATTTTTAAAAATATAAGCTATTCATAAATATAAGTACATGAAAAACATAAGCTATATTAGGTATATAATAACAAAAAGATTGGTATAGCTATATTGTACCACACAGAAATGGACTTTAAGATTAAAAAAAGTATTTTTAGGGATGAGAGAGTCACCACATAATGATAAAATCTATAAGGAGAAATTGATAAATCTACCACCATGGTAAGGGAAATTACAACACCCTCCCATCTATTGATAATTTATTGATAACTTCAGGTATACTGATAGATATATAGATATACAAAATTTAGAGATTATGACATTGGCATACAACAATTAGAGACTACACATTCTCATCAAACCCATTAGAAATAGTTATATAAATTAACCTGCACACCTTAATACATTTCAAAGAATTGTATTACCAGGAGTTGAAAAATTTTTTGTAAAAGGCCAGATATTAAACACATTAGCTTTGCAGGTCAGCGGTCCCTGTTGCAATTACTTGACTTTGCTGCTGCACTGTGAAAGCAGCCATAGACAATATACTTATGCAATTCAATAATTTTTTTTCCCTTGAAGAAGCAAGGATAGTAATTAAGCAAATAGCCCTTACCTTATTTCAGAAAAATTTTATTTAGGCTTGCTACATTTGAATTTTTATGTAATTTTCACATACCTCAAAATATTATTATTCTTTTATGTTTTTTAACCATTTAAAATATGCCAACCATTCTTAGCTCACCAGCCACAGAAAAACAGGTGGCAGACTGGGTTTAGCTGACCCCTAATACAGAACATAATCTCTGCTTACAAAGCAATGCATTTAAAATTCAATAGCAGCCTAATTTTTTAACATATAATTTTAACTAAATTTTAAGTAAAAGCACATTTTAATTTCTAAAGATTAACTTAAATAAGTGGGATTTAAAATAGACTACCAAATAACTCATGGATCAAAGAATAATAAAAAATTTTTAAATACTTAGAACTGAAAGAAATATAAATAAATTTTGGTATATTCAGATCATGAAATATTCCATAGCAGTGAACACGAAGAAACAACAGCAGTGATCAGGAGCATAAATTACTCTTAGAAACATAAAGTTAGGTGAAGCTCACAGAAGATTATAGTAATAAGAAAGGACACAAACGATGAGGTCAATAAATTGTCCTTTGTACAAAGTTCAGAAACAAGCAAAACTACATGACATACTATTTAGGAACACATACATTTGGTAAAACCTAGTGTGTGAAAAAAAAATGTGCATCATAAAATTCAGGATAGTGGTTACCTTTCAGGGGCAGGAAGGAGGACAGAACAAGAAAGCTAGCATATATTAATTGTAATAGTATTGTAAGATAGATTGTAGGTATTCATCTTAATTACTGTCCTTGCTCCTGCAGGAGGAAAATATGCAGAGGGCCATAGAGAGGAAAAGCCTAAGAGAGATGAGACAGAATGACAAAAGAGGGACAGGCAATTGTTTCTCTGATTTTCTGTAAAGTTGATCCAGTGGCATTTTCTTATTTACCTGGACACAGGATCAGAGTGCCTCATTGCCTATCATCCCTTCCTTTGAATGAATGATGAGCTTCATAGATAAAGCATGCCTTTTTGAGCAGGACCTCAGATTCTGTTTCTAATTTTAAATGTAAAAGTTTACTTATACAAGGTTTATTTGCTCCAGAAATTCTAATGCTTTGTTTAAATGAGGGACATTTAATTTTTAAATCTGAGAGTTATTGATTCTATTTACTAGTAACACCTGAATGCAAAAGAGACATTATATGTTTTTGTTTTGTTTTTGTTTTGAGATAATTGGACGGCTTGTTTCACAGAACTGGAAATTTGCTATTTGAAAGCAGCATTTATTTCACTATTTACAGATTTTTCAAATTAAATATAGGCTTTTTATTTTTCTACTTGTGTCTAAGCGAGAAGGCAGATGAGAATCAAAGGAGAAAAATAAAATAACCATAAGAAAAAGTAAACCTTCAAAAAATCATCAATTTTAAATTATAATATAGCTATAAAGTACAATTCTATCTCATGATTGAAAAGAATGATGGTGATATTAACCACTAACTTGGATGAATATCAACGAATAAACTGTTAAGTAGGGTAAAATAGGTGAGATGTAAAATACTACGTAGTATGAATAATTTGTGGGGAAAAAAAACTGCTAGAGAAATATAAGCCAGAACTTTAACAGTGTTTTTATGGAGAGGGAGGGGTAGTATAGCTCGGAGTTACTTTCACTATTCAGTTAATATATTTCCATAATATTTGAATTTTTAACTGTGGACTTGTATTATTTTGTAGCAATAACATTTTCCTGTCTATTGTAAAATTTGTGTGTTTCTGAATTTTTTACTCCTGCTAGAACTCAGATTTTTTAAATGTCCATCCCTAATGTCTAAAGTTGGGTTTTTCTGTCTAGGTTTCCTGGGCTAGAATAACCCTCAGGCTATTTAACAATCCTCCTGAGGGACGCTCATTGGCATTGCAAACACAGACTCTGTTTCCTTAAGTTGGCACCCAAATTTTTTTTTCATTGACAACAGAATCCTTGGGGAACCAAAGTAAAATAAAACAAAACTCCTATTACAAATTTGGAAGCCTTTAAAAAAAGCAAATTCACATCTCTGAATAACTTTCTCACTCAGATATCCCTGGTGCCCAAGAAAACTCCAACAATCTTAAAGATAATTTCCCTGATAAGAGTGTATAATTTCAAGTTACAGCAAGGCAAGAGCAAATATATGCCCCAGATTCCAAGTCTAATTTCATCTTAAAGAAATAACTTAGAAAAACACACCACAGTCTCTAAAGTGTACTACAAAAGCTATTCTCTTTCCAAATAACACTAAGAAACACTTTCTTTTAAGGAACATTTTTTAAAAATGCAGTTTTCAAAGCATCCCGCACATTTTATCTTATTAAGTATAGAATTTCTTATCTTATTAACTATAGTTATTGTTATGTGCATTCATCACTGTACTACACAGACTCACAGCCCTTCATCCCAAATCCATGCAACCAGACATTAGGGTTTTGCTAAGTAATGTGGTGCTTGCTTATGGCTATAACACCCTCAGCAGGGTCTGTAACTAGCACATTACTTCTGCAGCAAAGCATATTTACACAAATTAGAATACAGTTCAGAAGTAGCCAGTTCAGATCAGATTTGCTGCAAGTCAGTCCAGGCTTTGTCACCAAAAGAAATTTGAAAAACAAACAACTTTTCTTTAGAAATTAGTTTTTTGATTTGACATTGCAGATCAAGTGTTATACACCTGTACGGTAATGCCAAAAGGGTAACTGCATTGTTTGCCTTGGTTTTACAGGTCCTAAAAGCTACCATTTTGAGTACTTGATGTCGGCTGCTTTAAGCCTTTTTGCCTCCTCTGTGCAGTCAGGCATCCTTCCACCCATTTTGTTGCTGTGACTTCTTCTATCACCTTCCTGCCCTGATAAGTTGTTATGTTTAGTCTTCTGTAACTTATAAAAAATAGATAACCCAATTATTCTAATCACAATAATAGAGTAAGTAGGTTTTACATAGGAAACTAAAATTATTTTACGATGATATACAAATTTCGCTCACATTCTTGATAACACCTATTTCAACTATTTAGAGTATTTTTTTTTTGTTTGCTAATGATTGTCACATGTATTCACAGTTTTTGAGATTGCTATTTTTTAAAAGAGGGGTCCCCCATCCTCAAGCCGCAGACCTATCCGGGTCCGTGGCCTGTTAGGAACGGGGCCACACAGCAGGATGTGAACGGTAGGTGAATGAGGGAAGCTTCATCTGTATTTGCAGCCAATCCCCAGTGCTAGCATCACCACCTCAGCTCCACCTCACATCATCAGGCATTAGATTCTCATAGGAGCATGGGTCCCTGGTGCCAAAAAAGTTGAGGATCGCTTCTTTAAAAAATAACTCCAATTTCTTGTTCTGAAAAAAAAAAAGCAAGAAAACAAAAAATACAGCATCTCATTTTGTAGATGTCACCTACTTTCAAGAACTCTCATCTTTTGAAACCATGTTATTCTAATATATTCATTCATGACCTTTTGGTTGTATGAAAATAAGCTGAGGTCTAAAGTTTGTTTTCTCTTGCAGAAAAAAGTAGGTTATGACACTAAACATTAAAGTATTTATAAAACCTTAAAGTATAGTCCCAGGATGACATTTCTAAATAATCACAATAAGTTGCCAGTATTTTTCTTCTCCGTGCAACTTATATTCTGCCCTCACCCTACGCATTTATTTTCATTTATTAGTGCTCCTGGTAGGAGCCTTCCAACAGTTCCAACATGTAGAGCCCTTTGGTGACATTGCCCACACAGGCTGAACTTATCACTATAACACAAATAAAACCTGGGGAGGAGTGATAGGTCCCAGCTGGAAATCAAAGTTCCAAGAGGGAAGAAGCTAGCCAAAGCTGGTAAAAGACCAGCACAGGTATAACAGAGTTGAGGTGATAAAAGGAGAGTTTAGAGAGCGGCAGGAGCCCAGACACCCAATCAGGTGACTCAAGTATGAGGAAGCATCTTAAGGGCCTCTGAGTCATCCACTCAGCAAAAGTTCAAGCACCTGCCAAGCACAGGAATAGGCCCTGGGGATACAAAAAGGAGTACAAAATGCTCCCCACCCTTGAGGACTTTCAGTATTAGTAATTAGACAGACAGAAACAAAAAGCGTCAACCTTATGCCATGTTATAACAGCACAGGTATTGTCAGGTACTGTCTGAGCACAGAGAAATGAATGTCCAACTCTGCTGTGCGAGGTCAGGCTGGCATCATGGAGACGCGCTCTACTACTTCTCACTCTCTTCCAACTTCTTTGCTGTTCCTCGAGCACTCTGGCACGCTTCCCCCACAGCACCTCAGCACTTGCTGTTCCCTTGGCCTGTAATGCCCTTCTTTCAGATATATACATCGCTCAGTTCATCACTTTACTCAGGTCTCGGCTCAAATGTTACCTTGTTAGAAAAGATTTCCCTGACCAATCACCATTAAAAATTGTACCCCCCACCCCACACACACATAAAACCTCTCTCTCTCTCTGTCTCTCTGTCTCTCTCTCTCTCTCTCCTCACATTGCCTTTTTTACATAGCACTTATCACAATCTGAAATCATCTTATTCAATTATTTATTATGTTTCCCTTGTAAATTTTGTAAGAGCAGGGATTTGTCAGACATATTTATTACTATGTTCCCAGGTCTGGACAGAATTAAATGCATGAATAAAGAGAAATTTGAGCTGAGTTATGAAGAACATACAGCAGTTGGAGGGGGGGAGTCGTAAGAGTGGACACAGAATATACACAGGCACAAGAATAATAAAACGAAGTCAAGACACCTTCGAAGAAATTTAGAGGGAAATAAAATTATCTGTGCTTGGCATGTGGTGGGTTTTCATTAAACATTATTAAATAAAAAGGTAAACAAATGGATGAGTGAGTGAGTGAATACATGATTAAATTAATGATCAGATCTGTGTTTTAGAAAATGTGTGAGCATAGATTGGTGAAATGGAAGAGAGGAAGTGAGGACAGTTTTGAAGGCCAGTCTTCTACAAGGAGAAAAAGAATGAAGGCCTGGACTGAGAATGTGGGAATAAAGAGAAATCACATTTGAGAAGAAAGCAGAATTATATGATTGAACGTGGAAGGGGTAGTTAAAGAGAGAGGACTCTGATGTAGGTGTACACATGGGTGGTGGTGCATTGACTCCCAGGCAAAACCAGGTTTGGTGAAAGAAGGCTTCATTGGGAGGATAATCCACTTTCTCATTAAACATTTTAGGACTGAAGTATCTTTGTAATAATGGAGACAACTAATATGTAGTTGAAGGTATAGACCTAGAAGTCAAGACAGAAAACAGGTTTGAAATAGCATGGACACCTTCTTCTTTAGGAAAATATATTAGAATGAGAACACAAAATTGAAGGATAATGTAAGAGGTCAGGAGGCTGAGAGAGGAAAGAAACCTTTCCACAGAAAATTGAGAAGCGACTAATAGGGAGAGAAGAGGAAAACTAGGAATATGAGCCCGATGAGAACCAGTACTGTCTTGCTCACCACTGTAGGCCCAGTGTCCTGGCACAAAATAAACACTCAAATGCTTGTAAAAAATGGAAAAAGGGAAAGAAAGAAAGAAAGAGAGAAGGATGGAAGGAAGCTTGGAAGGAAGGACTTAGTTAGCTACGAAGGTATCAAGAAAGATAATGATAGCTAAAAACTCAAATTTATTTTATAAGATGTCACAGACCATTTTAAGCCATTTACATGGCTTACTTCATTCTCACAACAACCTTGTGAAATAAGGATTATTATTATTATTATTATTTCCAGTTTATGGATAAGAAAATGAGGCACAGAAAAGTGAACTTGCCCAATGTTACATAGGAAGTAAACGACAAAGGCAAGATTTAAAGTCCAGCTACCCTGCTTTGAAGCCCACATTTACACAGAAGGAAGAGCGTGCTTTGTGAGACAACTTGTGTGGGGGCAAGTTCAACCGAGTGGCAGTTCTGTGGCCTGGGGAGGTGAAAGTAGGGTGAGGAAGTGGAGAGAGCAAATGTAGACTACTGTTGCAAGGAGCTTAGCTAGGAAGAGAACGGAATGGGCTAGTAGCTAGAAGGAAACAGAAGAGCAACAGAAGTTGTTTTGTGTTTTAATGAGCAAGTCTGGAGCATGTGGACTCGATAGATTCTGTTTACCTCACACTCTACAATTGCTAAAAGAAAAATGAGGGGGTTGCATGAAAAGACACCCAGGTTACTTCCAGCTCTGATTTTACTATTCCACAACTTTAAAATTCTTTCTCAGTGCAGCCAGATGGAAGATTTCACTCAATAAAAATACTTGGAAAAACAATTTAATACACTTTTAAAGAGGTATTTAAATAGAAACCTAACTAAGGGCTTATTTATTCTAGTTTCCTTATAATTCACGAGCTTTCAATTTTTTTTCCATCTTGGTCTGTGACATTTCTCATCCTTATGAGAGGCCTAAAGATTTGTTGTCTTTAGATTTGGCCTAATGACATGTTTTTCCTTTCTTTTCTAAGCGTAGCAAAAGAGGAATCAAGGTCATCTGGGTTCGTATTCTTTTTTTCCATTGCCTTTTCCCTTTTGTACTTTACCCACCCCTCTTTCTACAGGGGAAAAAAAATTATTTAAGTGCAGGAAGTTATAGAAATGCCATAATGTTTCTTTCACAATAACCTAATGCTTATGCTAAACTGTTCCTCTCCTCCTCTGAGCAACTTCTGTGGACATATATCAATCCCAGAAATTACACTAGAACCTCATTTTACCTGGATACTCACTATACAAAGCCCTTTCTTGATACACATTCTTTAATTGCACAAATTCCTATTTTTTCACACCTTTGCACAACTTTCCTGTCTGCTTCTCTTATGCACGCAATGTCAGTTTTCAATTATCCACGAGTAGGACTGTAAGATGAGAGAAAGATTGGCTGCAGAAAATATAGAGCTCCTTTCTTTTCTGGCTTAAGGATATGATTTCACACTTACAAAAATTGGTATATAACCAGTTTTGGAAAATCACAACACTTCAAACAAAGTAAGCCATATTTGGAAGAAACGTCTCCAAAGGAATTAGAAAGCTATCCTCTTAGCACATCTTTGTTCTTTTCTCATTTCTATTCTGGGCATCCTTCCATACAATGGATGAATAGCGTTATCTCTTAGACAAATGCAAATAATCTTCATAGAGAGATCTTTATTTTCCTCTCTAAAGCTTGCTATCTTTCTAGCTCACAATTCCCTGGAGTAAAGTGATAATTAAAGTGTTTCAGGTTCAAAGGCATTCACTCTAAAATTTCTAATAAGTTGGATTTAGATAGGAATGAGAGTAAACAGCGATGGTGATGATATCATAAGTGAATCAGGTTATAACATTAATAAGAAGTTGAAAATATGATGCGTCTGCTCAGTATCAATAATTTAATCTATTCATGTTTTCCTGGACACATGTGAATCCAAATCCCATTGTTCATAACGGTAGTTATTTTCACAGGCATGTGCATGAAGCAAAGATGAATGGAGCACAAATAAAGAATCTCTGTCAGTGCTGTAGCCTATACAAGACAGCACCTCATTATAGAGTTCTAAAACATTTTGTGATGGCAGGTAATTCTTTTCTAGAAAGAGCAGAAATCTCCATATCTCTGGATCCAAGTAAATCGTTACATTCGTACCCTTTATCTTTACAGGCTATACTTTTGAAACTACAAATTCTTTTAGAACACTCAAGCAGTGATCTGGGGCAACCCAAGTGCTTCTTTATACAGTCGAGCAATTTAGTTCTAAACCAATGTAATCAGCTGAATCAAGAGTATCTTCATTTTATTCTTGGCAAAAATTATTTTTATATTATTTGGTACAATAAAAAATAAGTAATTTTTTCTATTTTCCCTATTTTTGTTTTTTTCGTAGTTAAAGGAAAGCTGAAAACCCAATTTTTAAACCAGGAAAATGTTGGCTAAGAATATGAAACATTTTAGCTTAAAAAAAATTAATTGGCAAATGACCAATGCAAATACTTTCGGTCTATTAAAATTTTACATCTATCTTTACAAACGCTAAAAGAACTACAATGTGATTTATGCCATCTAATAAGGAGAATTCATCTGTATTCATCTATAGTTGAGAGTCACTTGTAAAAGGAAAAAATTTCCCTAAATGAGATTTTGAATGGACTCATTTCCTATATTCCTGAGGCTTAAGAGTTTTTGGCTTTTTGACAAAACTCATCTGCTAGAGCTTCTGACTTTTTCCTAATGGTCAGTGGGAAGAAGCTTTCCTTTGCTTTTTCTGGGAAGAAAGGCCAAAACAACTCTCAGGCCACTGTTCTCTCTAATGACCTCTGTCCTTCCTCACTCTCAGCTCCCCAGAGTCCTGTCAAAGATTGCCAGTTGATTCGAATCCAACTCCAACTTTTTAACTGAGGCTTTGGAAAGGCAACACAGATTTTTATAACTTTTTCTCTCATGTTGTATAAAACATGAGATAAAAAGATTATTATAAAATATTGACTTCCAAACACCTAAATGGCCTTGGCCATGTTTTTATTGGCAGAGTCTAGGAGCACACTCCGGCCTCAAGATCCTTTTAAGAGGTAGAATTTTATTCCTAAAATGGATTTGGACCATATGCAATACATATAAGAAAGTTGTGTTTTCCTGCCACAGAGGAAAACATCTGTTTTGCTAATGGATTTGACCCTACTTGCAAAATAACTTTCCAGATGTTTTGAAAGCTCTAAAACAACTACATCCTTTCTGATCTGCCCTGATTCAAAAATTGATTTGCTAAGGAAACATGTAGGTCTGTGACATAAATGAAAATTATTTTTTCTTTTAACTAATCCGTAATACCAAGATATTTTAGACTATGGCCTTAGATTAACGATATTTTATAGAGTTTTTTTCTTTCTAAGACATGTAAACACATAGTCTCTTGGAAAGTATTAGAGTGTGAATAGAAAATCATTCCTACTCTGTTATAATGCAACTAATTGCTACTACACGCCTATGCTCTTTTGTCATTTCCTAAGCTTTTTTAAATTGACTTTCGGTAAGTGATAGATAATCTACTGGGATATAAGCATGTGCAGCATATATTTAATCTGACTTTCTTTAAGGACATCTAAATAACATGAAAAGTGTTTTACATTATTTAATTTTCAGTCTTCTTAAATTTCTACCATGTCTCTTTCTTCCTAGTTACTCTCTAGCTACTGTTTTGTTACTAATGTTTGTTTGTTGTTTGTTTAATATTTGCATAATTTAAAAAGACTTTTATTTTTTCTTTCCTGATTAACTGTCAAACATATAATCTTTCTTTTTTTCTGCTTCATAACACCTACTGACCTCTCTGTGCTATTTTTCCTAAGCCTGTTTGGATTTAAATACTCTATGTTTCATTTCACTATTGTGTTCTAGTCAACTTTTCCCCTTCCTCCTTTACAAAATTCTCTGGAGATCATATACTCATGTCTACTACAACCCAGAAATGCAAGTGTTTTAAAAGGATATTCTACATAAAACAGAACAAACATATACCATATTAAAATTCAGTATGTATTTCCCTTATAAATATTTGTCAATCTTGTACATGTTTATTTCATATTAAATATAAGTTACTGAACATCAGAAATTTATATTTTGAGTATTCTTTTAAAAATTAATATTGGTAAGTCATTTTCAATAACTAAATGTTTTTCATTCATCCCCTAGAATTTAGTCTTCATCTTGTTCACTGTTGTGTTACCAGTGCCTAAAGCAGAACAGCTGGTAGGCACTCAATTACCATTTATTGAACAGGTCTAACATTTTCTTGAGGGGTGGGGAGTATTATTTCCCAGGACCTATGCTAAGGAACTTTACACACTCTCACACACACACACACACACACACACACACACACCCATACATATTTTATTTAATCTTCTCAATAATTCTGTGAAGTATTATTATCCCCATTTCACAATTTAGGAATCAGAAACTCAGGGAAAGAGGGAAGTAATTTATCCAAATTCACACAGGTAGAAAGTTGCAAATTATTTAGCTCCAAAGACAGGCTCTTTGAATAACATGAAAGATAAACATGACCCATACAAATTACTTTCTTTCTATTTCCCTCTCTTGTGGCTGGTCCTAAGGAAAACTTCAAAAATAGAATTGATCTTCAGTTCTTTTCTCTCTCCTTAAGAACTACCTTTTGGTGCCCAAATTCTTTCACTTTTTCTATCCCAACCAATCCATCAACTTCTGCTGTGGACACTTCTTCCTTCACCTAGGGCAAATGTGCCTTGATTTGTAGCCCCAGCTATTTTCAGCCATACTCAAGTGTGATTTCCCTTCATCAAATCCTGCATCTCATTGCTTTATAATACTTGAGATTTTGAGATTGAAACTTGCTAACTAGTCTTTCCTCATACTAAAAAACTAGAAGAATCTAGCATTATTTGGTCATGATTTTATGGACAAAATGTTCCTGCAATTACTGTAACCAAAAGCAGTGAATTTAAATTGGGCCGATAGACAATGGTATAGTGCCTATTAGAGGAGAAAGGGTAGGAAAGAGGGTTGAAGAATGTAAAGAAGGTCAAATAGATGGTGACAGGAGACTAAACTTTGGGTGCTAAGCACGCAATGCAATATACAGATGATATATTAGAGAATTGTTTACTTGAAACTTTTATAATATTAATCAGTCACCCGAAAAAATTTAATTTAAAAAGACATTTCATAATTTGATCTGCTGTTCTTCCCATCAATGGAAACCAAACCCCATCTTTCTGGATAAGAATTTGTACTAGGATTGTATTATTATTACTGTATTATAATCATCATTGTGAAAACCGTTGTTGACAACCCACAAAAGAATAAAATTTTATTCATAATTTTCAATAAATGAAAAAGTGAATGAATGAATCAATCAATCAATAGGGCTGAAAAACAGCTTAGAGGAGCATTTTGGCAGGAACCTGGTTGTTCATTTCTAACAAAACCTCACTGGACCAGGCTGACCTTTACTCTATTTCCTACTGAGAATCTCAGTTGAGATAGACATATGGCTTTGAATTTTCTTAAGTAACTTCCATTTTAAAGTCAGAATTAGAATTATATTCAATGGTAAAATACAAAAGTAAAAAGTGGAAATAAAACTACCAGAAAATATAGTAATTATTGTGTCATTCTATGAATTACACACACACACAACAAGGGTACAGACCTACTTGGAAATTATGTCTGCTTTTTGCATATTTATGTAATTTTAATACACTGACGTAATCATCAACTCATTCAACAAATAGTTATTGAGTATCTACCGGATATCGGGCAATCAGTGGTACAAAAAGGAGCTTGCAAACTAGTAAACAACATAAATCATGTACACAAATGATTCAAATTTAAAGCATATGTGATTGTTGTTTTTAAAAATGACAGAATATTTTGAGCTTTCAGAATAGAAGGTAGTTAGTGGGAATCAGGGGTGATTTTGACATATTCATCTTTATATTTTACTTTAAATTTTAGTTACAGGAGTAATAACCAAAGTTTTTAAACACATGCTATTTTTTAGGGACTGCGTAGACAGTTTATAGCACTATTAAACCAATTAGGATTACTTTGGCTGTATTAAAAATACCCTATTACAACTCGGTTAAACAATAGTGAAACATTTAGTTATTTTGTTCAGAAATAAATCTGGAGGGAAGCAGTTAAAGAATAGAGAAAGGGTTTCAAAATATTATAAAGGACACAGGTTCTTTCTATCTTTTCCTTCTTCCAATTTTGTGATTGCTAAATGGGGGTCTTTCTCTGTCATTGTGTCATCACACAAAAACTTCAAAAGCATTAAGAAAAGAAGTAGTCACTTTAAGGGCCTCTCTCCGTTACAGGGTAATCTTTACCAAATGTCCCCAGCTACCTTGCCCTTTGTCTCTTTGGCCACTTGGTTCACATGCTCACTCCTAGAGCAGTGAATAATAAAGAGGAATAGGATTATCCTGGCATAGTAACCACTGCATATACTGTCTCCTATCTCCCAAGACCTCAATTTGAATAAGCAATATGGCTGTATTGGTAATAGAATTTTTAAATTACTGCTTTTAATACAATTATTAAAACAGTTTTCTATTTGTTAACCATGGCCACACTCTAATTCCATAAAAGTATGCTAATCCTATTTAGTGGCCAAGAAACAGTAAGTATTATATAGGTGAAATACTGATTAAAGTTCTATTTAATTTCTTTGTCATTCGACCCAACTGGTGTTCCTAAAATTTTGCTGAGTGGGTTCCAGCCAGCAAAATGAGAATGAAAACTGGCCCATGTGAAGCCATTACTACAGTGTCAGAGAAAAGTACATGGCCAGTGAAATTAAATTAATATGACTATCATGTGTGTAATCATTGTACCTGTCAGTGTACTACTCTGTTTGAGTACTACATTAATTTCTTACACCTCTTAGATTTACCCAGAATTCCAACTTTTTACTTTACTAAGTCCAAACATTAAAGGAGTAACTCTACTATTATCTATGTATAGTATCAGAGAACTGCTTTAACCATTTAAAAAATACCTTGTTTTTAAATCATATGTTTTTGAAACTGAAATATATTTTATTTAAAGATTCTTCTTCACTTATACTATAATAGTTCTAAGAATATATGCGAGTCATCTACTATTGCATAATAAACCACCCAAAACTTAATAACTGAAAAAAACAATAGTCATATATTTTGCTCATGAGTCTGCAATTTGGTCAAGGCTTTTCTGGAATCGTGTGTTTTTGTTCACCACAGCATTGACTTAAGTAACTTCACTGGGGCAGAATCTGCTTCCAAGATGGTTTCCTGACAAAGCCAACTGGTTGCACTACCATAACTTTTGTCATTAAAAACACTCTAAATTAAATCTTAAACTGTAATCATCAATATCCTCTATATATATCTAAAATATCTAAATTGTGCACTTATATTTTATAAATTGTGCTAATGCTACATATTACTTTAGATAATTATTTTGTTTGAATTTGAGTATTAGGAAATCCTAACTTGACTTTTTTTTCTTTAAAGTTGTTTGAATATATTTGCTATTTTGGAAGTGAGATTAATAATAATTTATAAGATCCCTATATTTTTCTGTCTTTTTTTTTTGTTTTTGTAGTATTCCTTTGCCTTTATAGCATAAACTAGGAAAGTTAACTTGATCACACTTTTTAAACAACAAAGCCTTGATATGTTAATTAATTTTTCCTAAGATTTTAAAAAATATTAGCAACAGAATCAGGACTCAAGTTTAGTGTCCAGCTAATGCTTTTCTATTCTGAAAATTGATCAGAACAAATTCTCACCATAAAACAATATTGGTTTGTTATTTAATATGACAATAATGACTAAGTAAACATGCTCTTTGCTTATACTTCTTTAAGAATTTAATAATTCTTAATTAGGTAAGTCATTTTTCCATTTAAAAAGCAATATTTTAATTCTAAAACCTTTTAAATATTTTTAAATTGCATTTTGATATGTAATTATAAGAAAGTGAATTAGAACATAAATTTTTTCTATATTAAGTTAAATGAAACTTGGCAGATAACTTCTGACCATAAATGAAAATTATTATTATTATATATTGAGAGAATAGTTCTAACTCAATATGAGGCACAATGAAGTAGTTTTCAAATAACTTTTTATTTTTATGAGGATGATATGCTTAAATTTTATAGAAATTGAAAGATTTCATGATACAGTAAATGACAAATTTTATGGTTTTTCTTTTATTTATCGTTTTGTTGCTGTAGAGAAGAATGACTTTATTTCTTTGGTGAGAAACTCTATGTTCTCTAGTTTTACAGACATCATTAATTTTGTCACTTACTGTTCAATAACAATGTGCAAGGTTAGATAGTCAAAGCAATAAAGTGAGACTATGCAAAAAATGAGTAGGTATTTGCACTGGTAGTGTCTTTCCTTTTAAGGATAGGCTATTCAGAGTTTCAAGTGCTCTCAGTCAGAGGACCTCTTCTTTCTTGAAAACTTGGATGGTACTGCTTTGTTTCCTCATGAGATCTAGTTGATCTATGCAATGGCTTCTTCATAGCCTTCAACAATTTGTTTCCTCTTTCTACCTGGAAAGTGTCAGTGTCTTCAGTGTTGCTCCTGGTCCTCTTCCGTCATAATTCTGCATTTCTTCATCATTTCCTGATCAAAGCTCAGGAAATAGTTTTACCTCTAGCTCAAACTCCTCTACTGAGTTACATACCTGTAAGCCATCATTTCGATCTATGCATCTTACCAGAATCTCAAACTCATCAGCACCAAATTGAAATCATCATCCTATATCATTATAATGGATATAATGTGACTATTGAAAGTGAATATGATCTTATTTTGTCATAGGCTGTTGAGGCCTAGACCTTTAAATTACATTTATCGTGTTACTGTCCTGCTTTAAGATCTTTAGTACCTCTTTACTATCTTCAAATAGAAGCTTCAGTTCCTTAGCACAGCACAGACAAGGCAATTAATGAACAGCCCTGTTGCTAATGTCTTCTCCTGCTAGTGTTCTGTCACAACACACAGGTCCTCAAGTCCAAATATATTGAATTATGAGAATTTCTCCAAAT
The DNA here is from genome assembly GCA_030015415.1 of Cynopterus sphinx. Taxonomy (NCBI): domain Eukaryota; kingdom Metazoa; phylum Chordata; class Mammalia; order Chiroptera; family Pteropodidae; genus Cynopterus; species Cynopterus sphinx. Next base: position 148,784,200 of record CM057380.1, on the reverse strand, counting down.
ATATTATTCTCTCTTTTGACTCTGGACACATGATATTGTTTCTGTGTGTAATTTATGTCTCTAAACTCTCCACCTGGTTCTGTTTCTGAAACTTATTCTTAGGGCCACGCTCAAGAGTTGTCTTTTCTAAGAAAACTTTCATGATTAAAATTCATCTTAGGTATCCTTCTCCATTTCCTCTTAAAAATTTATGAAAATTTATATTTTAGACTATCACTCTGTCTTATTAGAATGATTACTTATCTGCTTTCTTTTTATATCATGTGCACCAAGAGTGCCTGTGGTAGGATACAATATTTGTTGAATGACAAATGGCTAGTAATCTTCTCGGTCATGCATAGTCACTACTTTAGTCCTAGGAGATTTGCATGTGTCCTTTCTCTTGTGAAAGTCATGCAGGCTGGAGGCAGGCACTTCTTTTAACTTGTAAATAACTCAGAACAAAATTGAGATTAGTGGGGAGGACAGAAAAGGACAAGAAAAGTTGACCATATTTTCTTTTCTTCTTTAGTTATATTAATTGAAGTTATTACTGATTTTTTTCATGTATTATATGAATTAAATTGATGATACATAAAACACGTTTAAAATATAAATGTTACTTATTGATTCCCACATGACTGCTAAAGAAAGTATAGCTATTTTTTCATGTGCTCACTAAATGGATTTTGTCATAATGAACATTTTTCTAACATGTCTTTCTACTTAAAAAAATACACTTTCCCTTAAATTAAGGTAATGAAATGAATGAGAGTATTTCAAGAAACTAAGATTTGATTAATTCTCTCAGTTCATACCAACTAAGGCTTCACAGTTCTTTGTCAATAAGTCTTTCACCATCATGTTATTTTATGGCACTGTTATTCTGTTCACAGAGAAGAATGCATTGTTCTGATCTTTGACCTCATCAAATTTCATCAAACTTTTAAATGAATTTGAATTACAAAAGTCTATAATAGATATCAAAATTTATTCTTTAACTTAATACATTTTTACTAAACAGACTATTTTTGCTAGCAGTTTCTGTCCCAGATTTTATCATCTCTCTTTTAAATTATCAAAGGAGAGCAACCATTAGCCTGTTTCATTATGTTCCAATTCCACTATTTGCTAGTATTTCATTGCATAAAAATAGATATGGATGATGATGTTGACACACTTACATACCCCTTCCTCCTAATTGTAAAACAGAAGTTTTCTATTTTTATGTAATTACATTAACATTCTACCAACAGTTTTTCTCTCTACCACTGATTATTTCTCTTGCTTCATGTTCTATGCAGTTTTGTCCCAAATATGTGTTTGAAAATAATACTTAAAATATTATTCTTTTTCAATATACAAATTAGTGTTAACAGGCTCTACATGCCATCAGCCTCCCTATCAGGATTTAATTTGCACAATGAGGTACAAATTCCGCTTCACACTCAGTAGAATAACTATAATCACAAAGACATGTAATAACCAGTATTAGTGAGGATGTGAAAAAATTAGAATTTTCACACATTGCTCATGGGAATGTAAAATGATGCAGCTGCTTTGGAAAAGAGTTTAGCAGGTCCTCAAAATGCTACACATACAGTTACCATATGACCTGCCTATTTTACTCCTAGGTAATATGAATATGCATCCACATAAGTCGTACACAAATGTTCATAGCAGCATTATTTGTAAGGCCAAAAAGTGGAGACAATCCAAATGTCCATCAACTGATGAAGGAATAAGCAAATGTGATATACCCAAACAATGAAATATCATTTGGCCACAAAAAGAAATGAAGTACTGAAATATGTAACAATGTGGATGAGACTTGGACACATTATGTTAAGTGAAAGAAGCAAATCACAAAAGACCACACATAATTCTGTATCTATGAATGTACAGAATAGGCAAATCTATAGATACAGAAAGTAGATTAGTGCTTGCCTAGGACTGTGTAGGGTTGGAAAGAAATGGGGAGTAACTTCTAATGGATATGTGGTTTCTATCTGGAGTGATGAAAATGTTTTAAAATTGATTATGTTGATAGTTGCACAGTGCAGTGAATATACTAAAAACCACAGAAATGTACAATTTAAATTGGTGAGTGATACAGTATGTAAATTATATTTCAGTAAAACTATTAGAAAATACATAGAATAAAAAAGCCCTATGTATTACATAAAGAATACATAGTAGACAATCATAAACATAATTTCAAGGTTTAAAATATATCATTCTGCCATTTGTGTACCAATTTTTTAAGAAAAAAATAGCTATGAAATAAGTTGAAATTCCTGATCTTCAAATTTCCCACCTTCCATTAGAAATAACCACTATCATAAAGTCAATGTGCATCATTCCCATGCATGTTTTTGATCCCTTTACTACTTATGTGTATATCCATAAATACCATATAAATATTTTTAATGTTTTTACATTTTATATAAATGGTATAATGAAAAATAATTTTCATAGTTTGCTTTTTACACTTAGCACAGTGTTTAAAATATAAAAATGTGTCCATGTAAACATGTGTAGGCCAAATTCATCCACTTAGATTCTACTTATATTCCACTGTGTTAAAGTAGAATAATTAATTTATATATTGTTCTAGTAATGAAAATTCAAGTTATTTCCAAACTTTTACTACAACAAAAAGTAGTAGAAAAAACTTCCCTGAGTATGCTTCTAATGGGCATGTTGACAAATACTTGTCTAGAAGGATACATACTTGAAGTTGAAAGTTTCTGGGTTAAAGTTATCAATTTACATCCTTGCGAACAGTGTTTGAGGTTATTTCTTCTCACCCTGTGTAGTACTCGGTATTATCAATCATTTAAAATTTTGCCAATGTAATGGTGGTAAACTATTTTATGATATTTTCATTCCATTTTCTTGAATTCAGGTGTGATTGAGGATCTTTTCATGTGTTTATTGCCTTTTAGGTGTTGTTTCTATAATAATTTTCCCTACTCATTGCTTATTTTCCTATTGGGTTATTTGTCTTATTCTTACTGACTTCAGAGACTCTTCATATATTCTGGATTGTAATCTATTAGTTTTATGTAGTTAAAAAGTATTTCTCAATTTTCTCTTGGATTTTAAGTTTTTAAATAACATCTTTGTCAGGTGTAGATTTATAATTTTTATATTATTAAATTTAACAATCTACTTTCTTATGGCAGTTGCTTTTAGTGACATGAACATATTTCACTACGTTTTTTCTAAACATTTGAAGATTTCGCTTGTCATATATGAATCTTAACCCGCCTAAAATTTCTTTTTTGTTTTTTATGTGAAGTAGACAAACACTTTTCTCCTTTGCCTTAAATGGCCACTTGTCCCAGAGCACTTTCCTTACTGATTAACAATTATTATACATCATAACTATTACACATCAAGTTCTCTGTATATATTTTTGTCTATTTATGGATCATTAATTATTTCTCTATGGTCTATTTGTCTTTTCTGTGTGAATACAATTCTGTTTTAATTACGATAATATGTAAGTCTTGCTAACTTGCTAGTTTTTCTTATATCCTATCAGCACTGCTTTGACCAATCAAAGAATAAACTTGTGAAGCAAAATACTAGGGGAAACAAATTTTCTAAAATGTTATGTTGGAATCAGTTCTGGAATGTTATTTGGAATAATTTTCAGTGTTGCCTGTGTTAGTGATATGTGCAACTATCCGAAAATGTTTTGAATCATCTCCAACTGCTATGATTTTGGTCTATAAAGGAAATTGCTTCTGTACTCTGAATATTGTCAAAAAATATTTTCATCCAAAGTTGCATAGAGCTCCATTAAAACACTGGTGCTGTGAGAAATACATTAGAACTTTGTTTTAAGTTTTTTATATGAAATGTAAAACTGTGTACATGGAAAAATTATTTTAAATATAAAATAAATTCTGGAACAGTAAGACGTATTAATCATAATGTGATTTTCTGTGGTGCATAGTGAACATCCATATGTACTGTAAGTGTCACTGCAGAAATTATTGACTATACTGAAATAAACAAATAGAAAAATTAAGAACATGGAAAAGATTTTACCATAGTAGTCAGATAGCAACTTTTCTAACACTGAGTTCTCAATAATTGCCTTTTGGGAAATTTCACCTGAATATAACACATTAATTTAAAGTTAATATTTCTCAAGATGATTTACCCAAACATCAGTTTTTCTTCCAAGCTTACTTGTTTCTGTCATTGGTATCATTCTTTACAGTTTCCCAAGTTCATAACCTTAGAGTCAGTCTTTATTTATTCTACCTTACTATAATCTATCTTTGATAAACAGAATAATGACAACGTTTTCCTCTACCCCCAAGATGTCCATGTTCTAATCCTGGAATCTGTGAGTATGATATGTTATAGGGAAAGGAGGAATTAAGGTTGCTAATCAGCTGACCTTAAAACAAGGAAATTATCCTGGTTTGAATGGGGACCCAGTGTAATCACAGGGATCCTTTAAGTGTTGAAGAAGATATAAGGGTTAGTGTTAGAGTGATGCAGTTTCAGATAGAGTCAATGGGCCATTTCTAGCTTAGAAGATAGAAAGTAGCCACAAGCCAAGAAAGATAGGTAAACCTCCAGAAACTGGAAAGAACAAGAAAACAGATTCTCCCCCTACAGCCTCCAAAAAGAATACAGCCCCACCAACACTGTGATTTTAGCCCAGGGGAACCCATTTCAGACTTGTGACTTTCCAGAATAGTAAATGTGTATTTTTCTAAACTATCAAGTTTGTTGTAATTTGTTAAAGCAGTAGTAGGAAATGAATATACTCTCCAATCACCAGTCATGTCTTCACTGGTTCTTACTTTACACTTCCTCTCAAGTATCCTTTTTCATCTCAATTTCAAATGGCAGTATCTAGTTCAGGCCTTCATTTGTTAGCTCCGGATGTTGCAGTAGATTTCTAACAGCGATAGAGGAGAAATAATCCTAAACTCTGAGTGAGGATATTTGAGTTCTTGTCTGTCTCAGCTATTGATTAGCTTGTGACCTGAGGAAACCTCTGTGCCAAACTTCCTTGCCCTCTACCCCAACACACACACACACACACACACACACACACACACACACACACCAGAGAAGAAATGTGTTGAATGAGATGAGTATTTAATTTATTTCTAGCTGTTGTTAGGGCCACTGTGTAGCTTGACTGCCTCCTACCTTCTCATATCTTCAATCCATCCTACAGAGCAATCCAGAGTTCTTCTTGGTATAACTTACACACTTAGGTAAAAACTTGTATTGACTCTTCATTGCTTTTGGATTATGTAAATCCCTATTAAAGATTTCTTACATTCTGCCCACTGCCCCATATCTTTTCAACATTTTTTTTCTCCCCCACTGTTTTCTTTTCCTACTGCTTCAGCAAAATATGTCTACTCACTCATTCCTCAAACCTGGTTCGCTCATGGCCTTCCTCCTTTCTGTGATACCCATTCCACACACATCTAGTTACCTGAGTCCTGGTATTCCTGTAAAAAGCACAGAAACAACCCGCCCCCCCATGGTTACTGCCACAATTGTTCCTCCCCCACAATTATTGCCTACACTGTATTTCTCAAATTAAGTTATGATAAGAACTTATAAATGATCAAGTTTTCTAACTCAGCCTTAGCATTGAGGAGAGTAAAAGGATGATAAAAGCATAAAGGAAAAGAAAAACTAGTTCAGGTTTGCCTTTCAAGTCTCTGGAGAGAGTCAGGAAACAAATGTGTTCAGAACTAATCTGGTACTATCTTGCCTTAGTATTTCTTCTTTCATGGGTGTGTCATGTCTTCCAGGATATAAGCCTTTAATGACAGGGTCATTTCTGATATTTCTTTTTATCTCTGATGTTTAGAAAAATTTATGTTTTACTAACAAAAGTTACTTATTTGCTCAGTGTTATAATACACAGATAATGATGACAGTAACATACCAAATCCAGTTTTAGCTTCCACAACTCATGAGGAGATTTGATCAATGAGTTCATCAATCAAGTATTTATTAAAAGCCTACTTAAGCTCAGTGTATGTTAGCCAAATAATCCCCAACGCTGGAATATGTCGATTCTCACTTAATCTTCCTCATTTCTTGGCCTCCAAAGCCCACCTTCTGAGATCACTTTTTGGTAAGTGCCAAAGATGACTCATAGTTCTCTGATCCCTCTTAAATTTCTCTGGATTCTGGGAGGCAGACCCTCCTACCAGTGGTCTAAAGCCTACTAACTGTAAGCTATACTTTTGCAGCCATATTCCCAGAGCAGTCAGCTTCCACAGTGGGCAAGGAGTAGCTTGAATAAATTCAATAGGTAGCTCATATTTCAAAAAGAAGAGCAATTTCTTAAAAGAAACTGGGCATTTGTGGAAAGTAATTAATTCTTATCCTTCAACTTTATAAAACATGTTTAGATTTCCTTAATTTTGTTAATGTATAACAACACTTAAGTTATTTGCTTGAAGCACGGTGTCAAAACCATCTCTTGAGCCAATATTTGCAATTCTGACTACAGATCACCTCTGAGGGAGCTCCAAAACCATGCCTTTTTTTTTTTTTCAGAAACCAAAAGGACACTGCCTGATCAGCTTACACTCCTATATACTTCATGATGCTAACAGCTGTGTTTCCATGATGGAGGTGAGCTCTTGGCTCAAATCTGGAATAATAATTTTAATTCAAGGTGAATATGAGTTCTTGGTCTGAAATCCCAGACACCATGTCAGCACAGATACATCACTGAGAATTTAATGTGATAATATTTAAGAATCATTACATAAAGCTAAACATTTAATTTTTTCTATTGGTTTTTCTCCCTACCTAGTCTTTTCCCTTTTAGTTTTCTCTTTGCTTTTATTCCCACACTTAAATTTATTTCTACATACAGATCATACCAACTGTTAGTAGCATACAAATACCTCTTTCTTTGGCTTGTCTGTGACATAAATTTTCTCTAATATATCCTGACAAGTGCATTGTATTCAAAATGTCATTTCCTTCTCTGATTTAGTCACAGATTTTAAGTCTTTTTCAAATATTTTGTATCTTTCTTTTACAAATTCCTTTGCCTCTACAATATTTTTTTTCCACACAGACATAATTAAACCAGTAAGGAAATGACTGTTTCAGCTTTCTAAAACCATGGCAATATATTGGACCTAATATACTGTGAACTAGTTATTTCAGTCATAGACATGTGTATAAACATAGATATAAATATAACATATAACCAGCTTTAAGCTATGAGTCCTCTACAGACTCATTCTTATACAAAGTCACATATATAAATTAATTATTGCTGATTTAAACATACAATTTGGGACTACCCACAGAACCACAATCTCTTACACCTCTATTTCCTCTCAACCTTTCTCTCTGTCTCCCCCTTAACTACGTTTGTCACCACCAGGAACATGGTATACTGATGGGTAGCCTGGCTGTTGTGCCCAACACTATCTGGAACAGCATTCAGATGAAGTGCTTTACCAGAAAGAACACATTTGGACTTCAGGGAATAGTGCCAAATATTTATTTTATATCATATTATCTTATTTGAGGGTATAAAATAAACCTTATTCAGGCACCTTTAAGAATCCCTTTCTCTAAGAACCCACATTTCTTTTATTTTCTATTTCTCTGTACTGTTGCCTCTACCTCATAATATCCTGGCTCTATTTTTAAGCAAGGGTGAATTGAATTGATGGCTCCTTATTGTGCTTTATGGAAGTAGGCTTGAGTGTTTCAGAGTCATCAGAGCAAAGCAACTGAAGACAAACAAATCTCTCTCTATCTAACACTGGTTACCACTCAAAGCAAAATTTCAGTGCACAAGCATGCTACAAAGAACCAGAGCTGAGGATAAGAAGAAATAAAGGGATAAAGAAAACACAGGCCTTTCCTACCACAAATAGGGAACAGCTAACTGGACATGGTAGACACAGGCCTAGAGTCTTGAAGCCTAGCTCAGGCTAAATAATAGCCTGGGCAATATTCTGACTGGTTTGTCTTCAGGCCTACATTGGATCATTGCTTTAGGCAAGAAAGAAGCCCTGAATGGGTAGTGAGGCTTTAAGGAAATTGCTTGCAAATGTCTTGAGGAACTCAGTCCAACCTTTGTGACAGAAGTGTGGCTCCTGGGATATCAGCAAAATTTGACTAATGAATGAGACTGAACAAAAAAGATGTAAATAGCAATGCAAGATAAAGCACCAGTGTGTATAAAAACTAAAAATGAGGAGGAAACCAGTGCAAGCTTCAAGATAATGGTTAACAATAGTTCAGAAAGAGTTAAACAGCCTAGGATGAAATACTTTACAAAAGTAAGAATCCTAATATCAGAATGAAAGCTCTATAAGAGCAAAGATCTAAAGCTTTTATTGGTAGAGGCAATCTGTGAATGTGCCCTCAGAGTCACTGCACAGGCTTGCCAGGCGTGCCAAGAATACAGGGCCCTCATTGGCTTTAACCAAGGTCACATTTCAGGGTTATGTTTGTAACAAGCATTTCTGGGGAGAAGAGGTAACATCCTCTTTCAGAAGAACAACAGGCTTGCTGCCATTCACTCGGACAGTGATAAATTCCCTAAGCGCAGTGTTCCTCTCCTATGACACTACCCGATTCTTGTGTAGGCATCCATGCTGGCCCTCCTGTGTCATCCTGTGGAATTTGGGGGTCATGAGAAATTGATGCAAACATGAAGCTCATGCTGCCTACTGTACCATGACTAATAAAGTCCTTTATCTATGACTCAAGAATCTTATGTTTTTTGCCAGCATCCATGACGCAGCAACAGGCTTGTTTATGAGCTTGAAAGTAGAATAAAATCCCAGACATTTCATAGTTCCTCACAGAGCTGTGCTCAACACTTAAAAATAATGTCCAGCAAAGAAAGGTCATTCAATTGGTTAAGTGAGTCCCTTACTTAATATACACTTGAATTTGATTTACCTTACAATTAACCTCATTTATGAGCACTAAATTAGTCAATGTGACTGTCTTAAAATACTTGTGAAAACACATGGTATATTATTTATTCCAAATTTTTTAGTTATTTGTTACTCGAATTCAGATAAAATGGAGTTAATGGGACTAACATTAAGAAATGCCTCCAATAATTTCTGAACATTTTTCAGATCATGGATATTTGAGAAAAATATCAAAATCTCAAATTATATTACAGATCATACATTTAAATTTATGTGTTTAATATTTTAAAAAACCACTTAATGAAGAGAGTGAAAAACAATTAATAAAGGAATAAAAAAAGACCTCTTATCTTTAAATTTTCAGTGTACCAGACCAGGATCCAGATCAGAAAGGAGTGCAAAAATAAACGTATTTTTTCCCTTCACCTTCAGGAATACATTGGCTTCAGATCCTCTGAGGCTATTTTCATTAAGACCTTAGGGATGATTGCACTGGTGTCTATAATTGATTTATCAATAAAATAACCATTGATTAATGATATCTTTCAACAGAAAGGTATTTTTTTAGTATATGAATTTATATACTAAATAATAAAACAGTTTAGAGTTCAATTAACATTTGCAGGGTGTGTGTTGTGTAGCAGTCTCTGTGCTTTATACTTTCAAAAATCTATAATACATAATCTCTTAGCAACACATGGACAGTGTTACTTCTCTATAACAGGTTCATTGTATTTTTCTCAGTGTGTTGCAATTCTTTTTGCATGTAGACTTACACCTTCTAAATATTCAGTAATTTATGGGAAAGGCAACCTTCTTTTCCTGGTGAGATGATGTAGAATTTGTTTTTGTTGAAATGGAGAACTTCCTTCTCATTTTAAATAATGTAAAACTATAAGCTTCTAGTAAGACCTCACAAATAACAAAATAACACACTGGAACAAAACTTCAGTGAACAAAATGGATCATCAATTTTTAATTCAAATTTTTAAAAATGGAAATTGCCTTAAAATGATCTTATTGAATAATGCTCTCTAGATATTTAAAGCTATATTGAAGATAAAAAGTACTTTATTATAAAGAGAGACTAAAATGGGACCCTACTGTGCCATGACTAATAAAGTCCTGTAGGTAACCTTATTACACTTTTCTCCAAACAATTCACTCACATTGAATTCTGGAGGCAAAAGGCTTGGACTATTATGGCTATTTAAATCCAGTCTTTATAAATGGATATCTAATACAGCATTTGCATTATTTAGGTCATAACATTTGGCTAAAAAATAATACTCTTTGAAGAAAAAGAAACATGTAGATATGTGAATTTATCTATCAAGTTGTACCCAATAACAATGCAAGACTTACTAAAATGAATATGTATTTTCTACATCATCACCTAACCAATATAACAAACATCATGCAGATTTGCCTCACTTCTGCTCTAAAACAGAATATTCAGATCTGATCGACGATCTCATTATAGGCAAATAAAATAGTCTGTTTTTCGACTTCATTTTTTAAAGCATTTTTAGACCATTGCTAGTCACACCCACTTCCTTAAATATACTTCTTTCTCTACTTAATATATATTACAATCATCTCCTCACTAGCCTGTCATCACCAATGCAGGACTGAAAATCTTTGATGGTAGAAGCTATTTATTATTCCTTTAAGCATATTTGTATAATTTTGTGTAGGTAAATGGTTGGAACATTTTAAATAATTAATAAATATTAGTTGAATAAATGAATTTTTATTTTTTTTATCCCCTATGTGTAATCCTTAACTCAGCACTCTTTTATCTCTTCACATACTACTTTGGCTTTCATCTATAGATGGAAATCATCCAACTATTTCTACCCATCCATCTATCCCCTCTGGATCTCGGGTCTTTCAAATCCAACTGATTGCCAGCTATTTCCTTCTGGATGTCCTACAAGTGTAAAATTTCAACATCTGTACAATTGGATTCTTAATAGTTTCTGCAAATTCAACTCATCTTCAAAACTACAATTCAAAAGACACCTCTATGTAAAAAGCACTGCAATAGATGATGCAGGTGAAATGAGCAAAAGTCTGATCTTAGGCCGATAAGCTAGTAAGGGAGATGAGCACTTTCAGGATACAGCATGATGAATGATATAAGAGAAGTACAAACTAAGAAACAAAAATTCTGGAACTACCTCATAGTCATATACTCTTTGGAGAATAAGAAAGTTACATCTAGAGCTAGACATAAACTTCAAAAATGCTATGCTCCATGTTTACCGCTAGATCACTCATTGATTTTTCACATTGGCCCCAGCACCCTAATTTTATTTTAAAATTTGACTACAATTTTTGGATCCTGACCTGCTTTTCTATGTGCTCTACATACTTAGCTTTAACATGATGGAGGTAGTCTATGTATCTCTCCAACCTCTAGACTCTTACTTGTTGTCCAGAAACTTTGGTGTCTTACTCTCATCCTGCCTCAGATTACATCTAAATATGTAAAATATATACTACAAGGAAGTAAATAATCATATTTCAGGAAATACTTTAAGAAAGAATTAGCATTTGACTTAAAGGATTCCTCTATTTGCTTGCAGTTGCACTGTTTGTGGCCTTGAGTGTTTAAATGGCCTTATGTTTAAATTTTCCCACAACAAAAGAGTGGGAAAATTAATTAGAGTAGAGGAACCAGTATGAACAAAGACACCAGAGAAAATCTAAGGGAATATTCCAAAACGAATAGAGTAATTTGGCGTGCTTTGGCCTGTTCTGTTCTCAGCTACCTATTTACACCTCAACTCACAAAGTAAGATCACTTGACCAATATTAACCTTATATTCAGGGACTAATACTAGTATTAGGATTAAAGAATAATACCTGCTAGAAAAAATGAAGTATAAAGATGGGGGTGGAATAAAAATGCAGTAAAATAAAACAGAGAATAGTTTGAGGGGGCAGCAAAGTTGCACAGAGGCAGTTTGGATATGTTGGCAATGATAGTGTAGACCACGCTTATCCATCTGTCAGCTGAGGCAGGATAATCAAGGACTTATGAGTAACAGAATAACAGAATAGTAGACACAGTGTAAAGAGTCTCTGGATAAATACCCACCAGTTGAAAGCTGTGCTTCTAGCTACTCTGAGTTCCTTTCTCTTCCCAAGCAGTTTTGGAAGGATCAAAAATTCTCCATATTGACCCATGGGCACCAGTACTGTAAACAGATTTTGATGGTAGCCTAAAGACTAAAGCAATTCTGTTCTTTACGATGAATGCCTCATCTACATGGCATTGCCTTGATGGTGTTGCTGCCACCAACTTCTCCTCTTCTCCTAAATTATCTTACTACTGAGTCTGCTGTGGCTTCCCAAACTACACCAAAGCTGATCTGTAGTCTTGTGCTACAGCCTGAAACTTGGGCTGCATCAAACCAATTGTGTGTTATGGAAATGAACAGAGAGGGTGGAGGAAGTTTCTAGCATATAAGAGAGAAAATGATACAGCTCTTAAAATTTGTTTTGAGCTTTGAAAAATGGGGGAAGGGGACATTTTCTGAGTTTGAATAAAAATTTCGAGTGTATTTGGGAGTCTCACCTAGAACAGTTCAGCAGGTGACAAGAATACTTATATATAAAGAGACAACAATATTGTATTTTGACTTGGAGCTATTTTTTTTTAATTACATGACACAAAAAATATTTAACATAAACAATAGCTTTTTATGAAGCTGTAATATTTTATTTTTTCTTCACTATTAAAGAAAGGTAAGAGTTGTCTTAAACATGAGTTGAGAATTTTCTGTTTCTTTACATGGTCTTCAAACAGAGAAAAGAAGGCACACTTTTAACTAGGATAGACAGAGTGAAGGCATTTATGACCGTGGCTCAAGATTCTCCTGGCACAGTTAATGCATTGGCTTTGGAGCCTAATAGGGTGGTATTTAGTAGGGCCAGAGCCAGAGCCATACAGAGCTTTTGTGTGACTGAGAAAAAAAAATATATCTCTTCATGCAAGCAGAAATATTCTCATACAGGCACATCGATTGGCAAGCCAACTGAGAGCTGAATTTAACCCCACTTGTCCCTTAGCCAAGTGCCCCTGGGTAGTACATGGCCTAGACAAAAATCCACTGGTGCAGCAAACCCTCAGGCTTTAGCTACACATAGAGTGAATGTAGGACGCCCCATTCTTCTCTTGTGTCTGATTTGAAAATAGATGTTTCAGATAACAATTAGTCTATTTACTGGTGCAATGAGCCATAAGCCTGGATTCCCCACCTCTGCACCCATTTTTCCACCTCTATCTCCTTGCGGTTGCACTACTTGTGGCCTTGAGTGTTTAAATGGAAGATCAAACACATTTAGTCAATGTCACAATCAATGTTGATCCCAGAAATATCTACCAGAATAGATTCTCTGTAGGCAGTGTTCACTATGGCTTTCAAAAGCTCAGGGAGAATTTACTAGTACAATTCTTTTTTCAGGTAGAAAGGAAACACATTCAATATGTACTAAAATAGCTGAAAAGAACTGTGTGCCCTATTTTATGAGTGCAAGATGAGCTTTTATTTACTCAACCAAGAATTAATAGTTGAGAGAAACAGGCTTCAACTTATTAGAATTTCTAACTATCTTTCCACTTACTCCTATAGCTCATTGAAGAAAACTGGTTTCTGAGAGACTCTTGAAAATGATAAACTTATAAATAACTGAGTAATCACATTCAATTAATAGCCTTCTTAATAATATTGCTTGAATGATTTAATGTAATTTATAAATAGCCACTTAAAATACATTCTCTATTACATATAGTGAAATATAACTTTGTAGATAATTATAATAGAATTAACTATCTATAAACCATGCTATCTATTCAAAGATTTATTGTGGGAATCTGAAGAAGGCATAGACCTGAAAGGTCTTTTTCAACTTACATAATTAAGACAAGATGAAACGTTTTATATTTTTTGCTATGTTTTTGTTGGATAAGAAATCAATATCCTGTTTTGTTGCCTCTGATATTCATTTGCAATTACATACAAGGCTGGTCACAATTTTATTAAAGTTTTATAATATTGAAAAAAATCTTGGTAGTGTTTTCTGTTTAAAACAAAGAAACACAGGGTCAGGCCTGGTTAGTACTTGGATGGGAGACCACCTAGGAAGACCAGGTGCTGTAGGTGTAAAAAATTAAAAAGCAAGGGATTGTAAAATGACAAAGTCCTTGCATTCTTTGAGGTTAGCCAAGGGTTGCCTCACCACCCCTCTGCCCCCACAAAAAAGACTAGACAAATGGATCCTACATTAACACCTTGCAGTATAACATTTATCATGTCAGTTCACATTTTGGCTTTTTGTTTTTTATATTTCAAATCTTCATTACCCTGTCTACTGTGACAAAATGGGAGCAATGATACTCTCGTAAAGATTAGACAGAGTAAATGCTTTACTACTCTCTTCCTAATGTAAATCCTTTACTCTGCTCTCTTTGCTGTCTTGCAAAGAGGTTAGAATCAGTTCTTTCTTACAGCAAACTTGTGTTCAAAATATTTCCCTTCCTTGAATACTCTCTCCCTCTTCAAATTCTACTTATCAACCAAACTTTTCTCAAGCCTCTCTAGCAAGCCCTCCCTAATCCCTCTTCTCTCCTTTGAAATCCTATAATACTTATTCCCATAAACTCATTTACCTAATTTTAATGCAATCCTATGCCATCTTATATTATGTCTGTCTAATATGTATGAGCTTTGTTTCCTTAGCAACACTGTAAGCCCCAGAATAGAAAATGAGGTTTGGCCCATTTTTGTTCCTCTATAAAGCTTGCTGTAGAGCTGAGAACAGAATTAGTACTACTCAATTTAATTCAGTAAATTTGATTCAGCTTCCTTCTAACAAACAGTCTGTGCAAATTTCTAGGATATTTGGTTATGTGATCGATGATCACTACCAAACACATCTATCTCCTCATCTACCACTACAAACTATATATATATAACACCAACACTCACTAGATTTTATCATCTTTTAACCACATTTTACCACTCAACATCAGCTAAAGAACAAGACATATATAATTAAAATATGTTTAAATTTTATATTAAAATTCACTTCCCTCAAGAGACTTATTAATAGTTTGGAAATTACAAATGTTGTGAAAATAAATTCATCATCATAACATGTAAACAGAGAATAAATGTGGACTATCTTTCTAAATTCTTGAAAAGAAGTAAAGAAGTGCTCTTAAAGTTGAAAAACTGTATAAGATATGTCAAATTATTCACATTAAGAAAAATACATAGGTATAAGAACAGATTTTGATAAGTTCATAAATGACAGATGCATTATAGGTCATTATGAGAGAAATAAGGAATATAATGTCTAATGCTTGATAAGTACTATATGTTAGGCTCCATTTTATTAAAAAAATTTATTTTTCAATTGTAGTTGACATTCAATATTACATTAGTTTCAGGTATATAGCATAGTGGTTAGATATTTATATAACTTACAAAATGACCGCCCGCCCCCATAAGTCTAGTAACCACCTAGCACCATACATAGTTATTACCATATTATTGACTACATTCCCTATGCTGTGTTTTGCACACCTATGACTATTTTGTAACTGCCAATTTGTACTTCTTAATCCCTTCATCTTTTTCACCCATGTCAGGCTCCATTTTAAATGATGCCTCTTAAGAGAGCTACTGTCATCTTGATTTTTCAGAAGAGAAAATTAAGGTACAGAGAGGTAAAATTGCACAGGTCATCCATGACAGATTTGGGATTCAAACCCAGATAATTTGATGTCATATCTGGAATTTGATGATAGAATACCCTTTTAATTATTTGAATTGACATCCTGGTATCATCTTCTGTACAGTCAACATACCTCCAGGCCCTATTCACAGAACTCTAAAAAACTGAAACCACTTTGATCAGAACTTCTATCGCAGTTGCTTTGAGCATAGACATTTTTTTTATGGCAGACACACCTTAACGTCAAGCCCTTTCCTAATCTTATCTTCCTGAGTGCAAGGTGAAAACTGTAACTTGCTTCTAACTAAAAGAATATGGCAAAAGTAATATGATGTCACCCCAGTGATTAGCTCATGTTATGTAACTCTGTCTTGGCAGACTAGAGAATGAAACCCTCTTACTTGCCTTCAGGAAGCAAACAGCTATGTTGTGAACTTTCTATGGAGGTTACTTGATAAGCTGTGGGACCGGTGAGTGGCTTTTACCCAAAAGCCAACAAAAATCTAAGGTCCTCAGTTGTACTGAATTCTTCTGTCAACAATCTGAATCAGCTTGGTAGAACATTCTTCTCCAGTCAAACTTTCAGATAACATAGCTTAGCTGACACTTTAATTCCTGATTTGTGAGGCTGATGAGCGGAATTCTAAAATTGTCCCCAAGATTCCCTGTCTCCTGGTATACATACATCTTCTCCTAGTTACTCAAACAGTACTCTAGGTGCTGCTGTGAGGGTATTTTGCTCATGCAATTAAGATCTCAAATTAGTTGACTTTAAGATAGAGAGATTATTCTAGGTGTCTTAATCAGGTGAGCCTGTCAAGGAGACTAAGACCTTTCTTGAGAATTTTGAAGTGTAAGGGGTCTTCAACATAAGGAAGAGTCTCCATGACTGGCTTTGAGGATGGAGGGGTCATGTGACAAAGAACTCAAAAGGTCTCTATGAGTTAAGAGCAGCTCCCTGCTGACAGCCAGCAAGGAAATGCAAGGTTTATTTCCATAATCACAGGAGCTGAATTCTGCTTGAAAAAGACCCAGATGTGAACACAGCCTGGCTGATGCCTTGATTTTAGTTATGTGAGACTCTCAGTAGAGCACCTAGTCACACTGTGCCCAGATTTCTGACCTACAGAACAATCAGGTAATAAATGGGTAGTATTTTAAGCTGCTACATTTGTGGTAATTTTGTTTAATTAATTACACAGTAATAGAAAATGAATACACTTCTCATATTTAAAATTGGCATAGATTGATGTTGTGACCGGAATAACCAGACTCAACCTGAGTGCTCTGATATTAGAGGCAGTCTATTAGCCGGCGGCTGTCCTTCCAAAGGAGCAGCCTCGACCCATTTCAGGTTCACAGTTTTATACCCAAAAATCCATTAATCACTATATCCTAATCACAATGGATCTATACATCATCTATTCATTACCCGTTACTAAATGGTGGTCTGATATGATGCATAAGCGGGTGTACAGAAGCAGAAAGCGGAACGTTAAAAGTTCAGGTTCCCATACTATGTTTCCCATAAATTACTCCTCCTCTTTCTTGTGGGAACAGAGTTAAACAATAGCCTACCGATGTAATTGCCAGGTATTCAATCAGGAAATATGGCTGATGTGGCGGTTGGCATAGAGGCTTCTAGTTTTAACCCCTTCTTGCATCTTTCTAGGGGCACATCATCACAATTGAGTCATTTAAATTAAGTAAAAGTGAAATTACATAGTATGGTGCCTGAAACATGTAAGATGCTAAATATTTGTGGGATGTTTTTCTAATGAGCCTCTGAAATACAGAATTTCTTCCATAACTGTTAAAGTGATCAGTAATATTTGCAAGAAGAAATTTCACCATCTACAACGAATGAAAACTACAATGACAGTCTATCGAAACACTGCTAAAACTATACCTTGGACATCTACGATCATTTAGGAACCCAAACAAAGAGAATCAAAGTCTGTAAACTACCTGCCATCTCAGAATTGAAGCATAAAGAATTTAAGTTACAATCCTGGTTTTTAAAAGTTGGAACTTAATATTTTATATTTTAAATTATTTGTTGTTTCTCCAGCTTTCCAGACTTTCACTTACTAAAGTCCAAGGATTCTGAGATCATGGAAAAGGTTTCAATAAATTGTCTCCTGACTGAATCATAAAACTTGGCAGCTGTGAATTTGTTTGTCATCTATACAAGATGAGCTCTGTGTTGAGAATTCAAATGCTTAAATTCTGGCCTATGTGTCATAGATAATTTGAGTATCAGTTCCAAGGTTTTGGGATATATTCCAAACTAAACATGTATGGTTGAAATTTAAAATTTTTGATATAGTTTAAAGCCTGTCACTTTCTGCTTTGAGAGATGTTATGAATCAAGTTGTTACTTATTTGAGATTTGTTTGTATGGTTTCATAGCACTGTTAAAAATAAGTGATTCTCACATACATGTTTGTGGCCATTTTAGCCCCTTAATTTTTAAAATTTGTAAGCAATCTTGACCATTTCAGGACCACAAGTATTATGATTGAAATGAGTGCATTTAAAATTTACCCTTTAATGATGAAGAAAGTTTCAGCATGCTACACATCATGTTTTCAGTAGGGTTACAACTGACATTTGAGCATTACAGAAAGGCACCTTGTAAAAAATCATTTTTTATATTAGAAACACATTTGAACAATAAACAAAGATACTTTTTCAAGTTTGTTCTTGCAAGGGGCAGGAAAAAGTGAGATGTCCCCACATTTTTACACATGTAAAAAATTTACTTATATCCCCCATGAAGATAAATTTATACTTAATAAACAAAGTACATTTTTTGAGATAGTGAGCTGCTTTAGGTGAGTTATGAGTTTATCACACTTAATATTTCCAGCTTTTCAAAGCAGGTCTATTTGCTTTTGAATGGAAAATCAGTTCGATATTCAGTTAAAAATGAATTTTTAAAAACTTTTAAATATCTACTACCTTTGGTATCTAAATATCTAATACTGCCCTTCGAAATAATTCTGTTTGTTCCTAAAGATAATATGCTGTTTTAGAAAGATAGAGATTCATTGTCTTCTAAAGAGGCCTGGCATATTTTGTTTCTGAAAACATTATCTTTAGAAATTCCAGCTCTAACTTAGAAATTTACAAATTAATTTTATAAAGTTTTATATTGATGCTCACCAAAAAGCCTAGTTCATAATTTGATACAAAAATACAGGAAAAGTATTTGTCTTTGAAGTTTTTGAAATGTCCAAGATGTTCTCATTATATGTAGAAAAATAATCTCCTATTAGAATGACAGTGGCCTACTAGGCCTCTTTTTAAATTTTATTGGGGCAGAGAGGATGAAGAAGGGCTCTGTAGGATTAGTAAAATACATAGAACATATACCAGATCAAGGAGACTTTACATATGGAAAAAAATTAAGAATTCTGAAAAGACTCTTCCATATATAGTATGAATATTAAGAGATTCTGAAAGCTTGAAAAAAAATAATTGGAAGGGAAGAATGATGGCCAGAGTTATGGAAATATATAGCACAAAGCACAAATAACTCTTTCTTGGTTCTCCAGCTGTCTCTTGAATCAAACTTCTATTTGCTTTATGCACCCCATTATTTTCTCTCCTCTCAGGTCCCCAAAAAGAACTCATTATCTTTCCTAAAAAATTGCTGTCATGGATGGCACCACCACTGAAATATCCAAGAATTTTCTTAGACTCCCACTCTTTCACTGCCTGTGTACACTCAATATAGTTCTGTTCCCTAATGTTTCCAGATATTTATCAGATCCTTCCTCTTTGCTTCATTCCCATTGCTCTGGCTTTAGAATAAACCCTAATCTTGTCTTTCTGAAACACTGTAACAGCTTCTTCCTGACTGGTCTCTCTGACCTCACTGTCATAATGGCTGCCCCTCTCCCACACTCCCAGCCAACTTTTACTCTGCCAGAATGATTTTTCTAAAATACAAGTCTTATCTTTTCATTTCCTGGAATGACTTCCCATTGTCTAAAGTATAAAGTCCAAACTGTTTAGCAAGACATGTGAAGTTCTCATGGTTTGAGTTCTACTAGTTCAGCTTCTTCTCTCATAGTTCCTCCATAAACAGAACATACTTCTCACACTTTGATGCCTTCTCCACATGCTCTTCTTTCAGCTCAAAATTCCCTTTCTTCCTTGTCTGTCTAATCAACCTCTACTTTTCCTTCTATTTCTTCTGATTGCTTATTCAGTCAATCCCATTTCTTTCACTCACTTATGTGCAAATAACTATGAAGATATAAAGCTAAATCAACATACAGTTTACCCTCAAATATTGTAGTTCAGTGGGGTTCAGTGGAGATACAATTGCAGGATGAAATGGTTACATGCAGTAAGAGATGTATGAGACTGTGCTGTGGGAGTTCACAAGAAGGAAACTAAGTTATAGTTATTTGCCTTTGCATCCTAGTGGCATATTTCTTGCAAAAATTTAAAAAACATACCACAGGCTGATGTAATATAGTGTTTCAGTTATTCCCCAAACATTTCATATTTAAACTTATCTCTAACATAAACCATAGCTAAATGCAACAAAGGAACTGCTATGCTATCATATACAAGCTAATATATTTATTACTTATTTTTATTTTTTGGTAGGTACTAATATTCAACAAACACCTCATGTATAAACATAATATTGAAATGTGTTCAGGTTTGTTATTTTGCTACATATTTTGTTCCGGTTCTTAATAAAATATTTGTCCCAAATGTACTTCGATTATCTGTACAATAATTCAGCCACTTACTTTATTCTGTGGCTTGGTATTTAGTTAGAGTACTTACTGAAATACTGTAGTGGCTTTTGCCTTATTGTATTATGTGCTCTCCAATTACTAGTAAATTTGCTGTTTAACTATATGCCATATGCCAGTATTTAATGACACCAAAACCTTTCTTTTGAAGTTTCTAAATGAGTTTTGCACTCATTTCCATCTCCGATAATATAAATTTCATTACAAACTAGAGGTATGTTTTATATTCTAACAAATGTCACCAAATAGGGTACTTCCAGTTAAGGAATTTGGGAAAGGGTATATGGAGGAAGCAGCATTTGAGTCGGGCTGTGATGAATGGTTTTGAAGAACACAGGCAAGACTGACTGAGAAAATAAAAGCCACTCTGTGAGGAAATTTCATGATGAAAGGAAAGTTCAGAGCATAATTGTGGTCCTGCCGTAATTCAGGAAGACTTCAATCATTGTGTATAAAAGGAATGTTAGGAGGTGAAATTGAAATGCTAGATTGGAGCTTAACCATAGAGGCCCTTGAATGACAGGCTATGGATATAGAAGTTAATTTTATAAAAAATTAGGAGCATGGAAGAGTTTTGTTTTGTTTCTTTTTTGTTTTTAAAGCAGAAATAATATGAGCAAGGTTGCCCTTCAAAAAGATTAACCTGGCAGGAACACTTTAAGTGGATAAGAGAGAAGAGCTGTGAGGTGTGTAAACCCTCAGAGAGGCCAACAGTGCAGATGATGGACAATACAAATAACGGGGGTCAAAACTAGAACAGTAACATTGAGAGCCTGCAGAAAATATAGGAGGAACAAAAGTGAAGGAGAGATCGGATCAACAGAATTCTTTAGGTATTTGAATATGGAAGGCAAATGAGAGAGGTAAAGATTGCCTTTGGTACCTGGGAGAATGATGGTATGAGTTAGGACAACCAATATGTTCATTTTGGAATGCACTGAATTACTGAATTTGAGGTGTCAGTAGATCACTCAGAATGAACTTTCCAGACGGCAGTTTATAACATAGGAGCATAAATCAAGGAAGAGGACAAGTTTTGAGGTGCTGCTTTGGCCGTGGTTGGAGCCATGAGAATGTGCCTATCGCACTTCCTACTACAGGGTAGGTGAGGTCCCCAGCTATTGGACTTTAAACCTTCTGTGTTTGAACTGAGCACATGAGTCTCACAGGTGGTTGCAGCCACTGAGTTAAGTGTAGTGGAAATACTAAGGCAGATCTGCCTAGGAAGACAAAGGATTCCTTTGTCAGACAACTTCGGTGCAGTGACTCACCAACAGCTTTGGTAAAGTGACTCACCAACAACTGAACTGTCTGTTGACTATACTGCAGTATACAAGGCTCCCACCCTAACTTCCTTCTTCCTAGTCTTTGCTTTTTCTCTCCTTGACTTGGGATCAGATTTGCATCAGGGTCTGATCTGTCTCCCAGCCTTCTCTGGCTCTCTCCCCATTTTCTTTAGCACAGCCGTTTCACACCAGTGATAAAATTTTTCCTCATTTAATGCTCTCTTAGCATCTGCTTCTCAGAGCACCTAGCTTAATGCAATAGTTATGTGAAAGAGATGATAAATATTCCATATGTCCCTTTGTACAATCAGAATTAATGTTTGAAATAGTGATTTACAAGTTTTCTGAAATTTTGAATCATTAGTAATATTAGACTTATGAAGTTTAACTTATAAAGTATAAAATTATGTTAGTAGGTTATACCTTTTAGTGATGATGTTCTACATTTATATTTTAAAACACTATTTTAAATGGAATGGTGGAATCATTATAAGAAATTCTATTGCGTGGATATGTTAATCCAAAGCTATGAGTCACTGAGTTGAAGTTATAGTGACCTTTGAGGCAATGCAAAACCCTAGGTAATTAATATCTTTTATTTTCCAGATGCCAGAAAGATGTGGATACATATATATTGTTAGCATCCTTCTGCCACTTTTTAAACTTTTGAATAATATTGCTACTTGTAATATTAAAAAATCTAATACATGTATTTCATAAATAGAATGAATAAACATATTTTAAAAAATCATCTATCTACTATAACATATAGTAGTCTTTTTGACTTTAGGCAGCAAATGATCTAAGGTTTCTCTTACTATTGTTTAAAAAAGATCATGCTCTCAAAAAAAGTGCGGCTTAGAATCAATCAAAACAAGATGGCTTAATCAATATAATAAGTAGGCTAGCATCTGAATCATTCAAGTAATTATGATTTGCAGGTTAATAGATGTATCATAAAGACCAATGTAAATTGAGAATTGTTGCTTTAGTTGCTACAGATACAGAGTGTATCTCTTTAGATGGTAGAATTTAACTTTAAAGAAAATAAATGGCTAAGCCTTTATTCGAAGGACTTGTGTTTCTTCACATTCTTAAGAATTGTTTACTTTCTCTTCAGCATTAGGTTGCTGTTTAGAAATCAAGTATGTTGTTAATTCTATCTCTATTGACGGCTTTTTTGACTCAGGAGGTTAACAAACAATGTTAGCAGGAACATCTGTTGATCTTTTGAAAAGCAGCCAATGAATATGGAGTTTCCTTGGGCAGACAAGTTATGGGATCACAGCCCAGTCCTCAGCTAAATATAAGGACGCTAAGATTAGTTCTGACATCTAGAAAAAGAATGAAACACATGGGGAAATGCTAGGCTTAGAAAAATTAATATTCTCTGTTTCTTTTCATAGCTAAAATAAATGGAGAGTTAAGAGTAGTGCTAGCTAGAAAAGTTGTAAAAATTTATATATGCACAATTAAAATAAAGGGTTGAATGATGACATGGAAAGTTTGGATCATATAAAACTTCGCTGTGAAAAAAACAAATACTTGTCTGGTACTGCCCAAACTTGGTGGTTCATTAACAAAGAGTTATTAATAAGCACTTGATATTGAAATGCTTAAATAACACTTTCCAGATGCATTTTTTAATGCATTTTTACTAATGAAGACTACTTCTGAATATCATAGATTACCTCTTTGTAAAATTTTAGGTTTCAATTCTTTTCAGATTTTTTTAATTGTTTAGCTACTCAAACAGAAAGATATGGTCTATGCCTTTAAAGATCTTTCATTAGGTGATCTCCCACAGGCTCAATTCCTTTCAAATCTTTGTTCCTTGTGCTAGGCTATTGATCCTTAGTGATCTTAGCTTCCTTGGCTCCAACTGATATTTACCTACATGGATTTCATGCACACAGTCATCCTTCTAACCCTGAAACTTACCATTTCCTAACTTCCTTTGAACAATCATATATTCCCAAATCTAATGATATTCTTCTCTATCTCAATGCAGTGCCATTACAAATATAGCTTATTTCTCAACTACACTTGTGAACTTTTAAAAGGCTGGTATATATGCTACTCTTTTATATCTCCCATATGTAAAATTAATTTGATTTTATCTTGATCCTAGTAATATATAACATTTTCTTTCCAATATCTTTATTTTTAATACTCGGATCTAACAGAAATAAAACATGATCAACGTGGGCAGATGCCTCATACTTAAAATACTCTCTTCCCTTGGCTTCTTAGTTACTACAAACTCTGCTCATCCTGCTACTTCCCAGATAGCTTCTTTTCTGCCAACTGTGATGACTCCTCCTCTCAGAGCCTTCAAGTACCAGGGTTCCTTGGGACTTTTTCTAGGTCTTCTTTTCTCACAAATTCTCTCACTTTAGATGATTTCTCTTTTTCTATTGCTTCCAATGTCTTTTCCACGGTTGTAGAGTTTATAAAATATAGCTGCAAATTCTTTAGCACTTCAACACTCTCAAAATATTGGGATTCCAATAACATTATCTATATATGAAATACTTAATTTCTTGATTTTCACTGGCTACCACTTTCAGAAACTAAAAGCAGAGCTCTTTTCCAAAATCAAATCAAGTTCTAGTGTAACTTTCAGGTCACTACATCAGTTATCTAATTGCCTTATAACAAACTGTACCAAAACATAGTGGCTTAAAACAACAACGATCATCTGTTTTGTTGACAAATCTGCAGTCTGAACAGGGCTCAGCAGGGTGGTGCCTCTTTGCTCCACGTGGTATCAGTTGGGGTGGCCTGATGGGGCTTTGGAGAATCCATCTTCAATACAGATCATCCTGTGCCTGGCAAGTTGGTGCTAGCTCTCTGCTGGGAGCTCAGCTGTGGCTGTGGCCAAGAGCCTCAGTTCCTCTTCACATGGGTCCCTCTGTGATTTTCTTGGGCCTCTTCAGACCACAGTTATTGTTCTAATAGTGAATGTCCCATGAAAATAAGTGGATATGAGTGACATTTTTATGGCCTTACTTTACTGGAAGCAATCACAATGGCCTGTCCAGTTTCAAAGGGAAGGGACCCAGACTCTACCTTTGGGTTAATAGCAAGAGTCTTGAAGAGCAGGTGGGTAGGAGATACCATTGCGATTGTCTTTAAAAGTTACAATCTGATCTACAGCCATGCCACCCTGAATAAGCCCGATCCCATCTGATATTGGAAGCTAAACATGGTTGGGCCTGGTTAGTACTTGGGTGGGAGACCACCCAGGAAGACCAAGTGCTGTAGGCATAAAAAATATAAAATAAGGGATTGTAAACTGACAAGATCCTTGTAGTCTGTGAGGTTAACCAAGGGTTGCCTTGCCTAAAAAAAAAATAAATAAATAAAATCACAATCTGTTAACAGGGACGAAAGTAGCAAGTAACTATGTGTAGGTTAATTCTGTTCCATCCACATAATCCAAATTCCAATTCACACATCTCTCCAGTTCAAATCAGCGTAACTCTTTGCCTATCTCTCCCTTAGATGTTTAAAGATAGGAGGAAATTGCTTTTATACACCAGAATATCAAATCATTATATGTTAAATCTAACATTTTCCCTGCCTACCTCACAGGGTTGTTGTGAGGATCAAATAGGATAATGTACATAAAAAGGACTTTTACATAAAATGTGTAGTGCAGTACAAACGTGAGGTCCTGTTAACATAGTTGTAAGTCATTCCCTCAGTGCTGGGGCCTGGGAAGGTACGTGATTTAAATACATTGAAAAACATGTGCTGCATCCAGTCTGGATACATGGTAACAAGGCTATGTTAAATTTGTTTTCTCTGAATAGATAGAGTACTCTCGTGGGCTAATTCTAAAAAGGAGGAAAATTATAAATTCCCCTAAAATTATAAGTTAACATTGATAATGCTCTAGAGCTGTTAGGTGTTGTAACATATTCATGGTTTGCAAAACTTGTTACTAAGTTGCAACTTTCATTTTTTTAAAATGAAAGAATATAGAGCAGAAAATTTTATAATGTATCCCACCTGGTAAGGGCAAATATTGTTTTAGCTACATCTGTGTGTGAATGTGTGTGTTTGTGTACTTGCTCATTAAATAAAATGCATTTTTTCTATAAAAATATATAATATAATATATAAATAATGTCTTTTATATGTATATTGGTATGCATTATATGTGTATTATATATTATATACATATTATATAATGTACTACATATAATAGGTATTATATAATTATTACATACATGTATATTATGTAGATAATTTAATGCATGCCAATATCAAAATAGATCTCATAATAGTTTCTAGGTTAATTCTGGTTGATAATCAAATCTATACCCCTGTCAGTATGTCATCTTTTTTTCCCAGCTTTTGTGGAGGGAAGAAAGTAAAACAAACAAACAAAAACTCCGCAACATGTCCCCCCAAAATAAATCTTACAAAAATGAGATAGTCAAATAGACAATGTTATCCAATTTATGTCCTTTCTGCTGAGATTTTTAGAAGTGAAAATTAATTTCCTAGAATGTGAACTGTGCCCCTCAGTTTATTTCTGCTAGAACAGAAATTTTAAAAGACTAGAAAAATTAAAATTAGCTTTGAAGTAAACCTTACTAGAGACCATCAAAATTAATACTCAATGTCTGACTTTCAAAATTTGATATAGTTTTATTTTTAACTAAGCATCGCTACCTAAAATATGGCAGAATGTAGCTTTTAGGATCATCTCTCATTTATCACAGGCAAAAAATAACAAATAAATCAATATATGACATTCTTACATCTCCAGGGTCACAAATATATTACTGTTTCATATAAGACAGGGAGAGAGAGAGAGAATATTTCCTTCCAAATGCAAATTACAAACTATCATCTTGTTTTCTCAAGAAAGTGTTTACTCACACATTAGGTTTCCAGTAAGAGTCCAAATTCTACCTGCTAGCATCATACCTGGGTCATAAACCTTTTGTGGCTTTATGGGTTTACAGGAAATGAATT
Organism: Cynopterus sphinx; assembly: GCA_030015415.1. Lineage (NCBI taxonomy): Eukaryota > Metazoa > Chordata > Mammalia > Chiroptera > Pteropodidae > Cynopterus > Cynopterus sphinx. The sequence goes on along the minus strand of CM057380.1, from coordinate 148,757,485 downwards.
TAAAAAGCAACTCACTTTCCCTTTTTGTCTACACATATGCATTTACTTTGTGATATCAATTTTAGGTGAAATAAATAAAATAAAATTCTGTTTAGAAAACAGCAAACCAAGATACATGTGATGTACTTTATTTTAATAACTTGTGCATTCTTAAGTTTGGAGAGCTATAACATTTAAATATTTTTATTGTGTCCATATATTTTGGAATGGTACTATGAATTATGTGGTGAGAGTTGTTTAAATGATACACAACACCAAAAGAATAAGTTCCAAAGAGAAAAACATAGATTTATTGTGAAGTGAGAATGATTAATAGCATCTGCCTCTTAGGGTTAGCAGAATTAAATGAGAGAATTCCTGTACATCCTATTAGCATAGTGGCTGACGCATAGACAGGACTTAATGACTGTGAGCTATTATGCTCATTGCCAGGCTCAGCTGTCCCCTCGTCTGTGAAGCCCGTCTTTCAAATCTTCCCAAATATCTGAGTAAGAATTATCTTTCTTTTTCTGTACAACTTCGGCATTTTGTATACCTAACACTTCTATTGTGAATTATGGTGTGTATATATATATATATATATATATATATATATATATATATATATATATATATATATATATATATACACACACACCTGTCTTCCTCATTAGATATTAGGTTCCAGAGGATACTGACCATGTCTTCTTTATTTTTATATATTTTTTTCTCTCTGTACACCTTTCCCAATACCTAATACCAGGTTTATACATGTTAGAATTTAAATAAACATTTATTAAGATGACAGTTTCCTTCTCATCCTTCCGGTCTCATGGCAAATGTCATCTCTCTATTGACTCATTCTAAAGAAGCCTTGCCATCCTACTCACCCTCTATGAAAGTAAGTTGATTACATCACCCTGTTTATTTCATTCACAGTCTTATCATTTGGGGAAATTATTTAATTAAGATATGCTCTTGTTTATTACTTATCTCTCTTAACAGAAAGTGAGTACCAAGACAGTGGAGCACTTGTTCTTCACCTAATCCTTAGCCCCAGGGCAGTAAGTAGCAATGTAAGAACTCAGAAAGTATATCTTAAATGAATCATGACGTCTCCTAGGGCCCAAATATAACACTGGCAGAAGGGATGTGTCCCCGTGCCTCCTGTTGAAATAACTAGTAATGTTGGTGATGACTTCTGAATATCTAAAAAAGGTGATATTCAGGAACAACTATGAATAAAGTACCTGTCTTACTTCTTTTGTCTCTGCCATCCCCAGCTACTTTTGCTCACAGAGACCACACAACCTGTAGGTTTAAGCCAAATGAAATCCCCAACTAACCATGGCATGAAGAAGGAAAGCCTTAAGCAACTGCTGGAGCCATGATAGAGCAGTAGGACTGCGGTCATACCTGGATGGTTTAGACGAGGTCTAAACATGGAGTGTAACATATTAGGGCTTAGAAAGGAAAAAAATTCTTTTTGATAGAAACCTATGACCTTGGTTCAAGGAATTATAGGCTGTGTCATAGTATAAAATTAACAACTCAGTTTTTCATTAACTAAAAATGTTATTACTTGAACCAAAAATTTTGACTCTGGAGCTTCCATGTTGGTGAACATGTGGAGGTGCTGGGGAGAGTGACATGCCTAGTGAGGGCATGGAAATTCTACATCCCTTCCCACATACCTTATCCTAAGCATCTTACCATCTGGCTATTCCTTAGTTGTATTCTTTTATAATCAACCTGCAATCTAAAACACAAGACATACAGAGAGAATACCACATAAAGATGGAGACAGAGATTGGAGAGATGTATTTATAGCTAACAACTGCCAAAGATTGCTGACTCCAGAAGCAAAGAGAAAGATATGAAATAGATTCTGACTCAAAAGTTTCACAGATAGCTTTACTTCTGCCAACACCTTGATTTTGGACTTTCAGTATCCAGAACTGGGAGAAACTGGATTTCTGTTGTTTTAAGCTACCCAGTTTGCAGTAATTGGTTATAGCAGCCCAGAGAAACTAATGCAGGTTTCTTTACATGGTGCTATCCCCATCTATGGATCAACTATGTAGTAACAAAATCTTCCTCAGAGCAAAGCATTCACTTCACAGGGAAAGAAGCACAAAAATGGCTTAGTCTCAGAGGATTTTTCATAGTGGCTGGCTTGTCTCTTATTGGAGAAGGTTTGAATGCATTTGTAGTTGTGATTTATCCTTAATGTGATAAGATTAGAGAAAGGTGCATTGGGGCATGTTCTCTCCTGTGAAAATTGTAGAAATAAGCATGAAAAAAAGGGGCTTCAATGTTTCTCATATAATGCTGGGAATAAAATAGGAAGAGAATTGGTTTATTTGTTTTCCAGAGATAATTTGATGCGTAACAATTTTAAATTATATTACCTTTTCTGACAGAAGGAAGATCCCTATGTTCTCAATTGTATTCCATTGGAATTGTGAAGTTTTGATTTAGGATGAAGACCTAGCAGGACAAATAAATCATAAAAGGATTTCAAAGAAACATATAAAACCATCGAGTAAGTAGGGTTTAGAAAACTAAAAAATGTACCTCAGGGAAGTTGCTGAACAAACAGTGGTCAAAGCAGAATAGAAGCAATATTTTGTACAGCATAATATAGTATTTATTAAATGTGAGTACACCTTCATTATTAAAAAATAAATTATAAACTAAACTTGACTCTCTCACAGCTACCATTCAATCCATTGAGATATTTTGTCAGCTTTTCCTTCTAAACATATCTAGAATCTGACCACCTCTTATGACAGCTACATGTTTCTATCATCTGTCCAGGGGATTATTGCAATACTCTCCTAATTTGTATCTCTGTGTTAACCTCAGATTATCTCATTCTTTTGTTCAAAACTCTCTGGTTGGCTTTTGTCTCACTCTAAATAATAGCCAAAATCTTTACAATGTTCAAAAAGGCCTACATGATCAGTACCCCCAGACCCCCACCTTACCTCTCTCACTTCATTTCTTACCAATCTCCATCATGATCATTCCACTCAAGGTTTGGTGGCCTCCTTCCTCTTCCTTCCCACGAAATGTTCATGCAGGTACCCACATGGCTTACTCCTTTATTTTCTTGAGAATTTTGCTAAACTGTAACTTTATAAATGACACTCCCTAGAGCCCATCATTTTTCTCCTCAGTGCTCATTACCACATATGTTCTTTGATTATTTATCTATTTTCCATCTGCCCCCACTAAAATGTAAACTCCATGACAGCAGAATGTTTGTTTGTTTACTGTTCTATATCCAATCTTTAAGACACTGCCTGCAAAACAGTAGCACTATATTAATAATATTTTTAGACATTATAATTCTACATATTTCTGACTCCTTCGCTAGACTCTTAGGCTATGTAGCATTAATCAATCTTAGTGCTCCACAAATGTTCTTTGAATGAATTAATATAAAATGTTCTAAAAAGAAACCTATAGTGCCATTTATTTTAAAATTCACTTTATGCTCATACTAAATAGTAATTAATAGGCAGAGATGTTACTTTTGTTTGAATAGATGAGGAAAATATTTGAAAGACAACCAATATTCACTTTGAAAACTGACTTCTAACCTTATTTTAAAATTCAAATTATGTTCTAAAATGTCCTAAAGGACTGAGGCAGATGTTTTGAATTCTCTAGACACTGCACCCATATTTCTTGTGTTTGATGTAAAATTTAGTCTTCCTGTTCTCTTATTTTAATTCTCTTTTTTTTCCCATTTCTATACACAGAAGATAAAGAGAAACATTCATCCTCACAGAATGGCATAGAATGCAGAAGCGATGAGGGCTGCACTCTAAGAGGATTAAGCACACAAAGAAGATAATTAACTTGCAGAGGCCCCACAGAAAATTGCAGAGTAGTGAGAAGAGCTTTTGGAGTTTCTGTTATCCTAAGAAAGATCTACTCAGTCAAATAGCTACAGTTTATGCCTCAGAGTTTATTTGTAGCCCTGTAAACATAAATTAAGAAAAATATTTAACTTAAACATAATGTAAAGAAAATAAATTACTAAAGTTGTTTGTTTTTAAATATAGGTTGACAGCTAGTTGAAAACCAAAGCACACTATATTTTTTGCTATTGTCTTTAAAATCATTTGCACTAGCAATAAAACTCCAAACAATAAAATTTCACTAGGAAAAATGATGAGAATGCAGAAATACTAGACTTCTCTTACTACAAACTCATAATTGGTTTTATAGCCACTTATATGATACTTTCCATGAGTAGACAAATTAAGAGTGATTTTAATTTTTCTTTGAGCTTTTAAAGTCTTTCAAAAAAATTTGTACAAAACATTTTTAAATCAGAAAAATATGAAAAATACAATATGCTTATATATTCTTTTCTCATATATAGTAATTCTTCTTGAATATAATGTTCATCCTTTAAATTTAGACATTAGAAATGCACCTCACGTTTTTGAAAGCAAAAGGCCCAATTGATCTAGCAGAAAAACAGTTCCGAGTCTACCAAATTTGATTCATTCTCTGAGTACTGTTTATTGTAAATTGAAAGTGTAATGCCAGGAGGATAAGTCATCATTTAACTAAAGCAAAACACAGAAAGGAATAAGTTTTGACAAGCAATCTGACTGTAGAAAAAAAAATACAGAAAGAAGAAACGACTAAAGAAAATTTGAGATTTCTTTGCTGCGTATAATACACTATATACACACATCATTGAAAACTGGGCAATAGTTAATTTTTGAAATCTTGCCTAAGAATCTGTTATCACCTAAAATCTTAAGAATATTTATTAATATCTCTGAATATATTATTTCGGAGAAGATTTAAAATCGATCTTACACAGATATGTCACCAGGACATTTCCCCAAAGAAATATTCCTTCTCCTTTACTCTAGGAAATTTGATTCAAATTGACCCAGTTCTTAGGTCTCTGCCAATCTGAAATTGGTACACATAGGAGAATGGCCATCTCCTTAGTCTTGAATAATAACGCCAGCGAGACTAATATCATCTGCAAGCCTAAAACGTCTAAATTATGAAGAAAAGCAAAAGGAAATTCATCTGCAAGCCTAAAACGTCTAAATTATGAATAAAAGCAAAAGGAAATTTAAGGTTCAAGGGAATTTCTATCACTTTTTAAGTAGTGAGGTGAGGCTGATTAGAATAGAACTGGTTGGAATGATATCCAATAAATGTAAGATGCAAAATATCAATCAAAGAAAATTTATTTAAATTTAAGATAATTAAAGCCCACAATTTTATTAGTGTGTAATGAAATATCTTCTAAATGTAAATAATATAAGTGTTAGTTGAAAAATAAAAATAGTTACATAAACTATGCACAATCCCTACAAAGGGGCTTCACTGGTGTAAATAGAACAATACATGTGAAGAGATTGCCATCTAGTGGCTAAAATATATTTTTTGTGTGTAGGACTGGAGGCAAAAATTCTTGTTTAAGCAAATGTTAGTATTTTTCACTATTCTATTTTATTACCAAAACTTGTATCTTAATGCAGGAACCAGTGTATCTGGTGTTTTTTAAATACATAAATAATTTTTCCAATAAATTGTATTATTTTCTGTTTGAAGTGTAATATATTCCATTGTAGAACACTTCTAAACTATAGAAAAGTATAGAGAAGAAAATAAAATCTATAACCCCACCACTTAGAGACAACCATAGTTAACATTTTATTTCTTTCAAATTTTTGCATATGCATTCACAATTTTTCACATAATTGACATCACAAAAAAAACAGTGTTTTGAAAGATGCTTTAAAACACTAAAGTTCCATTCGGTGTTTTTAACTGAGTGATTAAAATTTGCTGTGGTTTGAGTGAGGGTATTTTCCTGGCAAGAATAAAATATGCATATGCATGGATAAGTGAGAAAACATCTCGTGTTTAGGAAACTGCAAGAGCCTTAACATTGTTGGAAAATGAAATTAGAAGTTGACAGTTCAGTAAGAGCGCTAGTAAGAATTGGCAGGAATTGGAGAGGTACATGGAAAGCAGACCAAGAAGAACACTGGGCAAATTAATTGTTGATATGGATAGCCACTGCAGAATTTGGAGTAATGGACTTATATTACTAGATTTTCATGCCAGAAGATAACAATTCGATACTAATTAGGAGGACAGAATAAAGTAACAGCTCTCCTAGCTAGCCACATTTTAGAACTACCTAGGGAGTTTTAAAAATGTTGATCCCCAGATTCCAGTCTGAACCAGTTAGATTAGGATCCATGAGAATGAGGTATTTTACAAAGTTTCCCAGATAGTAGTATTATTATTCAGCTTGGCACAAGAATCACAAAACTAAGGAGAAATGGAACTAGAGACAGAAATACCACTTAGAAGGGTGTTAGATTAGATAATGTGAAAAATCATGTATGCCTACACTGTGTTAGTGACACTATGCACGGAGAAGTAATTTAAGTGGTAGAATTGACACAAGTTGATAATTAATTGAACACAAGGTCTGAAATACAAAAGAAACACTCTCTAATGGTGCCTTGGAAAATGGTGGTGTCAGTAGGAAATACAGCTGATTGGACTTCTGTGTGGGAGGTGGGAAGTATCTTAATTGAGAAGAAGCTACCATTTTTCTTCAGACCCTTTACCAAGGACATACCCTTATACATATTTTCTATTTGCCCTATTATAAATCTTTGGGCCAGATATTGTAACACAGCTCCAGCCGACCCTTTCATTCTCTTCTTCATGATGGTGGGGCCAAGACTCTGCTAACCACATTTTTGCTTCCACAGGCTGGTCCATGTTAGGCCCTTCTGGCAGGAGACACGACAGGAAAACTGCCACATTAGCAAGGAAAAAGGGATTTTGTTCTTTCCTGTTGGCTTCTTACACGCTACAATGGCCACTTACGCAGCTATTTTTTATAGAAGAGTTAAATAAGCACTCCCAATCAGTATAAAATAGAAGGAACTAGGAGTTGTGACTTCATCCTTTTTCTTATATCATACAAGAGAGAGAAAGAAAGTCCTCAGCATTTAGGCCTTCAGATAGCCACCACTTGTTCTGAACTCTATTTTCTCAAACTCTAAGCTTCTCCTGGCAGATCCTGCTCAAACCTTCACCACCTAGGGTCCTCACTTATTTTCTTAGGGAAACTCAACTTGCCCTCACATGGGAAAGGAGCCACATCATTCTGTGTGGTTAAACTACATGGACTTTGTCCAGATGGTGATAAATTTTTCCATGGCCTGGGTTTTGTCAGAGGAATGCAGAGATTTTCTAGGGGTACTATGGGCTCTGGTTTTATGAGATAAAGACAGTGAATGACCTGATCCCAGATTGATCTCTTCATCAGTGAGTGCTACTGCCATTTTCTACTCGATTAATATAAAAATAAGGGCAACTCAATTCCATTAGTATTAATTTTCTTCCCAATGAACATGATCTAGCATGATGTGAAGTAGGTATAATCTTTAAATTGATATGACTTAGACTCTATTCTTTTGGAAAAAAATAACCCTTGTATTCCTGGATATAGAACTTCTAGTTCATTCCTCTAAAGATAACCATATTATTAGAACTATCACTTTAGTTTGGAATCACTGTTTATGAATCACTGTTTAGAAAAAATGGTGCCAGCTCCAAATGTAATGTTTTTGACAATGTAATATTTCCTCTCAGAAAAGTGCAGGTGATGGTGGGGTAGGGAATCTCAATTTATCCCATCAAACTATCTGTATCTCTCTCTACCTCTATCCACAAAACCATGACAGCTGATCATTTTATTTGAAATACTAAAGTAAAAGCAGTACCCAAAGTATTCATCATATTGTCTCCCTTCTTTTCACTTGACATGTAATTTGAGATTTTTTCACCCACAAACATCTCATTTCATTTTAAAATCCTGAACTCATATTAATTCTCATTTTAGCTAACGTGCTAAGTATATAACCAAAACACTTCCCAATAATAAAAGGAGAATCAAAAAGAATATACTTACACTGTTCTTGCATGAATAACAACTAAATTACCATTTAAATGGTAATTTAAACGCTACCATTTAAAGATGAATGATATGAGATCTCTGCATTGACAAATGTATTGTTTTAAATAAAAAAAAATATATAAATGTAAAAGACAAAGAATTCCTGAAAAAATGTGTAGATAAAAATTTCCCTACACTCTCTAAACAAGATAAAAAAAGAAAAAAGAACTCTAAAACAAGAGACAAAAAAGAAATAATATGAAATCAAATGGAGATGCAAAGCAGAGTTAAGGAAAAAACTAAAGTAAAAAATACAATATTATTGTGTGAAAAATAATAAAAATGGAGCCACTTCAAAATGGAGTTGGAGCTGCCACCCCAGAAGAACTGCCTTGCACTTCTTAGTTCTTGAACCTTTGAAATGTTCAAAAAGGACAAAATAACCTTTGGACTGGGCCAAAGCAACACTATATTTCAAACAGCTGTTTGCAAAGCTAACAGGAAAGTATATATCCTGACTACTAGACTGAAAATTAATGACATTATTTAGAATTAGCACCACTATGTATAGTTAAAGAATAACTTAGCTGATTTGCGCCTATAGAAATTCCTTCCTTGGCTTAGTAACACCAATAGAAATTCTTTTCTTCTAGGTATGTAATTATCTCTCCTCCCTTTGTCATAAATACCCTTAACTTCATCTCTTAATTGGAGCATTCTTTAAGTTTCTTCCTGAATCAGTGGTTCCCAGAATTGCAAAATTTTTTAAATTTCAAATAAATGATTCTTGTTTCTAACTTTGACATTTTATTTTTAGGTTAACAAATTATATATTAAAATTACATTTGAAATACAAAGAGAATTGATGTAAAAAACAATGGTGGGAAAAGCACACAGTGCAGTAGAAAAGAGATAATAACTTAAAGCAGCAGTCTCCAACCTTTTTGGCACTATGGACTGCTCTCCCACAAGAATCTAATGCTTGATGATCTGAGGCAGAGCTGAGGTGGTGATACTAGAGCTGAGGAGATGATGCTAGTGCTGGGGAGCTGCTGCAAATACAGATGAAGCTTGGTTTGCTGCTTACCTCCTGATGTGAGGCCTGGTTCCTAACAAGCCATGGACTGGTATCGGTCTGTGGCCCTGGGCTTGGGGATCCCTGACTTAAAGGGAAGAGAGCAAATGAAAATAGATAATTGTCTGGGACTCTTTCTGCCACATCTAAATTCATTCTTGTTTCCCTGAGCACATGGATGCCCAGCTAGGCTACATTTTCCAGACTCCCTTGTGGTCACATCTCACCAATATAATGCGAGTGGAAGTGAGTTATGCAAGAAACTTGCTTGAAGAAGACTTTTTCAGATTCACATTGTAGTCTTGAGTCTCTTTCGATGCAATCTTCTTTATTACCTACTCTTTTCAGAATTCTCAGACCAGCATTACAGACTGAAGGCTCTCCTTGCTTATTTGACTCTCCTTCTCTTTCAGCACTCCTTGTACCTGACCTAACATGGAATGCTTTCAGTGTTTCACCATTAGTTGTGTTGTTTCTTTAGGATATTCTATCAGGTCTCCTCTATTTCTAGTATCTAGAAGATTTCATCATGACTGTTAAATTCTATCTAAAACTTTTTTCAAATGTATTGATATTTTTCTCCTTTATTCTTTTAATGTGGTTAATTATATTAATTGCGTAATCTGTTCTCTAATATTAAGTTGACTTTAAAGCCAGTTGATTATGATATAGTACTTTTAGAACTCAGGAAATACACACTCTTTAAAGACAAAAGTAGTAATGTTATACATTTACCTACACACAAAGAGCAATATATGAAGATATATTAATATTTTACTAGCTAGTTGTTTTGAGTTGTGTCTTTTATTTATTTCCCTCAGTCAATAAGGTATTTATTTATGTAATCAGTAAACTAGCATTTGTTAAGCATTCACTATTCAAGAATAAACGCCATTCACTCTTCAGGTACTAGTGTACACACTAGGGTACAAACCATTGCCATTAAAGAGCTCATAATTTAAGTGTGTGAATGCAGTATGTGTATGGGGTGTGTGTTTTGGACCATAGCACCCTGGTGAGATTGGCACAGCAAGGGAGTAGAACAAAAGATTACGGAAAACATATAGAGTAAGTGTTGAACTATAAATTAATGAACAAAATGCTAAGGAAATAGAATGGGGAAGCACTTCAAGTTCCTATTCAAGTCATTAGAATTGAATCTTGAATGATGATCCGGGTATATCATAAAAAAAGACGAAGGCGGAGAAGGAAACATTCAGACATTTGTGCTGGTTGAATATTTATTGGTATGTGCCAAGACATAATGGCCTTGGGGATAACGTAGTGATAAGTCAGTGATAGGTTTACATTCTATCATCAATGGAAAGAAATAACTTACCCAAAGAAACGACCTTTCCTGCTCAAGAAAGATTTTGTACAAGCAACCAATCAACAGTTCAGGTGGCTACACAGAGAGGCGACATCCAAAGCGGGCTGCGTGCAGGAAGACAGTACCAGCTTTTCTATTCCTATTTAGTTTTTACAATCTTCTAGTGTTACTATTTTGTTTGTTGCAATGTACATGCAATTTACCCATTTTTGCCTGCATATTAGGAATGCGGGCTCCAACTTTTTATTAACGAACTTACCAATGCATTTTATTAATGTATTTTATCAAAAAAGTTTGGGGACCATTTGCTCTAGAGTCCTCCAAACTATTTAAAACTCAACTACATCAAAGCCACAAAACACTCATGTCTAACACACTAGCACTACAGGAATGTGACAGAACAGGAGGGGTGGCTGGGGAAATGTCTCAAGGGACTAGCAGAAAATCCTAGAGGAGCTGCCTATACAGTTGTAAATAAAAACTGAAAAAAGTTCGCAGACGTCTGCTGGTTTGGACCGCTGCCGAGAACTCCGGTTTTACCGTCTATGAGGTTCAGATCCCGATCACAGTCCCACTGACTTGTGTCGCTCCGTGTGCAACTGACAGGAGGCGCCAAGTCTAGGCTGTGAGCGGTGCAGAAGCAGCTTTCGCATCCGGTGAGCTCAGCCCGGGTCGCCGCCCACAGCGCCTCCAGACGCCGCCGCCGCCACTGCGGGGCCGACGTCACGTGGCCTAGGTGCCGCTCTCGCGCCTGCGCGTTGCCGTTCTAGTCGCTCCATCAAGTCTCTCCTGCCCGGCAACCCCGCCTTCCGGCCGCGTCGTCACTTCCGGCGGACGCTCAGCGTCCTCGGGATCGTCACTTCCTGCCGGGAGCGGTGTGGACGGTGCGGGTCGTGGCCGCCGCTTCCCCGGTTCTCCCCCTCCCCTACTTTTCTCCCTCCCTCCCTCTCCCTCCCTCGGCGGCTGTCGGTCTCCTGTCGCAGCAGACTCCCTGGCCCATCCCGAACCCTTTCCTGACCTCGGTGTCCCCGGATTAGCTTCCTTTTTCTGATTCCCGGCCCTGCCCCCCCTACCCTCCCGTGTCAGGGCGGGGGCCTCGAGGAGCCAGAGGCGCTGCCGCTGAGAGAATAGAACCGGACGACCCTCGGCTCCCAGGCCTCCTCGCCCCGCCGCCGCCGCCGCCATGGCAATGAGGCAGACTCCGCTCACCTGCTCCGGCCACACGCGGCCTGTGGTGGATTTGGCCTTCAGTGGCATCACACCTTATGGCTATTTCTTAATCAGCGCTTGTAAAGGTGAGCGAGGCCGCTGATCCGGGCTTCCAGAGGCCCGGACTGGAACGGAAGGGAGTGGAGCCGGCACTCCCCAGGGCCGAAGGGGTGATGGGGATCTCAGCCTGTGAGGGCCAAGGGAGTAGCGCGAGGGAATTCCGCAGCTGGAGCTGAGAAAGAAGCTTTTGCGACAGCTCTGACAAAGCTAACTTTGCCTCTCCCTAAAGCTTCTCGTTTTACTTTTATTGCTATTTCTGGAGAAGCGGGACTGCACACTTGACTGGACATCTCGGCCAACAAACCGTAACTATCTTTCAAGGGGAATGGCGAAACTAGGCCAGACTAATAATACCTTACCAAGGCTCCCCTCTCCTGTAATGTCATTGGCCATTAATGTATGGGGTTAGTCCCATTTTTCAAATGGACACTGAGATTTAGGTTAATAAGTTTGCCCCAAATAAGACCCAATTCTAGGTTGTTTTAATGCAGATCAGTAGTCTTACCACCTAATTACAAATGCTTCACAGAGAACCTACGGCTCTGTTCTTCAGTTTATTTAGTTAACATATATAGTTGCCTATAAGTTAGTTTATTTGCGGATATTCTTAGTGACGCCCAGAGGGAGTAGTTAGACAAGAAAAGCAATTTTATACTTCGTTATTCAACATAATCACTTTATGTTTGAACCTTAGGTTTTAAACAATACAAATTTCTATTTTTTTGAGAACTTCTAAATCATATCTTTTAAAATATTTTTTAGACGGAAAGCCTATGCTACGCCAGGGAGATACAGGAGATTGGATTGGAACATTTTTGGGTCATAAAGGTGCTGTTTGGGGTGCAACATTGAATAAGGATGCCACCAAAGCAGCCACAGCAGCTGCAGATTTCACAGCGTAAGTATAGTCAAAATGGGCAGCTTTGGATTTTGGAGGTCTCTTCAGGTTATGTTCTGAAATGATCAAACTTCAGCCTCAGTCTGTTCATCTTCCATGGTGCTGCCAGTTGTCTTCCTAAAAACAAATTTCACCATGTCACTTTAGTGATTTTCCTGCCTTCTACTCTTTCAGTGATTCGTGGCCTTGGGTGTGCATTAGAATAACCTGGGGATGTTTTAAAATATTCAAATGCATGTATCTGAGAAATTCTTATTTAATTGGTCTGGGGATGGAGTGCCCAATACCAGTTTTTTCCCCTCTTTAAAGCTGTTGTAGGTGCTCCTGATATGCAGCCTTAGAACCACGGGCCTAAAAATTAAGTTTCAGTTGTTGGCACTTTAAACCTTAGGCTCATCCTAGTTCATTGCCATCCCATAGGTTTAGCTATGTATTGTTGCCAGAATACACCTTATCAATTTTGCTTTTTGGCTTTTGCATACGTTATTAGAGTGACTTGCTGTGGCCCACTTTCCCCTTCTGGGCATGTTTCATATATGTTTCTTGGTATCCAGTTTCTAATTGTGTTTGTGAGTTAGCAGACCCTTAAATGTTTAAACTAATGAAGGCATTGTCAACATCTGTTGTATGTATGGTAGATTTTATTAGACTTAAGAAACTGGAGAGTAAAAGTGGTTTTTGTTTTGTTTTGAAAACAGTTTCACACTGGGGAGCAATTGTGTTTTGCTTCTTTATTTTAAGGGAATTAAGATGCCAAGTTTTATCATGAAAAATAAAGGCAGATAGATAGTGGTGGTGGAAACATGACTATGCGTTTGTTGAAATTCAAAGACTCTATCCCACAGAGTGAATTTTACTATGTGTAAATTATAAAAATAACAAATTTTTTAAATGAGAGGGAGATACAGTTTTATATGTGATTAGAGATGATGAGAGATCAGGAGGAAAAGTTACATTAGTCTGAACTTTTTTTCTGTGTCTTCAATAAATAAATTGTTATTATGTCTTTATGCATAATCACTGTAAGGTTTTGTGCTGTGCCCTGTTAATGTATATAATATTAATAATATTAGGAACTGGTTGATTTTATATAAATCCTTTTAGTGTCAGTAGCTTCAGGTCACATTGCTCTGATTCTTAATTGTGGAAGGTGAAAATGATGCCCAGGTAAGGAACACTTATGGAATGCTAGAAGGTGGAGGTGTCTGTTTCCTCTTTTGTGTGCTTTTAGCACTTTTGTAGTACTTAACCTACTTATTTGTCTTTCCTTCTTGAGGCCACGGGCCCTGTCTTCTATTAAATTGTATTCTTGGCTTATTCAGTTCTTATATATTTTTTGAATAAAAAACTTAAGGAAATTTTCCTAAAGTAGAAGGATGAATTATAGATCTTGATTATGCTTCTGGAACATTTGTGGTTGGTTGTCATGAATATAGCTTTTTTCCTCCTTCTCCTCTTCCAAAGTTTGTTTTTACCATTGGAAACGAATGTCATTGATTTTATAATAGCTAGAAGATTGAGATTAATAACTAGATTTCAAATATACGGTAAGTAGATATTAAAAATGTTGTTACTGAAACTAGGTCTTAGTCTCATGGTGATGAGTTACTATTTAGTAAAATGGTATTTTAAATTAAATATAAGCTATAAATATAACAAGCTTTTAGACACTATGGACATTAGCATTTAAAGAGACAAGCTTTTAAATTGCAATTCTAGAAAGATTGTTTTTTATTAACCTCTGTTTTGTGTTATCTGGTCCTGACAATGTTAATTACATGAGCAAATGCTTTATCACTTACTGCTTGATGGTCTTGCTCTGATCTTTAAAAGACCTTTGCAAAGCTTGTTAGGAATGATGCCTGTCTCTGAAATCTGTAAAGACTCTTGATTTGTACATTTGACCAAATTGTAATGCCAGTCCTCAGGAAAATAAAGGGCATTAGATAGAAATTACTATTGATGTGAGAATTACTCTGAAATGAACAGAGAAAAAGTAATAAAAACTGGCATTTTAGATATTTAACAGTTAAGTCATGAAAAGAGTACTCAGGATTTTATCTTTCTGACAGCATTAATAACTAAAGTCACACATTTAAGGATATGTCTGGGTAGGTATTCAGTGTTTTGTGCTTTCTTAACATTTCAAGTCTTAGTATCTCTGTTTACAAATGGTAATGAAATTGAAACTGCTGGTTTAGACTTTAAATCTGTACTTGATTTCTGGCTCCGTTATTCAATAGCTCTGTGACTGAGGGAACTTTAAACTTTTTCTCAGTTTCATCATCAATAAAAATGAGAATAGTTACAGTGCTTAACCTCAACCTGGTGTTGGTGTTGGTCATACATATTAAGTGAGTTTATGTTTCTAATATTTAGAACACTGCCTAAAATTTAATAGCTACATGTTACATTTGTAAGGTAATGATTGGTACCACCCTCTCTATACCAAAATCATGTATGTTATTTTGGAACTTATTTAGCTAAAGCTGTGAAACTTTTTTAGTTTCACACAAGGAAGTTTGAGTAGATGTGAATATAAAAAAAAAAATACTATTTTTCCTTCACAATTAAGGCTTTTAGGTGCCAAGATACAGTGGGAAAGATATAAGGATTCCCATTAGGCAAGCCTGAATTCATGTGCTAGCCACGCTTTATTTCTAGTTTGATTATGGGATGCATCTTAAACTTGGGTTTTTGTATCTGTAAAATAGGTATAAGACCAAGTGGTTATAGGGAGAATCACAGAGATCTTTTTGTGTCTGTTCCATGGTAGGTGTTGAGTTAAATGGTAGCTGAGACTTGTCCCTCATTCTGTGTGTGTCTGTGACGTGTGGAAGTATGTGCATTCACTGTGTATATTCTCTTTTATATTCTCTTTTAATGATTTGTCATGAGCTCGCTGTTAGGAACTTGATCCAGCTAAAGAATGGTTTCCTCAACTTTCCTGATTAATTTTCATTTGTTTAAATCATTTTTGGGAAAGTTCCCCCCCCCCCCCATTCTTACGTTTCTCAATTTTTTTTTTTTTATATTTGTATTTTTTTGGCTCCTGTTTCTGGTGGAGAAAGTGTATTCAGCAGGACTAATCTGTGGGTCAGTTTAGAATGTTGTCCTGAAGGGGCTTAGGTAGTCAAGGCAGGTGATGAATACACTGTCCGTGAAACATTATCCTCTTTATATCTTTTAATTCATAAAGTTAATGCTAGCATTTCTTCCCATAATCCTGTCCTCAGCACCTCCACTTTTGAAGTCACCTGGAGAAAATTCGAAACGTAGAGAAGTTTCCTATGCTTTGTTCCAAAGCACTTGAGTAGATTTGGGGTTGGGCCCGGGAATCTGTAGGTAACCAAAAGTGTATAATCACTTTTTTTTTTTTTACCTTGTAAAAGCCAATAGAAAGATCTAATTTTTCTCTGAATAAGATTCTCAGTAAAATAAAGGTGTTTTTATATTCTTTTAGGTGACTTGGTCAACATGTTAAGACAGGTAATACTTTGCCCCAAAATTGTTTTGTTCAGGCCTTAAAGAAGGTAAGGAGCCGCTCTTTGAGATGGTAGTAAGTCCATTATCAAGATATGAAAAGTACTGAACAGATAGCATTGATTATTCAAGAAACTGGGGATCTAAGAGGTATCAGTAGTTCAGGGAGATGAGTTGTGCAGAAATAAATTCTACAGGATTAGCTGATGAAAGTATATTGGTGATGTTGCTTCATTGTCTTGATATGAGTCCTGCACCCAGCTAGTTAATAACAGTTTCTGACTTGAAGGTTATTCTAGATTTTTTTTAGGAATCTGAGCCCTTTTTTAGGATTCTTACTGTGAATAATAGAAATATGCCAGTAAGTACAAGGGATTAGAAAATGCTCTGTCAGAATGTCATCCTCAATTTTAGAATTGCTTCTAAATAGGACTAAAAATGCATTGGCTCCCTGTACAATACTGCTTTGCTCATGCCCATTCTTTCCTCTTCAGTGAATGTATGTGGCCTGAGCAAAATCTTAAGATTTTATGGAGTTCTTGGAAGATTTTTGAATATACTCAAAATTAGTAATTCAGATGACATTGCCCCAGGTTCTTTTGAGACTTGGTGTCATGTGAAGTACTAGGATAGAAATTTCAGACATATTTGATATTTTCTTCACTGCAGCAGTTTGGAATCAATCTTTGTGAACTCTTATCACTAATTTCCCTGTGATTAAGAGTAAACATAAGTTACAAATAAATGCAGTACTCTTATAGGCTGAAGTCTAGAGGAACAGAAAGGAATGGCTACTAGAGGTGAGATAAATAGGTTTCATGAAAAGATAGCATTTGAAATGATATCTGGGAATGAGTAGAACTTTGGATAGCTAAGAATATAAAATACCAACTTAGATCAATTCCAACAAAGACAGGAGCCTGGAAGAAAATACATGGCTTGTTTGAGGAATGGTGTGACAGATTCAGAGAGATGATACAAAATGAGATTGGGAAAGTAGGTGTGGGCCAGAGTTGAATTGGAAATGGGAGAGATTATTTCAGGTTTCCTTTACAAGCAGAAGTCCGTACTTGAGAGTTTAGTAGCAGTGCTGCTCATAGTTGACTTTATTTTTCTCAGAATGTATTTAGCCACTCACATACAAGGTTTATGTTGTAATGTCATCATTTATTTCATTTGATGGTCATTTTTCTTCACCGTTGTACATGCTTGTCTGCAGTGGCTTTTCTCCTTTTTTCCCTTGGTGTATTTCTACTTGCTCTTTAAGACTACTGGCTCTACTGCTTAGATTTTTCTGGATTTCTGGCAGAATTAGTGGCATGGATTTTCTGTTTCTATAGCCATGTACAGTTGTATTTTAATTATATTTATTTAATGTGTGATTTAATGCACATTTGTCTCCTCAGCTAAAGCTCTACAAAGGCAGGAACTTTCGTTGGGATCATTTCTTTTGCGTCCTAGGACTAAGTCTAGAATGACATGACATACTCGATGTATTTATTGTGTATTTATTAAGTAAATGAAGAAAAGATATTCCTTTTATTTTTTTCTGTTTATTTTTCATTTTATTCCTAAAAATAAATGTTAGTTACATTGAAATGGAAATCTTTGTGAAGCATGACTTCTTCGCTCTTAACGGTTCTATATATGCAAAGTTTCCTTGTTTATTTTTCAGTGGTCTCTCGATATAAAATGAATTCTTTTTTTTCTTTAAGTGTTTTTATTTGGGAGAACCCTTAATATTTTCATAAAGTATTAGCCATTATTCCTTAACGTATAGAGACATATGTGTGTGTGTATAGACACACAACCACATATATTTTGAGTTGGGGTGGGTCGGGGAAACACAATTGATAGATCAAAATTTCTCAATGTTAGCATTATATAGTTAAAGGCTGATACTTTTGGAGGATGTTAATTGGAGTATGATTTGAAAAATTAAGAGCACTTTGAAGGAAAGGTAGGGAGAATTTTTTTTCCTACTGTCTTGATTTAAAATTTTATTTAATATTGTATCATGGCCTTTTCTATAAATTTTTTTAAAGGATTTCTTGATTTTCATTTTTTGTTTTGTATGTGCATGAGAGTAGAGAATAGAAAAAATTGGAAAGGTGAAACTAAAAATTGGTTTAAATGTTTTCAGTCTTGACAAAATGATATTACAGTGATAGGCTAAAAATAAAAGTAAGGATATGTTCATGGATCTCATTTACTTAAATTCATAGGTCTTTTCTGCTGTCAAATTGGTTTATATGGCTTTTCCAGAGAAATTTCCTTTAGATCATTTAAATATTTTATTAAATGAACCCTAATAGTGGAGGGCTATTAGAAATAATGGAGATTTATAATGTATTTATGTAACATTTCACATATCTAATTTATTTGGTGATTAATTATCAGATTGCCATTATATTTTTAATTTTACTTTTCACTTTTAGCAAAGTCTGGGATGCTGTCTCAGGAGATGAATTGATGACCCTGGCCCATAAACACATTGTCAAGAGTGTGGATTTTACGCAGGTATCGGAAAATGGAGTTTATGTTAGGGGAGTTAAATTGCTGTTTGTATATTTGGTTAATATTTGGCTTTGGGGAGAAATATTTGGTGTATATTTACTTATATTTGATTTGGTTGTAGATTAAGCTATACAGTTTTTTTTTTTTTTTTTGGTTAATGATATGAGTCCTTTAAAAGACCCTGGAACCCTTGTATTCTCCATCAATAGCAACAAACACCTGAAATGCCCAAATTGTTCCCACCTACTTTTAATAGAGAGAGGATAAATTTGAGATCATCAAAGAATTGCTATTCAGGAGGACGGAGAGCAGGGTCAGGGCAGATTGAGAGAATTCATGTGGTAGGTGGGGTAACAGTTGAGCTAGACAGCTTATAAGGCTTCAGCATTATGAAAAGGATAAATGCTCTACAGCATCTTTTCAGAAGTAAGTGGCATGGGCTGCATCTCTTTGTGACATATGTGAGTTTTGTTTGGATTTTATATGGTGTCGGGGAAGTTTCAAAGTGATAAAACTATTAAAATGACTAATTTAGTAACATTTTACTTGTGTCTATTTTCAGGATAGTAATTACTTGTTAACTGGAGGACAAGATAAACTGTTACGCATATATGACTTGAACAAACCTGAAGCAGGTAAGCATAATTTATACATGTTTGTGGTTTTATTTTGTTATAATTTAAATGACTTGATTAATTCTCATTCATGTTCAGTACTCAAATTTGGAAAAAATTTAAAATAGTCAAATCACTGTTAATATCTTTAGGTTTTAGTGTACAGTTTTTCAGCCCTTTTTCTTTGTAGATACGTATTTTCATATTGATTTATTTACTAATTATGTTTGTGTAGTCTTAAAATTTAAACATCCTGAATAAATTTTTGTCATGATATTAAATAGGTACATAACAGTGTTAACTACTTCTTGGTGAAAAAGAATGGTTTTCTGTAGAAGATGAGACAAGTAAGAATTCTGTGTCCATAGTGTTCAGGTTTTTGAACCATGTGAATATATTAGCTATTCAAAATTTGCAATAATTTTTTCATGTCTTTAAATATTCTATTTTTAATGACTATGGTTATCCATCCTATGAATAAGAGAATTAACTAATCTCCTATTATGGCCTGTTTGGGCTCTTTGCAAATTTTAACTAAGGAGTGTTTATGTTCAACATCCTTATAAGTTGGAAATATTTCCACAATTATTTCTGTCGGATAGCTCCATAGAAATAGAATTGTTGGAACAGAAAGGAGGTACACTTGAAAGCCATTGATTTCAAGTGCACTCCAACAAAGTATAAAAATATATCTATGACAAACCTATTCCAGCAAACTGATAATTTTATATTTGCCAATAAGAGAAAAAATGATTCTGTATATTCATGTGAACTTTAAAAAATTATTCATGAGATTAAAATACTGTCGAATTCTATTTTAACATTTCCATTTTTGTAAGCTAATTGCCTGTTTCTGCCCTTTACCCATTTATCTATTTGATGTTGTGATATTCATCTTTTCCTTATTGATTTAAAGGTTCTTTATTCTGATTTGTCATTTGCTTTTAAAATTTTTAATAAGGTTTATGATGTACACATTTGAAAATTTTCATTGTGATCATATATTCATATCTTAAATTTTGTATCATGGGCATTTATTGTGTATTCATAAATCAGTACACTTTAGAAGTTAGTAAGAAAGTCTAACCTACATTGGAAATTAAGTAAAAAACATAGCAAAGTACTCTGATTTCACCTAATCAGTGTAGTTATCTGATTCAGCAAGGTCATTTAGAGCTTAGGCAGACATTTTTATCTTTTGCCTTTCTCAAAGGTGTTTATTTCAAAGTTGCTCTTCCACTGTACTGAAACAAAAATAATAGCAATTAACTGAGCTTTTACTGTGTGTCAGACACTAGGTTAGAAATTTTAGAGGTATCTTCTCATTTGATCCCTTCACTCTAATTATGAGGTATAGTGACTATTGTTATCCCTAGTTATAAATGAGGAAATATAGTTTTCAAAAGATTAAGTAACTTGCCTAAAGTCAAAGTAATGTTGAATAGCATTGATTCAATATCTGTTTTGCCAGATATACCCAGTGTTGTTGTTATTTAACCTTTTGAAGAAAAAGTTTGCAACAGAGACAGGTCCTGTTCTCTTCTTTTTTGATACTTTGCTCTCCAAGTAGAAGTTCTTGTGGGAATACTGCACTGCTTTTTATTTCCCTTTTCTCCTAGCCCCTACATCTCCCCCCTTTTTTTCTGTTAATACTAACAGTGACTTGGATGAGGGGCCCAGCGTTAGTGCTAGTACTAAGATTAGCTCTGGCTGTCTTGTTCCTTAGTCTATATTCTTATTAAATTGTGCCACAGTAGTCTTTGATTTTTTTTGTGATACAATAATGCTTTTGAAAACAAAAGTAACCTAGTGGTTGAGTGAGCGATATAGTCTGTATATAGTTCTTAGGTTCCTTGTCATGCAGATACGTTTTTGTTACAAAACAGAAAAAACTAAATATATTCTCTATAAACAGAAAGTTTGAATTGTTCTAGACTTTAGAAAGTTGCAGTCTAATTTAAAATGAGTCCTTTTGTATGTGTGTTTGTATGTATTTTTTTTCATTCATTTCAGCCAGTACTGTTTTTTATTTTTACATATTCAATTGTTCCAATGGTGTTCATTCTTCAAAATTAAATATTAACAAATGTATTTTAATTGTTTCATCCTAAGAACCTAAGGAAATCAGTGGTCATACCTCTGGTATTAAAAAAGCTCTATGGTGCAGTGAGGATAAACAGATTCTTTCAGCTGATGATAAAACTGTCCGGTAAGTGACTTTTATTTAAGAATTTAGAGATTGAAAAATATTTGACCTTAGAGCTTATATATTAAATATTTTTTTGTAACTATGTAGCAAGAATTATTTTTGAATATCAAAACTTGAGCTGCACATAGGACACACTCTTCTGGAGCTACCCGTTTACTATTAAAAAGAATAGGATTCACAAAACAAAAATACTGACACCTATATAAGCAGATTTTCTTAAGTCAGTGGACAGTTGACTGGCTATAAGGGGGTCCATGAAACCCCTGATATTCTATACACAATTTTGTGTTCTGATACCAGATGTATTTTTCTGTGCAAAGATGTAGCTATCATCACATTCACAGAAATAGAGTGTAAGAACGTTATTTGGAGCAACAATGAAATTAATTATATTAGGACCTTAGTGTCTATAATACCATAATTTTGCAGAATTGTTTGGGAACTATATTTAAGTATTAAAGTTTGACTTCACTAACAAGCTACCAAATGATTTGTCCTTGTTATAGGAACCCAAAACTTCTCTATGTATCATTTGTAATTTATGAGTTGGAATGGAGGTTGTTTTACAGGTGTGATTATTGGTTAATCTACAGATATAATTAGGATTTAAGCTTTTTTCTGAAGTGAGTAAAATCATATTTTCCTTTTTTGCAGCCTTTGGGATCACGCTACTATGACAGAAGTGAAATCCCTAAATTTTAACATGTCTGTTAGCAGTATGGAATATATACCTGAGGGAGAGATCTTGGTAATAACTTATGGACGCTCTATTGCTTTTCATAGTGCAGTAAGGTATGTTCAAGAAGTACCTTCGTTTTCTGTTTTGGCAACAAAGGACAACACAGGGTACTTAAAAATTAGGGCATATATTAAAAAGTATTTAACTCTTTTAAAGGCAGATCTTGGCCTATACAGTGTAATATAGAGGGGAATATTTGCATAGTCACTAATAATGTGTTTTAAAAGAACTTGATATACCTTAATAAGAGGAATTAATTTTTGTGAGTATAAATATAGTAAATGCTTTTGTTGAATATTTGGAAAATATAATTTAAAAAATTTATTCCTAAAATCATGGATGCCAAAATGTTAATGATAGCTGTATTTTCTGCCAGTCATTTTTTCTTTGTTATATATGTGCTCATATTTGTGTGGTGTTTTTTTACCCCTTTGGTTATTAAGACCCTAATGAGTGTAATTTTTATTTTTTATTTAAAATGTTCTTAGTAAAAATTCTTGGAAGACATTTTTTACTAGGCATATTGCATTATAGGTTACACTAAGTTATGTATCGGTTTCCCTACTTTAATACTGTAGTGAGCATTGTGGTACATCTCTGAATGGTTCTTTATAATAGAATCATGTAAGTAAAATTAATTCAAAGGATAGGAATATGTTTAAAGTTCTTAGTATATATGTAACTTGATTTCCATAAAGATATACTACATTATACTCTGATCAGCAGTCCTAAACTTTGTCTAAAGGTCCACTAAGCTTCACTTAATGGCAGAAGGAAAGAGAAGGCAGTAAAAACGGAGAAGAGCAATTAAGAATGTAAAAGAGTTCATACACACACAGTAATTTGATAAAAAAGAAAGCTACTGCCAAAGCCATTAAATTTCACAACTATGTTAATTGGTCATTTCTGGATTAGGACAACATGCAGCCCTGATGTAGACTATTGCCTTAAATCCCATTTTAGTGGCAGAGGTTTGCTGATCTATTGAATGTTCTAACTAACATTTGAGTCAGAAAGTTCTATTTAGTGATCATGGCTAACTTGACTTTATGCTTTGTAGTGCGTGATGATGGAAATAAGATGGTGGCATTTAGGAGCTGGAATAGTATATTTGTATTGGAGGCTTTTCAGGATTTTTAGAGTTGGGCCAGAAAAGAGCCGAGGTCCAAACTCATTGATAATCAAGTGAAGCTGTTGTTATGCATTGATTTTTTTTATGTAGCAGTCTCAAATTTCATTATTCTTTTACAATAAAAACTGAGTTAATTTTATCAATTTTATATTTTATGGGAATTGAAAGTTTATTATGTTAGAGTTGCTTTTAAATTCTCAGCGATTGAGAATAATATATAAATAATCCTTTATATAATTGCGTACTGTAAAAACTTTTTGTTTACAAAGATAATGCTTGTTGATAATGAAAAAATCAGACAATACAGAATTAAATTTTTTTTGAAGCAAAAAATCCCAGAATGTTAGCTATACCATTTTAATTAGCTAGCACACTGTTGTTCTTGAGGAAGGCATCCTCTACCCAGAATGTGGCTATCTCTCTGTCAAAGTGTCTGTATTCTGAGATGAACTCCGCCTTGGCATAGTATCCTTCAGAACTTTTTTTGCTAATACTATTGAAAAGTTTTTTGATTTTTTTTTTTTTAACATCACTGTGTTTTACTAAATGAATATTTAATTGTTCCTTGGATTTTAGAGTTTAGGAATTGTTTAGCTGTAAGTATTTCCTTGTATTATTTATGTAGTATTCAAAATTTATCAATATTATTTAGTTGTTATTATTTTTTGCAGTTTGGACCCAATTAAATCCTTCGAAGCACCTGCAACCATCAATTCTGCATCTCTTCATCCTGAGAAGGAATTTGTTGTTGCAGGTGGTGAAGATTTTAAACTTTATAAATATGATTATAATAGTGGAGAAGAATTAGGTGAGTTGTCCTTTTTCTTTCTATAAATGATGCAGTTACCTTTATCAAATGCTAGGTTTAAATAATTATCACTTCAGTCGACACCTTATCAAATTTTTCAGTAAGTAAAGCTTACGGCTTCCAAGTGAGTAAAATAAAGGATTTTTATCTGCTTTGGTAGAAATGTTTATAGACTTATAAACAAAGTATGATGAAATCAACTTGCCTTTTTCTTTTATCTTAAGTTCATATTATGACATTCTATACATAGTGCAGTATATTTATTGGGGGCAGGGGACAGTCTTTTATGTCTAATATTAAGCAGATGCAAGGAGATTTGTTCTTTCTGAAGTATGGTGCAGGTATGTAGCTTCATGTACCTGGATCCCCCTCTTTTTGCCAACATAGGAATCTTTAAGTGTGGGGAAAAAAAGCTATAGCTTATTATAGGGATACTGTAGGGATCTGAATTGGAGGGAGGTTTTTTGATTTGTTTTTATTTTATTCTTTTTTGAAGTCTTGACTTTGGCTTCCATTTTCATCATCATAGTCTTTAATAAAGAAAAGGGAAAGGTATGTGGGATTAATTTGAAGTTAATGCATAAGTTAATCCTAAATTTACATTTATCTGATGGACTAGGTGTTTCATAACATAGTTCTCGGTGTCTACTTTTAGCTTTCCCAAATAGTTTTTGTTTTTTGAACTAATCAGTTTTAATTTTTTTTTTTCTATAAGCTGCCATTTTGTTTCTAGATGTCCTGCTTTACCACTCAATGAACTAAGGTTGTTAGAATGATACACAAAGAACAAGAGACAATTTTATGTTTTGTTTCTTTGGGAAAGCTGGTGGATTTTGGTTGGATAAATAAAACCTTGGTGAATGGACTATTTTAATTGCTTACAGGTCACTTTTAATGCTTTTTAAGTGACTTTTAATTAAGAATTTTTAAATTGTTTTTATTTAATATCAGTTTTCAAAGTTTTAGCATGTTTTAGCCTCATGTTTCATTCTTTTTGAAAAGGGAAAGTAAATTATTGCCTGATATCTGAGGTCACAGTTAGTGAATACCAGACCTTGGACCCAGCCATTTTCATTCCAAAAACTCATATTCTTTGTACTCTCATGATGTTGTGTGGTAGGACGGATGAGGGAAGATGTACATGAGGGTCCTTGAATTGAATAGACGTGGAAACAGAAGGAACATTGGTCCAATAAGGAGCTTTAAAAGCTAATAAGATGATCAGGCATTAAAAGTAAATGCGGAAAATTTGTAAATAAAGATTCAACTTAAGCAGAACACTGCCATTGCTAATCTACATTTTCTTATTAAATTTCATAGTTTCAAATATATAAGGATCAGTATTTGTTCTATATCTTAATGTTTTTGTGACAGTGACTAGTAGACTGACTAGGCAATCTCATAGGAAATTAAGAGACAGTATTTAAAGGGCTCCATCTGGTGGCTCTCTCTAGTTATAATTTAGAATTGGTTTCTGGTAACTCGCAGTATGTTTAGGATTATGGAATTCGGGAGTGAACTGATAGACTTTAGATCTAATTAATGTAGAATTTAGGATAAATTTTTATTTACTCTGTTTATCCTTACTGAGACATGAATCCTCATTTTTTTTTTTTAAGAGACTATCTGTAAACATAGTATGTGCTACAGTTGGAAAGAGGTACTCTTACATAGAAACAGTGGACGTAATATACCACTTGATGATGGGAATCATTTTATTTTTAATTAGGCATAGTTCTTTGTTCTTTGTATTTGCTCTTATGAGTTTTGCATCCTGTCAGTAAGATAGGTAGTATTTTCTTTAGTGTAGCAATATTTAGTGTAACCAAATATTTATTAAATTATTTAATAGCCCTTCTCCTCTTTCAGAATCCTACAAAGGACACTTTGGTCCTATTCACTGTGTGAGATTTAGTCCTGATGGAGAACTCTATGCCAGTGGTTCTGAAGATGGAACGCTGAGACTATGGCAAACTGTGGTAGGAAAAACATATGGCCTTTGGAAATGTGTGCTTCCTGGTAAGAATTTTTATTCAGTTATAAAGTTAAACTTTATGATTTTGTGTCGTTTTTATTTCATTTCAATATTTCTGTCTCCTATAGATTTTAAATTATGGTTTACACAGAGAGAAGCCCGTGATTATAGATTGGCTGCTGTATTCTTTGTTTAAATATTTTTGTTGTATATACTATTGACTAAATTTTTATGCCGGATCATTTGGTGAATGGAATGGACTTAATTTAAAATTTGTTAGAGGGCAATATAAATTCATGAGTAAATATATTTAATCTCTGAGCAGCATTATTCACTGGTTCTTACTAAAAAGGTGGACATGTTTCAAATAAAAATAGTTATTGGTCCTAAAGTAGGTTTATGAACCCAAAAGTAATTTTGAGGAAAGACATAGTATTATAATTACTAAAAAAATTGTATTAGTAAGTTGCTATCTTGTTGTGTACTTTTCTTGCTTGTTAAATACTTTGTTACTGGTAATATTGTAATTCACATTATCATCATTATTTTCCTTTTCATAGAAGAAGATAGTGGTGAGCTGGCAAAGCCAAAGATCAATTTTCCAGAGACTACAGAAGAGGAGCTAGGTAAATACTAAAGAATTAATTTTTGTAGAGTCCTATAGGATTTAAAATTGAAGTGTTATGTGAATTTTACTTATTGACAAAGGAAATCATTAAATATGAACATATTTAAATATTGGAAAGTTTAAATATGTATCTATGTAAACACATAAAAAGTTTAAATACCTACTGCGTAGTAATAGGCACAGGGACATATAGAATATAGACATGACTGATGTGTTTACTCTTAGTGAACTTAGAATCTGACTAAGACAGTAGATGGTAAAATAAATAAATTGTTACAATTGCAGTTGTTATTTAACATTGATTAAGTGCTTGTAGACCAAGTACTCTTTTCCAAATCTAGAATTGCAAATTATAATGCCCTGATCATATAATTCTGTGAAATTTGAGTGAATAAAGGAGCAACCAGATCTTTCAAAGATATGACTTTAATTCAGTATTTATTAGACAGTTGGAATCATTGAAAACAGATGAGGAAAGGGGCCCCTTTGGAGGTTAAGTTATGATGTAAAAGAGTTAATAGGTACAACATGTGAACTCGTTCTTCATTGCTTTTTCAGTGGCATGAGTCTAGTCATTAATGGGATGTGCACTTGTTCTCTTTTGCTTCCCCTCACCAGAACAATACTTTTTTAAAAACTGTTTTGTTCCTTCATTATGCAGAAATGTAGATTTACTTCTTTATAAAATTGACTAATTTTTTTTTTTTTTTGTAATTATAGAAGAAATTGCTTCAGAGAATTCAGATTCCATCTATAGCTCGACTCCTGAAGTGAAGGCCTGAGTATCAGGCATATGCCACAAATAGTATACAACTTATGGACTAAAATAAGCAGAGAAAAGCATCAGCCTTCCAGAGTTCCTCTCTGCTTAAGACAAACAAGCAGTAAATAATGAAGAATATGTATGAATTAGCTCCAGTGTTGGAACTAATAACTTGGTATTACCTGTAAGTGAAAATGCAAGAGTATCAGATGAAGGCAAGTGGAGTTATACTCTTGTAGTGAGATGGCCTTTTGTCTTTTTAATGAATATGTGCAAGCCAACATCCAATTTCTCTTATCACAATTAGATTTCTTGTAGCTGTTTATGTTATTATGGAGATGAAAAATATATTGGCCTATTTTTCTGACTTTTCCCTTAAAGCAGAAAGCCTTTTTTTTTTTTTTAATGCTTTCGTTGTGAAGGGGAAATACATGATAAAGTAACTGGTTTGATTTTTTTCTCATTGTACACTGCTTCCGAACATCTAATTGTTTTTAGTTGTTTAAATAAAATGGTTCCAAAACAAAACAATGTTTGTTTCTTGGGGAAAATTGATAGATAGGAGTTTTGTAAATGGAAATCACCAGGAAGTTTTTTTTTTTTACATCATAACTGTTAAAACACAATCTGATTCGAGTCTGTAGTAAACATTGTTTCCTACAGTGTTTCGGAATTCCTTTACTTGAACTGAAATTTGCTGAGATTGCATTAACTCCTATAGAAATTCTTGACCTACCTTGTAAAAAAAACTTAAGAATAATAATTTATTACATGATACATGCTAGTTATAAGAAAAAAATTCAGAATTAGCAGAAAATTACTCAAAAATCCCATCACCCCAAAAATCTATTAAATTGAGTAAACATTAATGCACATTAGTACATCTATCTATGCAGATAAAGATTTTATGAAAATGGGATAATTGTAGACCTGTAATACTTTATCTTTTAAATTCAGGTGGCATTCAAAAAGTTTACCACCTTTCCAATAAAATGGATCAACTTAAATTTAGATTTGTAATGTATTTTTTTAAATGTGGAGGGGATATTAAACTAGAATAACATCTCTGCCAAATTGCTTTTCTCTTCTTATCTTGTGAATGACTCTTGATAACTTTCCTTTAAAAGAAGTAACCAGCCAAAGAGTATATGTTTTTGAAGGTTTGTGGTAACCCGAAGAAAGCACTGTAGGCTGTGACCACCTCAAGTGGCCAAAAAAGTGTATCATGGAGTCAACTGATGATCCACAGTCTCGTAGGATGATGATAGTACTTTTCTTTCGTTTTTGCTACATTCCTGGTCCTCAGCTTGCAGAAGCAGTATTAGAAATGTGCTAAAACTAATTAGAATCTTTCTTATCCTAAATAAAATTGAGATTTACATGCACCAGATTAGAATCATGAAATTGTTTGGTATTTATGAAATTTATGATCCAAGAGAATTTCTTCTGTTGAAATGTCATAAATGTCTAAAGACCCTATACAATTAAATGCTTACACCATCACCAGGTAGCAAATGGCTTGGAATCTATAAACGTTTTGAATTAAGGTTGTAAGTTGAATTTCAGGCCATGAAGATTAGTCATAACATGCTGTATACTTTATGTGGCTAGAATGTTTATGTTGGTTGGATAAGCTGTCAAGTTCTTGTGCTTTAGCATATTATTTTAGGTACTTAGGTCATTTTATGTTTCAGCTTTTGCCAGATTATATAGAGTTGCTTAGGATTGTAAACTTTTAACAATAGAGGGCATGTTTTTAGGGATTTTGCTGGTTTAACTTCTAAGGATAGCCTTGTTTTTATTTATAGCCTTGTACAGATCACCAGGCAGGATGTGGGAACAACCAGTGTTTGGTATCCTTTGTGTACCGGTTTTCTGTTGCTGCTATAACAAATTATGACACATTTGTGCTTTGAAACACTAATTTATCTTAAGAGTTAGGGAGGTCAGAAGTTCAAAATGAGTCTCACTGGGCTAAAATTAAGCTGGCAGGGTTGCATTCCTTCTGGAGACTAGGAATCTTTCTTTTTTCCAGCTTCTAGAGTCCACCAGTATTCCTTGTCTCATGGTCCTTTCCTCTGTCTTTAAAGCCAGCAACATAGCATCTTCAGATCTTTTCCATCTTATTTCACTTAAAAGGATACTTGTGATTACATTATACCCACTTGGATAACTACCCAGTTCAAGACCCTTAATTTAATCACACCCACAAAGTCCCTTTCACCATATATAAGGTAACCTTCACAGGCTCGAGGGATTAGGACCTGGCTGTCTTTGGGGGGCCATCAGTTTGGCTATGACGCTTTATAATGGTAGAACTTTTCAGTAGAATTTACTTTAGCAAAATTCAAATATGTATCTACTAAAATACACTCGTAAAATTCTCCAGTGTCCTGTGTGTTTCAAACCCAGTGGTTACTTTTCTGCCATCTTACTATAAACCTTCAGCAGTGTTCAACAGTTGTCTACTTCCTTTTGTTTGAAATATTTTTTCTTTCACTACTGTGAAACCATATTCCTGGTCTTTAAACCTTTCTGACTCCTTACTTTGCCAATTCCTTTTCTGCTTTACCTCAGATCTGACCTACGCCTTCTAGCTCTGTTCTCTCCAAAGGATAGGGGGAATCCACTATTATGGCATTCAGAATCTTTTAATCTTCCAAATTTGTATATCCAATGTGTCTCCCTGAGCAAGAGTTTAATGGCATAGTTGAGTGTCCCACCTGAGCTCTTCAGAAACATTTCAGATTTAACTACATAAAATTATAATTTTTCAACTAAACATGTTTCCTTCTTGTTACCTATTGCAGTAACTGGCACTACCTAATACTCATTTTTTTAAAACTAAAAGACAAATCTTCAACTCTATTCTCTGTAACCCCCATATCTAGTCTATATGCAAGTCCTGTGGGCTCTTCTGAATCTGTACTTTGCCTTGCCTCCGTTGTTGTCACCTGGCCAGGCCATCTTTATTTCTCAGACTCTTACAGTGCCTTTCTAACTATTCTTTTGTCCCTACTCCCCTTCTCTGCCTATATCCCATTCATTTTCTCTACACAGTGGGAAAGGTAATTGCATTAGGATTTGAAGAGTCCAATTGACAGTCTTGTTTAAATCCATAGTGGCTTACCATTATATCATATTTTTATGATGATCTGACTAAAGCTCTGTGACCTTTATATTTTTTTCTTGCTTGCAATGCTCTAGCCAAACTGCTTTATTTCTGTCTCAAAGCCTTTGCACTTGGCTTGGTATTTCTGCTACTTGGTCTATTGTTACCTAAATTTTGCATGACTAACCTTTTTGTGATTCACGTTTGAAGTCTTGTATCTTTTGTCACTTATTTTGTCCCATTTATTCACAGTTCTTATCACAGAAGTTACGTGGTATATTTTTTGCCTAGAAAGGTGGTTGGTATAAGTATACTAAATAGTTGTTGAAAGAAGTCCTTAAATTGGCACCAAATCTTACCAGACCAGGAAGGTTATTTTTCAGTTATCCCCCATGCAGCAGCCCATCCTCCCCTCTGAAGAGTCAGACATGGTAGGAACCTTCTCAAAGTTCATGACTCTCCTGTGAACTACAGCCTCAGCTGACCTGAGACCCAGTTACCTAGGAGGAGTCCAGCTTGTATGATACAGCCCATCATCACCCACTTTCTCCTTCCAATTCTATTCTTGCGCTGGGCCTTCCCTTCCATGTTCTAATATCTAGTAGGTCATGGAAACCCAAATTCGTGCCTAATTTTTAGTAATTTACCTTATGAATCATTACTTCCCAGTTTTAGTGTCATCCAGAGGTTTCCTCTAAGAAATCAGGATTGAGAGTAGGTCATTAATTCTTGAGACTTTCATGTCAGTAAATAAATTTCAACACATTCTTGTTAATGGCTACAAAGTAGTAAAGGTGTACTATAATTTATAACAGGTTACATTTTTAATAGTTCAATGGACTTAATTTAGCTTCTCTGAGGTTGAGATGGAGGGAAATGAATATGATTTTTCAGAAAAAGCAACAAAATGGGGGAATTGAAAGTGCAGACCAAGGAAAATATTTCTTTAGTAGGTACTTAGGTTTTACACGTGTATATTTTGAAACAGTAATTCATAATGGGTTCTATATGTTACTGTACCTGTTGATCTCTTATACTAGGGATATTCCTGAGTAAGAGGAATTACTGGAGCAAGAACATTCTTAGGAGGCTCAGCTTTTCTTATCTATAAGAGTGCATTATTTTTAGTGTGACTTGGTATCGCCTAGATTAGTGTGATTTTAAAGTCAGTGGAGTTTCTGAAGAAACAAATGAGACATCTAACAAATTTACCTGTGGAAACAAGGCCGGAGTATGCAGCTAACTGATAACTAATGAACAGTATTTTAACGGTTGAATCATTTTATATAATTAATGAGAGAATGGAACTTAGTCAAGTGGAAAAGAGCTGATTTTAGTTTATGGACCGTGCATATGACAATAGTCCTGTAAAATAATAGACCTGAAAAATTCTTATCACCAAGTGACATTGCAGCCATCTTAGCTGTCATAGCACATGTGTTAAATGTTTTTGGTGATGCTGCTATAAATAAACCTGCACTGCCTGTCACAAAATTATAGTAAATATGTATAGTACATTATACTTGATAATAAATGATGTTGGTTTATGTATTTATGCATTTTGTTATTTTGGAGTGTACTCTTTCTACTTAGAAAAAAAAGTTTGCTGTAAAACAGTATGCCATGTTAACCTGGCAGCAGTGTTATACATCTTGTGTTTAACATGTCTCTTGATAGTGTCATTTTCTCTTGTGGTTGATTTAATCTTATGTTTTATAAGTTTAGTGTAGCCTAAGTGTACAGTGTTTATGAAGTCTACAGTAGTGTACAGTAATATCTTAGGCCTTCACATTCAACTCTCTACTCACTGACTCACCCAGAGCAGCTTCCAGTCCTGCAGGCTATATTTATGGCAAATACCCTATACAGGTGTGCCATTTCTTATCTCTTATATTGTATTATTATTGTATGTTTAGGTGCACAAATACCATTGTGTTACAACTGCCTACAGTATTCGGTATAGTAACATGCTGTAAAGGTTTGTAGCCTAAGAACAATAAGCTATACCATATAGCTTACGTGTGTAGTAGGCTAGACCATGCAGGTTTCTGTAAGTACTACCATGATGTTCACACAACAATGAAATCACCAAACAATTCATTTCTCAGAACACATCTCTGCTGGTAAGTGGCATGTGACAATGGGAAATGTAATTTCAGAGAGGTTAAATGGCTTGTCTAATGAGTTTGGCTTCAAAGATATATAATAATAAGTGTGTGGTCTGTAGGGTTATATTGCTTGGATTTGAACCATCCTCTAGCACTTACAGACTAATCTCTGAGACTTAATTTTTTTTTTTTTTTTAATTTGTAAAGGGAGATGGTAGTTCTCATACAGATTTTTTTGGGGGAAATATCATAATTAATAAAAAGGGCTTACCTCAGAGGCAGCACTTAATATTAGCTAGTATTACATACTTATTCTGTCAGTAATTCCCAAACTTTGCGATTTGGTGAACCAATAGTTGAAAAAGCAGGAAGGTGGGCAAGATGGAACGGTCTTCTAATATTGCCAAGTGAAGCTATTAAAAAAATAAAAAGATTATCACCACAATCTTCCTAAAAGGACATTTTAAAATTCAAGTTATAGTGAAGGCTGTAATCTATAAATGCAGGACTTTTTTAAATTGAATAAATTTAGCTTCATAAAAGACAATGTAATTCTTATTTTTATTTCACCACAAATTCAGAATTAGATGGTTTGTAAGTCTCCCGTTCTGAAATAATTCAGTTCTAATATTCATATGTTTCTTTAGTCTTTCCTGCTTCTGTACTTTTCCCCATCTAACTTAGAAATAACTGGTTTGCAGTCTACAGTTTATTTACCTAAGGAACCTGTGAATGACTGCTTTTAGAAGTCACAGACTTAGAGACCATGTTCAAATGAAACTGGACTGGCTAAAGCAGTGGGCACTATAAGAAAATAGCACAGACAGTAATATACAATCATTCATGTAAGAAACATTGGCAGCCTGCCATTTACCAAGTACTATGTTAGATGCTAGGCATATGACAGACCAACAAACAAATGGTCAATGTCCTTTGGAATTTAACATTTGGATTACTCCTATCTTCCAGGCCAGGTAGGTTCTTGAGGCTTCAAAATAAATATGACATTATTAGAGTTTTAATTTTAATTGAAGGAGGAGTGGGAGTGGGAAGACAATTTATACAGTAATTTAAAATTTATATTAACATCCATAAAAAGCAATGGCTTGTAACATTTCATGGGTTAAAAGAAAACAAAGGCAGTTTTACTCTTGTAAGAGCCAGTTTGGGCTATAGTACCCAATTGGCATGCATAGTTTTGCTTTGCTCTGCCTCTAGATTGATGATTCTTTACTTAGCTTGCATTAACATCATTTGAGGGAACTTGCTAAAATACAGATTCCAGAGTCCTAGAGATTCTGATTCAGTAAGGGCTGTCTGGTAAAGCCTAGAAAAGGCTTTGAAAAAGTCTGGGGAGATCCCATTTGGTAGTGGTGGTCTATAGATCTTTCTTTGCGAGGTCTTGCCTTAGGGGTACTTCAGAAGTTTCAGAAGGCACTAAATTTGAAAGAGAAACTCCCACAGTGAACCTTGGCAACATTTCTCCATTAAAGAATCTCCTTTGCATGCTATCCCCACTATCTCTCTGAATGCCGTCAATTTAGCATACTTTCAGACTGTAAAGATTAATTCCAGATTAGTACTGTAGAACAGGTCAATTTAAGAAAAAGTCCTTGAGAAATTCTTGTCAGATATATGACAAGTGTTTGCTGTAGGAGGCTGCCCTGATTCTAGTTTTTCAGCTATATTAGGATCTCATAACTTGTTGTTTTAATAAATTTACATTATACATAAATGTATAATGAATGGTTTTAAATCTGGCTTAGAGTTGTATGTACCCATAAAAATAGCATTCTGTTTATTGTCTTTGTACCTTTTAGGGACGGCAGTGCTCTCCAGCTGACGGCCACCAGGAACTGACCTATAGTTGAATAAACTTGGGTTTACTCACTGCAACAAGAGAATGCTCACCATTAGCAACTGTGAAGTGTCTCAGTAAGAGGATGTTAGGAATGACATAGGATTTGAGCTCGTGTTTGGTGATTTGGGGAAGGTTCAAGGAAGTAGGCCATTGTTCTGGATTGGATTGCTGTCAAGAAGTGATAATTCTATGACGAGACATCTTAATTCATACCTAAAACATAAGCATGGCTAAAAATGATGAGTAAAGAAATGATAGTCATGTATATCAGCCAGCATAGGGGTTGTTAGATTATTTTTGTGTTTTGGACAATGTTAATGTTTTTTCTGTGTTCAGACACGATTATGAGTGGCCTTGTTTTATTGATTCACCAGGGTCGCAATGGCCTTGGCTGATGCTGGTGTTCTGTGAAATTGTTTATGTTAGCCCGGAGAGCACAGTGGTCTAACTGTGAGTGCCAGGCCAGTTCCAGGCTCTCAAGGCCTGCTTTTCTCTTTCTCTGGGTTAAAATAAAGGAAATATACTTTTGTATGTGTGAACAGAATCCAGACACATCCACAATATTCAACAGTAGTTATGTGTTGACGAGGCCGAAAGGCAGCTCAGTGTAGGAGAATAAGACTGGGATTACTTTTCTTATTTAGCCTCAGAATTGCCCTGTGAACTTGACAATAACATATTTGTTGGGCATCTACTAAATACCTTGATGTGTCCTAGGTACTTTACACGTAAACAATAACATTCCAGACAAATATGTTTTGATCATCCCCTTTTTACAGACAAGTAGATTATAACATTTCTAGAACCACCAAATTATTAAGTGGAATTGCTGATATATTAAGGGGTTCTATGCATTATGAACCTACTCAGTTTCCACTACACCAGGATGGCTCTTTATTCAGAATTTTGGTGTCTGTACGTATAGCAATAGAGATAAAATATATACGTGGCAGGACTGTTCTGAGGCTCAAACGCTAGCATATATCTGAAAAGCACCTGACACAGTAACTGGCTCATGGCAGACAAGGCATAACTAAGTTTTCTTTCAGCAGAAAGGGAAATCACTGATTTTGAGTACAAGTGAATCGACCAGTAGCCTTTTTTGATTGACTCCGAGGATTTTAACCCCCGGATCACAGAAAAGCCAGGCTAAAAAATAAAAATCTTAGTATCACAGATTCAGAGTTTAGAGCTCCAAGAAATTGTCAAGGTCATTTCTTACAAATGAGGAAAATGAAGCTTAGAAAAGGCAGTTGATGTGCAGAGTGTGGGTGTCGGAGCTAGACCGACAAACCAGGTCTCAGTCCTAGGCTCCTTTGCTTTTCAGGCCACAGAGCTGCCTCCCTTCTTAGTATGCAATTTTACAATTAAAAGTTTCTAAACACTGTTATTCCAGGCAGTCGGCCAGTTACGTATTTCTAAACAGATTTTAACAGCATTATTTCCGGGGATCAGTGTTCCAGTTCAACCTGGTGGAGACGAGCCGGGTCAGGGGAGGGAGGATTTCTTCGCAGAGCTCTGGGCCTGGTTTCCTGACCACGCGGGCCGAGGCCCGCGCCTCCGCCCCATATAGGGGACTGGGGCGGGGCGATCTCCTGTTCCTGTCGAGCTGCCAGGAAGGAGGAAGGGCTGCCCCAAAGTGAGCCTGCCGCCTGGGACCCCGCCACTGCTGCAGCACCCCGTGCCATGTCAGCGCACAACCAGGGCACGGAGCTCGGTAAGGCCCCGCGGGTCGCCCCCTTCCCCATTCCCCGGTTCCGGCCCCGCGCCTCCTCCTGCAGCGCGGTCCGGCCGCCCGAGCGGTCCAGCCGCCCGAGCGTGGTCCCCGGGGGGTGCTCGCACACCCCGCCCCAACTCCAAACAAACAAAACCAGACAAAACCCCTCCTTGCCCACTCTGACTGTAATCCTGTGCTGTTCAATGCTGGGTTTCCACAGAGAATTTTAACGCAGGTGTAGCCCCAGAGTGTCCTGACAGGTAGAAAGTTGTCAGGCCTCTCTCTGTACTATATAACTTACTGAAAAATGTGTGTGATGTTAGAGGTACAAAGATTTGTGAAAGTGCCTGAATTATTTCACCATTTTTCATTTCGTTAATATCATCAAATATTATTGAAAAGGAAACTTAAGTCCGATTTCCAAAATGTGAAAAATTTTTAATTCCAAAAGCAAAACTATGATTGGCCAAAGGTTAATAACGGATTTTAGTTTAAGCATTGATAGCTTGGGGATCTGTATCCTGGATCTTCAATTTAGCTCTGTGACTTTGGGCACGTTACTTAATCACTCTGTGCTTAAGTGTCTTAATCTGTAAAATGGTTATAATAGCATTTATTTTACAAAGTTGTTTGAAGATTAAATGAGAAGATGTAAATAAAGTGATACATTGTGGATACCTAGTAAATATCAATAAGTAATAGTAATATAAAGTTTTGTTTATAGGGGCTACATTTGAGAAAATTAGCTATAGGTTATATATAACACAAAAAGGTGCTTTTTTCCCGTTTAAAAATGTCTGTTCTAACTTAAACAGTCTAGACTTCAAGACATTGTCCTGAACTTTTGTTGAATGGTAAGAGTGTGTCTTTATAAAACAGTTGATTTCCTCACCAAAATGATTCTCCTTTAGTCACTGCCCTTTTTAAGATTATGTTTTAAACTCAAATTCTATCTCTGAAATGTGGACTTTAGTAAAAAAGGAATATTCTCTAAATTCTCTAAAGATGGTGGATGGGAATAGGAATGGGGTGCAGGTCTTACCTTGGTATCTTCAGGGATGTGGCTGTGGGACTTTGTACTGTACACACAGAGGATGCATCATTATTTTCCCAATTAATTTTTTTCATTTTTCTTTCAAGAAATACAGTTAAAACATTTTTACTTTTTTAAATTGAGATATAACTGACATATAACATTTTCATTTAACTTGTAAGAATTAGAATCACTTCCATTCATTTGTTGAAATATAACAATATAGGCAAACAATTGCTATGTAGAATAATAGTAAATGTGATTTTTATGCAGCGGTTTTTTTAGGTGAGGCAATCAATCCTTGGTTGACCTCATAGATTGCAAGGACCTTGTCAGTTTACAACCTCTTATTTTTTATTTATTTTTTAGCACCTGGTCTTCCTAGGTAGTCTCCCATCCAAGTACTAACCAGTCCCTACCCTGCTTAGCTTCCAAGATTAGACAGGATTGGGCTTGTTCAGGGTGGCAGGGCCATAGAATTTTATGCAGCGATTAAATGATCATAGTTTATTTTTTTGTTGTTGTTTAAATCAAATTACATACATTTCGAGAGTGTTTTTCCTTCATTGGTATTATCAATCCAGACAGAGGTTTAGCCTAAAATGCTAAAATAAGTTACTTGATTTATGTACTAGAAAAAAATAATTCACTATTAATTTATTCAGCATTTTAACTGATATCTTTATTAGAGTTTTAAAATTAAAAGTCCTTCAAAATAAATATTGTAACTTCTTTTTCTTAGTACAAGAGGAAACCATATTTATTGTAAAAATTTTAGAAAATACAGCACAAAAATCTGTAAATTACTAATCTGGTCCTTGTTATTTATATTATATTATAGACTGTTTTTTGATAAATAAACAGATTCATTTGAAGCTGGACCTGATCTTCAATGAAAACATTCTTTTATTATAGTATGCATGAAAGAACAAACTCTCTAACTTTAATGTTAGTTTTTGTCAGCATTTAGTGATCAGTGCTTTCTGTTGAAGATATTGTCTACTTAAAATGTTTATTTCTGATTTTCACCAACTCAGACATAAAGCTAAAAACTCTGTTGCTTTGACCAGTTTGGCCAAGCTGCTTGATTCCTTTGAATAGGTCATTGGTTCTCACATTGTGGTTCCTGGTCTAGCAGCATTAACATCTGGGAGCTCATTAAAAAGGCAGATTCACAGGCCCCATTGAGATCTTAATGGTGGGTGGGGCCTAGCATTCTGAATTGTTCTGAAACACACCTAAATTTGAGAACCACTGGCCTTAAGTTCTCTGTGGCTCTAGGTCGTGCTTTAGGCCCTCTGCATTGTATGAAAATGGACTGATGTTCTGTTGATTCTTTTAGACACCTTTGAATTTTGCCTGAAATGCAGGTACAGATAGGCAGTGATCTTTCTCTTTTTCACTGATGTACACCATGCACCTAGAATAGTGTCTGGTACAAAGAAGACCCTCAAATGTGTCTGTTGAATGAAGGAATGAATTTAGAGCTACTACTTTCTTGGGAGAATTGGGGCATCTACCTGGGTCCCCGTGCATGGACAGGTGTGAAGTGCTTCACCCTGTCCCTCTTTTCTGAATGTCATTAATATTTAGTCTTGTTATTTCTGTCTTTAAAGATATCTCAAGAGACTCTTGAAGGATGTTGATAATGTGGCCTTCTTTCAAGTGTGATTCTCTTTGGAAGCATCTGGAAATGGAGGGGTTGTATTAGGTGACTTCTAAGATTTTTCTGGTCTATATATCTGTAAGCTCTTGTGTACAAAAGAAAATTTCAAGTATATATGAAAAATGAGAAAAAAAACAATTGAAGACTGATTTTTAATTGAGGGGGATGGGAACAATACATAGGATTTCCTGGGTCAGATTCATAAGAGATTATTTTAGGCATGTGTCCACAAATTGGAATCATCAGAGAGGGTGATTTACTGGGGAATGTAAAGACTGTTGTGCTCTGTAGAGGGAGGGACTTTCTGTAATCCAAGTCAAAACAAACAGAAAGGGCAGTTTATTTGTTTAAAACATGATAAAGGAGATCATCTTTGGCTTATTGCCAAACCAGGAGCCATGCTTAGAATTTGTATTTTAGGAAGCACATTTATTCATTCAACATGTAATTATTGAGTACCACTTGTATACTACGTAGTATTGCTCTGGGCTCTGGGGATAGACAATGGACATGGGTAATCCCTTCTTTTATGAAGGTAGGTCTGGTTTAGGAACTGGGCAGCAAGCCAGAGCTCCAATGAAAATAATTACAAATGTGATATTGCATTTATTTTTCATTTATTTTTTTCTGTTTAAGAAATTAGATAGAACTGTTTGGGGGTCGTACTTTGAAACTATTTAGTATTGTCCTGTAAATTTTCAGTTTATTTCTGTTGTTTATATTAGTATGTAGTTTAGGTTTCCTGTATTCTTAATGGGTTAGAATTGTTTTTGTTATTATTTAATATCAAATTGTTCCAGATTTTGCTAGTAGGACCCCCTTCAGCCTGGCCTCTCTCTCTTTTTAAATGTCCCGTTATTTTAAAAAGTATTTACTTATTTTCTGGTGTAACAAGCCCAAGGTATTACAGGCTTACTTTATGTGTTCTCTGTCCTAGCACTGGAGTCAGCTGTTTCTCCAAGGAACATTTGTTTCACTGGATAATGGTATTTGGAAGCCAAGATCTGGGCAGTTGTTATGCTGATGGTGACTGGAGTATCTCTGTTCCCGGGTCCCTCACTGGGCAAAGCTGGAGAATATATATATATACTGTGCACACACTTCTATATATATCTACTTACCAATTATCTATATCACTATATAGTGAAAACCACAAGTTCACAGTGATTTCTCCAATTCCAGTCTAACAACACAGGGTTTATTCCATTTTTCTCTCCTCCATATTTGAAACTCCACATGCTGAGCTGTGCATATCCCACCTGCAGAAGACATTCCTCTCGACTTTCTCAGGATCCAGCACCCTGGGCTGGGTGCCATACTTATCCTGCTTGGGCTCCAACTCCCTGTATCAGGCTTCTGCCCTCATTGATACCCCCAGTAGGCTTCGTGGTCTATGTCAGGCTGCCCCTTCATGTAGATAGCTTCTTTATTCTGCTTGTCTGGCTGCCCCTTTGTGCAGATACCCTTCATGTTGAACTCTGGGCCACCCCCATGTGTGAGTACTCCTCTCACTTGTTCAGGGTCCTGTACCTCACTCCATATGGCTCCCCCTCCCAGCCTCAGATATCTGCCTTGCTCCCTGCCTACACATATACACATCCATTCGAGAAGTGAGAGGAGATCAGAATAAAATTTTAAATCTGTTTTTTTTTTCAGGTGAGACAGTCATTGATTGACCTCACAGATTGCAAGGACCTTGTCAGCTTACAGTCCCTTATTAAAAAAAATTTTTTTTTTTTACTTCTATAGCACCCAGTCTTCCTAGGTGGTCTCCCATCCAAGTACTAACCAGGCCTGACCCTGCTTAGCTTCCAAGATCAGATGGGATTGGGCTTGTTCAGGGTGGCATGGCTGTAGTAAACCTATTTTTACATGTTATAAATTTATACAAAAAAGTATTTTTAGGAAACCAAGCTTAAGTGGAATGCCCACTGTTCCTGACACGTGTTACCTGTTGCTTGTGGTAATGGGTGGGTAACCAAAGGGAGCATAACCTCATCTCTGCTCTCCCAGAGCTCACAGCCAGCTAAGGGAAACAGTCATGTAAGTCATTATGGTAAGATAAAAGTGATGATAAAAGAGTGGTCAGATTGGAAAGAGGAATTCGCAGACATACAGTCCAAGGGAAGTTTTTTTGGAAAGGATATTTTTGATGGGAGTAATTTCTGCAAAGGAACTGAGCAAATCCAGCTTGGCATGTTTCATTAATTATAGGAATCCCTAGTATAATCTTGTTCTATTATAATGACTAAGAGTAGTATTTTAGGGAGGAAAGAAGAAAAATCTTTTATATTCTGTATTTGAAATACACAGTTAACATAATGATTATATACATTTCTAGATTTAAAATTGGGCATCCTTTATGGTTTTTACTAACTTTGATTTTTACCTTTAAAGTCTTTTACTGTTTGCCTGTAAGCATGAGCGATGAGGCTGTCTTTTATTATTCTGGTACTGTTTTGATTAATGGGACAAAAAGTATAAAGTAATAATTTTGGTTTGTTTTATAATTGAATAATTAAAATTCCTTCATGGTGCCTGCTAAGTTAAAAAACAAAAAATTTTAAGCATCTAAGCCCTGTGGATTCTAATTGTTAGGGAAGAAGACGAACTTCAAGCGCTCATTTGAAATGGGATGACTCTGCCAGGAAAGAAAGACTAGTAAATGAGACAGCAGATAGAGCCCTTGAGGATGCGATTTGAACATGTCACTAGAAATTGTTTAAGTGAAGAGCTCTGGCCCTTTTAAAATACTGTCACTTGAGGATTGGGTCACCTTGAAATGTGTTCATCTTTGAGTTAAAGGCATAAAAAGGCACTTTGAAATTTTTCCGTTAACTTTGGTGTATGTTGTGTGTGTGTCTGCAGCTGTACCTCTCTCTTCAGCCTGCCTCAGCCCTAACGGTAAGGTCCCTGGAAACCAAAGTAGTTGCAAGAGAAGGATAAATGTTTCATCTCAGCTCCAGCAAGCTATACAGATTTTTTAAATGTTGAGAAACTCCGGCTGCAGCTTCTGACTCTCTTTGTATAGTCAGGCCTTCGTCTCGAAAGCCAAGTTTGAGATGACAGTGGCCTCTGGTAATTACTTCCCTAAAAAGGTGCCACTTAACTGGTGCTTTGGTTCTTTAGGAATATGGTTAATGATGTCAAAATTGTGGTCTTTAAAGTCTGGTAAAAAAATATCCAAATCGATTGCTGTTGTAACCCAGATTCAGATCAGTTTTTCAACTGTACTTGGTGGACATACTCCTAACCCCACAGCCATGAGGTAGGAGTACAGTGTGTGTGTGTGTGTGTGTGTGTGTGTGTGTGATTTCATTCAAATGTCTCACGTTTGACATTGAATTAGGTATCTGGTGTGCTTAAGGTATAACTCTCATCTCCAATGTAGAGATTCTTGAATAAACATTACTTATGAATATTTTAAACAGTATCTTTGAGGAGAATGATAGTATCCACATTTATAAAGCTATCTTCCCCCCCCCCCCATGTCATAATTTTATAGCAAGGAGGATTCTAAGATATAAAGCTAACACCCTTCTGTTACAGATGAGTAAACTGAAAGCTGGACAAGGTAAACCTATGGTCACATGGCTGGTTAGAGGCAGTTCTGGAATTGAAACTCTGGCATTCTCTGTGCTGATATATTCCAATACAATGCATTTACCTCCCTTGTTATTAGTTTTCTAGGAGCTCTCCTGGGCTGTGGTCCTGAATCAGGATAACCTGAGATGAGTATTAAAAATGCTAAGCCTCATAGTAGCTTTAACTATCCTTACAGTTAGTATCTTTACAGTCAGGAATCTGCATTTTTGCAAGTTCCCCAAGGGGTTCTTATGAGGACTGCAGATTCAGAACTCTGCGGTAAACTGTGTAGTTACCCAGGCTAATTACAGATTCAGATAATCTTAAATTACTATATATTATTTTTGATAAATCTTTCAGTCACTTTTACCTTTATATTAATATCTTTATCATATTTTAAAAATTTGGTTAGCAAAGTTTCTATAAGCAGATTTAGGGAGAAATTAGCTTTTTATTTTCTGATTAAGATAAGTGAAGAAAGATGTTAGAATGAGTGTGAAAATTGGGAAAATCAGGAGGGTAAGGCAATTAAGCAGGTGCATATCTGAAAAGTGCATTGTATCCGAAAAGGAGCATATTTTATTCCAATAATGCCAATGGCTGATGAAAAAATAGAATCAAAGTGTTCTTCACGATGATTTTTTGAAAATGGTCTCAGGAGAGAACAGACCCTAAAGAGCTCCTATAACCTGAAGATGTGAGATTGTCTACCGAAAAGAGTAATTTAGTTAATTTTCTGATTGAAAAAGGAACACTTAATTATTTTTGGAGATTAAGTTTGCATCGTGGACTCAAGGAGGAAGGTAGGTTGTAGCATCTTCATTACATCCATACTTGAATGAAGGATCTCAGCTCTGTATATTTTGTTGTTTTGAAGGATATTGTTTTTCTTCAGCGTGTAGAGAAAACTTAAATACTAAGCTAATTTCCCAGAGAAGAAACGAGAAACGTATTTTAGTCTTGTATCTTTATAAGCAGACTTTATTTTCCATTTTTTAAAAAAGCTTTTGACTCTCAGGAGTCAGTGGTGATTGTAATCTCAAACGCATTCCGTTCAATATTTATATGTTGTACTCAACACAGTCCACACCATCCATGTCTTTGCGAAGAGACAAGCAGTAGAAGTTGGGAGGCCATCCCCTTGAGAGACTTCCTCTCATCAAACTAAAATATCCCTGGGGAATCACGCTGCTGTACTTTTTGTCACAAACTTTACTCATCATCAGGATATGCTGTTGACCCTGTTTCAATTGATGATCCAGCCAACTTTGTATTTAGTTTTAAAAATACTGTGGGAAATCTTGAGCTAGGCAAAGATCTGACATGGGTTATTATGAGTGAAAACTTCTCCATAGATCTGGCTCCAGGAAGAAATACCACAGTTTCAGTCTACAGATGAATACTCTGATTGATTGTAATATTTCAGTAGTAATTACATGATAGAAGCCATGGGACATACGATTAGCATGTGGAGTCCAGACAGTAGGCAACAATGCTAATAATAATGAAGAGATCTCAGAGAAAAGCAGAGTTCTCTTTACTCTCTAAAGAAAGTTAAATCATTTGGGTGCTTGACAATAGTT
This sequence comes from Cynopterus sphinx, assembly GCA_030015415.1. Lineage (NCBI taxonomy): Eukaryota > Metazoa > Chordata > Mammalia > Chiroptera > Pteropodidae > Cynopterus > Cynopterus sphinx. The sequence continues at coordinate 148,713,426 of CM057380.1, read as the reverse complement.
ACTTGTATAGAACAAGTTGAAATTTGACATCCTATGGAATGATTGTTGGAGGATCTGTAGTTGGCTGTGTATGCTTCCCTGAGTGCATTGTGGTTTATCTGGAAAGGATACAGGATGGGGACCCAGGCATTTTGGTCCTAGCTTTGATAGCATCTGGCCATGTGACCTTAGGCTGGGGACTTCAGTGCACTGGCTTGTACTTTTCAAACCTGTAAAACAGACACATGACAATGTAGGTTCAGCAGCTTATAACAAATGTTTTAGGTGATGGGGATGTTGATAGTGGGGGGGCTATACATGTGTAGGGATAAATGGGGAATCTGTTCATTCTACCTAGTTTTGCTGTGAACCTAAAACTTCTCTAAAAAATGTTGTTTAAAAAAAAAAAAGCAAGACAGAAAACAGATATGATCTCTGTGATCCTTCTAGTTCGGAACGTCTTTGGATTTTCTGATTATTATGTAGAATTGCCATTCTGGGGAGTTGTAGGAAGTTCCTTGTGCTTGAATTCAGACCTTTTCCTTCCTTCTGTGGCTGTCACAGTCCTCTGGCTTTCTAGGCTGTAAGTTCCAGAGATCAATTTACATTTCCCCCCTCTTTCTGATGATTGAATACATTATATTTTCTTTTTCTCTAGATGTTTCATAAATGTACATCTTGACTTCATCAATCTTTATGTAAACAGAGCCTTTTATTTTGTGTGTGTTCCTCTGCATGGCAGAGTATTGATTATATAGTCATATTGTTTCTTCCATTAAAAATTACTTGTGGTTTTACCTCTTTCTCTTTTCTTCTGTTCCTATGCTTGGCTTGTTTGATTATACACCTGAATCACGATGGTGGCCTTGTCCATATCTGATTTATCTACCTCTGGCCTTTCTCTTCTACCCTAGGAAAATTCATATTTGGTTAAACTTTATCTTATTGTTTGTTCAAATGGAACAAATTATATTTATTTTCTCAGATTTACTATTTTAATTATTTGGTCCTTTTAGGTTGTACTTCCATTTTAGGAAAATTATAAACTCTTACTTAATCAAATTAATGTAATTACTGTCTTTAGTAGAAAGGAACAATTGAGTTGGTAGAGACAGTCAGTGGTGTGAGGAAGCGATGAATGGGTTTAGCCAGGCAGGAATTTTCACAAGACTGGAAATAGAAATGCCTGTTAAATTCTGTTGAATTCTATGTTGAATAATTGAATGAAGCAAATATGTTTTTCACTCTAAAGATTGTACATCCAGCATTCTAGAAACAAATTTGGTTTTGAATCATAGAGCCTTGTTTGAATCTTAGCCCTGATATGTACTGTGTGACCTTGGACAAGTAATTTAATTTCTGAGCTTCAGCTCTCTCATCTGTAAATGGACCAAAAGCCTACATGGCAGAGTTAGTGTGACTGTTCAGTGAGAATATAGTTAAATCAACCTTACCTTGATGAGTGGCCGATACATGGTAGCCATTATTCCAGTAATCTTCCTGAATTACTGCTTTTATTGTTTTGTCTCTGGGAAGGCCTTCTTCATCTCTACTGGACTGTTTACCACTCATCATCTGAGACCTTTTGCCTTCTCTTAGAGTTCCTACTGATTTCTGCCTTGTGTGTTTGTACTTTGTACTGATGCTTTATTAATAAGGTGATTGAGGGTAGGATCTGGGTTTGTAAATTCTATCTCTCATTTCATTTAGAACAGTACTTTCATGATGTAAACCATTGTTTTTTTTTTTTTTTATCAGTGTTTTTTAAATGAATGAATAAAGAAGCATTGTTGCTATTTCTAGGAACTCATAATGGCTTTTTAATGCCTGGTGTGCTGAGGCCAGATACTTCTCACTCTATCTATCTTTGAGGATCCTAGGTCATTTGGTCCCATTCCTGTTATTACCTCCCCCTCCTGTCAGTCTGATGTGGTCTTTGTTCTTTGAAAATGTTGCTTCTTTTGGAATTCCTATCCATGTTACCCTCTATGCCTATGGGAAATGATCTTTAGCCTTGGAGGTCAAGTTTAAATTCAGTTTCTTGAAATCTCTTATTCTTTGTTTAGTATATGTCTTTTAACATTTATTTTGATTTTTTGTCTCTATAAGTTTTCTTCCTATCATTCTGATCATATTATGTTCGTTAATACCAAGGACAATAGCTAGTACATGAGAAGCATACCTATCTGTGAACTTTGGAGAATGAATCACTGTGTAGGTTTTACTCTTTTAAGTGTGGGGAAAAAAGTCTAAAACTTATGCCATCTGGGATGAAAACTTAAAATTAAATATCTTTAACATTATTTTGCCAAATTATAAAGGTAATACATAGTCATTATAGTAAATTTTGAAAATGCATAAATGTAGAGAAGGAAATTAAAATTGCTCAATATCGTCCTGTGGCGAAGTAGACCTCTGAAAGTTAAGTCCCTGTCTGAGGCATAGTTCACTGGGTAGAATTTAATTGTTTTTGGTGACTGGGAGGATCATCATTATAAGCATGTAACTCCTTGTAAGTGCTCAATATCATAAGTACTCAGTAAATATTAACTTTTAGTATAAAAGGACTCCTGAGGTTCTTAGAGACACTTTGCTCTAATCAAGTGTCTGGGCCGCTTTGCTGTTTTTGGTTCACTGAGTGCATTTTTAATAAATTTTTGATTCCTGCCTTCTGATTTGATGTTTCCAGTATGCATTAGGCTAGAAACAAGACAACCAAGATTACCAGAATTGAGGGTCAACTAAGAGCCAGTGAGTTCTGAGTGGAGGTTCTGACAGCCTTCCATAGGTAGGGTCCGTGAGAATTAACTATTAATGCCCTCGAACGACCATTACAGGTAATGAATTAATTTCTCTCTGATGCATCTGGAAGGGACCTAGCTCTCCATTGGGGGGAATGAGAAAATAGTCATTCATATCATTTTTTATTTCTCAAATGAGGAACCCTGCTTGAGAAGGGCTATTGGGGCTCTTCTGATCAATCAGGTTTATAAATACCATCTGTGGACCCTGAAATCTCTACAAATCAAAGTCCTTTTCTTTACTAGTCTTTGGTTCTTGGCAACAAGCCAGAAAGGTAAAGTTGACACCTGACTGATATTTTTTTCTGAACAATGATTTACCAGTTCTCCTTTTTTGTTATAATATTTTAGAGTAAATCCAAAATGACATCATGCCATTTACCCCTACTACTTTGATATGTATCTCTAGAAAAACATATTGTTATGTAATTACTTGTTCATGATCATGCTAACAAAATTAAAATTGATTTACTTAAAAAATTTGAATGGGAGCTACTCACCTTCATGAAGACAGTAATGTGAATATTATAATAAAAGATAATGTTATGTTGAATACTTACAATATGCAGGACGCTGCCAAGTACATGCATTAATTAACCTGTTCTTTACTCCTCCCGACAGTTTTATGTAGTCCCAATCCTGTTTTTATCCTGATTTTACAAATGAGGGAGCCGAATTTTGAGAAGCTGGCCATCTTGCCCAGGTCATATAGTTAGGAAGTGCATGACTCTAGAGACTGCTTTTAACCTGAAAACCTCTTTATATACTCATATATTTTTTATTATTCATATAGCCTCACATTCCATATATGACAGCTGCTCATTACCTGTCTTAATTAGAAACCCAAAATGAAGATACATAGGAAATCTATAGAAAATTTCCAAGTGTTATTTTAATTAATAATTTTTTAATATCTTTCTCATTATTCTACTTTTAGGGGTTTTAAAACAAGAAATGAATATGATTACTTTAAAATTCAGCTCTATAAATATTTGCATTTTGGATTATGTGGCAGACATGCCATGGGCAAGCAGTGAAAAGAACGAGAAAAGGCCAGGGACCCAGATGAGCCTGTGTGGATCATTCGCTCCTGAGTAATTGAGAATCTGCTGATGTCAGGGCTCCTTCCTTAAGATGCAGGGGGAATTTTACCTCTGGGTGCACCAGCCCCTTGCTGCATGCTTTCCCCACCTCTAAGGTATCTACTTCCAGGGTGCCTTTGAAAGCTGTCTGGGAGAATGCAAAATTCACTTCCCACATATGTATGGGACATTGACCATGTAAAAAACGACTTTTCCTGGGGAAGTGAACTTTAATAAACACCAAGGAATGACAGTTGTGCAATTGTCATTTTGAAATGATAATTGTGCAATTTGAAATACCAAACCACAGGGAAAGTTGGGTGGCAGGGAGCCTTCTTGCTATGACTGCAATCTTGCCATTTTGACTTCTGTCCACTCTGTGTTTTCTATAGTTCACCTTGTGTAGGTCTGTCAGCCTTCTAGATCTGTAGCTGTTAAACCCTGCCCTGCAGACAGGAGTAGCCTTCTCTGAAAATTGTGCAAGACCCAGCTCTCTTAGGGAGCTGACTCAGGAATGTGATTTCCACAGCAGCCTCAGGTTCACCTGGCTCCGAGGAGCAGGCGGTGGGAAGCCTGTGTTCCTGTGCCACGGGGGGAGTGTGCTTCCAGACTGACGTGGCCCAGAGATGTTGTTATAGAGCTGCCTCAGACTAACTTGTGAGTTGGCACATCTAATGACTTCTTTTTTTAAAGCAGGGTGGTGGCACTTTAATGTTTTTGATGACTTGTCACAGAGCATCTGAGAGCACAGGGAAAACCAGCCACCTTGTCAAAACCTGGGCCACTCAGGAACAACTTCCTGAGGAGAAATTGCAGAAGGAGATCAGGTGCCGTGGGAAGTAGTGTTTTGAATCAGCACCCAGCAGGTGGTGATTTACGCTCTGATTCAGTTTTGAACAGATAGTCCCAGACAGTGTTGGCAATCATTGTGCTCCATAATGTAGCGGGGGTTTGTTTGTTTGTTTGTTTTGGGAGACAGTATCAACTCAAGCCCTGTCTGCTTACAGTCAGGGTGTTGTAGCACATGTTAGTTGCCTGCTGTTGAAGGGGTACACCTACATTTCCAAGCTCCTTCTGCATGTATTTAAAAATATATGTAAACATAGATAAAGGCATAACTGGAGAGTGTGAGACTGGTAAGTAGGGGTCCCGAAAGCATTTGATATTTTCTGCAAATCAAAAGGTAGTGAGAAGGTGACATAAAGCATTTATAATACTTTTAGTAGATACACCATAAATGTTTCTTTTTTATTTTTACTTTTCTTTTAACACTTAGTTCACTTGAGTTTCAAAGAAGGATCTCTCATCCAAAATGAAGAATTTGGTTATGTAGTTCTAGACTACCCATATTAAAATTTTCCACAAATAAATATATCTGTTGGGATGGTTACCCATTTAATTAAATATAGCTTCTTTGTGGAAAGGAGATAGGACTTTGAGGGCAGACTCCCTGGGATTCACATCTTGATTCTTCTACCTATGATTTTTCGAGTTTTCACACCTAAAAAATGGGTGAATAAAAGCTAGGTCACAGAGTAATTGTGAAGATTAAATGAGATATTACAGGTAGAGCAATTGTCCTTGTACCTGGGAGGTAGTGAGCTGCAATAAGAGTTACTTACCCTGCCCTTTCACAAGATAGAGTAGATAGGTTGGAAAACTCTGACCTTAAAGCTAAAGAATAGCTGATTATGAACAAGGGTGTTTGCTGACTGGAGTGTAACATGGGGTTGTGAGGGAGAATGTCGAAGGGTCTGGGGCACTTGGAGCTGCAGTGTATGCTGGAATGCATTGGAGGTTGAGACTAGATAAGTACTCAATACTTTTGTAGTGATTTGCTTTCCTTCATATGGAAATGTATAAAAGGTGTTTATCACTGGGGTTTTCCTTCTCAGGTGGGAATTTAGTCATCCCAAGTTGTTGTTGTTGTTGTTGTTGTTGTTTTTCTTCTTCTTCTTCTTCTTCTTCTTCTTCTTCTTCTTCTTCTTCTTCTTCTCCTCCTCCTCCTCTTCCTCCTCCTCCTCCTCCTCTTCCTCCTCCTCCTCCTCCTTCCTCCTCCTCCTCCTCCTGCTCCTCTTCCTCCTCCTCCTCCTCCTCCTCCTCCTTTTTTCTTCTTCTCTTCTTCATGATTGGCATCTTTGAAAATTGATAAATAGCAAGACTATAGAGTAAGTGTTAATTGGATAAATCTTATCAGTACCATCCAATATGATTTGAGTATTTTGGGTAAGTAATAGCAAACATCTACTCATACCCTATCACTTAAGAACAGTGTTTTATTTTTTTTATTTTTTTATTTTTTGTAAAAGTAGACATTGGTTTTAAAATCCAAATATTCAAAATGTAATAGCAAAATTGTAGTGATTCTCAGTAGGTCATTTACAAAGTATTTGTCCCAAAAGCTAAGTGTCAAGAATAATATGAACTCATAAACTTTAGGAAATAAGTTGTTAACACCCACCATAACATATGTCATTCATAATTTACTGTATCTTACCTTAGAGGTAAAACATAAAAGAAAATGTTCCTGGGAGAGGTCATATATTACCTTAAATTCATGGTGTAGTACAAATGACTGATCATAGGTTTTTCCTGGAATGAGATTTAAGTGGGATAGTGTGCGGTGAGAGCAGACAGACATTGAGTACTGAGCAATGGTAATGGGGGAATAGATTTCAGGAAAAATAAGATTTTATATAACTTTTTTTTTTCTGGAGTGTAACATATTTATTTAAATGAAAAATTTTTTATTATTTGTAGTTCTATTTGATAATATTTAAATTATGTGTATGGTATTTTGGCAGGACTAATAATGTGCAGGTCTGTTATACTATGTGAGTATCCTTGCAGAATTTTACTTGTAAGACTAGCAAAAAATCTAGCACAGGTAGCAGCTTTATGAATAATATTTTCTATGGACTTATAGTGTGAACTCAAATAGCAGGACATTTTTGGACATGTTCAGATTTTAATTTATGAAACTGTCAAGAGAAAAGGGTTAAATAGGTTTCTCTGAAGCTCTGAGCTCTTAGAATAATTGATCAAATCTTAAAGGACCTGAGAGCTGGATCTTTCTGGAGCAGGGCACCAAAGTTTTCCAGCTTCTTGATGAATTTCTCTGAGGTCTAGTAATTCTTTCTGAACACTAGGAACATTTAGAGGCTTGACGAAACTAATCAGAAATCTTCTCAGAGTACATTAAATTGAATGACTATGTATGTGGAAACCCAAGAGTGTTTTAGTAAGTCTATGGTTATCTTCATGAGAGTGTATAATAGTGAAACCAAGATCTTGGCAATGAGATGTCTTGTAATAGAGGACATTTTGTCTATTAGCAAGTTTATTTAAGATGTTAATTTGACTGAAAAGCATGATGAATGAGAACTAATTTTTACATGATAGTTTTCAAAGAGAATTGTCAACTCAAGGATTAATTCACAGTGTCATTTGCTATGTAAATGTGTGTGTTTTCCAAACTCGACAAGCATATACGAACCCATGTCAATCCCTAACTTGCTTTGCCTGGAGAAGTATACCTCCAGGTATACATGGAGGCTGAAGAACCAATACTTGTTTTAGGCTGATAGAGCTGAGTCCATTTCATAGAGGTGAAGGATTGACCCGGAAGACTGTAAAAGAAACTTTAAAGGACTTCTTGTCTTCTTACCCCTGAGATATTTTCTCCTATCCTTATAAATCATATGCTGAGATTTAGTCATAATGTAAGTCCGTATGTGAAGTCCAGAATGTAAGTCCTGATGGTCTGTAAGAAAGGAGAAGCAGCATCTTTTAGGAGTATATTACACTTTCTAATGGAATTTCTGAAATAGAGGGAAAATGAGATTAGCAGGATGGAACTTAGAGAATTATTGGGAGATAATCACTGACCATTAATTTTGGGTATTACCTGGCAGCAAATATCTTGGGAGAATTATTGCAGAGATTAAGTAATTCACAAATACCAAGTAGTTAATAAACACTGAGGTGAAGTTGGCTCCACAGTGTCAATCTTGGGGTTCAAACTCTCACTCATGAGTTTTTGGGTCACTTGTCTTTTGAGAAGATCCCTTTAAAAACAACAACAACAAAAAAATGTAAAGAGTCCTCCCCACCTACTGTAAAGCCTGTGGGTATTCATTCTGATTAATTAAAATGCTTCTCTTTTAAAATATTATTTTAATTTTACTGAACCTGTGTGTGTGCATAGTCTTTAAAAAGACTTAAGTCTATAAGAGTTAATACAGCAAACTTCTATCCCACCCTTCTATATCCACAGTTTCTACTCCCCAGAGGCAACCTTTTTCTTCTGGTGTTTACCTCCATATTTCAAAATTACACGCTTTTACTCCTGTTTTTAATTTTTCAGTTTTAAATTTTATTCATTGACTCTTTGATATGGAAAACAAAGATTTTGCTGTCTCACACTTTATCTCCCCACCTTTTCTCTCCTAGTGCCCCTTTTCATCACCTTATTATGGTAGTATAGTTTTAGTTAGATGACTTTTCAGTTTTTCTATTGTTTGGAATATGTAAATATCAATATATAAGCCATATGTTATACTATGATTGCATTTCATTTTTTTATTAAATTTTTATTTTCTCTGGAATTGTTTCATCTGTTTAGTTTTCAATGTAGTTATTTCTAATTCAACCCTACACTAGCTGTTAGAGATGAAATTGCTTTTTTTGATACATTCATAGAGATGCTGTAATTTATTAGTTTTATATTTTTCTTAGAGATGTCACCCCGAGTGTCCTCAGCTGTCCTGTTTTAGTCCAGCTTCTCTCTAGGCCTGCTGCATCTCTAGTATTCTGGGATCTCCCTTCACCATCATCCAAATGTTTATTTTTACTTCATTATTTGGATTTCTTGCTTCCTGGAGTCCATATCTTCTTCTTTCATGGTTTTCCCCCTGATTTGGTGAAGTATAATGGTCAGAGACTTCCTGAAAATAAAGGCTTTGAATGTCAGAAAAATGCTTTTATTCTTCGGTCATGTTTAATTGATAGTTTGGCAGAGTATAGAATCCTATATTTGAAATTCTGTTTCAGAATTTGAAGGTATTTGAAGGTATTTTTCCACTGTATTTAGCTTCTATCTAGTGTCCTGTTGACAAATTTGATTCTCTTCTTATCCCTGTTTTGTAATGTAATCTCCTTTATTGTTCTTTCTGAGAGTTTAAAATTTTTCTCATTGTCTTTGGAGTTCTGAAATTTCATAGTAATGGACTTTTTAATTGCTCTGTTCACCTGATAAGCTCTTTTAATTCTGAACTATAACTTCCTTTATTCTGGAAAATTTTCTTGAATTATTTCTCTGATTAATTTTTCCCTTACATTTTCTTAACTTTCTCCTTCTGGAATTCCTATTCCTTGGGTGTTGGACTTTCTAGTCTCTAATTTTATCTCTTTTTTTTCTCTCCTTTTTGCTATCTAATTTGGGGAGTGGGGAGGATGAGGGAGTAGGGAAATTGTCCTCAAGTTTATCTTTCAAGTCTTTTTGGACATTTTTAATTCTGCTACCACATTTTTAATTTCTATGAGCTTTTTAGTTTTGTTTCCTTTAAATGCCCTCCACTCCCTCCACTGCGCTCCAGTTGTTTTCACTCTGTACCTTTTACCTAGAAGTTATTCTTATATATCAGGTAATCCTTTGTTTGCCCTTCACATTTAAGGATGAGGCACTTTTGTAGTAAAGAGGTCTGGCTTTTACCCTTGGCTTCTGGGAGGTAATCTCTAAGCCTTTGGAATGTCCTGCCTGATAAGAGTATCTTTGTTTACCTGGGGACTTTGAGTTACACCTGATAGTCTGACAATGTGCTTTCTGGGTCTTGAATGCTTTGGGTCCTGTTGGATTAGCTCCTTTGATGATGCTAGAGACTGAGGTCAGCCACTTGGGCTTAACTATGTCTCTGTGACAAAGACCCACCAAAAACTCTGGACACCAAAGCTCAGGTGAGCTTCCTTGGTTGGCAGTACCCTGTGCAAGGAGGAGTTAACATGGTTTCTTGCTCCACTGAGAGACGATAGCCAGAAGGAAGCTCTGTGATTGGAACTCTCCTGGACTGAGCCTCATGTCTCTTCCCTCGGCTGATTTTAAACTGTATCTTTTTGCTATAAAACTGTAACTGTGAGTATAACAACTTTCTAGCTTTCAGTGAGCTCCGAAGTCTTTCTAGTAAATTATTGAACATGAGAGTGGTCTTCGGGACCTCCCCATCCCCTGCAACACTTAAACTTGGTGTCAGAAGAGAGAGTTGTCTTGGGAATTCCTCCAAACTTTAGTAGGATAAAGCACATTAGAAGCTTTCTGGACATTGATGGGGCTTCTCAGACACGATGACCTTGCTGGGCCATTTCATTGTAACCCTCCCAGTTATTCAATATCCATGTGTCTTTTCTAGGCTTGGTCAGTTTTTACAGAAATGAGTCTTCCAGTTTTTTTGCCTGAGGGAATATAAATCTGTTAGTGTTCTCAGAGTTGAGGAGCAAAAGGAAGCTGGTGTTAGCACTAAATGTCGACTTTCCCCTATTCCTTCTATTTTCTCCATTATAAACTTGACAGCAGAAGTAGTACAGGGACACCTAATGGATGAGGCATCAGGAAAGCTCCATGGAGAATGTTTAAACTGATATCTGAAGGATGTGAGGGAGCTAGCGTGGTGAGAGTGGAGGGAATAGTATTCTAGGCATAAATGTACTTGAGTAGATGTATCAGTGTTACGTAGAGATGTATCAGTGTTATAATGGTCCACATCATTAGGACACTAGCACTAGGGATATCATACCAATGGCTGTAGATTGAAGGGCATACCTCAGTTGGTGGTTAATTATATTAGCTAATTAATAATACCGTGTCCTTTTCAGATTTATAAATCAAGGCAATGAAGTTATAAATGAAATTTTTGCTTAACAGTCAGGATTTGAACTTATCACATTGGGTATGAGAAGTTTCACTTTGTGAAGAGTTAAATGTTTACATCACTAAGTTTTTGGTTAATTTATCTTAAGTCCTTTGTTGACTTTGACTTCTAGATGTCTTTTGAGATTTTTTTGTTTGTTTGTTTTTATAATACTGATCTGACCAATGAGAGTAGTATGAAGTAGATACTGAAATTTAGATCAGCTGTTGCTTATACCTGAGGATTTAGATGGCAAACTCATGGTTTGAAGACCTTTGGGTTTGCCTTCTTGAATACTAGGGCAAATTATATTGCACTTCCTGAGTTTGAAACTCTCAGTGTCTCTTATTTGTCTGTTGTGTTCAGTTCAGTTGTTTTGATCTACCAATCTTTGCCTTTTATGATGTATTCCCAACCTGTCTTTCATGCTGTTTCTATTTCTCTCTCATAAGGACTTGGTTGTCAGAAAACAAAAACAAAACACAAAACAAACAACAACAACAGCAGCTTGATTCTTCCTGAAATAAATTTCAAGTTCTTCCACTTCAGGATCTTGCTTAGGATGTGGCTCTTCACCCTCTCAGCCATCCCCTGCCCCCGTTGCTACCTCTTCTTCACAGCTGGTGGTATAACTTCCAATATGGCTTTTTTTTTCATTCCTCTCTCAAAGGCACCTCTCTTTTTCTTAAACTGCCAAACCTGTGTATCTCATTTACTGTGTTTTCTCATTAAAAAATGCAGAATAAGAAAAAAAGGCAGAATAAGGCATAAGAGTCCTTATTTCTACTCTTATTTTCCCATCTCTTGGTTGCAAGCGTTGTAACTTATTTTGGCTCCTAGTGCAATAGGATTTATTAAATTTGTTTTTAGCTGACTTGAATTCAGATTACTAGTTATTTTTCCTGTGATCTTTTCTCTTTAGGTTCATTCAGCCCACATTAGAGAATGTATATAAGTGAGCTAAAGGATTTTTGTTCTAAATAGCCCTTCAGAATACTCCCATTTTATTAGATCTTCATTTGACTTTATAATTTGATGTCAAAGGCAAAAGAGTCTACCTATTTGGTTTTATTTTTTTCCTGTTTACCTTTTCCTTTTCTTTTTTTTTTGGGGGGGGGGGTAGGGGTGAGGCAACCCTTTGTTCAACTCACAGAGATTACAAGGACCTTGTCATTTTACAACCCCTTATTTTGTATTTTTTTTACGCCTCTAGCACCTGTCTGCTTAGGTGGTCTTTCATTCCAAGTACTAACCAGGCCTGACCCTGCTTAGCTTCCGAGATCAGATGGGATCGGACTTGTTCAGGGTGGTGTGGCTGTAGACTACCTTTTCCTTTTTTTAAAAAAATATTTTTCTTTTCATCATTTTCAATTAACTTTTATTTTTCTCCAAGATTTTCAAAGAGGTAAATGTACATTATGTAAAATTGGTAGGAACTTGGCTGTTGTTTTTTCTATTTCAATTCTACTTTCTTTACCAACTGATGAAAAAATTAATGGTGGCCCTCCAGTATTTCAAGTCTAGAGTCCTGCGTCTAAATTTCAGGATTCTTCTCTGTTACCTGATACAACCTTGCTGATGCATACATATCATTGCTTCCAAACATAACTTTTTGCCATTGCTGGACCAGGCCCTAACATTCCCAAATTGGCCTTTATTGATCTTACATCTGAGATGCCTACCCTCTCCTTGATTTATAGTTAATTTTTACTAATCTATTAGGACAGGTTGGCTTGTTGAAATTTCTGGCCAGCCTAGTCCTCTCATAGTGACAGAGCTGGAGCTAGAACCTGATTGTCTGTCTTGTCATGCCCTCTGTTTAGCACTGCAGCTCAGATAAATTGAATGATGACTGTCAGACCAACTTGGCTGGTTCTTTTTTTCCTTGTCAGCAATGATGGCTGTCTAACCCTGTGGTTGAGTTCATCAGAGAAGACCTACATTCTCACACCAGCTGTGCTGTGATAAAGCATTGAAAGATAGCTAGCTAACAGGTGGCCTGCCACAAAGTCACTGCTCCATAAATAGCTGTTATGGTTTTCCAACTCCACATATTACAGAACTAGAACATGGGATTCCTTTCTTCTAGGGCAATGCTATGGACCTGGAGCTGGTGCCCTGCACATTCCTGTTATTCTCCATCCTTGGCAGTCCAGTACTTGGCTTCAGTGGCTTGTCTTTTGGTTTGGATGTGTTACTACTGTGCTGTTAAAGTTTTATAGCAGACTCACTTGGAACTATAGTAAATTAAAAACAAAATGCATGAGAAACTATTGGAAATTTTAACTGCCTCTTTTTTTGACTTCTTGATTCAAACCAAGAATATGTTTCTCAAAGACCTTTGATATGTGGATTGTTTAGGAAAATTATATAGTCCCAACCTGGCAGGTTAAGAGTTCTTTGAAATAGTTAATGCAATGCTTCATACTGGGAACCTGGGAGAAATACTTATTTTTTCTGAAAAATCTTTTCATAATGCTTCCCCTAAGAGTTTAGGAAAACAATGCCAACAGAGTATAAAAGTATTGCTTTTTTTTATAGATTTAAACTTATTTGAACAATAGCAAAAAAAGAATACAAGTGAAAAGCTTCTGTTCATTCTCCAGGAAGGTCAGTCACTGGCTGACACTAATTTTATTTTGGCAAAAGGTATTTTCATTGCTAACTTAGGTCTTTGGGGGAGAGCATGCAAAAATAGTTGATGGATATTAAGTTAAAGATACTTTGAAAAGCCACAAATATATTCGATTTGTAATAGATTGAGCTGAATATAAAAACACAGGCATCTATTCTATGAAATTTTAACCTCAAATTTCACTATAATTTTTCAAAAGACACTTAATTGAGGTATGTCTTAGTCTGTTCAAGGTGCCATAACAGAAATACCATAGACTGTTTAGCTTATAAGCAACAAATGTATATCTCACAGTTCTCTGGAGGCTGGTACGTCCAAGATCAACATGCAGGGAGATTTTAATGTCTGTTGAAACTCTACTTCCCCACTGAGGGTTGTCTTTTTGCTGGAACCTCGCCTGGCACATGTGAGCACTAACCCCATTTATAAGGGCTCCACCCTCATGACCTAATCACCTCCTGAAGGCTCCACCTCCAAATAATATCCCCATAGGTTTCAATGTAGGGTGTTTTTATTTTTTTTATGTATTTTTTTATTTTGATGTTTTTTGGTGGGGACACAAACCTGCAGACCACAGCTAGGCATAATATAAATACAGTGAAGTGTACTAATCTTAAGTGTATAGTTTAGTTTTTAGTGTAATTTGATATATATATTTACATTAGTGGAGTGTTAAATATTTAATTTTATAGTTTGAGAAGAAAAAAGTAAAATAGCTCCTAGTCTTCCGTGTTATACTTGTGAAGCAGTTTGCTATTGAAAGCTTTTATGTTGATTTCTGTATGTTCTTTATTGCTATGATATAAATTGCTTCAAAACTTTGCAACTGAAAACAGGAATAAACATTTATTATCACACACGTTTTCTTTGGGTCAGAAATTTGGGGGTGGCTTAGCTGGGTGGTTTTGGCTTGAGATCTCTCATGAGGTTGCTGTCAAGTCATCAGCCCAGGCTACTGTTATCTGAAGGCTCGACTGGAGCTGGGGGTCCACTTCCAAACTGGTTGCGTCTTGCGATTGGTTAGTTGGTGCTGACAACTGGTGAGAGCCCTCAGCTATTTACCACGAGAATATTCTCCAGGGCTGCTTGAGTGTCTTTTTGACATGGCACCTGGCTTCTCCCTGAGACAGTGATCCAAGGTAGTAAGCCAAAAGCCATAATGTCATTTATTATCAAATGTCGGAAGACACACACTGATATTTCCACAATATTTTTTTTGGTCACATAGGTCAATGCCATTCATTGTGGAAGGAGCATGAATAGCAGGAAACAAGAATTATTATAGGCCATTTTGGAGGCTGATTACCATGGTTTCTTTTATTTATTGTTATTTATTTTAGCTTGCTTTTGTATATAGTTTCTTTTTATTCCTAAAGATATTAAATACTTAGGAAAGTAGAAGGACTAATCTAAAGATGACCCATATGTACCAATCACCTAAACTTAGCAGTTGTTAATAATTTACTGTTTGCTTTGGCAAAATTATTTGGAAATGTTTTAAATAAAAATTACAGCTGTCATGACATTTCACTCATAAATATGTGTTTGCATCTTTAAGGAATGCAAACATTTTCTTACAGTACCATAGTACCATTGTCACATTAATCATATTTGAAATAATTCCTTCTTAATCATCTAATTCTAAGTCCATATTTAAATTTCCTGAGTTGTCCCCAGAATGTATTTTATAGCTGGTTTGTTCAAGCTGGGATCCAAATAAGGACCATGCATTATGTTCACTTGTATTTGTCTCCTTTAATTTGAACAGCAATCCCCGCCCCCGCTTTTTTTTACTGACATGAGTTTGATGATACTGGGTTACCTGACCTGTAGATTGCCCCAACTGCTGGATTTATCTTATTATTCCTTCACGATATCATTTAACTTATTTCTCCATCTTCTGTATTTTCTATGATTTGGAAATTATATCTTTATTAGTCTGGGTTCTCTAGAGAAACAGAATCAGTAGTAGATATAGATATAGATAGATAGATTATAGATATAGATATAGATATAGATATAGATAGATAAAGATAGAGATTTAATGTGAGGAATTGGCCCATGTAATTATGGAGGCAGAGAAATCTAAGACCTGCAGTTGGCAAGCTGGAGACCCAGGAGAACTGATGGTATAGTTCCAGTCCAACTATGAAGACCTGAGAACTTGGAGAACCAATGGTGAAAATTTTAGTCCCAGTCCTAAGATCTGAGAAGCAAGAGAGTTGATGGTATAAGTTCCAGCCTTCTTGGACTCAGTGATATTTCTGTAGAGTGATATGTTGGCATGTGATAAATGTTGAAAAGCATTTTGTGCTAAGTACAGATCATTGACTTCCCTGAGATATATAAATTTGGAACTTAGCTTTTTATTCAATATATTTTTTTTTGAGTTCACTGCCACTCATAGGTATATATTTTTTTTTTTTTTTGAAAATAAAAAAGTCTAACCCCAAATAAGTACTTTTAGTTTTATAGAATATAAAAATGACAAAAGCATTGCTTTCAACCTGTGCTCTTCTGGGAATCTAGAGATCCCCCATACATATGCCATGTTCACCTAACCTACAGGTTCAAACACTTCTCACGACCCTGCTGACAGGTAGCATGGTATGTTTGTGTCTCTTGCAGGATTGGGCTCAAGCCAGGGCATGGCATGCTACTATATCACATGTCTATAGAGAAACAACTTTGCATATTTCTCTTATCATCACCCAAGACTGGAAGGACTTAGCTGTTGCTAGCCACAGATATGCTGAATGCCTTCAGTTGTCAGTGAATGCCCTGCATACTGGGAGTGTTAGTTCTGTTATGTTTGGCAGGGTGGCGAAGAGTCAAGTTTTAGTTTTCTTGCGGAGCAAACCACACGTTCAGATGAGATCTCTGTTCACTGCATTTGCCTTTCACACGCTATTACTGGAGACCACGGTAGAAATTGGAGTCTACCCAACCCAAATTGATGTAAGTTTGTTTAAGAATGAAATGAAATATACAAGACAAATGCCAAACTGGGTGGGACAGGGGTGTCATGTGGTTTCTCCTGGGCAAACAGGATTATGTGGCCACACTAGTGAGGACCAAAGCCCAGCAGATGGGTCGTATTGGGAAGAGCTGTTGGATTTCACTCCAGGAGTCTCTGAGTATAGGCTCATTGGGAGAGGAGGCAGAGGATGCAGCCCTAGCAGTTCTAATCTGTGAACTCGTGCACTTACCCGAGGATATTTATGTGTAGGGAGTAGAGGAAAACTCCTTAAAGGGTGTTTTGTGAATCTTGTAGCTGCTTCTGGAATATCAACTTTTCTTGGACCATTCACTCTCCAGATGGGAATAATAGCACCAGAGAATAAGTAGCTCTTGTTTGTTTAAAGGCACATTTTAAAGGCATATTAGAAATGCTATAGTTAGTGGTCTGATGAGATTTTGATCACGTTCCATGCCACTACTAGTGTTCTGGTTAAAGCGACAACCTGCTCTTGTGTGAGTCTCCTAATTGGCTTCTCCACAGCAGCCAGAGGCATTCTTTTAAAATGTAAGCCAGATCATTGCAGCCTTCTGCTCAGAATTCTCCAAAGACTTCTCATTTCACATCCAAAGTCTCTTCCATGCTGAAAAAATCACACCTAAGGGCTTTCTACCCTTCCTGGTCATGCCTCACAACAAGCAATGTGTTCTATATTGCCACACAGTACATATCTACATTTGTGTGATTAAAACAACTTTCATAAATGATCCCTACCTATATTACAGAAGTGTACCCTGATGTTTTCTATTTTATTCTATTTCTTCTTGTTCTTAAAATGCCAGTTGCAACTGACAAAGTTCGTTTCATGACATACCTATTGGTCATGATCTTCTGTTTGGAAAACATTTTTACTATCCGATGTGGCCCTTGACTTCCTCTCTCACTTTTTTCTCTACCCTCTTGCTTACTCTCCTCCAGTTACAGCTTCTTTGCCTTAGGTATGACATGTTTACTCTTGCCTTAGGGCTTTTGCATTTGGCTTTCTCTCTGCTTGGAACACTGTTTCCCTGGATAGTGGCCTCCCTGGTCACTTCCTATTTCAACTGGGGTTCTATTCAAATGTTTTCTTAACAGAGACTTTCCCTGACTGTCTCTGTCCCTGAGTTCTCCATAAAACTTCTCACTGTAGGCCATATGTATTATATAATATAGTCAATATGAATCTATATGTCTCTTCGATTAGGGAGGCTGTGAGAGTAAGGATTTTGTGTTTTCATTTGCAGTTGAATCTGCAGAGCTGATAGCAGTGCCTGGTACCACCGTGGGTACTTCCTTTCATATTCATTTAATGAATGAATAAGTGTAAGTCATAGTCGGATCTGAGTGAGCCCTCAAGAGCACCTATGCTCTCACTGGACATGAGCCAACTCCTCTAACATTCTGAATGAATGTTATAACCCATGTAGCTGTAGATTTAAGACATACTAGAAGCAATAGGCAGATGGAAATGAAGTGTAAGCGGAGAATGGAAAAAATTGGTCAAATTGGCAGATCAAGTTGGCTTTCAACTTGGTGCTGGCAATTTAAGTTGAAGTATTTCAGAGGGTGTAGTAAACTTATTACTCACGTGGCCTTGTATTGATATCCTAAAGAATGATCTGGTTGCAAATGTATGTGGCATGGGAGTCTGAGTACAGGGGCAGAGTGGCTTTGGGAAGATATCACATTAGCAAGGCTCTGTGGGCTGTAGCAGCATATGTCGACAGGTTGCTCTCTTGTCAGGTTGCTTGTGTCTTGGTTTTTAGAGAATCTATCTGGGTTCTAAGGGCTGGGCTTACACAGTGGAATGTTAGAGGAGCTGGCTATTATTCAGTGTGGGCCCGGATGCCCTAGTGGACTCACCCAGGGTTTACTGGATACAGGCTTTGAGGAGAAGACTAATTCTAGACCTCGTCACCTGCTTGTAAGGATGAGGCTCCCAGCAGTCTCTGTCTTGGATCTTTTTGGCTTAGGAACTAGGTGAGGCTGCGTCTGTCATTTATATAAATCTAGTATCTTCTGAGCCTGGCTGGGTCAGGCATTTACTGACATCCAGAGCTGTTTTTTTCTACCCCAGATAATTTTTTCCAGGACTAAGGTTGAAAGACTAGACATGATCAAGTTGATACTTCACTAGTTTCAGGATTGAAATAAAAAATAAATTTACTGTGATACATGAGGCTCATTGAGCAACTATTTCTGTGCTAGACACTTGTGCATAGGGGAGGATGTGGCTCATTCCTGGGAAGTTGCAAATTAGAATCGAAAATAAACAGCACAGATTTAATAGACAATTAGGTGAATACAGTAGGAAGAGGTCTTCAGGAATAGACCCTGGGATTAAAACTATACAAGTACATATCAGGAAACGATCAGAGACATCACTAGGGAACAAATTCGGGTGGTACAATTACATATAAAAATCCAGAAAAAATGGAAAGAGAAAACATGAAAAATTTAATCTTTCTTGTTTTTTCCTAAGCTTTGGGGTAAAACTCCCTAATAAAGCATCACAATTTCTTTTTCTCCATTAGGAGCAATGCTAAAATCAAAGTATAAAATAAACCTCCTTTTGTAGAGTTACTTGGTGTTTTAGGAATATTGTTAGTATCCATAGAAACACAAATGGAAGTGATGAGAAGACTACAAATTAGATTTGTGGGGACAGTGGTCTCTGTCTCCACTAAGATTCAAGGAGGAAAAATAAATAATAATAATAATAATAATAATAATAATAATAATTATGAGAAGAGTATTTGAGAACAGATTTATAACTGACAGAAGGGTCTGAAAGCCACCAGAATGACATATTAAAAGAAACAGTGGGATTTCCTTCACTAGAGAGTTTTAAGAAAAGAGTATTATAGGCTTCCAATTATGGTTTCATGTCTATTCTCCCCAAAGGCACATGTACTTGAAACCCCTCCTGGCCCCATAAGAGAAGATTCTATGGTCCTGATGAGAATGTGTGCATTAGAATCACTATCCTGGAAAGGAGACGCTAAAGGGTACTCGAATAAAATGTTAAAAATTATGAAGGACATAACAAAGGCCAATCAGTCCTTTCCTTTCTTCAGACCCCATATTATGAGAACAAGGGTTATTTGATGAAATTAAAGAGTAGCAAATTAAGTGCTAATAAAATGAGATAGTCACTTATAATTCATTACTATGGGAGGTCACAGAGGCAAATTTTGTGGCTAGATTAAATATGGGGCTGGATAATTTTATGACCACTAATGATATTTTTAGCAGCGAAGGCTGATATTGTGAGAGAAGTAATCCTATTACATTCTCCAACAGAGGGCTTGCAGGGACCTCTGGCAAGTGATATCTGAGAAGTGTGAGAGCAGGCCTCATGGATTCTTATCTTTGATGGGGAATTGTACTAAAAGGTAGTTTGTAAGGCAAAAAGAGAGTAAATACTATTTTTTTTTAAAGAAGCAACTGGGAAAGATGACCACAATTAGGTCATTTCTGGACTTTGAGAACCATTAAACTTATTTATTGAATATCACCCATATATTCATGGGCACATTGGTTGGAATTTTAGAAAGCCATTGAGAAAATAAACATTTAGACAGATCATTCAGCATGTCATTCATAATGGTGGGAATTGTACTAAAGCTAGACTGTAAAGTGGCATGAAAACACAAAGACGCAAATGAATAGCTCACCCTGAGGGGGTTCATAGAATAGGTGACATTTGAATTGTCTTTTTTTAATTGAGGTATAATTGACATATAACATTTATTAGTTTTATGTGTATAACATAATGATTTGATAAGTGTATTATTGTGAAACAATTACCACACTAAGTCTAGTTAGCATTCATTACCACACAGTTATTACCTTTTCTAGTGATGAGAACTTTTAAGATCAGCAACTTTCAAATATACAATAGAGCATTAATAACTATAGTCACTGCGCTGTACATTACATCCTCATGACTTATTTATTTTATAACTGGAAGATTATACCTTTTGACTCCCATTTCTCCTACCCTCTACCCCCTGCCTCTGTCAACTACTAGTCTTTTCTCTGTATCTGTTAGTTCAGCTTTTTTTAGCTTCTATATCTAAGTGAGATCACATGATATTTGTCTTTCTTTGTCTGAATTATTTCACTTAGCATAATGCCCTCAAGATCCATTTATATTGTGACAAATGGCAAGATTTTCTTTTCGTGGTCGAGTAGTATTCCATTTTGTACATATATAGCACATTTTCTTCATTCTTTGTCAGTGGACAAGTAGATTGTTTCTATATCTTGGCTACTGTAAATAATGCTGCAGTGAACATGGAGGTGCAGATATCTTTTTGAGATAGTGATTTTGTTTCCTTTAGATAAATATTCAGAAATGGAATTGCTGGATCATTTGGTAGTTCTGTTTTTTATTTTTTGAGTAAGCTTCATACTGTTTCCCATAGTGGCTGCACCAATTTTCATTTCCGTCAGCAGTCTAAAAGGGTTCTTTTTCCTTCACATCTTCACCAACACTCATTTCTCATCTTTTTGTTAATGCCATTCTGACAGTTATGAGATGATAGCTCACTGTGATTTTGATAGCTCACTTGCATTTCCCTGATGGTTAGTGATGTTGAGCACCTTTTTGTGTACCTGTTGGCCAACTGTATCTGTTCTCTGGAAAAATGTCTACTCAGATCCTTGAACTGAATCTTAAAAGTTGATTAGAAGTCACCATTCAGGCAAGATAAAGAAGGGCATTCTAGGTAGAAGGAACAAACAGCATGCTAAGGTCCAGAGACAGCACATGACATAATGTGTCAGTGATCTCCTAGGACTTTGGAAAGACTGTGCCATGGGGTTGAATTGGCAGAAGCTGAGAAGATGGGGCATGGGAGGGAGGAGGAAGCCAGATCATGAAGATTAAGATTGCCTGAGACCTCTCTCTGGCAGCAGTGTTTTCAATAGTATTGGTTGTGGGTGGGGAGTAGAGAAGAGGTGGTGAGGAGCTTCCAGGAAGAGTTATATGAAATTAAGGACAGCCCCTCAAAGCCTTGTACCATCACAAACTTCCCTCTTATAACCCTTGTCAGCGGCTTCCTTGTGGTGAGCATTGTATTTCATCCAACCCCTTGCTTCACTCATTTTTCCAATCTGCCTGAAACGGTCTTTACCATGAACCTGATCACTAGTAATTAAAAATGAAACGAGAGAGAGAGAGAGAGAGAGAGAGAGAGAGAGAGAGAGAGAGAGAGAGAGAGAGAGAGAGAGAGAATCTTTTTCCTTTGGTTAGAAAGAGGTTCTTACAGATCTCAGATAAATTGGGATGAGTCTAGTGTGTCTGTCTGGTATATGATATTTCCTTGGCCTCTACTGAGAACCAAATCAGTCTCTAAGTGGGTAAAAAGAGGCAGATTTCATTTGCCTGACCTTAGACTCCCAACTCTCTGCAAACTTGCCTCAGCAGACAAGCAGGAAAACCTACAGTGTCTTTGAGGAGCAGATGGATTGCAATGTTAAAAATCTGTTTTGTTAGAAGATTTCAGCTAACAGAATAATTTAATTAGAAACAAAAAGCACTCAAACTCTGTTCCTTCTTCAGTAATATTTAAATAAGAATATCATTATTAATCACTGAAACACTAACGTGGATTCTATACCATTAAAATTGATAAGAATCAAGTGGAAATGAGAGAGAGAGAGAGAATGTCTTTTTTAGTTTTCTTGGTGGTTTTATCTTTGTGGTGGATGCACGTACTTTATTATTATTTGTGATATTTCATAGTACAGTATGCAATCAGCAGTTTTCCCCTTCACATTATAAAAAATTGTAGAATTGTGACATATTTCCTCATCAATAACCTTTTCCACAGTAGTCCTTTAAGGCTCTTACAAGATTATTGAAAAACCTGAGGTTGCTAGAGGGTTATAGAAGTGAAGTTAGTTATAGAAGGTAAAGGGGTATGTGCTCAATTTACTGTGAGGCCGCTTGTGTTTTAGAGTATCGGTAGATGAAGTTGAAATGCACGGTCACCAGACTCAGCGTTTGGTGTTAGACACTCAAAGATAAATAAGATCATGACTCACAATCTAAGAAGTACAAGAGACAATTTTATTGCAATTCCTTGATGTACTAAATACAAGTTCTGTAGTAGAGGTATATACAAATGTGGGCTCTATCTGGGGAGCAGGCAGTGTTTTCACAAAGCAAAACACTTAATTGTGTCTTAAAGTAGAAATGACAGTCAACCAGAAGAGAACGGAGGGTGGGATGGAAGTAGGAGAGCTTTGCAAAACGGAAGCAACAGAAATGTCTCCTGGAATTTTGAAGTTTGTTTTTCCTTTTTCTTTCTCTAACTTCTGTTCTATCAGTGTTATAATTTCTAATACATTCTGCAAAATTCTCCTTTGAGGAAAGAATGGGCTGTATCATATCAGCATCTAGTAGATATTAATCTTGTCAGTAAGTAGGTAGTGATCAAGGATTTCCTTAAGCACCAACATTAATTCACTTCAATATGTATTAATCATTTGCTCTCCTGGACTGGGCACTCACACATAAGTCTTCGCTGTCAGAAGTGAAGCACGTGGTATGGGTAGCACAATAAACATTTCCCCCCATTGTTAGACATATCTCTGTAATGAATCGATAACAGGTTCTTCCAGTTCCAAATGCACTTAATTTTACATGAAGTATGTCTTTTCACGACTGGGTTATTTATTTGTAGTTGCGTGAAAAAGAAACATAAGCTTTAAAAGAGCTTTGATGCCAAATGATAAATATATCCTTTCAAGGACCATGTAAAAAATAGGTGAATATATTTAATAAAACTTTCAGGTTTTAAAAAGTATTCTTTATTCCCTTTTAGACCTCAGCTGGATCTCCAAAATACAGGTGAATCAGCCAGCAGTTCTGAGGCGTGCAGAAGAAATCCAGGCTCGCAGAACTGTGAAAAAGGAGTGGCAGGTAAGGGTTCTTCTTGAGCATTCTCTTCTTGTAGCTGACAATGCCTGGGCTCTTCCCTCAAGGCCACAGTATTGAATTTCGCTCAAAATGCATCTAAACTTAAAAGATTGCAGCTGTCCATGACTTATTTTAATAATTCATATATGATGATGATGAGTTGGAGAAAGATAACACATTTATCCAAACAAGTTAAAAAGCTTATCACTCTTGAGTGGCAAAGCCGCAAATGAATCTGAGGCATCTTTATTCATGAGTGAATTAAATGGCATATTTTTTCAACACATTTATTCGATTTCTTAGACATACCTTCTTTGGTTGTCTTCCATTTTAAATTTCAAACCATAACATGTAAACCTGGTGTGCCCACTAGTAAGACCCTTACGTATAATAGTAGTTCATCACCTATGACCATTGTGTTTCCCTTACTATTAATTTTCATAAATCATTTTTTAAACTTCAAAAAATGATGTTTTGTGGAATTTTCTTGGTGAGCATAGTCTTCCATGAATATCAACCAAAGACGTGCTCTGCATCACAGGACTAAAAGAAATTTAGAGTTCATTTTGCAAGTGAGGCAAAATACTGTGGTTAAATCCTTTTGGGTGACATCTCACATTTTGTTCATCCTTGGAAATATTCTGATTGAAAAGATAAAAGGATATGCATCAGAATGAGTTGCAAAATATGAATATTGTTTAAAAAATGAAATTGGATTAAATTGAAACAAAGAAGTTAGAGACTCTTTATAATGTCTCATTTCAGATCCCCTGGCTGTAGGTAAAATGTAAGATAGAAATGCTTTGGTTCCCATGACCTCCCATTAAGGGGCTCCTTGTGAATGAGATGGAGAAGTCAGATGTGAGAGACCTGATTGCTTAGAGATTTTATTTTGGCGTATCTATGGGAGAAAAAATTTAAGGCTACTCTTCTTTTTATTTTATTCTATGTAATGCTCTTCTTGAGCAATGTTTTTATCATGTTAGAATGACAGGCCTTAGAACAGTATAGATGTCAGATTTTAGCACACTTGTTTGTTTGATGATTCTCTACTAACTGGATTGGAGATTAATTTGTTTTTTAATATCATTTTTACTTTTTTCTCAAACCAGGCTGCTTGGCTCCTGAAAGCTGTTACCTTTATAGATCTTACCACACTTTCAGGTGATGACACACCCTCCAACGTTCAAAGGCTTTGTTATAAAGCCAAGTATCCAATCCGAGAAGATCTCTTGGAAGAGTTAAATATGCAGGATAAAGGTAATGTTGTGTATAATGTGTGGTATTTACCTCTTTACAGTACTGATTACTAAATCTAAGAGGACTTAAGACAAGATTCGGCTGTTAAAACTATAGCAACAATAAAATCCATGATAGCATTGCATACATAGATAAATAATTGAGATTCTTCTCTGAAAGATAGCAGGGAGAGAATCTGAGTCTCATTTTTAGGTCAGTTCTTTCCATTGTGGATTAAAGTTGATGGTAGAGAGTTTCTTGATTTTTCTTTCCAGTTCTTTAGTTTTACAAATTTTTTATCTAGTGACTCTAAAAATGCTGATTCTGATTCCCTACCCACATGTGAAAAAGCCAGTCTCATTACTTAATAATTACTTCTCATGCATAAAGTATTTTCTGTGAGTAAATGAAATACTATTGAGAATAAAATGCAAATGGGAAACATTGCATGCTTGTATATTAGGTTAGATCTTTTGAAAAAAGTTTTATTCACTCTTTTAGTGTACATGAAAGAAAGGACTTTCTAAAGTTGCCATAAGTTTAGAACCTTAACGTTTTTGAAATGAAAGAGACCTTTGAGAATCCATCACTTTATTTCTAAATGAGGAAAACGAGATATGGAAGGCAAAATGGTGTTTCCAAGACCACGTACCTTGTTACTTGCTGGGCTGGTTTTAGGAGCCAGGTCTTTCCAGCAACCATTGCTCAGTGGTTCCTGAGTGCTTGTCTGTGATGAGTGCAACTGGAGATGTTTCATTGGCCTAATGCAGGTATTTTATCTCGAATAATTTGTAGATAACTTGCAGACTTAAAAAACACCACAGCTTTTGAAAAATATTTATGATGTTCCTTTTGAGTTGACAATAAAAACACCACATGTTTATAGCACTTCAAGGTCACAACTTTGGGGGAGAGGGGCTAAAAAAAGTAACAACTTTGTATCAGTCTTATGGTATTATGTAATTGTTTTGTTTTATGGTGCCTATTTGATCTTTTAATTTTTAAGAGCTTACTCCTCACAATGGGGGTTCCAGATTCATGTTTTATTATTTCTTATAAAAGAAGAAAGATTAGTTAAATCATTTTGCTATACCACCCTGTAGGGTTCACTTACTTTTTTCTTCATCCACTGTTTGTTTGAATGCTACAGAAATCTGGATTTTGTTATTTACATGAAATAAAATATTTCCACCAAGTTTACTATTTAGGAATTTTTAAAAAGTGGTCTTGTTACCCTCACCGAACAATATATCACAATTGTTTTATTCTAAGACTATAATGATGAGAAATTGATCCATGTCCTCCAGAACTGGAAGGGAATATGGAAAGTAAAAACCTTTTAATTTGTTGCAGCATCGTAGGGGAATTTTTTTCTCTTAGTTTGATTTCTACCAGTGTTCTATAAATAATAATTAAAAGCATATTGTGCAGATTGAACTTCACATACAGAAGGCTGCTATATGATTTCTTTTTTCATAGGCATCACTACAGCTGCTGTTTGTGTCTATCCTGCCCGCGTGTGTGATGCGGTGAAAGCGCTAAAGGCTGTAGGCTGTACTATCCCAGTGGCATCAGGTAAAATTGGTGTGATTTTTGTGGTTTTTCAGCACGTTCCCTGTCTTTAACTCACACACTTTGGGGTATTATGTATAGTTTTATACTGTGATTTTAATTAGTTTTATATATTTAATTGGTTGTATTTATTCATTCTTTTAGTATTTATAAACTGCCTTCAAGTAGCAAACATTGTACTAATTCTCAAGAATGTATCCCTGCCTCTAAGGAAATTTATTTGTTTAGGAGGAATAGTCAAGTTAAAGGAAACATAATGCAGGATATGTAGTATAGTATAAATGTGTAAAATATGATAATAACAATATACAGAAGGTGCAGTTGTATCTCAGAGCACGGAGTGATTTATTCTGCAGAAGTTGGTGACACTCAGAGTAAGGGATTGCTTCACAGAGGAGACGATAACCGCATTGGGTCTTAAAGGCTCAAGAGGAGTTTACAGTGTCGATAAGATAGGGAATGGCTTTTAGATAAGGAACAAACAGATGTGGAGGCACAGAAGCATGTTCAGGGAACTGAAAGTGGATTGCAGTTGTTGGATCCTAAGGCAGGACAAAGCAGGACTGTGGGAGTTGAAGCTGGAGATCATATTGAGAGACCACGCCCAGCTGGGACATCTGGTTTGTGTTCTGGTGATGAGGAAAGCGCTGAAGGGTTTTAAACAGAGGCAGGCCATGCTCAGCTTCGTGACACACTGAGAACACATTAGAGAGGGTGAAATGGAGTTAGGGAGACTTACCACAGTCTATGTGGGAAGTGATGAGAGCCACCCCAAAGCTTGGAAGATAAAGAAGAGAGGGTATGTTTAAGGGTTATTGACTTAAGATAGACACAGTAGGACTTGGCATGAGGAAAAGTCTGTTTAAAAGAGCTTCGGTGTAAGTGTGTGTGTGTGTGTGTGTGTGTGTGTGTGCAGGCATAAAATTAAATTCTACCTTTAAAAGATGTTAGAAGATATTTTGGTGCTTTAAAAAAAAAGTCTGTAAAGATCATTAATTTATTTTATTAGAAATACCTCAAAGAAACAGAGTATATAGTATTTATATATAACACATTTGTGAAGATTCCCAAAGTATCTGGCAGCTGCACCTTTATTAACCTTAATTTTTCAGCAGCCTCAGTCAGTTCAGCTTTTCCTTTATACAACAGGGGCACGTGCTTTCCTCTGAGGTAGCAGACCCAAGGAATTTAATGACATCAAAGAAACACAAAAGGTTATCTTTATATTCCAGGATGTAATTAATGAATCACATGTAAAAATTGTTAATACTTTTTCAAAAGTGTAATTGTATGTCCATTTTCCTTTTATTTATGCTTGGCCCTGTTCTTCCCAGCTCTGCCCCTGCTCCAGTTCTGTGGACTAATCCCTCCTGCCGTTTTTTTTTTCTCTTTAGAGTCATCTGCCTGGCTGGTTGTTTTAAGATTGGTAGTGGGAGGAACCTACATTTCGATTTAGTTATAACTGCTAAAAATGTGGTTGGTAAATCAAGGATACAGTGATGGTCAACTGAGCATCAGTGTGATGATAACATATATATATTTTTTAATTGCCATTTACTCAGAGAACCCTCATGGTCATCTCTGAAACAATTTAATTTCAGGTATTCTAAAGGATAAAATGCTAATATCTGGCCTGACACCACTACTGTATGAGATAACATTCTGTTTCTTTGCACTTAACTTTTCAGGATATTCATGAAGTTCTTAAGTGTCATTAATGCTTTAGTCTGTAAATGCTGTAATTTTTGTCTGAAATTCTTTGTTGAGATACTGACCAATTGAAATTTCTTCCTTTCCATTTTTTTCCCTTTCTCTCTGCTAGTGGCTACTGGCTTTCCAGCTGGACAGACTCATTTAAAAACACGATTAGAAGAGATCCGATTGGCTGTGGAAGATGGAGCTATGGAAATTGATGTGGTGATTAACAGAACCTTGGTGCTGACAGGCCAGTGGGAAGGTAGGTGTATGTCTTTACCTATCAGAGAGACACAGTTCTCCCCTGGTTGATCAGATAGTGGCAATTTGGTAAGAGACAGCAGCATGTTTTGGAAGTCACTAATCTAGATTACAAGTCACTGGATCAGAGGGTGAATCTAGGAGAAAACCTGGCTAGGGATTACTCTTTCTTTCGCCCCTCATAAATCTAGAAAGTTGCTTACCTGTATGAGTTTTTTTTAGATCCTTTTGAGTGCTTAGGTGAATAGGTAGTTCCATGCGATACATTAACTTTTATTCTGTTCTATATTGTTTTGTTACTCAATAGATAAATTACTCCAGGCAAGTCTTTTATGCAGAGTTTATTTTAATATGATAGAGGAATATGTCTTTTTTTATGTTAGTCTTTGTAGGTTTTTAAGATGTGAAATTATTAATAGGTCTAGATCTGTTTTTACTCCTATTATTCTTGCACATAGCGCCTATGAATATTATTTTATATTCAATAAGATGTCACCTATTCCAGTAAAAAGCTATTTTTTTTATAACTAGGTAGTAAAGAAATAGATTTTACCTGTCTTAAAAAATATTTTATAGACTAGAGATCATTGCTGGCTAAAATAAGTACAATTCTCTATTTCACAAAAATTATTATAATAAGTAGTTTAACTAAAAGTTTTTAACAATATCATAAGATAAAACCAGAATAATATACTATCTTTTTAGATATGTGAACACCACATAAAAGGCATATTTAATTCTAATTACAGAGGTTATCCCTGCTCACTGTTAAAAACAGAAATTCCAACCAGTAATAAAGGAAATGGACTCTCCACTTGATCTCATTCCCTAGAGATAATGCCTGATAACACTGCAATCTACCACTTTCCAGACTTTCATACACACACACACATACACACACACGCACGCACACAAATCCCACCCTTTTTTAAAGTTTAAATAAATGGGAGATTATTTCTAATGTATTTTTTCTTAACCTATTTATTGGAGTTGCCAGTATCTTATGGATGGATATCTTTCTCTAACTTTATCTATCAGTCCATTTATCTTATCGTCTGTAAATCTTAATTCTATTATTTATCCAAGAATTATTTTTGGTTATGGAGTAGCAAAGATGCAGTCAGTCGAGGATTTATTCTCTTATATAAAGACTGGAGGTTGGTATTTCAGAGGTATTGTGTCAGCCCCACAAAGTCCTTGGAGACCTATGCTGCTTTTGTCTTCCACTTCTAAAACGTGTGGCTTCTGCTCTCATGTTCAAGGGCACTTCGTTATTTCAGTTTTTGAAGCTCCAGTCTTTATACACTTCTGCTAGACAACAGGAAAAAAGGGCTCATCCTATTCCAAAAGCTCACATACTTTTACTTACACCTAATTGGCCCAAACTGAGTTACATGGCCATGTGTGGCTACAAGTGAATCTGGAAAATGTAGTTTTATCACTTGGAGTTTTAGCTACATTTCTGTACATTCTTAATAAGTTAGATGGTATACATTTTTGTGCCCAGATGGAGAAGTGTGAGAGAAGTACTGGCAGGGAAGGATGGTAATAATGTGATAATCACGACGAGATAATAAAAAGCTTACATAGCAGCAAAAGATCAGGCAAAACAACAACAACGACAACAACAAAGGTTAAATAAGATATACATTGAAGTCAATAGGCACAACGGTGTGGACCAGTAACTGTGAGGCAAGTCATCTCTGAGATTTCATCACTGCAACAATCACTGTGTTTCAGGATAATACAATCAGAGATACAACAGTTTGAATGATCAAGAAAAAAAAAAAGAAAAAAGAAAAAAAGAAACATTTGAGGCCATTCTTACTCTCATGGCCTTACATTTCCTTTATATTCATCAACATTTTTAATCCTTGCCAGGTTTAAGTTTGTGACAATTCACATATACCTTTTTGTGCTTTTGATTTTTGTTTCTTTCCTTATAGTCTTATGATCCAGGTGTGTTTTGGCCAGTTGTAATCATTCTTAAATAGATGTCTCTTGTCCTGATATATTAATTCTGCATGTCTGTTTTTAGTCACAGATTTTAGTTGAGAGCTAAGGCTAGAGAAAGAGAAAGTAAAAATGGGTAAGCATTAAAATCTGGAAATAAACTTTGTGATTCGGTTAGATAAAAAACTAACCTTTTTGTCTTTTATGAAGAGCTGTAGATTTAGAAGTATAGTTTATATTATAAGTTGTGTTTTTGTCTCTAGAATACTGCTAATTCCAAATTAAATACAGTAGGAGAAGGGTTTTGATGTAATTGGCAATCCTTAATGAACTAGGAATGGTTGTTTTTAAGAACTGATTATTTCCCAATAACAGGCATTCATGCAGAATATAATAACATGTCTTTGTCCTAGACCATTCTATTAACCCTTTTGTATGGTGTTAATAACCTCTTGACCCAAGACAAATTGAAAAGGAACATTTAATACTAGAAATTTAATTCTAAATAGAAATCTGCAGTGACTTAGGACTTTTCCACTGGAGTATTTTGTCTTAGTTTTGGTTCTCAACCTGATGGCATATTGTATTTTTCAGTATCGTGTTTTAATATTAGCTGTTTACTAAAATATAAGCCTAAAATTGATTTCTTGCAATTTTCTGAGGAAATGTCTGTTAGGCTATTACACGTTCAGGTCTCTCTCCTCTGTGCACTGAGGTATATGTAGGATACTGGTTAAAGCACAAAAGAAGGCATTCTGTTTTTAAAATCTGGCATTCAGAGTGGATCTTAATTATTTCTCATGGTTACAAGGATCCACAGTTTAGAGTATGAACTCAAAGAGGAGACCGTAGGGTGCTCATATTTTTCATCCTGGATTCTCCTTGGTGATGATTTACAATCTCGACTTTTCTCAAACCTCTAACTCTTCTGCCCACCTTGAGGCTCCCTCTCTCTTAGCAAGCAGGTGACCTACCTACCGGCTGTTTCTTAAGGTCCTCGCACCGGATCTGCTTCCTTCTTATCTCTTCCTCTGTTAAGTCGAAACTTTCTGTTGTACCTTGGCTCTCATCTCCATTCTCAGAGCCCCTACTCCACTCACTGGCCAATTTTTTCTCCTGTATTTTCAGCCAAACTTTCCCTCAAATTCTGCACACTCTCTTTGGGAAAGATCATGTCGTGTCTGATCTCACCAGTATTCCCTATGCCTAAGACTACCTACCAAACCTCCTGAATGTTGGAACTGTGTCTGCCTGACTCCAAAACTCATATTCCATTTCCCGACTAAACCATGTTGCTTTTCATCAGTCGTTTTTACATAAGTAGACATTCAAAATCAGAATCTTGACCACAACAGAGAATCTAGCCATTTTAAAAAGAAATTTATTTAAAAATATTTACATTTCCCCTGACTTCAACACTTTCTGTTAAATACAATTTAATATCAGGAGTGTTGTATTCATAACTGCATTATCCTGGAACAGAGTGATTCTCTCAGGGACTGCTGACATCTCTGAGATGACTTGCCCCACAGCTAATGATCCAGACTGTTGTGCTCTTTGATTTCATATGTCTTTTCATTTAAATATTTTTGTTATCGTTGTTTGGCCTGGTTCTTTGCTGTTAAGCTTTTTACTGGCAGATCCTGTTTAGCTCATATGGCACATTGCACTTCCCTGCCGGTTCTGCCCTCACTCCTTCCCCTTCTAGGCACAGAAACGTGCACCACTAACTTACACTTGGACAGTAGTTTTACCTGGCTGGGGTGTGGAATGTATTGCTGGTCCTCAGAAATACCTGATAATCACTTTCAAATTACTTGCCCTGACTCTTCTTCTCCTTCTCACAGATTCTTGCACTGCCCCCCACCCCTTCCAGGTATATGTAATATCAGAATTGAGGGTTGGATGTGAGCGAATAGGCTCCTATACTGTGAAAATCACTCCAGGTGATTTTGATTCCACCTGCACACCCAGTCTTCACCATCCCATAAGTCCTGTGGAGAAGCTCTAATTTAGAACATTAAAAAAAAAAAAAAAACACTTCTACTTCTTGATTCTACATGGTTTAAGTGCAGGATAATTGAAGCATTGTTAACTTTACATATTGATTAATTAGTACAAATTATATTTCCCATGAATTTCTATTTATTTAGCCTGTCTCTGCAGTTAACTGTAAACAGGTTGCTTAAGGAATACAGTGTTAGACTCTGGTGACTTTAGCCAGAAAATACATTTATTTCTTTGTTTTTCATAAAAAGACAGGTCTCTTCTCCCTGGGGAGGCTGTGTTTTGGGATGAAGATAGCAGCTCAGGGTAGGATGGGGAGGGGCTGTGCTGGACTATGAGGTGGGGGCCCCCAGGCAGCCAGATAGGCCAGTGATCACTGTGTCGGTCAGACTCAGAATGTATACACTGTGGAGTAAGAAGGGAGGATATCACTGGGAAATGGGAAGAGTTGAGAGCGGAGTCTTTGTATTAGACAGACCTTGGTGGAATCCTGGTGCCACCATTAGTAAGTATTTTCTCTTGGGCAGGTTGCTTCTCTGTGCCTTCTGATCCTTCTCTGTAAAATAGCAAAAATGGCACGTGCTTCACAGGGTTGTAATAGGGATTAGGTTAGATAATGTGTGTAAATCGATCATCCTGGTGCTTGGCCCAGATGACTCCCTTCAGGCCAACTGCAGTTTCTTCTCTTTCCCCCTCCTCCTGATGATGATGAAAATATGTTGTCAAGGGAAGTAACCATGTAACACATGTATTGAGTAAATGAAATGGAATTCTAAGGACTTGGGATTTAGTCTTTGTAATTTTG
Organism: Cynopterus sphinx; assembly: GCA_030015415.1. NCBI lineage: Eukaryota > Metazoa > Chordata > Mammalia > Chiroptera > Pteropodidae > Cynopterus > Cynopterus sphinx. Next base: position 148,680,566 of record CM057380.1, on the reverse strand, counting down.
CTAATTTATACCTAGTTCTTGGGCAAAAACTTCACTTTTCTCTGCCTCCATTTAAATAAGTTCCCAATGGGGTAGGGCAGGGATAAGACCTAGGACTAAAGGATTCTTTCAGCCCTTTAGAACTGTAATGGCCTTTGATTTTATATTTGGCGTTTTCATTGTCCGTGAGTATTATTCCCATAAGTGCTTTAATATGGTATGTTTTTAATGATGATATTGAAGTTGACATCCAAGTTGCATTCCTTAAATGGTTCTTTAAAAAAAGCATTCACTAGAGGGATTCATCATCTCATAATTTTTACCGAACAGGTTTTGAAAATTAAATATATTTTATGCTCCGTAAATATGCAGAGGTGTTCATTTTTTCACTTTTTTATGACCTCTCTCTGCTGCATATATTTACTTAACATATTACCAGTGACATGGAAGTGCTATCAGATTCTGCCTCATTTAGGAATCTTCCAGTTTCTTGAGCTCAGGAATTTACTAGTATTTGGAAACTCATTTCACACAGGAGCACTAGCAGACATGACTCCAAAGGTGACATCATCTGTGACGTTTTTCCAGAATACGATATTCATTGTCACAGTTGGAACTATTATTTGTCTCCTGTATCTAGAGACTCATGTACCTCTCACCCACTTTAGTTCTTCAGCCCCCAGTTTCTCTCCTAGACTTGTTTTAATGAAGTATGTGCCTTCTACCCATCAAGAATTTTAGTGAGAGAATGAAATATTCGGACCAATGCCAGAGTCTGTTATTGTGCCTTATGCAAATGGATCCTGAAACTCTTGAATCAGGACCACAATTCATTTTTATTATTTGTTTATTTTTTATACAATAAAGATGGCAGAAAGAACATCTCTTGGGAGAAATTGGTATTTTTTCTTTGGTTTGTAGAGCTGTTAATCATAGGTTATGAGGAAAGGAATTTTTAATTCTATAGATACTTTTTGGGGAAGAATCACATAATCCATAATTTATGCTTTCTCAGTTTTAGGGATTGTTTATAATGGAAAAATTCTGGAGATACTTACAGCAGCTGTATGCTTTTATGGTTTTTGTTTTTACGCTCCAATTCTTCAACACTTCAAATAATATTGACAAAAATGTGTGTTTTATTTCTTGTAGGTTACTTTAGTACCTGGTGTTTTAGCTCATCTTGGTTCTAGTTGTACAAGGATAATTAATTGCCTTGGTGGATGAAAACTGTTCTTGAACATTATGTGACTTTTTTAGTTTAAAAGGTTGCTGTACACTTTTATATTAAGTGTTTTACTGTACATATAATTATCTTAAGGGTTATTTTCAGGCCTTTCTTGTGCAGTGTTGAACATCTTTCAGGTACTCAAAAAATAATTGCTTAGATATGTTCATTAACAATTATTTTTTAAGTGCCTTTGAATAGCATAAAATATAAAAGGAAATCTACTTTACGACTTTTAGATAGGAAATATAGTCTTTAAACACTTAGATTCTTACTTAAATCATAATTTTTATACTTGAAAGCTTTGCTAACATAGTTTTCTATGTCTTTGGCTGTGCCTTTTCAGAAAACTTAACAGATTGCCAGTATCATCACGATTAAGAATATATTTTTCTTTAAAATGGAAAGAAACAAGATGCTTTTAAATAGAGAAAAGTAAAGTACTATAGATACAGCCCCCCTGCTGACATGGGGAGGCGGAAGATAGAGGCGGTTTTAAATTGTTTTGGATGCTGTTTAAAACAGATGCAGTGTGGCCCCCTCCACTCCTCGGATCTATGTTATCATGCACACAGGCCTTTCCAGGTGTGGCTAAGTTCTCTGATTCCTGTCAGTGAACCTTCCACCAGCACAGCCTCACTTGTTTTTCTGCTAGGAATGCTGAGCAGAAGGTCAGGTTATGACCTTCATTTCTCCTCATCAATGTGGCAATAGTAGGAGGGATAAGTGGGGACAGACAGAAGACAACCCCTCTGCTGGTTGAGACACAATATTGATTAAGCATCTACAATGTAATATATCCTGGGTTTCTAGTACACCCACTTCCGCTACTCCTGAAAACCTCATTATAAGTCAAAGCATTTATTATCAGGTTTTTAATGTGACATCACTATGCTAGCCACTTCTCTGGTATATGTGTTTTGTTAAATTTTGCATTATTCTGACTAATTTGCAGTCGTGGTGTTTGAATTCCATTTTCATTTGTCAGTCATCTTTTATAATAGCCTTCTAAATTATTATTTTTCTGGTGCGTGCAAGAATTGTTTTTTCCCTTTTTTTTTTAATGGGGGATCTTCAGTTTCTATAATGTTTGAAATTTTAACAATTTGTATGTATTATATGAGAGTATGTGAACAGAAAAATTAATAGGTACTCCAGGGAATAAGGTCCTGATGTATGCAAAGATTTAACTGTAGGATGTTTACTAAATTAACGTTTATAAGAGCAAAAAATCTGAAATAGTAAATATCCAATAATAGAAAAATGGTTGAATAAATTATTTATGACTGTGCAATGGAAGATTGTACAGGGATGTTATTGTTTCTAAACCTTCTCAGTGGACACATCTAGGAAATATGTGAACGTTGACGTACACACAATGCACTCATTAATCACATATACATCTGAATCTGTTCATTTATCTATCTATCTTTATATCTTTATTAGAACTCATGAGTACACACTGATAACTCCCATTACAAGCCAACATCACATGATTTATTTTCAACCTCTCCCTTTCTATATTTATTCCCCTCTTTCTTGTCAGTGAGAAATCTTCATCCCATTATGCTCAGTATATTTACTTATTTGATCAATTTCTCTGTGTATAGAAGTCTCTCGACATATGGGCTGTCTCCCTGGCCCACTACCATGAACTCAGGGTGGTTCCATTCACCAAGTTCTCCAGACTCCCAGCCCCCACTGGCGAGCTTGTCTCTTCATGTATAGAAAACACTTTGAGAATTTTTGAAGGAAGATACTTTGAAAATTTAGGGAGAGTAATTATTTTGCATGAAGCATATTTTGGAAAGAGGATCTCTTCAACTTGTTACTGCACTTGTAATTTTCACCACATGTTTAGTCTAGTAGCAAAGATATAAATCCACACCCTGCTTTTGTCCTTTCCTGCTAACGTAGGGAGAAAATCCAGCCATTAGTTTTTTCATTGTATTGCTTGTTTATATTGAAAGGAAAGTGACAGTTGAGTATGTTAAAGGACATTATGATTTGAGATTGGTTGGGTTACATTTCAGCCATCAGGTCAGTTGATTTACATTTATCTTCTATCTAGTTTCCAAGATGTTTGTCATTGTGATGCCACAGGGCCCCACACTACATTCTAACAATGCTTTTCCTATAGCTTCCATGGCTTGTGTTGGAGTAAAGTTGTCTATTTTTCTTATACGTAAGATCTGTAATTTTAAATGTGCTTAAACAAGTATTAGGGCAGTGTTTGCTTTGTTTTGTGTTTTAAAGTTATTTTTGCACTTCTGGAAGTATATAAGGAAAAACATGGAAAACTAGTATTGAAGGATTAACTGCTTAGTATATGCCTGGTGCTGTTCCAGCCACATGTATTATTTTATTTCATCTTCACAAAAATATATGAGCACTATGGGTCTCTAAGGAATTAGGCTTAGAAAAAAATGAGTAATTCCTACAAGTTTATATATAAGTAGCCCAGACTGCCTTATTATCCCAGGAGTCTGTGCTGTCTAAAGGAACATGGACTCTGAGTTAAAAATAAACAAACAAAAAAAATTGTTTGTGATATAGTAAACTTTTCCTCTCCAGACTGCTCTTCTAGTGCCCCAAAGAAGTTATATCTTATGTTCTCTACGAAACGTAGATCATGGTGTTCTTTGCTTTTATCAGTTCCTCTGTTTTCTGAACCTAATGAGCACTCAGCGATAACAGTGGCAGCCCCACCACCACTACCAGCAATAGGAAGACAAGCACCTTATGTTCTTCCAGTGTTAACTATGGGCCATACTGTCATTAGCACCTATTTAATGCTTAAAATAATTCCAGGAGATGTACCATACCTGTCTTATCTCCGTTTTATAGATGAGGAAACTGAGACAAAGGTTAGGTAACTTGTCCAGATCAAACAACAGATTTGTTTTACGGCAAGAATATGAACCCAGGGAGTCTGGACACCCACACCACTGTCTGCTGTACCATCCTTCTTTAGTAAATATTTGTTATGCTAGAGTTATGAGTTGAAAACTAATGAAACCAAGTCTGGTTAAATTAAGCTGAAAAGAGATTTATTAGAGGACACTGCTTGGAAAACAAGCAGGAGCACGAAGACTGGAGAGAAAGAATATAGCCAGATTGAGTCATGGGAAGAGTTTGGTTATAGGGCCATTGCTGGTGCTACTGCCACGGGCTAGAACAGGTACCGTTGTTGTCAGCTGGTGGTCGCTGGGCTGCTGGACTCTTGGATCTGCTGACATTGCTGATGCTACAATGCTAATAAAAATCTCTAAGTGTTCTTTTATCTTTGCATCACTCAGTAGGATTCAAAGGCCCAGGTAGAAGCGTTCACTTGATGGAGCCCAGGCCACATTTTAAAAAGGCCAGATGTGGTATTTTTTTTTTTTAATTTAATTGTTTTGGTATTCCCTGGGCAAAATAGTAACAGAAAGAAACAAATACTTTTTCAGTAGTGAACTTCAAAGATTAAGAGATTTGCTCAGAAAAACTTGACCCCCTTAGCTGGTGAAATAGGTCAGTAAAATGATTTGAGGAATTGGCAGTTAAAGAATGAGAAGGCAATGGTTGCATATTTGTTAAGTCTAGTTAAGCTCTAAGTGATCATTTTGGTTCATTCTGTTTGGCTCATGGATTAAAGAGCATAACTTCCAGCTGGCTGATAATTGAGTCGTAAAATACATCTGGCTTTTCTGGTTGATTTTAACTGTAGGTGAAGAAATTCACTGGGTATTTAAAGGTAATTCTCTTTGGAAAAGGATGGTAGTTTGTCCATAAATATGATCAGGATTAGCATTTTAAGAATCTTGTTATACAGGCCAAAGTTCACTTTAACAGATGCCGTAATAAAATATTTTCAAGCCTTTTCTGATGGCTCACTGTTTGTAAGCACTAATTTATATAAAATTTTTCAGTGCAGTACAAGAAGTTGGATCAGGCCATGATGCAAGGTTTGATTTTTATCACACGACACTTAATAGAAACTCATTTTACTATAATTCTAGGCTTAATAATGATTATATTTTTGAGTGCTTACAGTAAGCCAGGCAATGTGTAAAGTTCTCTCTCTTTCTCTCTCTCTATACATGTATGTATATATATGTATCTCTATATATCAATATATCTATATATAGATATTCTTTTAATGCTTTTAATAATTTATAAAGTAAATATTATCATTGACACTTAGGATGGTACAAAGAGAAATTACTTGTCCAAGGTTACACAAGTTGTGGTGGAATTGGGTTTTAAAGCCACATTTGTCTGACTCTCAAGCTTGCTTTTGATGGCAGCACTGTACTGTGGAAGAAAATTCATTAATTAAATTACACATTAACTCTGGATTAGCATTCTTGAATTTTCAGATTAAGAGATTTCTTTGTCACTAGTTCTTAGATAACAATTTTCTTTTTTTAGATTCAGTAACACAGAAAATGTCATTCCTTCTAAGATTCATTCTCTGAGTTTAAGGAATATAAATTGTTGTTGTCATATAGTCTTTTACCATTTATACTATTCTTAGACATGTTGTCATTTGATATAGGGGTGAGATGTTTTCTCACAGTTTAGGGAGAATGGGCGTGGCATCTCAAATCATCTCTAATGCTCAAAACTACTGATTGTTAGGGATGTGAAAATAATTGTCTCTTGAAAAACCTGTAGGTACCATCTCGGTGGCAACAAGCACTGAACTTTACCAAACGTCTCATAATGAATATTTGACTTTATTTGTATTCAGTTTTCACTTTCAAGCTTCAAATTAACTCCAGGTTTTCTAGGATTGGGAAAACAGGTTTTGTTCTTCTTGTTATAACTTTCATGGATTTGACTGAGTTTTCTATCTTTTAAGTCTTTTATGTGTACATTATGGAACCTATGAATTACAGAACTCTCATCTTAGCATTAAAAAATGTTTACCCTTACCCTAACCTTCATTATGAATGTTTCTTTCTTGCTCAGTATAGTCTGTGTGGTTGTAAAACTTCCTATGAAGCACACATACAGAAGAAAAATAAAGTTCTGATATTAGTCCTGATAATGTAGCGATAACTTAAATTCAAGAAATGAATATGGCCAACTTGATGCAGGGTGAGAGCCAAAATCCACTGGTGTCATGACAAAAGACTGCAAAATAATTTTTCAAAAATTTAATTCTCATTATACTGGTTTTCTTTACTAAAATTCTGTTACTTTGAATATGAAATGTTTTCTCCCTCAATTTTATTTTTTTAACTACAGTTTTATTTAAATATATTGAATCAAACTGTTTTCAGGTTGCTATGTGGAGCCCTAGAAAGCCAGATGCAGTTCTAGGGTCAGGAGTTAAATGGATTCAAGGCTGCATCTGTGAATCTCTCTACAGCTGGCTTTGTGCACATATTTCCAACACTGCCTCAACACTTTTTAGTCATATATATATATGTATATATAGATACATGTCCTGGCAGAGAGTAGGACAAGCCGTTATGTCTTTATTGTCATTAGCAGAGCTCTCAGGAAGGGCCTGCTTTATATTCCACAAGGGAACTTATTATATGCGAATGGAAGAATTAACAAAGACCTGAGGATTTTTTTCTTTAGTTTAGAAAGTGGTACACTCCTGTATGTGTGTTAGATAAATGTCTTTTTTCTAAGTAACTATCATCTGGAAAAGGTGGAAATTATTTGTAATTTGCATGTCATTATAATGATATTTTAAAAGCTTCGTGGCTCTGGACCTCAGGTCAGGGCTTAGAAACTGTTTCCTGGTAGCAAATTAAGCATTCCTTATAACAGGATGTGAACTGCAACAAAATGCTCCAGGCGATATTAAATTGGGGTGCTTTTTTAGAAAGTGACAAATGTTTTATGTTTCCTCAACCTGAGATAGGTTCTACCAGCTCTAAATGGCTGCCAAGTTATGTTATCACTTGCCTGCTTTGTAACTGCCTCAATTATTTCCTTCTCCAGCCCTGTATGATGAGATTCGTCAGTTTCGCAAGGCCTGTGGGGAGGCTCATCTCAAAACCATCTTAGCCACAGGAGAACTTGGATCTCTAACTGATGTCTATAAAGCCAGTATGATAGCAATGATGGCAGGTAAGCACATTATATTCAAATGATGATATGTATTGACTTGATGTGTTTAGGAGAAACAAGTAAGTGAAACCATTTGGCTGTTAGCTAAAAGTGGTCACATAGTCTTTTATTTTTATTATGGTAGGGGTCAGATATTTTGTGACTACATGTACGATGTGAGGTGCTCAGATACTTGGCTTTCTTCCACATTTTTTAAGGCATTTCATTGTTGCACTATCCTTGGAAGACAGTAGATGGCTCTCTTGTTAGTGAATTGCCTTCTGTGTTATCCTTTGATTATTCATTCATCAACATATGTTAGACAGAAATTTCTTTAACTCTGACATATTCCTCTCTGTGAATTTAAATGTCTGATTTTTCTCAGAGATGATATATTTATATGGTTAAAGGCAACCCGTGCTTTTGTTTGTGTTAATTCTTTCTTTTTAAGTTTAGTACAGTACCGTTGTACTTCCAAATGTAGGTTGACTTATTCTTTATCTAGATGAAAAGGAGATCTATCTATTCATATGGCCAAGCTTGAAACTCAAGAGTCATGCCTGAGTTTTTCTTTTTCTCACCTTCATATAAATCAGTGAACAATTCTTGAGAGTTCACCCTCTTTAATCTAATACGTCTCCTCTCCATTCTGAGTGCTGCTGTTAGGCCACTGTCATTTCCCACGTGGGTCACTTCAGCAGTCTCCTAACTAGTTTCCTTGTCTGTACTTTGTTTCCTTCCAACCTGTGCTCCACAGTGTTGCCAGAATGATCTCTTAAACATGCTAATTTGATTGTGATAATGCTTTCTTAAAATACTTCAGTGGCTTTCCTTCACCTTTAAGGTAAACTAAAATTTTCAGCCTGATCTTTTTTAACTTTTACTTTACATTAGTTTCAGGTATACAGTACATTGGTTAGACATTTATACAGTTTATGAAGTGATACCCCCAATTACTCTAGTACCCATCTGGCTCTACACAATGTCCTTACTATCAGCCTGATTTTTTAAATGGTCCTTTCCAAGACCCTGCCTATGCCTGTCATCTCCTCATTCTCCTTTCACACTGTGCTCCAGCTCTGTGGAATTACTTGCAGTTCTCTTTGGATGGCACTGTCCGACCCTTTGAGTCTTTGTGCTGTGCTCCCTGCCCTGAAATCTCTTTTGCCCAAATAACATTAACATTTTTGGATTCAGCACAGGTGTCACTCTTCTTAAAAAGACCCTCCCCCCCCAAAAAAAAGAATATTTCCCCAATACTGCTTCTTTTCCCACCACTTGGTTCACTGTCTGCTCTGTGTGCCCCCATAGCATTCTGTTAAAATCTCTATTAGATAACTTATTATATTATACACTACATTGAGTATTGAATTTCTAGGTTCCCTACTAGTGGATATGTGACTTCTCATGTCTTAAATCTGCACCTCAATGTAGTCACTCTGGGTTTTTATAGTTGTGTACTTTTCGAAAACTCTGTCAGACTTTGCATTGTTCCCTGGAACTCTACTGAAGATCAGCCTAAGAGGCAACTTATAATGATAATATTGCTTTGGTCACTGCTGCTCTCTCCTAAAGATTTCTGCTCTAGTTGTCTCATTTAGAGCAAAATTTCTGAAAACCTAAGGTAAAGAAGGAATTGAACACTTTAAACAGTGAGTCATCTTCTACAATAATAGAAGATTCTCTGCAACTCTCAGGAAGCTAGGAAAAGCTCCTTGGAGTCGTAAGTAAACAGAGTCTCCCTTTTCATGCTCCTTACCAGAACAAAGGATTGTTAGCCCATAATGCTGTCATTTAGGTCACAGTGAAAGGGTATTCATTCTGGGACATCAGCCAACTCAATCCTAATCATTACACCTACTGTTTAGGATAGGAACATGATATTATGTCAGAATGCTTGGATGCCTCTGTTCTACCCTCTTCCCCACCCCGTCCACAGACAAATATGTGACTGGAAACACACTCTCCTTTGTCTCTTCCTGTCCACCATATCTTTGTTCATGTTGCTGTTTATCTCCTTCATTTATTCACTTAATCAGTGTCTATTGAGTACTTACTGTGACTAATATAACTTGTCTTTATGGTATTTCTTCATCTTCATGTTAGCCTTGTAGTGGATGAAATTTAATATTGAGTGACTTGTCTAAGGTCACAAAACTTAAGATTACATATATTAGAACCCAGATTTCCTGGCTCCAGTCTTACTTCTTTTTCACTTGTAGCGTAACTGTCTCCCAAGGCAGCATTCTAGATCTTATTATGAATTAGATAGTCTTTATGAAGTATTATATTTGGAAGCATCTAGCACACTTCTTGGCCTACAGTTTATGCATCCTATTCTGTTAAGAAGGTATATAATAAAAATCAAATATTTTTCGAAGAATTTTTAAAATTTTTAAAAATTGTGGAGTAAATTCATATTGCTTCCTGTATCTATGGTATTTACATTAAAAAAAATGTTTTCTTAAAAAACATCAACTTCACTGAGGTGAATTTACATTTAATAAAGTTCAGGTGTTAAGTGTACAGTGTGATGCATTTTGACAATTTGTGTATTTCATCATCCCAGAAATATCATTTGTGCCCCTTTGCTGTGAGCTCCACTTGTCTCACCTTCTACCCCAGTTGCTATCACTGATTTTGTCACTATAGATTAGCTTTGCCAGTTTTATAACACCATATAATTAAACATGTAAGATTTTGTGCTTATCTCCCCCTACCCAAGTTAATAGCTGTGAGATCTATCCATGTTGTTCCCTAGATGAGTTTGCTTAGTATTCCATTTACAAATATACTGAGTTGCTAAATTTATGGGTATAAAGTTGTTTTTAATTATGTCTTATTAGTCTGATGTCTATAGGATCTGTAGTTGTTCCCTTTTTTATTTCAGATTACAGTTGTTGTTGTTACTGGTATTTTTGTTTGTTTGTTTGTTTTTGGTAGAAAATGTCTTCCCTAGTGGTCTGCCAATTTTATTAATCATTTTAATAAAGAATTTTTTGCTTTACTGTTTTTTCATTGTTTAGTTTAAAATATTTTTTAATTTTTCTTAAACTTCTCTTATTACTCAGAATGTTATTAGAGTGTCATTTAGAATGTCCAAATATTTCCTGCTTTCCTGGATATCTTATTGTTGACTTATAATTTAAAATTCTTTTTTGATCAGACCAACTATTGTAAGAATTTTTGTTTTTTTGTAAATAGTGAGACTAATTTTGTAGCCCATTTTATGATATATTTAGGTATATGCTTCAAGTGCACTTGAAAAGAATTATGTGTACTTGCAAATATTAGTGGTAGTGTTCTGTAAATGTCAATTAGATCAAGTTGGTTGGTAGCATTTTTCATTGTTTTGTTTTGGTTTGCTTGTTCTCTTTAATACCACAAGGGGTATTAAAATCTCCAAATATGGTTGTGGATTTGTCTACTTGTCCCTTTAGTTCTGGGACAAGTTGAGAATATAAAAATACATTTAGAAAATGTATTTTGGAGCTCTGTCATTATTTATATATACTTTTAGGATTGTTAATTAGCACATTCATCATTATGACATGTCATTCTTTATCTCTGATACTAGTTCTTGTCTGAAGATCTGGTTTGTCTCATATTAACCTAGTTACACCAGCTTTTTTGAGCTTACTGTTTGCATGGTATATCTTTTTCATCCTTTTATTTTCAACTTATCTGTGGTTATGTATTTAAAGTTTATCTCCTGAAGACAGTCTTTTTAAATCTATTATGATGATCTCTACTTTTTAACTAGAATGCTCTGTCCATTTACATTTCTCATATTATTGATTTCATAGGATTTAAGTCTATTATCTTGAGATTTATTTCTTCTTCAGATCTATTTATTGTTTCATTTTTAATGCCACCTTTAGGATTCATCAAATAGTTTATAGTATTTCATTTTACTTTTCTATTGGCTTTATGTATATATACAACCACTGTGTATTTTTTTAGTTACAATGTGCATCTTTATCACTGGATACCTAGAATTAATATTGTTCCACTTTACACTTTATATGCCACAAATATAAGACCCTTAAAATATTTCATTTACACCCTCATCGTCCTTTGAATTATTTTCATGTTCTTCTTCCACCTATGTTATAAACTCCTTACAAGGATACAATTTTTGTTTTAACAGTTATTTGTCTTTTAAGGAAATTAAAACAAAAAACTAAGTGAAGCTAGTCTTTTATATTTTTTCACATATCATTTCCAACTTTATTCCCTCTTGTAAGTCTGCTGGTGATTTATTCTCTCAGGTTCTGTTCATCTGCAAATGTCTTTATTTTATCTCTATGTTTCAAAGCTAGTTTACTCTATATAGAGTTCTGGGTTGACTGTTTTATTTTTATTTCAGCACTTTAAACATGTCATTCTATTCCTTGGAATTTCATTTATTTATTTTCTATTTTTTAAATTTTGTTTGTAAGTAACATCACATCTTACTCTGGCTATGGTCAATCAGTATTTTCTCTTTATCATTGTTTTTTCTGCAAGTTTGACCATGGTGTGCCTGAGTATGATTTTCTTTGTATTTATTCTATTTGTAGTTTGCTGAGTTTCTTGGATCTTGGATCTGTGGTTAATGTTTTCTACTCAAATTCAGACATTTAAAAAATTTTTTTTTTCAGATATATTTTCTGCCTCGTTCTCTCTCTCTTCTCCTTTGAGGATCCCAGGTACATTAGATATTGTTCCACAGTTTATTGAAGTCCTGTTTATTTCTTAATCTTTTTTGCCTCTCTGTTCTTCTGATTGGCTAATTTACATAGATCTTTGTTCAAGTTTATTATCTCTTATTTTCTATCCCAAATGTGCATTTAAGTCCATCCAGTAAAATTGATGCATTATATATGTTTAGTTTTAGGATTTCCATTTGATTCTTTACTGTAATTTTTGTTTCTCTGCTGAGATTTCCCATTTTCTCCCTCATGGAGATGATGTTTTTCTTTAAGTTTTTAAACCGATTTGTAATAGCTGATTAAAAGTCCTTATCTACTAATGTTTATCTGGATTTTCTTAGAATGTATCTTGAGCTGCCAATTCTCTAGTGCCAGAAAACATTTGCCTTATATATTCTGTTTAGTTATATAGTTATTTATAGCAGAAACTCAAGTTGGTAATTATTTCCATGTCTGGAATTCTTCATTGCTTTGTTTTCCCATTAATTTAGCATCAAAATCTCAAAAGGAAAAGGGTTTATATTTATATTCATAATTTATCTTCTCATTTTGATAGCCATTTAGATTATTGCAAAAATAATTTTCTGGAGAAGGAGGAAGGTAGAGATATATAATTATGTTAGCCCAGTGTTATTCATCATTGTAAGTAAAAATTTAGTTAACCAGGTGTTTGCATTTTTGGTCAGCTAAATAATTACTAGCCTAATTTTGATTTAATCTTGTTTAGAAATCTTTCAAAATGTTTTAAGGGAAGGAGGATGATCACTGGAGTAGGAAGACTTGAACTCGTGTTCCATTTTACATATTTTTGACTTTGAGCAAATAAATCTGATTATCAATTTAATTAATGTATATGGATGCATTATAAACTATAAATTAAATATTTTGTAAGTCACTAGAAATTATTGCTATACCTTCCTACCCCATTTCAACTCAGTAAGGAGGGAAACTTAATTGAATTTTTTTGCTTTCCTAGCCTATTACAAGGCATTATTCAGAGCACCGCTGTTTAAAACCATTTGGAGTAGCTTTAGGAAATACAAGATATTTATTCTGTACTTATCCCAAAACTTAGTAAGTTGGTAGGATTGTTCAGTGAATCTTAGACATGAACTTGTTTTGTCAACTTTTGACTGTCTTGAAAAAGAAAGGTGTAAAAAAATCTGATTAGTTGAGAATCACATATGTGGTCCAGTTAGTTTTTTTATGGTATGCTTCTCAGCTTTGTTTATGTATCATCTCTCCTAATTCTTTTATTCTGGTAACTATAGCAGCCCCCTCAACTCTTTAGATGTATATCCAAATAAAATGTTATTTAAGTAAAGATCACTTATTCAGCAGCCACAATGATCCAAGATCAAGCCAGAAACCAGAAAAAGAAAATATTTTGAATAGATGAAATACATTTGATATAATCTATAATACAATAATAACAGCTAACATTTCTGAGCACTTACCATATGCCAGGAGCTATTTAAAGCACTTTATATATATATTTAATCTCTGCAACAACTCTTATTACGTATGTACTCTTCTATGGTAAAATAAGAACATTAGTTCAAAGGATATTTTTGCTTTTATTCTATATGGTCATTATTGATATTTTGAAATATTCCAGGTATTTCTGTTTTTGTTATATTATTTCTTTCATCTGTTATAATGTTTTACCTCTCTTTAGCTGTTTTTAAAGATTTAAATAAAATTCCCATACTCTGGCAAATCTTTCAATGATCCTCTAAAGTCAGAGTTAATTAATCGTTTATAATCTTGTGCTTCTAAGACAGTTGTTAATACCAGTAGCATTTATCTGTATCATAGTATCGTCATCAATCATGCTACCTGTTAGATTTCTTGCAACACTGTGAATCTCCCTGAGGCCAAGGACTAAATCTTACTTATCTGTATTCCCTGTAATTACTACCATGCATGGAATCTTGGAGAGCCTGAGAAAATATTTTGGAATACACGAATGAATGAATGGCTGGATGGATGAATGAGTGAATGAAAAAGAAAGCTAGAGATAAGGAAAAGTGAAAACAGGCAAAGTGAAATTTGAAGATTTAGATTCATTTTTCTAGATGTGTCATAACTTCGCAGAATTTGGACATGTTACTTTGAGAGCAAACTTTTATTTTCATGTGGCAAAAAGATAGATAATTTATACCTTTGACAAGGAGATTTTATATCTGTGGCACTGTTTAGGTGATGCAAGCAGTGGTACAACATATTAAAGGGTTGTGAGGATTCTGAAGTAGTTATGGAGGCAAGAAAGGATGAAGGAAAACTTTTTGCCTTGGCTTTTTGGTCGAAGAAAATGGATCTTTCGTTTACATTAGTCTAAGAGTGAGAGAAATACAAATAAAGGAGGAGATGAAATAGAAGTAAACAATTTGAAGGGAATATAATCAGGGAAGAGAAAAGAGAGCCATATTTTTTTCATCAAACTATGTAAGAGCAAGGTGATAGGAAGTAAGATAGAAAGGGAAACATGCTTAGAGGAAAGAGAAGACTAAAAGCAGGTCAGTGTGCTGCTGAGGGAATTCAGCCCTGCAAATGCACACATTAAGAATAGTGTCAGAATGTGGAACAGTGGCTTTATCTTTCAGGAACGGTGGGCTGTTTGCACACACACACAACAGTTAACAAGCTCCGCTCTGAAGTTATTCCAGACCTTATCTTTGGAAATAATGCAGGCATGATAAATAAGGCTGGAGTAGAAAAACACTAAAAATGCAATCATAATGTCATCAGGTTTGAGTTGCTGATGAAGATCTGTGGGATGAGTACTAACACAAAAATATGGGGCTTGAGAAAAGCGGACCTTGAAGGAATGCAAAATGAGTTTTGAACTTGGCTTGGATTTTATAATGTATAGAAAATTTAAAAAAAAAAGGCAAGTAAGAGCGAGGGGAGGGAATATTCGAAATTCAACCCAGTAAGATCAAAGTAGTACACAGAAACAATAAGATGAAGCAGAGAAATAAAGTATAAGGGAAGCCATTTAAAAAAAAAAATAAAGGGAGAAAAAATAGTGGGAGACTCGCTATGACTGAAGGAAACCAAAATCCTAAAAAGATGTGGTAATTAGTAGGAAATTAACTTCTAGATTAAAAAAAAAACATTTAAAAATCTTAAATATGAATCAAATATTAGTGTAAATGATGATGTACATTTATTTTTCTAAAATTGTCACGGGTCACACTGAGTCCTTCATCTTAAGCTGCTAATCTTTGTATACTCAAGGACTATTGATCCAGATGGCACATCTAGACCCCTGCAGTGGTCTAAAATATAAGATTTGCCTTTCATAGGAAAAGCATTTTAATTTATGAGAAGGTATGCTACAATCGAAAGTTCATCACTGGGGAAGCATAAGAATATATATGTGTATTAGGTTAAGAGTTAAAGGATTTACAGTGTAAATTTATTTGCAGTCCCTTAAACTCTCTGAAAATTAAAGCTCTTATAGGGCAAAAACTAATTACCTCGACATCTCATTCTGAGTAAATTTAAATTCAGACCCCCAACCAGAAATTTCAGAAAGTTTACCCTCATTCACCCACATCCTCCCATCCTTTGTTGAGTGCAAAATAAAGAGCTCCACAGAAGAAAGAAGTTATGTTTTCTGGCCTCCCAGCAGTTCAGGTCTACTGATGGTGCATTTTGGTATATGCACATCATTTTAAGGAAAAGGTGAAGTCTCTACATTTAAACATAAAGTGTTTTCTTTGCCTTCTCATGACTGGGCTCCTGAGGAGGAAAAAGGAAAATAAAAAGGAAAAGAAAGAGCCTGTATGCTTAGTTTTTTTATGTTGTATATACTAGTCTGTAAAATTTTACTATGTGAAATTTTTAAAAATGTAGCCTTCCTTATTCCAAAATCACAAAACTGCCTTCTCCAGACCTAGTTCACCTGGAGAAATTCCTGGGCACACAGGCTAACACGTAATAAGAGCCTAGGAAATGTCCATCGATAGGTTCAGGTAAAGGACATCAATAAATATAATTGTAAGCAACATGTATAAAATTCAATTTTTAAATAAATCTGTATTTTCCTATTAAAACAAACCTTAAGCAATTTTTTTTTCTCAGTGAACTGGTATATTGCGTAAGACCTATAGATGTTTGCTTGTCTCTGAGATTCTGCTATTCATTTGTCTTTAATTCTTAGCACATTAACTTTTGTTATTTATTCTTTAATGTCTATACCAGATAGTTATTAGCAAACTCTTAAATGCTATGAAATTAGAATTCTTGAATGGGTATACCCGATGTAGATATTTATTGAATGAGAAAATGAATAAAGGTTAATAAATCATGTGAAGTTAGTAGTTTATGTAATCCTTTTGTTGTTGTTCTAATTGGGAAGTAAGGGAAGTACCTTATCATCTTTTAGTAGATGAGAACCTTGAAGCTCAGAAGTTAAGTGACTAGACCAAGGTCACGCATTAAGACCATGGCAGAATTCTGAGGGACTCTTGACTCCAGATTCCATGTTTTAGTTATTGTGCAATCTTCTCCACCCAGCAGGTGATTTGTATGCAACGTATTATATACAAGCAGTATTTAACCTTTGGAGGCACGGATGTATTTCTAGTCATCGAATGAACCATACTTTTCTATTGAGGACAAGAAATATAAGGCAATAGGGACAAACAGTGTTTGGCAAAAAACTATAAGGGATGGTGGACATGAAATAAACATGAAAGAGAAAAATAAAAGCAAGCCCTGGGGCCCACCCATGATAGACCTGCAGTAAAATCTTTGTTGAAATAAAGAGGACGGATGCCAGGAGCACCCTTGCCTCAGGTAGCTTCACCTGCTCTGCACATGGTCCCGTGGTGATGCACTTAACTATCCCATTAGCAGGGTTGTGATCTAACAACTGCAGCTTGGGTTCTGTTCTTGTTTATTTTCAGATTCCTCTACCTGGGATACTGAGAGAACAGCTAGGCAGTGACAGTAAAAGCGGACCTTCTTTTCTCTTGATCATCTAATGAAGAAGGGGGAGAGATGTCAAAGCTTAGGGCAGTCTGGAATGAAGAATCAGAAAGGGTGAGATAAGAGGGTATTAGGGGGTGGAAGTGGTATTGCAGCATATGCACAAAGATTCCCTAGTATAGGATGGGGAAAATTGAAATTTTCCCATGAGGAGTGATTAAAAGGAAAGTAGATGTCTTATTTAGGAAGAGAGTGGTCATCAGGGTTGTAATTTTGTGTTCAAAATCTTGTATGTACACACCATGCAAATGAAAAAGGCTGGTTGTTCTCTATTACCCCACGGTAGGAGGATGGGGACCAACTTTTAGAAGTTATAGAAAGATAGATTTTGGCCTGGTATAAGGCATAGTTTTGTTAAAGTCCAAGTTCAGAAATTAAATGGGCCACATCAGGAGGTAGTTGTTCAAATCATACACTGGATGTTGACCTGATGGAGCTGCTGTTAGATTAAGTGATACTCAGTGGCCATTAGAGATGCTTTTCTGTTTCTGTTTATGTATGTGTATACATGTATGTATGTGAAGTATCAATATAGGTTATAGTCCAGTATAGACAGGGCCCCAAAATGTAGAAATAATGGGAAAAGAGGAGTATATTGGTTTCTTAAGGATATTGTAACAAAGTACTTCAAATTGGGTGACTTAACAGAAATTTATTCTCATGGTTCAGGAGGGTTAGGAGTCTGAAATCAAGGTGGGCCATACTCCCTCTGAAATCTGTAGGGGAGAATCCTTCCTTGCCTTTGCTACCTTCTGGTGTTTTCTGGCAATACTTGGCATTCCTGGTCTATATATGTGTCACTCCACTCTCTGCCTTGGTCATCACTTGGCCATCTTCTCTCTGTGTATTTCTGTGTCTTTTTTACCCTTTCATAAGAGTACCAGTTATTTCATGACCCACCTGAGTTAGTAAGACGTTACCTTTACTTAACTAATTACATTTGCAACAGCCCTATGTCCAAATAGGTCAGTTTCTGAGGTCTTGGGACTTGGAACTTTAAGATACCTTTTTTTGGGGGTGTGATTCAACTGATAACAAAGAGGAATAGAGTTCTTGTACTATGGTTCTGTTATTGCCTGTAGAAACCGAAGAAATTAGAGAAAGATACTTTGAGTTAAACTAGCAAACTTAAATTCAGGTACAAAAGGTAGATTTTTTTCTCTCTCTAAGCAGTGTTGGTTGGTTTTGTGGGTAGGGGAAACCTAGTAGATATTAAATATTTTTATTTACAAAAAGCATTTGGTAAGGTTTTCAGTGGGAGATTAATGGCTAAAATAAAGAATGAGGTATTAGGAGATAAATTTGCTTATGAGCAAGAGACAGAGACTACCAGTAGAAAGAAATACTTTTTAGATTGGAAAGGAGTGACATACAACATAAACCAGGAATCAGTTTTGGGACCTATGGGTTTTTCACTTTATTTTTATTAGACTTTGTAATAAAAATACAGATCTTCAAACAGTTCAAGACAGAGTGAGTAATACTACAAGCATCAGTAATCAAAAGTTATTCTCTATCATAAACTAAATGACTGATAATAAATACTGACAGAAGACTACACAATGTACCATAATATTATAAAATGGAGCAAGTGATTCTCCTGTGTTCTCTTTTCTTCTGCATGGGTGAATATTTCTTTATTTGCTTTTTAAAAAATATTTTCAGGTTTCTGGGTTTATTTTATAAGCCAAATAAATGAAAAAAAAATATTTTTAAACTTGGAAAGATGTGTTAACCGAAGGAAAAATTGGTTGCAGTAAGACAAAGAAATTAGGGACCTTGTGTGTTAAATTGCTCAGCAAGCTATTCAGTAAAAAGACTTAAGGAGTGAAATTATCAGTTTATTGAAATTATCAGTTTATTCTGCAGTCATGACTTTAATGGAAGCGTATGCAAAAATGTTATTGTTAGAATCATGAAACTGCACAGCTGAGGGAGTCCAATATTATAGTATGGAACTTTTTTCCTCTTTTAAAGTATTAACATAATGGCTCTAAAAAAATTCATAAAATTTGGTGATTGTATATATAACTTTTGTCCTTCCAGGAACTCATTAGTATGTGGGAAACTTACTTTTCATATTGGAATTTTGCCTGCCACTCCTTTAGTCTAAGCCACTAAAAGGTCTTTACAAATTTCTATCTGTTTTTCCTTGATTGTACATTGTCAAATGAGCCAACAGAAATGGAACAACTAAGCATTCAAAAGTTAACTCATAAAAGTTGTAAATGCTTTGGAAACCGAAAAGGGTTATAAAGTCTAAAGAAGCCTTATTAACCACAAAACTTTCATTTTACAGGTGAGAAAACCAAGATCCAGAAAGGTCAAATTCATAAGGAATTTGCCCAGGGACAAATAGCTAAAGTCAAAACACAGGGTAGAATGAGGTTCTCAACCCAGGCTAAACATTAGCTTCTTATATAAACAAAAAAGATCATAACTATCAGAGATTCTGATTTAACTCGGTCTTGAATAGAGCCAAGAGAATTAGTTTTTTTTAAAACATCCCCAATTGCTTCTGCTGTGTAGACAGGTATGTGGACCTCTGATCTAGAATATAGGTTTCCTGATGTTAAGACAAGTGCTTTTTCTTCTTGCACTGGTAGTTTAAAATTATTTAGAGAATATCAAATTCTTGGGGGGAGGAGGGAACCTTTAGTAAAGACAGGCCACAATTAACAAGCCGAGTGTCCTAGTAGTTAGTTATCTTACAGTTTGCTTATTTGGAACTCTGAACCTATATTCCTGTAGAAACAAGATTATACAGGTATTTATTTGGTTGCTAGGCCAGCCTAGAATTTTGTGTACAAAATAACTGAAATTTAGCTTTGCATTGATCATTCTGTAGGTCCAAATCAACATACATTACAGTGTTTTTTGGAATATTTTAGTAGATTGAAGTTTCTCCTCCTCCTTTCTTCAACCTATTGAGTAGAATTTGAATAAAGACTCCCCCAGTTCTAAGCTGTGATGGGGAGCAGAAGGAAATGAGGGCCTAAGGTGTGGCAAGGACTGCAGTGAAGACTGAAGAACTCAAGGAAAATAAGAGGGGAAAGAAGCCAGTCAAGAAGAGGAGGGCTAGCATTATCTGTCATCTTCATGTCTAGGGACATTTCTTTCTCTTGAATAGACTCACACAACAAGTATTTAATGAATAGTTAATTAAACTCTATTCTGGGCATTGGAGAAGGATAACAGAGAAAAAGGAGATAAATATAAGTGAGACAGAGCCCCTTCCTTGTCAACACTGACAAAAGCTCCTAGTCTAGTGAGAAAGTGAAAAATTTGGATTATGATTTGCCCTCTTGGGAAACCAGGAGCCACAGGGACAGTTATGCCAAGTGCTGCAAGAACAGGGCTAACCCTCTTTTGGAAGTTTCATAGAAGAGTTCCCAAAGCAAGTGGCACTTGTGTAAGAGTCGGGTGTGGACATAGAGGAAGGGAATTTCAGACAGAGAAACGTGAGACATGAAAGATAGTGTCATGGTGAGAAAGCAGATGAGGTTGGGATGGAGAGTAAACGGGGAAGTGACAGGAGAGGTGGAGGATGACGCTGGTCAGTAGAGCTTGGGGCTTAATTTAGTGCTAAACAATTTGGGTTTTCTGTTTACGAGTAGGGAAAGTTTTTAATCTTTGAAAATTTTTAGCCTGAGAAATGAGCAATTGGGTATAGCAGATCTTCAAGGAATGCTTGATTCAACGTCATTTCATTGTAACATTGGTGAGAAAAACAAAAACAAAAACTGGTTCCTGGCTGGAACCACCATCTGTGTGGAATTTATTCATTCTCCCTATGGGTTTTCTCTGGGGATTCCAGTTTTCTCCCACATCCCAAAGATGTGCAAATGAGGTGAACTGGCATTTCTGAATGGTCCCAGTCTGAGTGAGTGTGGGTGTTGGTGTGAGTCCGCCCTGTAGTGGAAAGGCATCCTGTCCAGGGTAGGCTCACACCTTGTGTCTTGAGCTGCCAGGAGAGGCTCTGGCCACCTGTGACCTTGAACTGGAATAAGTGGGTTAGAAAATCTTATCTTACACGGTTTTATTCATCTTTCTTCAGTATACTTATTGCTCACATTTATTTCAATATTTTTTATTGAAAGTGTTTGGGGTCTTTATTTAGAAGTTTGGTGATGTTTTTGTGACCAGAAATATGCGTTAGGGACCTAAATCTGGTTTCTATCAATTAGCCTATGGTAAAATTGGTTTTTATTATAGGTCATTTTGCTTAAAGTCGCAGTTTCCAAGAACCTATCAACAATATTAAGTGAGGACTTACTCCATCAATTTCTTCACTAGGATTGATTGAAGCCTGCTATGTGCCATATACTGGGGATGAAGATCAATAAGATGCCCTTACTCTATTCTGTAGTAGTGGAGCAATGATCAGATTTTCATTTTGAAATATAACCTTTGGGCAGTGTGTTTTGGCTGGAGACAGAGATCCCCACTAGGAAGCTGTTGTAACAGTCTACCTGACCACGATGAGGACTGAATTGTGGTAGTGAGCATTGTGAAGAGGAGAGGACAACTATGAGAGATGTTAAGGGGGCAGAATGAATAGAATTTGGTGAGCGATTGTATGCTGAGCAGGGGAGGGAGAAGACAGAACAACTCATAATGATGCCATTTATCAGGATAGGCAATTCAAGAGAAGCAAGGCTTTGTACCAGTCCCAGTCTCAGCTTCCCTTGATAAGATCTCTGCCTGTTGATTCTGTTGTTGGCTTACTGCAGAATGCACCAAAGTCTTACTACTTTTCCTCTCCTTTTCTGTTCTTGTAACAAGGAAAAAAATATTCAACACGTTTAAGGAAATCTGATTAAGGCTATGAAGGTAAAAGAAAGAGAGGCTACTTTTCTGTTTAAACATTAACAAGACAAGGCATGTAATAGAGAACTAATACAGTTAGTTTAATGATTCAGGAAGAAAAGGAAATCTATGCTTTTGCTTGAATTATTGGGGTGATGCTTTGTTTTGCTAGTGACCCTGGAATGAGTGTTCTAATATGCTTTTTGTAAAAAATTTATCATCAACTGACACATCCGAAAGTAAGTTTCCTTTGCTACAAAGCTGCTAAATTGGGCAGGGACTACAGAGGAAGCACTAATAGTCAATGAAATTGGAAAGAATTTAGATCATCCATGGCACACAAAGCCTTTTGCTGGCTATTTGTAGAATGTTAGCTGCTATCACACTGGTTTGGTATTAACATTCTAGTGAATAATTAAAATATTCCTGTTTATTTTTTAATAAAAAGAAAAAGCATATAAATTACCTCAGAGTTCATAATGTTACCAGTCGTTGCATTCATAGATGTTGAGATTTCTGACTAGGATTGTGGAGTGGATAACTTAAGACAATTAAAAAGCACATTTTCTTCTGTCTCAGCATTCTCATCTTACAGTTTTATTATTATAATGCCTTTTAAAGACATAAAATAAAAATCCTTAAAACTACTTTGAGGCATTTTCATTATAGATGGTATTTTCTAAATTGAGTGGTTATTGAATATACTTTTCTGGTTGAAGTACATTTCTCATTTTCGTCTTCTGTCTGTAACCACACACCCCAGGCATAGCTGATACCCTGTTTCTTATCGTTCATACTCCCATGAAGTGATCCAGTGTTCCCTTATAATTGAACATACTTTTTAGTTAAACCAACCCCTTTCCACTAACTGTTGGTTGTTCCTTCAGGGCTGGAATGGAGTTCAGGGTTTTTATTCAAGACAGTTGACTCTGAGAAACAGTGACCACACAGAAATGGAAAAGCAATTCATGCTCAGGAACAGAGGGATAGACAGATGCTGGTGAAGCCAGAGTCTCACAGTGTTGTGTGATGTTCTATTTGATGCTCTTAAAGGGGTACAGTGTTTAATTAAACATCTATGAGATTATTGGATCCCACCAATTTCCAGAGGATCTGCCTGAACTTATGTCTGTTAGAAGGTAGTAACAGTTTTAGTAGAGTAACAAAAGGGAAAATGCAACTGAGGAAGGATAAGAGGAGAATAAATTGTATTAGAGGAAGAATTTTCTGAGAAGGGCAAGGTCATGAGTTGAGAGGATAGTAAGATTGAACATTGTGTCTCCTACTCCCCAGAGTCAGAAATAGGTGTGACATTGGGGAGGAGACATTTGGCTAGAAATTTGTTGAGTGTTTAGGTGCTTTGGGAGCTGCGAAAAAAAAAATAAAATAAAATAAATAAAACCCAATGTTAATTTTTCAGACAAACTGTTCTTTTCCTTAGTACTTCAAATAGGTTCAATCAAATACAATTAAGATAATGGGTGCCAGACACTGTTATAAACTCTAAATATTTGCTAGAGAAATTACAGATGTAGAAATAACCAAATAGGACCCAATATCTATAACCTTGACTTAAATGTGGCTCTTACACATGACCAAGAACTTAACAGAACATTGGCAGAGAACTTGGGAAGACACCTGTCCTCAGACTGCTCTGTGAGAGTTTCCTCTTTCTCTCCTTGTCTTTTTCCTATATAGTCACTGCCTATTTCTGCTTCCAGACCCTCTTCTGAAATACTGCCTTGTCTTAGGTAGGACAATAGTCCAGTCCATCTCAACTCCTCCCTTGCAGCTTTTGCTCTGCTAGGCCCAGTGCTAGTTTCTTGGCTGCATTTTTCTTCCATATTTCATCTCTGTTTCTGTCCCCTGCCTAGCCTGAGCTCTGTGGTAAAATACCCTGGAAAGTTGTTTGGGTTTGTTCTGAAATATGTGATTAAACCTTGAACTGTTCAAGATTCATCTCTTAACACCTATACATGCAATGTCTTGTTTTTTTTTTTTTTTTAATAGATTCTTGTACTGTTTCCTAGGACTGCCATAGCAATGTCACAGATCTTGTGGTTTAAACAATAGCTATTTATTGTTTCACAGTTCTGGAGGCTAGAAGCTTGAGATCAAGGTGCTGTCAGGGTTGGTTCCTTCTGAGAGCAGAGAGGGAGAATCTGTTTCATGGCCCTCCTCTAGCTTCTGGTAGTGCACTGGCTTATAGAAGCATCACCCTGAATTCTGCCTTCGTGCTCACATGGCATTCTCCCTGTGTGTGTCTCTGTCTCTTCACATAGCATTTTTTGTACAAAGGACACTAATCATATTGGTTTGCTAATTATAGCTGCAGTGACCTTATTTCCAAATAAAGTCACATTCTGTAGTGTTGTGGGTTAGGACTTCAACATATGAATTTTTGGGAGGACACAGTTCAGCCTCTAACACATGAGTTCTAAATAAAGAGAGCAAAGCTGGAGTTTAGGGAGGACTTTTTTGCTCATTTTGCTCATGAGTCTAAGGGCTGAGCACTTGTTTTAGATAGAAGTGGTGAGATTATATTTCTCTACCAATAGTTTGTGAACTGACACCAGCTTAAACAACCAGTAAATGACATTGGGGAAGAAGTAGACTCTAGGGCTGATGGGAGAAAGCAAGTGAGTCTATGGTTGGTGGGGGAGTGCCAGGAGGCAAGAGTGACTATGGCGTGGCTTACGAGTGAGGAGTATTACTAGTGATTTGTGCCTGAGAAGCTCTTAGTTCCCATAATTCCTGACCACTCACTCCTCCCCAAACCTGGTCACCCAGCCCTTCTCTCCTTGTCATCTCAAGATTATCCTTGTCTAAATGCAAACTCCATCGGTAACTTAAAGCTCAGAGTGACTCCATCCCCAGGCTGGACATAGAGGTGATGGGTGGTAGAGACCGCAGTCAGATGTATCCTAGCCTTTTTCTGTTTCCTAAGGAAACATTGTTATGCAGAATGCTTAGGGGAGGTTAACACGTCCTTTTCTGGACTACCTGGAACTTACTATAGGTGAAATACTGTTTATCTGGAGAAGTACCTTTTAATTTCTGGCCAGCAATGAATTAACAAGCTTTCGGACCACATTCTATTCCTAGATTGGAGAATTGTGTATTAAACTGCTGAACTTAATAATTAAAGGTAGAAGAGTATAACTGGTCTATCTGAGTAGTCACCTAGCAGTTTAATATATGCAGATTTAAATCTGAATCTAAAACCAAGTATTCAAGATGCATAAATAGAGACAAAATAAAAAGCACACAAAATTCCTTCGGACCTTACACAAGCAAAGGAACCACTACAGAAAACAAAATAAAACTGAACAGAAAATAAGACTGAACAGAAAAAGCCTAAGTGCTATCTGATGATTTTATTCCCTTACCAAAACTTTTTTTTTTTTCCTTTGAATCTAGACCTCTCATACTTCCTGGAATCTTTAATAAAAGATTACTTTTAAATGCAACAATTTTCAATTTTAGTTAATGTACTAGAAAAAATAATAAAGCTAATGAGAAAAAGAAAAGAAAGAAAGACATGAGATGAAAGAAAAGAACTGGCCATCTTTCTAAGTTTTTATTAGGAATCTCTTTAATGTATTAAATTGTATGTTTCCAAAATCAAGGTTAGGAACCATTGATTTCTAAATTCTAAAGGTCATCTTCTTATGTGTGTTTCTTAGTGCAAGGGTTTAGAAATCTTTTGACAATTTAATGTGATTTATGACCTATCATAAGAATTAGAGCGTACGAATAAAGAAGAAACAGCAACTGAGGATCTGGTTTCGTGCCCTATAGAATTAAAATTAAATTTTGCTAAAAAACAGTTTTAAAGAGTGTTTGCTTTCTTTCCATGCAGTCTAGTTCAAATCACATTTTTAGTAGCTAGCCAATATAATGAACTTGACAACACATGTCCTTGGATGATGTCGAGTATAGAAAAGTAGTGTCAGAATTGAAAAGGTTATTCTAAAGATCAGCTTGCCTCCAACCAAAAGAATAAAAAGGTTGTGTGGGGACACTTTTTAACTAAAACAATGATTTCCAGATGGTATTCTGTGACACAGTATTTCTGTGAAAACTTCTCTGAAAAAGAGGTCACATAGTCATACAACTGTGGGGAGACTGTGTACCATGTAAGCCATTTGCAGTGCAGGTGCACTTGGAAAAGACCCTGAAAGTTTACAGAAAGGAAAATTGTGTATTTTTAAGCCCATCATACCAAACTTATTTTTAAGCATGGCAAAGTTTTTCTCATGTATCATTATTGAGATTGAACCAAAGAATAGAATAAGTGAATATTATTAAGTTCTGTCAGGTCCTGTAGACAGAAGATTATGCTCTGTGGGAGTATAAATGTTTAAGCAGACAAGATTACAATGAACACGTAACTATAGGCATAAGCATGCCTGTGTAAGTGGTCCAATTTTAGAAAACCTCCCTTGCAAACTGTTCTAACACCACCCCCTTCCTGTTGTTCCTAGGGCTTAATGTCTGAAATTCCATGGTTAGATCCTCGTTTTTTCGTTTAAACCTGTTAAAATTTAAATCCATTTGATAGACATAAAAAGGTTCAATAACGGTGTAACTTCACTTGAGCAAAACTAATTGATAGATGAAGAGAACTAGATGTGGACTTTGAAAATATTTGATTAAAAAAAATCGTGGAGTTGAAATCATAGGTTACAATCCCTCCCTCCCCCTGTGCCCTGCTCTGCCCCCCCTGCCCCCATGAAAAGAAGTTAGGACATTTGTCCAAAATCAAAAACCCTTCAAGAAAAGAGAAAATTTCTCTTTAGGCTGAAAGCACTGTTGGCAATCAAGGTATTTTGTGTTAACCCCTGACTAGGTAAAATAGTTAAGGAAGGAGGGCAAGAAATTTAATGTAAACCTGCTCAGTTAAACTGACTGAAACGAGGACTAAAATTAGGAAAACAAAACCCAAACTTGACCACACAGTGAGCAGCCCTGATTTAGAGTGTGCTGGACAAATTACTCTCTCTCCGCAAACAGCTCCTTTGAGTCTCCTGGCTCTAGAAAGAAACCTCAGCCATTCACTTCCTCACATCCTACCCCCTTCAGATCTGGCCTCAGATCTGTCTCTGTACCCTGATTGTACCGCCTGCCGATCCCTCTCCTCATCACACTTGGCACACATGTCTGCCTCTCTCCCTGAATGGAGCAGTATCTAGTCAGGAAAGCTTACTAGTCATTGAGGAGCCCATGGTGTAGAGCACAGCTGCCATTCACAGATGCTTGTGGTGGCACAGAGTAGGTCGAGGAAAGGTCCCTAGAGTGAGGAGGCATGAGCCTCTGCCACCATCCAGAATTCTTAAATTCCTTGTTGGATACTTAGCCTTAAAATTAGGTGTTCTCCCCATGCTACTCCCAGACTTTCTCAGCAACATCGCCTTGGTTGAAGTGTCAGATAACTGCTTTGTTTTTTATTATTTGTCATGGTCTTTTTAAAGTTCTTAGAACAGTACCCAGCACGTGGTGCTATATCAGTGTTTATTAAAGAGGTGAATTAAATAGAAACCCCTTTATTTATATAAGTAGGCAGCTGTGGAATTGTTGAAGAGTTTAGTTATGTTCAGTATGGATATTATGCTTTATTAAAGCTTTGCTTAATATTGAGTTTATTTAGATTTTGTATTACGTGTACACTGTGACCATTGTGCTAACTATATGTGGTCAGGATAATGCCAGTGACTGGGGTAGCCATGGCCCTCAAATCGTGTGTACTTCACTAGGTTAGGCAATCGGGGGCAGACACAGTGAGAAATTTTTCAGCTTTTTCAAGCCCAATGTCTTTTCCAATTAAGTTTTTAAGAAAGACTTAGACCTTAGTTTTTTCTTCCATTTTCTTTTATTGCTAGAGCTCTTTATATACTCTGCTAATGGAACAGTTCCTTTTTCTCTGTTTTTTCAGTAACTTACTCAGAGAGATCAGTGTATATATGCTTTATTCACTAGTCTCTCAGATAGTTGCTGCTCCAGCAGGAATCAATTCTGTGGCTTTTCACTTTTAGCTTTTCCTAATAATTCTTAACATCGTACTAGGATCCCCTTTCACCTGCTACTTTTCATTCATATTTTATTCAGATGGACCCTGTCTCCTTTCTGATTTACCAATGTAGATGGTACAAAGAATTAGGGGCCTAGATAGATATAGCTGGTGGTATCCAGGAGTCTTAGCTAGGCAGAGGAGAGAGGGTTTGTGGGTTGACAGTATTTTATGTCCATGATTACAGAGTGATGCCCAAGAGAAATGAATGGATGAAGTGGGGATGACAGTATTTTATGTCCATGATTACAGAGTGATGCCCAAGAGAAATGAATGGATGTAGTGTACCATAGAATTTCTTTAATTTTTTAATTTTTTAATTTTTCAGGTGAGGCAGCCCTTGGTTGAACTCACAGATTACAAGGACCTTGCCAGCATACAATCTCTTATTTTTTTATTTTTTACACCCATAGCACTCGGTCTTTCTAGGTGATCTCCCATCCAAATACCAACCAGGCCCAACCCTGCTTAGCTTCTAAGATAAGAGAGGATCAGGCTTGTTCAGGGTAGCATGGCCATAGGCCGTTGGATTTCTAGGTTAGCAGAGTGGAAGTAAACAGGGACTGCATCAATTAAGACTGAATGTGGTTAAAAATAGCACAGAGCTTAACAACAGCGGCTTAAATAATAAGGAATTATTTTTCTCATATAACAATAGATCTAGAGGTGTAGGCAGTCCCTGCTATTGGTTCATTATCAGGATTGGTGCCTCTGTTTTTCTCTTGGCATTTTCCTCATGGTCTAAAGATGGCTGCGATAGCTCCAGTTATCTTGTTACATTCAAAATAGGAAGAAAGCAATGTCAGTGCTGCTTGCAATGTCAGTGCTGCTTTACATTGTAGGAAACAGTTGAATGGGGTCAAGTAGGATATTGACAGGGAAGGAAAGGATGAAGAGTATGAGGTTGATAAGTTAGAGGGTGTTTCTGCTACCAAATGACCGGTCTGGTTTAGGGAGTGTATAGTGGTTAAAATCTGAACTTATAGTTACAAAAAACTGTTAAATTTCTTTCATGACATTTATAAACTGATATCTTAGATGAATTCCTCAATATCTGTAACCCTGGTTTATTCATTGTAATCAGAGGTAATAAGAGTGCCTGTTTTTAAAGTTATTATGGAGATTAAATAAGAGTAGATATATAAAGTGTTTAGCTGGTGCTCAGCATCTAGTGAGTTCTCAAAAAGGAGACCTATTCTACTACTGTTATTATTGTTGTTATTGTTATTACTATTATCATCATTATTATCAGAATCAGCTAGAGTCCAAGATACTTTATGGTAAGTAGCAGAAGGGACAAATGGAATATTAAGCTAAATTCAGATCTTGGACAGTAGAAATTCTAGAATTTTATACTGTAAGCAGTTGAAGGTTTTGAGATGAAAAATGCCATGATCGAACCCGTCTTATCTGTTGATTCCATGTTTCAGTACTTCTTAACTCCTCATTCTTAAAAAATTTTGAGCTCTTTAGTTTTCATATATTAAATATTAAAAACTAGGCCAAGTCAACCCAGAAAATCTCCTTTCTCAAGAGTAAATTTATATTTGTTTCAGAAGCACAAGTAAATGGATCTCCAGCATGTTAACACTCTTAACTGTCTCTAACCCTGTTTTGTAAATGCCTTTTTATCTTAGAGGTTATCATTCTGAATCCCATTTCCCATTTTTGCTAATAAACTTGCTGGCATTTTTTCTTCACTGGGGCTTTACATTTTTAAGTTACCTACGTATTCACTTTGGATTTTGACATTTTATAACTCCCCCGAAATACCTGTGAGAAATTATATCTATGATACAGCATGTACTTTAGGAGGAGGAAATAAATGCCACACTCAAAGCAATTATATAGGTAGTATTAAAACATTAAATATGTATCAAAATATTAAATATAGATTTAATATGAAGATAGGTAAATATCTACCTTATATCTATTAGAAATGATTTATATTCTGTTTTCTGATGAAGAAAAATAAAAAAAAACAATAAGCCTTTAATCAAACTTATTAGACTTGTAATAGGAAGTCTTGTGAGAGACAGATAAAACCTCTGTATTAAACTGTTTGTAAACTGTTTGTCTGAAATATACATCATTACCATATGGTTATATGTAACTTCTATCTAAGAGTGTCAGAAAAGGAACCCCTAGCCCGTCTGCTCTGAGAGAACTACAGGATATGAGCACATATGTATATATATTCTCACTGGCAAGACAGTGTCTTGAAAAAAAGGTGCAACATCCAGGGAGATTCTAGATGAGTTCTAGTTAATCTGCAAAACGGATCCAGCCTGCAGGTGTGTTATATTGCTTCAAGTCTTTTTCAGAGTGTAAGTCAGGACCATTCTTTCTGCCCAATTCATACACTTTTCTCTCCACCTTTCTCCTTGCCTCATATGTTTTCAGGAATTTGTGAATGATTCTCATGTCCCGATGATGCCCATGCCTTGGCAAAAGGTTGCAGTGACTCTTTCTGATTAGACCCTTATCATAGAGGAGATTTGCTGGGCTTTGTTTGCCAGCCTGTACCTTTTTTTTTGTTGAGGAATCAAGGTTCCTGGTGGTGGCTGAGTGAAAAGGAATACGGATAAAAATGAAAGTGTGTGACTAGTTGAAAAATAGAGACAGAATTTTAACTTGAAAATTGTTTGTGAACAGTAGGAGAGAGGCAGCATTGTCTCTATAAGTGGTCGGTAAGTGGTAACTGCAATAACCCACACGGCCAACCTGAGAGCTCCACATGGTGAATAGTTTCCATTTAGAGCCTTTTCAAGGTTTACTCATCTATAGATCTGCTAATGGAAAGCATACGAGTCTCCAGGTATAGTGAAACAATCACCTAGAGATAAAACTCCCCACAGAAGAATGAACACAATTTTTTTTTTTTAATGAAAGACAGGTCACTGTAAAAAGTAACTCTACGTACTTATCATCAATTGCTGAAAAAAGATTTATGATGACATTGAGGTATGATAATCTCAAATATGTTCTGCATTGTTTTTAAAAGCTTTGTGTTTAAAATTCATAGCACTTTCTAATCCTGATAAAGTAGCCTAATTTTCTAGCTTGCTTTGTTCAGTAAAATATATTTCTAAATCCATTTTAAGCAGCTATTTCTTCAATTTGAGTAATTTTCTCTCGAGTTAATAGATTCCACACAAGCATACCTGACTTTTAATGTTAATATATACTATATTTCCAAACTTGCTTGTGACAATGGGAAGCACAATCAAAATGAAATTCAGTTGTTTAAAGCATATTTACCTTGTTATTTTGTTAAAATGCTTCTTCATTTGGTATAGTGATACCAAATCACATTTTACCTCATTTTGAGGTTCCATCTCTCTCTTTTCTCCCAGCAAATGCGAAGGAAAAAAGAACATGTTAGATATGGTTGTGTCATTTTAAGATAAGATGACTTTAAAACTACCATATCAATAGAAGACATTTGCTTAACATAATAAATCCCTCCACCAGTTAAGTTTAGCTCTAAATGCTGGGCAAAAAAGGAAAGCATTTTGATTTTGAGGCATTTGGCATTGGTAACTTGATTTACAGATTGATGTTTTCATTTTATATTGAGTCTAAAACACTTTGCTATTCTATCCAAACCATTACACCTATACAATAACAATGCCTGTGGGCATTTCTGGAATTTTCTTTTGATCGTCTGGTACTGACCTAATGTCATGAATCACATTTTTTCCTTTTCAGCAATGCTACCAGCTTCCTGCAAACAGAGGATATATGATGGAGACAGATAAAGATTTTCTTTAGATAGCCAGACCAAGAGAAAACAAATAACTTTCATAACTGAGTCAGGGTTGTCTTTAACAATGCAGAGTCCCGTTAAAGAGAGCCTTGTCTTGTACACTGCTGTGTCCTCAGTTTGTACAACAGTACTTGCACATAGTAGGTGCTCAGTAAATACTAGTTGAATGGGATGTGAAGGATTGGGAAAGAGTGGATGGATTGAGCCCAAAGCTGTGAGCACAAGTCATACACGGTCATGAGTTTCTAAGTGTGGTTTAGAGTCATTCCTGTGTGTTTAAAAACTGAAAGCAAAGCCAATTCCAGACAGGATTAAGGGGCCAGCCAGCTGGCCAGTTTCCCAGGGTGCTAATCCATAAGAGACATTGAAACCACTGAAAATGTTCAAGACAGAAAACTGTATTTGCTAGAATTTCTCTACTCTGTGTGATTGGGACTGAGCATGAGGTATTCATTCTAGGGACATGCTTTTATGTCTTCCAAACAGATATTTTCTACTTTCTTAGGAGGGTGGGTCCAGTTAATTATAGAGCTTTTGTTTGGTGAACTAAGTACTCAAATGAGGGCAGAGCTGAATTGTGTGGGTGAGAGAGAATAGTCAAGTTTTGTCACCAGGGAACTTGTTACTCTACCTCTAGGCAGATATAAGCCTTTTGTCCTTCCCAAAATAAATATAAACCAACTTTTAAAGGATATCAGTTTAAAAAGACATAAAACTGCAGGTTACACAGGTGGATACAGGTTTTGTTGTCTCATTGAAACCCTGAACCAGTCCTGTATAATAGAGATGTATAGTTTCAAATTTTTAATAGCCACATTAGTAAAGTAAAAAGAAACAGGTAAATGTAATTATAATAATAAATCTTATTTATCCCAGTAAATACACAATATATTGTTAGGTAGCTAATCTGACACAAGTGATAGGAGAACAAAGGAATGGAGGCCCAGCCGAGACCACCCAAAGAACACCTCATTGGTAGTCAGAGAATCCCTTCTGCATCCCAGAAGACCAAGTTTGGGAGGGCCATAACCTTTGGCTGGTTTAATCTAGTCACAGATACTTACGCAGAAGGTACTACCCTAACCTGCCCACAACCTTGGCCTCATTATAATGCCATGTTTATGCCTGGAAGTTCCTGAATGTAATTATAACAGACTGAATTCTGGGTAAGCATATGTGCTCTAGGCAAAGGGTTATATAGCAGCCAAGTGTCAATCAAAATGACCTCATGTGACAGTCACCTAGGAACGCTTTTGTAACCACCCATCGTGGCCGCAGTATAATACAGACCTTCCCACTTCTGTGTTGTTACAGCTCTCTTGTCTGAAAATCCTCTCCTCCCTTGGGGTATATTGTTAGGGCTGCAGCCTTCCTTAGCAGGGCCCGTCTCCTTTTAAAATGTACTTTCAATAAATCTTACTTTTTCTAAATTTTACTGACCTGTAATTCTTTGCTGCGTCAGCAGGGAAGAACCAAGGGAAAATGCAAATTGCACTTTGTTGTCATTACCTCCCCCCAATGCCACTGGGATGAAACTGGGGTTCAGATCCCACCCCACTCCCCGAACAGTAACAGCATCATTTCACTATGTTATCCATATAAAATTATTAGTGAGATATTTTATGTATCTATTTTCTGTACTAAGTCTTTATAACCCCGCATATGTTTTGTGCTTATAGCATGTTCCCCTTTGGACTAACCACTTTTCAGGTGCTCATTAGCCACACTGATAGGTGACTGCTGTGTTGGACAGTACAGTACTAGACTGTGCACAAGGCAGTCAGTGATCCCCAGCTGGCATCACTGAGCTGGTTCAAAAAAGCTCTTTAATCAAAATTCTCTCTCTTTGGCCAGCCTAAAATTCTCTGTGTTAATACCACTCTTTAAAAATCTTTTTTAAAAGAACTATCATGTTAAATGTATTGAAGTATTTTTCTTCAAAAGCAGTGCCTTTAAGTAGTTGAATGCTTGAATATGAATGCTGTTCATTCGGTAGCCTTATCTAGGGAGTGAACATTATCAATAAATGACCATATATATTTAGACCAGCGATGGCTATGTGTTATGTTATAATCATTAATGATGATTAGAGAGGAGGCCTGAATTATGGATGTCATACTTGGAGTAGCCTTAAAACATGAATTTGGGAAAAAGACTGAAAGTCCAGATGATTGTATATACTTGATTTGCCAACTAATTGATCATTTTCCTTAGATTTAGTTTTACTAGTTTTCCTTTTTCTCACTCTTTCTCCCCATTGAACACATTCCCTTTTGTTTTTTATTTTAAATTGAGATATAATTCTCATAAGATAAAATTTACCCTTGAAAGTATACAGTTCAAAGGATTTTAGTATATTTACGACATTGTGCAACCATTCCCACTACCTAATTTCAGAACTTTTTGTTTTCATTACAGATCTTCTAGGGCCCACTTACCCCAAACTCTCTTGATGACCTTACTCAAAGGAGGGAGTAGAAAGAGAGAGATGTGAGAACTAAGAAGTGCAGCATGATTTGGTGGGAGACCCATTTCTGAACTGTTAATTCTGCATAGATTTTTGCAAACATCGTCAGGAGCACTAATATAATATTAAAAATTAGAGGGGGCACAGAGTTCGGTTTAGGAGACATTCTATTGTTTCCCAGTTTGACTCTTGGTCCAAAATGCTGACAAAATGGCCTTGTAAACATTTGAGTTAAATAATTCTTTGCTTTTTCCAAATCTGTAAAAAAATAAAACTTTAGAGTTGTTTGAAAGATTAAACAATTTAAATCCACTCTAAAATAGATATTTACATTGATTGCTAACTTATCTCTAGCATTATTAATAGTTCTGAAACTAATTTCAAATAAGCCAAGTTTTAGAAGTAAAAGGAAACTTCTGGCACATTAGACATAACTCGAGGACTCATGTTTGTGTCAAGCGATTCCACCACATATCTTTATATGGTTAGCATATTGTTTAAAATATTCTCCCAGGGGCATTACTGTCAATTACCAAAGATTATATAGTCCGATACTTACCTTATGTTTCATTTGAATCATACTGTTTTGCATTATTTTAAATGGCCACGTTTTTATTTGTATTGAGGAGAAGGCAGCTATAAGGAATGTGGTTATCATGAGTTAATCATACCCTTGGGGTTTTGAGATATTTTCTAACTCTGAGATTGTGATTGCTTTCTGATTGCCATTGAGCTTCAACATGCCCTTACTGCTTAATTATGATGTGGTGTTGCCTTATGTGATAGACTGGTCTGAGACGTATTTCCAGAGCTCACATTCAGACTGAAGGCAAGAACTGGAGAGCTGGTATTTTTATTTTTTTCTTTCCTTCTTAGTTTTTTTTTCTCTCTCTTTTAGAAAACATTTCCCCCCTTTTCAAAAGATTAGCTATTATCCCTGGTTCATGTAAGGATGCCTTGTAGTATAATTTGTCTCCAGATTGAGTATTAGCAACATATTGATAACCTCCACAGGAGCCTCCTGCTTCCATCTTTACTCTGACCATTTCTTCAGCTATAACACTGGATCTCTATAACTTGGACCAATTTTTTTCCAATCCTGTGTTGAATAAAAGAATACAATATCAAAGAACATGTTTTAATTTGGGCTTCATATTTTTGTACTGTGTATTTGTTTAAAAAAAGTATCCCATTGCAGATTGCAAGTATAAATTAGTATCAGAATTACCATACAAAACTCCCTTGCTAACTTTAATCAGTAAGTTTTTAGAGAATGATAGAAAACATAGTGCTAATGAATAATGTGCCCAGAAGCTCTTATTATTACGTTGGCATGAATTCCACTTAATGACAAGCTTTCTCAAGCAGCAGTTGATTTTAATCCTATTTTTCATTAGTGAAGTATAAAATGTTAATAATACCTTCCATTGTGCTGTTCTTTTGTAGCATAGTACCGTATATCTTCCATGTTCACCAAGACTCTCTTTAAGATCCTGCTAGTAACTTCCTCTCTCATAAATAAGATTTGTTCAAGAAATAAAAATGTATGTTTTCCCATTGTTAGCTCTATGTTTTTCTAATAATCACATCTGAAGCTTATTATGCAGTAATAGCCTTAAGATATTATTTTTTTTAAATGTACTTCTTTGGTCTTAATACTAGTTTTTAATCTCTTCTTGTTTCCATGAAGTCTGAATGAGATTTTCAAAATTGAATAATAATTTGATCCGTTAATCTTTTGAAGCTAGTAATTTTATTTTCCTCTCTTTGCAGTCTCTGAGGCTCGCAAATGAATAGAGCTTCATTACTGCAGTCTGCATTTAATAACCATTATCCATTATCTTGTAATTAAGACTCCCTGTAACGAATCATGAGGACAATGCAAAAATACATAGTACATTTCTTTAATGAACTGGAAAATGTTCATCTTGTTCTATTTAGTAATGAGTTGCTGAATAGTCATTAAATCCACTGGAGAATAGAGCTAGATGGATTTTGAAGACTGTCTTGAGTTTGTGGTTAATCTATTAGAATTAAAATTTCATCTTCTATTTTTATCAACAGCTGATTAGAAGTCATTCTGTTTGACCAAATTGATTAGAAGACCATATACAAGGGCAGCTGTTGTTTAATGAAAGTTTTTAATGAAACTGTACCATGGAGACTTGTAATTATAGTCCTTAGAAAAGCTTTGAGTTGCTTTAGACCACAAAAAAAGTATTGTGTTAGAGATTTCAAATTAGGAAAATAAAAAGAATACAATTTAATGTAATACTGTAAATTTATTATTAATTTTAATTTTAGCTAATCACAGTTGAATACTAGTCTATTTAATGTGTTACTTTTGACTTTTCAGGCCTTTCATCTCCTAGGTTAGTCATTTCATTGAAATTGTGGGCCTTGATGAAAGAACATTTATGTGGATAGCTATTTTAATTGTAAGATATTTTCTCACAAGGTTTTTTTTTTTCCCCCAAGCTGAGCAGAGGGGAGATTGGTTAATGTTGGATTTACATAAGCTCTGAGGAGAGTCTATGGTGCTCTGTGGTGTTGGATATTCAAAATCTGTCCTTTATTTCTCTAAGGTAATTTTGTTTTAGCAGAGGGACAAGGGAAGCAATATTAAAATAAGAAGTAAAGCAAAAGTGTGTGCCTACTTAGTCTCATTGGAATCTAGGTCTTATTCCTTTTTTTAAAGAAGCCAATGGTGTCTGCACGCCTGAAATGCTATTTTAATCTTTTATGGTCTCTGATTCTTCATTGTCTTTACTCAACCTATCCAAACAGACACCAAATTTAGCATCTTAAACACTGATTTCAGGTGGTCAGACCTCATGTTTTCCAAGGGACTTTTACAGTCACATGTTCTAAAGTACACATTGACACACACACCCCAAATATCCCCAGTGTTCACAGTGATCCCTAACATAGATTCATTTATTATTATTTGGACATGTGTTATATTTTCTGTGCTTTCGGTGTTTCTTCTAATGCTGGTGTTCTTCCATCTCCCCTCTTCTTTACATTATATTACTCTTTCAAGGTCTATATCAAATTCTACCTGTGCTTTATCATTTTAGCTAAAGTGAATTTCTCTGAATCTTTCCAGTTCTTGTTAACCATAATAGTTACTTGTCATGTTTAAAATACCTTAAACACCATATAAAATTTGTATCTCCATCCATACCTGATTTCTAGATAATTAAGGTTGGCCTTAATATTTAAGGACTTATCATTTTAGCTTTGACATGTGAAGAGCTTGGAAATTGTCATTTCTATCATTTAGAACAAGAAAAAACTGAAAATCAGTGACTTTTCTAAGACTCATCAAAAAATTTAGGTCGCAGAGCAAATTGCCACCTTGAAATCTAGAGAGAAGGGCAAATTATGAGAGTCACAACCGAGATCTGCTTACCTGCTAGAGCCATAAACTGGTAGGAACACTTGAATGGTAATTGTTACAAATTGTTGGATGCTGAATGTGGCCCAGTACTTTGTGGTTTTATCTCCAGAAACCCCAGGTTCTTACAGGTAAGAACCAAAAAAGATCCTCCCTTGGCTCTAGTAGGAAAGGGAAAGATAATCATTATGAAATATACTCAGAGTGTTCTCCTTAACAAAGGCCTTCTCTTCAGAGCAGAAAACTTTACTAGAGTCTTATCTTGCCTGGGAGGGCATTTCCCTTCTAGTCTTCCTACCTCACCAATCTAGGAAGCAAAGCTAAGACACACTTGTGAAGGTTACAGCCAAGGGACAAAGGCCCACTAAAAGACTGAAATTTAATTATAAGATTATAAAATACTTCCTTTCCCCCATACATTACCACCACACCAACAGCACTACAATAAGACTGAGAATTACAGCTAACAGAGGTAAAAGATGTGAACTCTCTGTGAGGAGGAATATTTAAGAAGCCCAGAATAAACAGGGGAGGAAAAACCAAAAGATACTATAGGATTTGGAGACACTGATACCTATGGTTATAGCAGACATTAAGTACAGCCCAATTTCTAACCAGATTAACATAAAATCTCACACTAAAATTTTATTTATATAATGGTTATATCTTATTGTCCAATACATCATGTCTGGCTTTCATCAAAAATTTCAAGAGATGCTAACAGGCAAGAAAGAAAACACAATCTGCAGAGAGAAAACAAGTATTAGAACCAGATTCAGATATAACAGAGATGTTGTTATTAACAGAGAAATTTAAAATAGGTATGACTAATATGTTAATGCCCTAATGGTAAAAGCAGACACCATGAAAAAATGATAGATAATGTAAGCAAAGCAATGGAAACTCTAAGAAGTAATTAAAAGGAAATGCTAGAAATCAAAAACACTGGAACAGAAATGAAATATCCCTTATGGAGTCATCAGGAGACTGGATTGAGCTCATTAGTAGGTGGGCCTCATCAATGGACTGTGGAAAGAACCAGTGACCATGAGGATAGGTCAAAAGAAACTTCCTAAATGAAATATAGAGGAAAAAAGGCTGAAAAAAACAAACAAACAATGCAGAACATCCAAAAATTGTGAGACAATTTCAAAAGGTGTTACATATGTGTAATTGGAATATGAGAGGAAGAAAAAGAAAATGGAGTAGACAACATATTTGAAGTAATAATGGCTGAGAATTTTCCAAAATTAATGACAAGTACTAAACCACAGATCTTGGAAGTTCAGAGAACACCTAGCAAAGTAAATATCAAGAAAATTATACCTAGATATATCATATTCAAACTGAAGAAGGCCAAAAAGAAATAGAAAATCTCGAAGGAAAAAAATAAATAAAACAGAAAGAAAATACCTTACCTATTGAAGAAAAAAGAAATAATTACAGTGGTCTCAATAGAAACTATGCCAGCAACAAGAAAATAGAGTGAAATACTTAAAATGTTAAGAGAAAAAAAACTCACCAATTCAGAAATCCATGTCTAGGGAGGTTATCCTTTAAAAGTGAAGGAGCTCGGACATACAAAAGCTAAGGGAATTCATTGCCAGCACATTGACTCTGTAAGAAATGTTAAAAGATATTCTTTAGAGAGTAGGAAAATGATATGTTAGACACTCTGATCTACATAAAAGAAGAATGTCAAAGATAAAATAAATGAAGAATAAAAATAATTTTTCATTCTCAATTGCTAATTGTTTAAAGTAATAATAGTAACAATGTATGGAGTAATTGCACCATATGGTTAAGTGAAGTGAATGACAGCAATGTTATATTATAAAGGACAGGCAGGAAGAATTGGGACTATTATGTTAAAAGATACCTGCAGTACCTCTGTGGTAGTGTTATTATTTGAAATAATATTATTTGAAAGCAGACTTAAATTACTTAAAAATTTATATTGAAAACTCTAGAGCAACCACTAAAAAATGTACAAAATAAATGTAATTGATATACTGAGAGGACATAAAATGCGATCATATAAAATGTTCAATTAAAGCAGAGAAGTCAGAAAAAGAGGTATAAAACAATAAAAAAACACAACAAATAGAAAAGTTACAAACATTGTAGACTTTAATCTAACTAAATCAATAATAACAAATACTAATGGTCTAAATACATCAATTTTAAAAAGATTGTCACAAAGACAACACCCTACAGTATATTGTATATAAGAATTCCACTTTAAATACCTAAAATATAAATACTTAGCAGGTTCAAAGTAAAGGGATGGAGAAATATATACTATGGTAACAGTAATCAAAGTATAACAGAAGTAACTATAAGTATTTCAGGCAAAGCAGACATTAGAAAATGGAACATTATCAGGGATAAAGAAGGGCATTACACAATAATAAAAGAGTTATTTCACCAAGAAGACATAATAATCCTAAACACATGTGCACCTAACAACAGAGTATCAAAATATGTGAAGCTTAATGTCTTTTTATACAATTTAACAGTTGCTCCTTAGGTATTTACTCAACTAATTTGAAAATATATGTCCATACGAAAACCTGCATGTGATTAATTATAGCAGCTTTTTTCATAATTGCCAAAAACTGGTATTGTTTAAGGGGTAAAAAGATATACAAACTGTGGTACATCCATATAATGGAATGTTATTCAGCAATAAAAACAAATGAACTACGAAACCATGAAAAGACACAAGTGAACCTTAAATACATGTTGTGCAGTGAACGAAGCTAGTCTGAAAAGCTGTATGATTACGGAAAAGGCAGAATTATTGAGATAGTAAAAAAGATCACTGGAGAGGGAAGTAACATGTGAAGGAAAGGTGATTTCTTTAGACTGGTGAAGGTATTCCATATGATACTGTAATGGTGGTACATGACATGGTACTTTTGTTAAAATCACTAGAAGTTTCGTAAAGAGTGAACCTTGATATATGCGCATGAAAAAAAAAATCATTTAGGAGGTGTGGGAATTCCAAGATAGAATGCAGACTGTGGCCAAAGAATCTGACTGTATTACAAATGTGTGAATCCACCTCACTGAAGGAGGTAGGAGAAAAAGATGCTGACCTAAGTAACTTTACAAATGAGTATGATCTATAAAGCTAAAGGCAAAGAAACTGCACATTAGCACTGTACTGGGGTTAATAAAGTTGTTTCCACTAATGGTATGGTTAACAATTCTGGTAACACTAAACATGGTTATTGAATGTGACCAATCAAATAAATGGATGGCAGGTGCCAGATTTCTCACTGTTGGAGTGGGAGTTTACAGATTAACAAGGGAGGGGCCTAGGATGATCCATGTGGTTAATGGATCAAGAGCTGGAGACATCAGTGTAACATGTGTTTAGTTTAATGTATATATAATTGTTACATATGAAATTATTGATAGATATGTATATATAAATGTTAGTAGTTACACTTTTTTTTTTTTTTTTTTTTTTTGCTCAGCTGGCTGAAATGGCCTAAAAACAAGAACCCTACAGTAACAATGAGTACATCTAGCACCAAGATCTTGATATCTAACATCATTCTCCAATAAAAGGAACTAGGGCTCTTTGGAGAAATGGCTTATTTTAGGATTAGGACAGAAAACATACAAGGTGAGCCTGGAGCATTTGGTAATAACAGAAAGTAAGTGCTTTTAAAGCAAAAAGACCATGTGATGGGGATGTGTCAGAGGAATATAAGATGCAACTGAACGAGCTCCCAATGGCCAAAGCTAGAACCACATGAACAACATAATAAATATTGGATTATAAACCCATGTATAAAATAAATATTTTTGAGTTGGCACTGATATAAATAAATGATTGTGAATGAATGAATGAATGGAGAGACATCTCACATGTGAAAAAAACTCCAATAATTTATGTAGATATTACCCCCTGAAGGAGGTAGATTGTAACTCCTCATTCCTTAAGTATAGGATACACACAAGGACTTATTTTCAAAGAATATGGTATGGTACAGTGGAGAAAACTGGCAAACAATACCTCCACCAAGTTCTCAAGGTTAAAATCAACAGTGGTAAGTCACATTGATAGTGTGTACCCTTGATATGATGTGGTGAAAATGGCACATTACCTCTATGGTATTCTTCCCCAGAAACCAATAACCCCAGGGTAATCATGAGAAAAATATTAGACAAATCCTAGTTGAGGGGAGTTTTATGAAATACCTAACAAATACTCCTCAAAACTGTTAAGGTCATCAAAATAAGGAAAGTAAGAAACTGTCATAGCCAAGAGAAGCCTATGGAGACATGACAGATCTATAGTATTCTGGGTGAGATTGGATTCTGAGTAAAACTAAGAAAATCTACAGTATGGATTTTGGTTAATAATATATCAATATCAATTCATTAATTGTAACAAACATAATATGTTAATAATAGGATAAACTAGGTATAAGGTATATGGAAACTCTGAACTGGCTTCACAAGGTTTCTGTAGACTTAAATCTGTTTGTAAATTAAAAGTTCGTTTAAAAATAAATAGATAAATAGATAGATAGATAGATAGATAGATAGATAAATAAATAAATAAATAAATAAATAAATAAATAAATAAATAAATAAATAAATAAATAAAAAATTTCCCCCTTAGCCACCTGCCTGGTTTTGTTACTAGGCCTGGAATGAAACCCCAATTTTCCTCCCTTCCCCATTAGTCACTTAAAGGTGGAAAATATTGTAGTTTGTTTTTTCTTGGTAGCAGTGGCTGTGTATTCAGTTTTCTCATGTTTATTATACTCTGGGGACTTGCATATGAAAGATATAGCACGTGCTCTCAGAGCTGCTTACAGTACACTCAAGAAAAAGGACAGGCAGACAATGGCATACAAGCACTGTTACTGCTCTGGCTACTGTTGCAAACACATTAGGAGAAGAGTGTCCTCTCTTACACTGCCTCCAAATTCTTCCAGGGGAGGTTGGCTCTTTTGGTTAACTTCGATGGTGCCCTTTTTAAGTGACCATACTTTTTTTAGGCATCCAGATATGGTCTTTGT
Source organism: Cynopterus sphinx (assembly GCA_030015415.1). Lineage (NCBI taxonomy): Eukaryota > Metazoa > Chordata > Mammalia > Chiroptera > Pteropodidae > Cynopterus > Cynopterus sphinx. The sequence continues at coordinate 148,638,050 of CM057380.1, read as the reverse complement.
ATTTTATATTAATAATCTTCTCTTCCAAAATTCTTAAAAGAATTTAGATGATATCCAGTGTTTTACCCAAAAGCCTTCTAGTGAATTCAAACACTGTCACATAATAGAAGACACATCTTGGTCTCATTGTGAATTCTTTCAAGATGTTTCTGTCACCTTCTTACATCTATTTGGAGGCTTTAATCTCCTCTCTTTGGTTGTCTTCTGATGTCATATAACTCTGGTATCAGTTCTATAGTCCCTCTCATTCATCCATTCATTCATTCATTCATTCATTCATCTACTTTGCACATGCCCACTTCAGGGCTTTCTCCTTCCTGTTTCCCTGCTTGTGATGCTCTTTTCACAGATTCCTGTCATTCAGTCTCTGAGTTTCACACATCAGAGATGCCTGTATGAGGCCTCTGTTTAAATATAGTTACCCCTCCCCAAATCCATCACTCTGTATCTCATTACTTTGCATTATTTTACTTCATAGTACTTCACCTGGCATTTGTTATATTTTTATTTGTTCCTTGTCTTTCACTTCTAGAAATTCTCACAAGGGCAGGAACTTTGTTTTCTTTAGTGGTTTATTTCTAACATCTAGCACAGTCTAGAACATAGTAAGCATTGAGTAAATATTTGTTGAATGCATGACATGACAGGTATGTCTCTCATTTGTCCCAGCGGGCCTGCCTAAAGACCAAAAGAGACCTTTTGCAATTATCTGTTTGATATATCAGAATTTCTGTGGTATTTATACAGATTGCAACACTAGCTAGGTCCTTGCTCCATTTTTATTTGTATAACACGTGAAAGTTTTTAGTGTGCTTTCCAATAGATTGTCTTTTCTGATTCCTTGAGTAACACTATGAAGTCAGTGAGAACTTTCAGATCTATTTTACAAATGAGAAAGGTTAGGAAATGGAATTTGCAAGGTAAATAGCATAGCCAGAGCTAGAAACCAGAGCTCACGACTTCTAGATCAAGTGATTACCTGGGTTTATGTTTCATCTCCATTTGCTTGTAGAATGTATATACTTTTGAGGGCAAGAGTTTGAATTATTTGTTTTTATATTTTTCACTGTGCTTTACACAGAGTGCAATTACCACAGGTATATCGATTTGAAACTTTCAATCCACAGAACAGTCATGGAAGTATCATTTCCAATGGAAACTAGAGGGGAAAGTTTTGGCCACTTCTCCACTTCCGTCCACCACTTCTTCGATGGACCTTTGGAGAATCTCAGAGACTAGTTTTACATAGAGATTCAGTGGGCTATGGATATGGTTAGAATTCTACCTCTTCTGCTAACTAAGTAACCTCGAGCAAGGTGCTTAGCTTTTCTGTGCTTCAATTTTCTCTTTACAACTGAGGATCATATTAGTACTTAACTTTTACAAGTCATCACAAAGATTGACTGAGTTAATACTTTAAGAGCACCTAGAATAGGGCACAGTGCATCACACTCCATGAATCTTTATTATTATCGTTTGTCTTCTTGTGTTATCCTGATAAACTATATCAATAAATTTAAGGTAATTTGAGAGATAGGCAGTTGTGTAAGATATTTGCAAGTGTTGTTTATGAAAATGCTAATCTGGCTGGAAGACAGTGCTTTTATTAACAGACAATGCAGTAGAAGTCGGCGAATAGTGATTCTTGCACTGTCACAGCTGTACTGTGTACTTTCTATCAAACATAAGGAAATGAGGGAAAAATGAGTTGGCACTCAGTTTTGTAGTGAAGCGTTATATGATGTGAAGCACAGGGAATAAAATTGTTTTTATTCACCTCAGTTATGCATTAAATAAACCAACTTGATTTTAATTGGTGATATGGAAATATGGAGGCAGTAGCCCCAGGGGTCTGTAAGAATCCATTTGGTGTTTAATTCAATTCATCTTATTATAAAGGGAGGAAAAGGTATGGACAGATTTTTTTTCAAGTTTTTCAAATAATTAAAAATAAAGTTGTGTTCCTCAGGAAAAAAAATTTACACAACTCATTTCTTCCACTGACTCAAAATGGTGAAAAGGAAATATGTTTTTAAATTAACGTGGAGTTTTCTTCCTTGTGTTTTAGGATCAGATTTTATTAAGACTTCTACTGGTAAAGAAACAGTAAATGCCACCTTCCCGGTAGCTATTGTAATGCTACGGGCCATTAGAGATTTCTTCTGGAAAACTGGAAACAAGGTACATTATTGCCAGCAAGTCTTTCTTCAGAGTAAATATAATGTTATTTATAATACTAGTTGCAGCCTCGATAACTGTCTTTGTCTGCAGAAGGTGTGAATGAGTTACCTTTATTAAGATAAATGTTTAATTTACCTTCATCACAAAAGAACACATTTATGAAGAAAAATGTGCGATTAACATAGTGAGTGTGAGTGTGGGAGTCAGTATGTGTGATCAAGATGTAAACTTCCTTTATGTCCTTTTATTAACCGAAGACAATTTTATCACTGACAAGAGATTCCTAAATGGGTTCTTTAACGAACTAATTCTACTGCAACACAGAGGCTTTCTGGTAAGGCGTTGGCCAGCGAAAACAGGTTAATGCAGAAATTAAACTTCCTTGAGGAATGGAAAGAATTGCAGAGTAACATTTATTGAATGATAAGCTGTGGTGGTGATATGAAAAGTATGCAATATAATGGGAAATAATCTTTTCCTGTCATTATTGAAGGACACACATAAATTGCTTTTTCTGTTGGGAAACCCCCGGTCCAGAAAAACTTATTACTTTTAATAATATGAGGTGAAGAGAAAATTCTTGAGGAGATGAACTTATTAAACAAAATAATGAAATGCTGTGAAACAGCAGGGAAAAGGTAGCTCGACGTTATATAGCTCTTGAATTAAATATCCATTTTTGCGTTTTATAGCAGTTGGATGTGCTCTTTGGAAGACTGTTAAGCTGAGGAGGGTATATGCTAGCTTTTGTCAGCTTTTCGAAAAATAATACATATTTTTTGAAACATGAAGTTAAAAGAAAAAATGCGTATGAGGTGTTTTTAAAATGAGTTTGGATTTTCCTTTTCACTTCAAGTTGCTTGTTTAGTTGCAAATTATCTCAAAGGGCTTTTTTTTACATCATTGGAGAGAAAGGTAATTTTTTTTTTTAAATGAGACTTTCCCTTCCTCCAAAGGTATCTTTTAAAACCAATCTCTTGATTTTTGCTGAATAGAAACTCAAAAAGAGACCTTTAATCCTTTGCCAACTGGATGTGATGACTTTATATGTGACTGTAGCTTCAGTTTATTTTGGAACCAGAGACCTATTTTAGAATGTACTAGGTTTGAGAGGAAATAAACTGCTCACAGAATTTTCTCTTTCAGAATAACTTCATTTGTTAAAAAAGTACAAATAGGATATATATCTACTGTGACCTTCATGTGAACACTGACCCAGCTTAAGTAGTCTTTCTACAGTGATCTCAATTAAAAGAATACAACTTTAAGTAAAGCTATGAAAAATGAGAGAACTCTTTTTTTGCCCCACCCCCACAATTGAGTAGTGAGCCCATCACTTACTAGACTAACTGTTCTTATTCTTGGCCAAAGAAAATCCAAATAAATGTGAGACTTTTTATACTTAAAGATGCCTGGGCCTCATCCCTGGCGCTTATGGATCAGGGTTATTTCTCAGGCATCTACACATTTCATGAGCTCTGTAGTTGGGACTAAAACTCTCCAGTGGGGACCCAATCTTGTTTTGGTCTCAACAAAGATTTACTGAGTCATTAACTCTGTGCCATGTTAACCTATGTTAAATGCTAGGAATACAAAAATGAACAAGTCACTTCCCAGGATACCCCTTAGACATGAGCAAAGAATTTCAGTAAAAATTTTAAACAATTATTGTTCTAGACCAGAGTAGAGAATAAGGGACACTTCTGTCTTTCAGCCCTCTCCTCAGCTAATAAGGTTCATCCCAGTTTCATTAAGAAATGAACAGGTACGAGTCAAACCGTATTCATTTAAATTAACATTTGATTTTACACACTGAGGCACTGTACGTGTATCTTGCAAACCAGGCATGTCCTTTCGGGTTGTTGACAAGTTGCCTGGGCAATCCTTAGACTTTAGTTTCTACATCACTGATTTAAGGGGTGTTTTAAAATGTGATCAGCCGCCTTCCAGACCATGATTAGTGTCACTCCTGAGAAGCAGAGGTTTAATATTTCATAACTGATTTCACTGCAGATTTATGTTTTCCATATTCTCTCCCTTAAAAAAAAAAGCACAAACTTATGCTAGAACCTCTCTTTAGAAGTATTGCTAAACAGACTTACTGACACAACTGAATTAGTTAGAAAAATCTATATGCAGCACTGCTAATTGATAGACATGCTCCTATGATTAACATGTATGCTAATATTAGCTAATTGATTTTTTTTTTTTTTGCCTCCTCAGTAGATAACCTCATCCCAATTACCTTTCTCACTCTTCCCACCTCTCCTCACTCTTGCAGAGTCACTTGGGCTCCAGAGTAATAGGCAGATCTGGTTAGAATTTCTACACAGCTGCTGTTCAGCTGTGTGAGATTACGCCATTGAGTCAGGGAAACCAGTTGGGAGACCTTTACTAATATTCCATGTGAGGACTGATGAGGATTTAAACTAAAACAGTAGAAGTGAGAGTAAAGAGGAAAGTGTGCACAGGGGACAGATAGAAATTAAGAAGGTAGGATTGGTAGGATTTGACTGTTGATCTCTTGGGTGTGGTGAGGAAAATGGCAGAGTCTTTTTTGTTAACCTCATAGGTTAACTATGAGGTTTCTAGCTTGAGTTGATAATAGGACCAACCATTTATTATCATCTCCCTTCTCTAGCATTCTGTTAGCCATCACCCCTTGCTGATGCTGTCTATCAAACAAACAACTCTGAGTGGTTAAGTGCCTGAGCTTCAGTACTTGGGCTGTAGGATGTTTTCTTGATTGCCCCCATCTATGAGTCTCACTCTACTGGACAGTAGAGTTCTTGAGACAAGTAAATCCAGATAATCGGGTTTTAATATATATATATATATATATATATATATATATATATATATATATATAGAGAGAGAGAGAGAGAGAGAGAGAGAGAGAGAGAGAGAGAGAGAGAGAACACTTTAATCCTTTTCTAGTGGACTCAGGGACATCATTTGTAAACATCAGATATTGGCTGGACTGTGCTATTTTATGGTCACTTTCAAAGACTGCCGAAGTGTGAAGAGCCCCTACGCTGTCTTTTTCTACTGCTTATTTAACTGGTCTGGCTGCTCTCTATAACTCTTACCTATTTTCAACTTTTGTTCTGTTTATGATAGAAAAAAAGTCCCAGTAGTTAAGTTGATTAAAATGACTGTCAACTCTTCTTGCTGATTGCTGCCAGTTTGCTTGGTGTGACCTCACTGATTTGCTCCTCTTATTTTAGATACACAGATGTGTCTTTTGCACCTCAAGATGAAGGGCTGAAAGGTGTCTGTACAAGCTTACTTGTAGAAATGTAGGATGAGTGGGCTTTTGTGATATGTTTTCCTATGTATCGACACCTCTCTTGTTTATCCCAGGTTCACAGCTATAGTCTAGATGACTGAGGTTTATGACTTTCCAATAAGTGAAATGTTAATGAGAGTTATTAACTCTCATTAGTGTCTTCTCAAAGCAGTGACATTCTCATTAATCTTGGAAAAGTCATTTTGTAGTGTGAATGGGTGTGAGTAAGTGATCTAAGCTCTTTTGCTGGGCAAACTGAAGAAGGCTGAATAAAAAAAGAGAGAGAATCAAGTCCTGTAGTGATGCAATGTCATTTTTTTAAGGCAATCCATCTTCTCCGTCTTCCCTTTTAGATAGGCTTTAAGCCAGCAGGAGGCATCCGCAGTGCAAAGGATTCCCTTGCTTGGCTCACTCTCATAAAGGAGGAACTAGGAGATGAGTGGCTGACGCCAGAACTCTTTCGCATAGGTGCCAGTGCCCTGCTTTTAGACATCGAGAGGCAGGTGAGTAATAACCCATTGTCTTTGGAACACACTGATAGGTGTTTTTGAGAAAGAAATGAAAAGTCACCTGTTGGGCTATGAGAACTACAGAGGAAAACTCATCTGAATTACCTCATCATACCCAAACCTCTACCTTCTTCCAAGCAAACTTCCATTCTGGAGTAGGCTGGATGCAGATTCTGCTGAAACACATAATAGAGGAGCTATATTATCAAATGCTAATTAAAATTATTAATTATTATGTGATAGTATAATTATTAATTGACCTGGGTAATAATATAATTACTAATTAACTAAACTCTGCTTTCCTCACAGATTTACCATCATGTAACTGGAAGATATGCAGCTTATTATGATCTTCTAATGTCTTAAATTGGCAACCAATTCCAGAAAAGTTTTTTACAATGTTTAAAAATTATTTTTCTATGTAACTGCTGAAATTATTTAATTAAAAATGGAGAAATAGGTGACTGACATTTTTTCCTTAAAAATTTCATTGAATTTAATTCAAAGAATGAAAGAAAAAACTACACATGGTACTCATTTCATGCACATCTAAAATAGCCTTAATTACTAGAAGATCTGTACTGTTTATTTTGTGAAGGTTTTCTCTTAAAAACCCTGAGTAAAATGTTATTGATAGCTTTGATAACATTAAATTCTAAGAAAAAATGTTAAACTGCCCAAGAAAGGTGCTCTAGCAACAGGAAATGCCGCCTCCCTGACCTGCTGCTATGCCTTAACCACTTCTGGAGTTTCTGACTCAGCATTAATTTCCTGCCATAAAAATTCATCTTTCATTTTTTACAACAGATATGCTCTTTTATTAATTATGTAATTCTTGAAATTTTTGTGAATGTTATATGCAATTATGGATATCATTGAATTTTTTAATTAAAAACATCCCTATAGTTGTTTATTTTTTTAAACTTTAAGTTGTAACAATACATATTGAAAAGTTGATCCATTAAACATGTAAAGAGGTTTTATCGGTGACTTTGTCAATCTCTCTAGTAGAGTACTTGGGTATTTATCTCAGATAAAGCACTTCAGTACATTGTTAATGAATACAACTTACATATATTCTGAAACTGGAGACTTTCTGGTATAGTAAATGGGAGAAAAACAACAGACACTACCACGCACTTAACAAGTGCTAAACTCTTCACAGATACCAATTTATTTAATCCTTGTTTAATCCTTATAGCAGTAAGGTATGTAAGTACAATAAGGTTTTTAATCCTTACAACAGCAAGTACTGATATTGTCTTTTTATACAAATGAGGGACTGAGGCACAGAGAACTTAAGCAACCTGTGGAAAGTCACAAAGCTGAAAATTAGTAGCATCAAGAGTCCAGCCCAGGCAGGCAGTCCGACTCGTGAGTCTGTGCAGTATTTCACTGTCAGCTATGCGAAAGGATCATCTGCATCACAATCTACTGGTGACTTTGCCCTCTGTCTCTTCAGAATTCCCACCTCCAATTTTTTTTTTTTTTTTACTTGCTAGCACCTCTACTATATCATAGAACCCAAGTTTTCTTAAATGGCGATTTTCATGGAGTCTTTTTCCTCTCTGAGAGTCTCCAGTTACTCATAAGTGGAAAATCCTGGACTGGGAGTCAGGCAGTTTTTGTTTTATCTTTTCCTCTGCCAAATTCTAGCCCAGCCTCATACTCTTTTTAGCTTTGTGACATTGCTTCAGTCATTTCACATCTCTGGATCACAGTTTCTTCATCCTTAATATAAAGGGGTTGAGGCAAGTGATACCAAGGTTCTTTCAGACCTAAAATTATAATACCATAAGGATAATTATAACAAATCCAAGAAAATGTTTTATGGCTGTAAAATGAAAAAACTTATTGTAGCAATCGAAATTCGAAATTGCTTCTCAGGAGTCAATTAGGCAAGTCCCTCAAAGCACCTCTCTAACTGTAAGTGAAATGACTAAAATAAGAACAGAAAAGAAATCTTGCTTTCTCCCAGTGCCTTAGCAGAAAGCTGACTCTTGACTTAGGCCTTTGGTTTTGGCCACTGGTTCTGAATGCCATATCCACCTTCATAACATGCTGGCCCGGGTGCCCACTAGAACAATGGCCAGTCACCTTTGGAGAAGAAACTGCAGAAAAATAATTACATTCTATCACCTTTGAAGCTGTTCCAATTTCACAGGGGTTTTGTTTTCTTTCCATTAAACCCAGCTGGTCATTTTAGTTGATCAAGTGAAAAGGCATCATTATCTTCAGTTCTGATTTACATGAGGCATCCACTGAAATTGACCTCTTTGGACAATTATAGATTCACATAGGAAATTAACACTGGTGAGTCCCTCAAACCTATTAGAGGCTGATGAGCATGGCCTGATCTAAAGATAAATGTTATATTTTGGGGGACAATTTATTTTAAGGACTATTGGCCTCTTCGTCAGATATGTCTGCACCTTACCTGGCTCTTGAAATCAAATGTAACATAGATGACTTTAGTAAGCAAACCCTAGTAAATGTTGATTGCTATGAGAACATAAGAGGAAGAGGTCATTTTTGAGGTGACTGATTTACTACAAGCAGATTTGTGCTCGAGAACTCTGAGAGCAGATGCTTTAAACAGTCAGAAGAGTTTTGCTGTGTTCTGTGTTTAAAGCTTCTAAACTAATAAAAGTGCTCCCTCCAAATTGTCATTTTGTTCAGTAAAGCATATTAGGTTTTAAAGTTACTTTTAAACAACCAATTATATAATTTAGGGGCTTAAAATAACTTTAGGAAATAGTTTTATCCATTACTGTTTACATGAGAAAAGAAACTTGAAGTGGGAATCACTTATGCAAGGTCACGTAGAAAGTCACAGTTGAGCCCAGAACCTAGATTCATATCACACCATGAAATATTTTGTAAGACTTTGAAAATTTCTTATTTGTATATCCCACCATCCCTAATATTATATTTGTCAGCATGGGAACTTCAGACTTTTACAATACTTACTTTTACCTCTAGGAGTCTTCTAAATGGTGTTTTGGAGAAGACTAGCTACCTAAATCTAGTTCAAGTGATAGTGTAGTTAATTTAATCTGTTAGACTTTCTTTCAGAATTTTTGGTAACCTCAAGAACTGAGTTTTTTTAAAAAAGAAAGTCCAATTTTATTTTTAAGAAAAAGGGGTGCTTGTTTGTGTTCTAGTCTATAGATGGAGAGAAAATGACGTGTAATTACAAAACAATTTCATAATTTCATAGTCTTTGCCTCATTCTGGATTATCTCAGCACTAACACGGAACTTAAACTAGTTTGCATGAAATACGGAATCTGAGGAGACCTATATAAGGAGAAACTGTTAGAGTTATCTATCCAGAAGTGCATTCTTTCGAGAACATGATATAGTGTGTCCTAAATGAGCAGAACAGTTTGCTACATCATATGTATATATCTAAAGCCAGATCCAAAAACCAAATCGACTTTTAGAAAAGTTAATTTGTACTGCAAGTACAGAGAGAGACCAGTATTAACTTTTCTTCCATCAACTTGATCATTTTTTTGGATACAGCATAAGTAGGGCCACAATTGAAGAGGAAAAATTTGAATAGATTATACTTTCAAAGAAGATCAAATGTTATGCCCATTTCAGCACTAGGAAAAAGGAATGAGGTGAAATCAATTTCTACAATTGTTTTCCTGCATCTTATCTCCCAAAGGAAAATATATATTTTATAATCACCACCAAATGATCCTTCCCAGAAATGACCACAGGTAACATCTGGCTGAAATATAAAATATGTAGTAAAATAATCATTTTTAATTAACTAAAACCTGCTCAAGAGAGAGAATCAGAGGAATATCCATCTGGTCAATTCTTATTTAATAGGGCAAATGAGAATCAGAATGTTTAATGCAGTATATGTGAAATACTTAGTGACCTTATGATGATCTAAACTTTTTATAGGAGGAATAGGAGTGAGAAGGAGGAATCAGAATATCTAGAAAGGACAGATATACAATTTGATTTTTCATTTTTAGAAGTAAAACTTTACTGTAAAATGTAGGTAGAATATAGGAAGCCTAGGTTCTATGACATTAATTTCTATGGTTGAATGAGAGGAAATGTGTTTTAATTCATTTGAACAATAAAATGTGGTTATACTTTACTGTGTAGTATGACAAGGATGATGAAGAGTTTTAAAAAGTAATTATAAAGATAAAAGGAATTGACATTATTTAACCCAAGGAGATGACTTGAAGAGAATTTGATGTCTAGTGGTCCCAGGAAGTTACTTCTATATTAGATCTTAATAACGAAGAGTCCTATATTTCCTCTGTGGAAGAAGAAAGGAGTTTATGCTATATATGAAGTTAAGTTAGTTCTGGGGAAGAACTCTAATGCCCTGAAATGCGCTTTTAAGAAGGTTCATTTGCAATTCCCTTCTCAGAAATAGGTTCTCCTTTGATTGGTGTGGTTAGTTGTGCTGCCAAAGAAAGTAGTTTCCTAACTACTTTCCCAACTGGTATATACATCAGAAATACTGGGGGAGTTTATAAAGCACAGAATTCCAGCCGCACCCCCCCAACCCCCCACCGAATTTCTAGCTCCTTAAATCTGCTATGAGATGCCCGAATTTGCATTTCGAAGAAGTTCCCAGGCAATACTGATACAATGATCCAGGAACCACACTTTGAAACCACCAGATCAGAAAGCCTTGTACTCAACACCTAGATTTCAACATAAATGCGTCTTTCAGTAGTAAAACCCACCAGCTGCAGCACCTCTTTAGCATGAAATTTCAGGATAAATGTGTATATTTTGTTAGTTTTCAAAGCCAAGAACAAGAGAGGGAACAAGGCAGGTGACATTATCCTTTAATCCTTTCACAGTAGGCAGTGAACTTGATTTCACTTTGGGCTTAAAAGGAAGCTTTGGAGCCTAGAATAAACATTTTAGCTGAATTTAGAATTATCCACAAAATCTTCCAAAGGATTTCAGCAAGCCAAGATAGTAAGATTCAGCAGTATTTGATTTTTACCTATTTGGAATGCTTTAACTTTTTGAGATTCCAATATAATTGCACTTAAAACCAAAACCTATTTTAACAAAGCTCATTCTTTAACTTATATTTGAAATAGATACAGATATTCCAGGAAAGGGACATTTCACAGATACTTGGCTTCTTGATTTGAAGCTACTGTCTTAAGTGATCTCTCAGCTGAGGGGGTAATGAAAACATTAGGTCCTCAGTCTTTTTAACACACACATAAGATGTTTTAAATTTGTTTTTTGCTTTTTAAGTGTGTGTTCTGCCAAACAATACGTACTCAGACATAGTTCTTAGTTGAAAATAACAGAACTTCCTCTACCTAGTTTAAAGAGGAAATAAATGTATTTTTAAAGCATATTGGATATCTTCTAGAATAGGAAGGCCAGATCATTGGGAATAGAGACAGGCAGCTAGGAATAATGCTCAAGCCACTCTTTAGAACTGCTCCAATGAAGACTCAGGGCTACCACTTCTGAGTTCTTGATACCCGAACCTCTCTGCCTTTGTCATCTCTGCAAGGTGGAGCTTTCACGTATCGCAGTGGCCAAGGGTAGATTCCTCCACTGCTGTCTTGGTTAACAAAATCCTGTGTGATTGTGTCTGATTGTTGGAGCCTCAGTCTGTACTCTAGCTGTAAAAGAAGCTAGGAAAGCACTTTGGCCTTCTTGAGGGGAATGAAATAGTATTCAAAAGGTGTTTGGTCTCTTAATCAAGCTAGTTGTCAACTATAATTGATGGTGGTACTGGAGAGATGCTTCATAACTGTGGTAGGAAAGGACTCGTTGCCCCTCAACTGTATTTCCACTTCCAATGAGACTCTAAAGCTGAACTCTACAGTCACCCCTTGTCTCTTGGTCCCATATAACAGGTCTAGAGAAGTCTTATGAAGTCCTTACACTCACTCTCACCAGCACTATGCAACAGCACACTTTTTTTAGACTTTGAAATGTATTATAGCTCTATTACATGATTTACCAACTTCAATAATCTATTCTCTGCTCTTATCAGATGAGAAAAATCAGCATATTGACTTTACTACACACCATCTGTCCTCTTCCCTTCTAAACCTTGGCTATATTATTTCCACATAATTAGAGTTTATAACATGTAAATTTTGTTCTGTGACCATAATTTCCCCGATTATTTTAGTACCGTTAAATGAAGTCAATATTTAGGACCAATACTCCATTTATGTCTTTGCTTTTCAAAATCTGGCCTATAGTAGTTTCTTTCAGGAAGGGCTTGGGTATGTCCTCTGAGTTTTCGCATGCTTAGAGTTTATTTTCATTACATTTTAATAACTGGCTGCATACAATTCTTGGATCACATATTTTATTTTCTGAGACTTTGTGCCATTGCTCGAATGTCTTCTAGCATTGAACATTGCTATGGAAAATAATATTCTGACAATTTTTTTGCCTTAATGCACAACAGTTTTTTCTTTCAACTGCAGTAACTTTACTAAAACATGATTCAAGGTTGAATGCTTTGTGTCAATTTTTCCTGGAGTTGGGTGTGCCCCCTCTATCTATAGAATCATGACTTATATTTCTGGAAAGTTACTGTGAAGTATATGTTTAACTTTTTTCTTATTATTTTTTTACCTCTTCAGAATACTAGTTATTGCATATTTTAAGATTTTTTAAAATTTGTTCTATCTAGCTATGAGTTACTTCTGTTTTTTTTAATACATTTTTTTTCTACCTCATTGAATTGCACTTTTTTCTATTTCTAACACCCTTGTTTCTTTCCAGGTTTTAGCAGAATCTAGTTGCTGCCAGTGAAACAGTTGTTTCCTGGGCTCTGCCAAATCATCTTTCATTTCCTATTGTCTTGCAGTTTCTTCCCAAGCTCTTGTATATTTGATATGAGCTCTTGCTTTATAAACATGGTAGTTTTGTGGGGTTTTTTTTTCTTAAGTTTCTGGCAATATGTTTGGCCCAAATTTTTATCTGCTCTATAGAAACATTTTTTTTTTCTGGTGAGTATTCTTTATCTTCCTTTTTTTTTCTCTGTTTATTTCTTTTATTTTCTTGTAGTAGCTTTGCATGTATGATATGAGTTTTTTTCTGGATCAGCTACAGGCAGGAGGTTTGCATGGAAGAGATACCATACCTATGTCCTAGGCCAGCAGCAATTCTTACTATTCACAGACATATAGTTCCTTATCACACAAGATTGTGTGTTTGAGTGAATTATTTTACCATTAATTTTTCTTAGCCATTAAAGATGTATGGATTTAGGGCTACTCACATTGTACTTCTGTTCTTTCCCTTTTTCAACAACAGGATGCCTCCTGAAATTACAGGGTTGCCTTAACTCCTCTGCTTTTCTTTGTTGCCAAACTAGGTCCAGAGAAACTCCTGCTGTCATGTCAGTCCATGCACCTATAATATTGATTCGTAGAAATTATAGGTCTGCCTTCGTAGGGTGTACCACCTACTTTGATCTGCTGTCTTTGTCCAAGGTTAAGTATTTGGAATTTGTAGAAATGCCACATTTGAATAGGAAGAGTTGTTAATTATGTTTGGAATAAATATAAATTTTAATTCACTTTGAAATCAGTAGTAGGAACAACAGCAATTCTCAAACCGAAAGTTCTATGAAATGGGGGTTGAAGCTGTAGCACCTAAGGTATATGGCATTATTTGGTATCTCATCCTCAAATAAAATATCTCCTCCATTGGAATATGAAGGGGACTAATAAATAAAACCAAACTTGGAAAGTTACTGGCATGTAGAAGCCATTCAAAATGTCCAGTTACACTCTCTACTACCATGATGACACTACAAAAATGTAGAAAATCACCCATGTAAAAAATATACTATTTTGGTAATACAAATCTAATCTTTTTATGGGTATAAACATGCTTCTTCCGCCCCAGTTCCTCCTATCAGGCATCCTAGAAGCCTATCGCTAAGCATCAGAAGATTCCAAATCAGAAGCCATTTCTCACTCTTCTGACTTACTCTAATGACTGGTTTCTATCATTCTTTAAATTATTCTTGTAATAAACTTATGCCTTTTGCCTTTTTCTGATGTTCCTTCCTTGGCAGGCCATATTTTGGGGAGTATAAGCAAGGGACGGGGTCGAGGGTCTAGGCTAGGTAGTGTCAGTCTTACAAAGCGGAACTGGCAGACAGATTTCTTACTTGGAGCTTTACAAGTCTGGGACACAAGATTGGAGAGAAATCTTGGTTGGCGAAGAGGCTCTAAATGTGTCAAAGAAGACACCAGCCTGGGGTGGGTATAGGAAGCCAAATTTAAACTTTGGGATCACAGAATCAGAAATTGAGGGCAAGTGGCAAGAAGGCAGGCAGAGGTGGTCTAGAACAGAGCTCTGGCTGGCCTGTGTAGTCTCTATCATGACGACACTATGCCTGGAACTTGTAAAATGACAGGGACAGAGCATATAGTCTTGTATTTGGTCTTCTTGCCTACATTGTTTTTATGTTCATCCTGAGTGGGAATTCTCATTGGTACGCCTGTTGTAACCACTTTAAACCCCTTAAAACATCTAGTGAAGAACCTTAAAGAGAGTAGTAGGTGCTCCAGATTTATTTGTTAAATTAATTTAAAAGATAGTTATTACTTTTGGAAAACACAAAGAAGGAATAGCTATAAAATAAGACTGATCCACAAGATAAGCACAAAAAAATCAGTGCCATCTAGGTAGACAAAAATACAGCTTTATTAGTGAATGGAATTCTTATATAAATGCATGATACATATTTTCAAAGGAGTTTTTTTTATTTTCATAAAATAACTACACCTTGAGTTTAATGCATTTTAATTTGGGAGGACAATGATACATTTTACCAATGGTTTTTGTAATTTGAGACTTATAACATGCTGAATGAATTGCAAATGTATGAAAAATGGTTTGGGAAAGCAATTTTTATTCATAAAGTTTGTTTTGATATATAAAAAAGCACATAGCTTTTTAAAGCAATGTTTATTTTATGTTTTGAGTGGCAACGAAAATAATTGCATGTTTGAAATCTTTGAAATATGTTTTAATGCTTTTTAAATGACTTAAGAGCAAATGTGGCAAATGTACCTGCTGCTTAAGCCATTCCATGATTTAAACTTAGCTTCACTTTCCAAGCTTTATGGAACTATTTAATATGTTCTTCGATTATATCTTTTAGACTGCAGTCAGTGTCTGTAGCTGGTGAGTGATTAGAACATTTGACTCACCTACAAGATTTTGCAAAGAAGAGATGTTATAGTTCTAAAAATGCTTGATTCAGGCTCAAAAATGGATATGAATGTTTTTGACTATAACAGAATTATACAAACATGGCCTTATAATAGGATTTCATTGGTAGATTCAATATGTATATACCTGGTATATACATTGAGAACTGGTTTTCAAAAAAGACTAACTGCCTTTTCTAATTAAAATCTTTTCATTTTAATGAGACAAGGTATTTAAAAGGATTTGAAGGAGTCTATAAAACTCAGACCCAAGATTAGTCTCCAGTGTTTCCTGAGTACCTGTTAAATGTGTATTTTAAGTTACTGGGAACTCATGGAATTGTAAAACTTTTTGAATGCGTATTTGTTGGTAGCACCCAGCAATTGGTAGTTTGCTGTACACTTAGTATGTTGTGGGAACTGTTCTCAGTGCTTTATATGTATAAACTATGTCCTCCTCACAACATACATGTGAGATAGGTATGATTATTATTTTACAGTAAGTTGATGGAGATATAGAGACATGAAGTGATTTGTTTTCAGGTCACACACACAGCTGGGATTTGAGGCCAGTTACTCTTGGCTTCAGCATCTGTACTTTTAACAACTACGACAGAATATGTGCCAGGTACTTGGTAAAATGAAGTCTTTGTGCCATAATTCCAAGTAAAAGAAACTCACTAGAATCATAGAATTTCAAGAGGGAAAACAGAACTCCAAAGGTCATTTAATCTGGCCATATTGCCAATGATTGTGCTCTCAAGCAATCTGCAGGCTGCCATGGATATGGGTAGAAATAGCAATGCAGTGGAACCTCTATAATGAGCTGTTCTGGGACAGAAACGGTGCCCTCCTTATAGGTTAAACATGTTACATCAGACTTTTATTATATTTACTGCTGGGTGTTAGGATCTGGGATTTGGCCAATGTTATTTCCAAATCCTTACATAATGAGCTGTTACTGCAAGTTTCTACCATTATAGCTATAAATACAAAACACATGAACACACAAAGGCATCCACCCAAGTATAAAATTAGCAGGGAAAGGGGAAGGATAAAAAATGAATTGTTAGGTTTGGGGGATAATTACTGGTGGCTCTGGTCTGACTAGATCTTGATAAGAAATAAGAATAGTTTGGAAAGATTTCAGGAGCATCATGAAAGTCAAGTACAGATTTGTGAGGGTCAACTGATACAGATTTCAGATG
The DNA here is from genome assembly GCA_030015415.1 of Cynopterus sphinx. Lineage (NCBI taxonomy): Eukaryota > Metazoa > Chordata > Mammalia > Chiroptera > Pteropodidae > Cynopterus > Cynopterus sphinx. Next base: position 148,621,652 of record CM057380.1, on the reverse strand, counting down.
ATGCAATGACATGGGTAAATTGTTTCATAGAAAAAAGTTGCATGTGTGCTTAGTGCTCCCAAATCTGTTGACCATGAATGTAGAGGGTAAAATTCTGAGAGCTGTATCAGATACTGTCATAGATATTGCTACCCCAAGTTTCTGAAGGCAGAAATACCACCTCTTTTATATTTATATCCTTTGTACTTTGCACGTAATAGTCTTAGTATCACTTGTTGAATTACTTATATATCCCAAAAGTTATGTAAGCAGAGGGGAGACTATGTCAGGAAATTGAATAAAGCTTCATACAGTAAGTATGACTCGGGTTTTTGTAATAGAGAATGTTGGCATTTTTAACTCTCAGATTTGTATGCATTGAACCTCAGTAATTCATCTATTACAGTTCAGATTTTTTATTTTTTTTACCCTGGCACTGGTCCCACAGTGGTTTGTGCCTGTGAGTCTCTGCTCTCGTAAGCCACGACTCTGTATTCACCTGTCTCTCCATCTTGGGGGAGTGGTTTGCCCTGTGTCCTCCTCTCTCTTATGGACACAAGAAGAGCTGATGAATTTTCAGTCTCTTCATATTTTTACTTGTTAAGATGCAGCAGCCACTTCTAACCTTCTTATATCCGCAACCAGAAACTAAAAGTGTAAAGTTGTTTTTTATTTACTTATTTTTTAGTAAGAATGAATGCATTTAAACTTATGTTTAAAAATCTCCATTAATAGATGTAAAAATAAATGAAAAAAAAAAAACCATACAGATCTGTAGTCTATTTCACTGGTTTGTACTGTTGTCAATTTCTTGGTTTTGATAATTTCCTACAGTTAATGCAGGATGTTCTCAATGTAGGAACCTTGACGAAGAATACACAAAAACCCTGTACTATATTATGCAACTTATGTATCTATAACTATTTTAAAATAAGATTTTTTAAAAAGTAAATGAAACTAGAAAAAACATTTGCAACACAAGAAGAGAAAAAGTTCAAAGCCTTGATATATAAAATGCCTACCAATCAATAAAAAAATACACTGTAGTACAAAAGTGGACAAAAAACAAACAGGTATTTCACATAACATAGGTAGCTAAATTTATGAAAAGTTGTTCAAACTCAGTCAAGAAACAGCAAAGAGAAAACATCAGTTTTTATTTACCAGCTTGGTAATGATTAACAATGGACACTATAATCCCAAATGTTGCCAAGTATGTGGATAATTGGGCACTCCATCCACTGCTCGTAGAAGGGTAAGTTGGCACAATTTTGCAGAAAGCCAATTTGATAGCACACAAGTCACAAAAAGTTGCAATTTCATACACAGCAATTTATTTTAGGAAATAAGAATGTGTACAAATACCTCTATAAAAGTGTTCAAGCATTTTTCATAATAAAAAATCATAGGGAACAATAATAGGAAGATTATTAAATAAATAACGAGAATATCATCATTGTAAAAGAATATTAAGTGGCATGGTAAAATGATGTAAAATATAAAAAAAAACAGTGAAAAACGATATGAAAGAATATGATGCAGTACAGTATGTTGCCAATTATATTTCCAAAGATTATACATAGAAAGAAAAACATGGAAATAACAAAATAACAATAATTGGATATCTCAGGGTAAAGGAATCGTGTATAATTTATTTTCTTCTTTGTGATTGTTTTTCATTTTTAATGTTGATTATTATTTTTATAAACAAAGCAATAAAGCAGATTTTAATAAAATATCAAAATTTATTAAACCCCCATTATTCTAGGGGGTATAGGAACAATATTCTTTTATACTTTTAAAGCTTATAATCTAAGGGAAAAGCTAATATAAGATGGTAGGAACATCTAAACATGTATATATTCAAGTAAAGCTGTATAGGAAAGCCAAAAGGAAGTCTGTGTGAAGGAAAGAATGTGAACTTGTCAGTCAGTAGGATCTGGCCTTGAATTCTACCTTCACTGATTTAAAAGTTCAGTTTTCTCATCTAAGAATGGAGATAATAATACCTGCATCATCTGTGCTCTAATGGGAATTAAATGAAATAATGTAAGTAAAGGCTTAGTATACAGAATATGTTCAATAATTGTTAGCCTCCTTCCCCCAAGAAAGTTGTGATAATAAAAGAAATATGTTTTGAAAATTTAGAAACAGAATAAACACTAAAAACTTATTACTTACCAATTCATTTACAACATTTTACTATCGCTGATGCTTTTGAGGTTCTTTATCTGTATAATAGAAATACTATATAATGATCGCTGCTGGTCATCTCTTCCTAACTTCACTATAGATGATAACATGTTGGTAGCCTGAATTTGTTCGTGGTAGAAGTATTTATATCACAGAAATTGATAAATGTTGTAAATTGGGCATTTTCCCCAGGTAATCCATTTTTCAACATTACCAGAACACCACTGCTCTCAAAAAAAAAAAAAAAAGAAAGAAAAGAAAAGAAAAAAGAAAAAGAGTACGTTACCATGCATAGAGACTCATGGGAAGGGAATCAGGTTTGCCGGGTTTTATGGACAGGTAGGCTGAAAACATGGCTAAATAGGGGTGTCTCCATGGCATAGCAGGGCTTGAGCCACTTTATGAGGCTAAGAGGCAAGGCTTTAGTCCCCAAAGAAAGGAGACCAGGAAGAACAATGGGGAAAGAGTAATCAAAATGACAATCCATTCCTGAGACCTGATACGTACAGGCAAGGAGAGCTTCACCCAAGGCAGCATAGGGATGCCAGTGGTTGCCCCTGAGTCAACAGATCCCAGGACTTAGGGTCAGCAAAGGGACACAGGAAGCCTCACTGGTCAGAATCAGAGTACGTGGGAGAATGACTGATGTTAAACCCCCTTAAGTATATATATATGTATATACTTAGGTACATATGGGTGTACTTACGTTGGCATGTATATATGTATGTATATGTGTATTGTAGGAGGAATGGAGTTGAGGCTATTTAAATACATCTTACATCTTGCCTTAATTCCTGTAGAAACTGAAGTCTGAGTCTTTGTACCTTATGTGGGAGCAGAGATCCTTTGACTTAGCTGTGTGGTGTGAGAATGAAGATGTGGCTAATTAGTTATGAGCTTCTGGGGGAGGCAGAATGTGAGGAACTAAAGTAGGTGGATGAAACCTAGAAACCCGCAGCCCAGGGACTGAATCCAGTCATAAGTTTGACTACAGTAAATTCACTACAGTAACTTCTCATGTGCCACCTGTATTGGGACCTGAGTTCTTTGTTTCCAAATTGAATAGGGCTTTCTCTTTCTTCTTGACTACTAGGTCCTGATCAATGTAAATATTTATGAGCAAATTACCCATATTCTATGATTCATTTCTTCTCTATCGCAATGTGATAAATCACGTAGGTTAATAAGGGCTGACAGCTTAGGTTCCATATTTCTGTAAAAACAAGGCTAGCATTAAGCAGGGAGGGCCGGGGAGAGCACTTGTTTTTCTTGCAGGTTTGGGCTCAGATAGATGTGAGTTCGAGTCTCAACTCTATTTTTAGCTTGTGACTGCAGTTACCCTCTCTAAGCCTGTTTTCTTATTTAAAAAATGAGGATAATAATAGTATCTTGCCCAGTAAGTGATACAATCCATAAAAATACCTACCATAGTAACTGGCATGTAGAAAACACTCAAAAATTTAAAATTATTTTATGATTTAACCTTAACGTAATCATTTTACATTTTAACGTGCCACACAAAGTGTATGTGTGGGTAGGAGACAAGAGACTGGAAATGGACAACAGCCTTTGTGGATATAATAGCCAAATAGTTCATGACAATCTGATATATTCTGTTGTCTCATTTCTTCCACACAGATACTGTTGCTGCATCCAGAGTTCTCTTTTATTACCAAGTAGCATTAGATTATATGAATATACTGCATTTTATCTATTCACCTGTGGATAGACACTCGGGCTTTTTCAAGTTTCAGGCTATTATGAATAAACTTGCTATGAAAATTCTTGTACCAATCTTTTTATTGACATGTTTTGATTTTTATTGGGTGAATACCTAGAAAAGCAACAGTGGGGTTATTGTGTAGGTTACATTTAAATTTATAAGAAAATTCCACTTAACACTCCCACTAGCAATTGATTCATGTTCTGTTTCACATCTTCACCAGCTTTCGGTAATGTCAGTTGTTTTACTTTTATCCATTTGACTGACTGAGTGTGTAATTATTTCATTGTGGTTTAATTTACGTTTTTCTGGTGACTACTGAAGTTGAGAATTTTGTCAGATTTTTGTCCCCTGAACTGATTTCCATGTACTTGGTCAAATGAGGACAATAACTTAAAATCAAGCACATCAACAGTGTAAAATACATCCTACAAACAGTTTGCTTATTGATTTGCCTTATCCCCACCCTGCTTAAAGTTATTGTTGCATACACATCTTTAGGCTCTATGTTAGTTTCTGTCTCTCCCATGCATATTTTTTTTTCATTATTTAGCTGGATTTAGTACAAAGTAACTGCTCTCTTGGTAAAATCCTCTTGATTATTTATACGATAGTCATGAAGTGGAGCCTTTCGGATTACTTAATGCCTTGTATTTGGAGGCATGCCTTTCTTCAGGAGTCCTCAAAGCCTTTTGATGTTAATATTCACAGCATCTTTGTGAAGTGGGTGGGAGCGCTGGGAAAAGAAACAAATTCCAGAACGTGAAGTAACTTAGTTCAAATCTCAAAGCGAACTGGTGAAATTCAGATGGTAACATGAATCACAGTCATCAGATATGTTACCAGACTTAATGCAGCCTAGCAAGCCAAGGTACCTCTGTTTATGGGGTCAGACTGATAAAGGTTTCAAATAAAGCTGAGTCTCTTCATCTGCTGATATAAAGTTAACGTAGTTTTCCCCCAAACCTTTTAGAACTAGAAAGTTATCACGAGCCATGCCATGTTAAGGTCCCCTTGGATTTGTGAACTGATGGTTATAAAGAAAAACAGAGTCATTCTGCCCCACAGAAAAAGTTGTGTGAGAATGCAGTAATGTAGGGGGAAAAAAGTTTCAAAGAACAATGCACAAAAATGTCCTATCCTTTCATACACACATAAATATTTTCAAATAAGAAGACTCTGTGTTTTGAGAAAAACAACAAAGAAACGTATAGGACCTCTAGCAATACAGAAATAAAACACAACAGTGTTCCAGGTTGGTTTTTCCTGTATCTGAACATATTGCATATTTAAAGAGTCACTTTAAAGTAATATGTCTGATGTTTAATAAATATGCCAAAATTCACACATCCAAATGGGTGCTTTTTTTTCCCCCTCAAAGTAGGCATCATGGGATGTTTATACACTTCAGTGTCACTTTGTCACTGATAAAAATATTTTTGGAATTGCTATTTTGAATTTGCCTTCAGAGCCATAGGAACATTCTTTGGAATATCTTCAAGAGTCTGTGGCTCTGTAAAAAAAAAAAAGCATGCTTCAAATATTCTCTCATCATTTTATTGCCTCAAGTCTTAAGCTTCTTATCCTGGGTCTCTTACCTCCCATCCTCACCCAACTCTGATCCTAGTTTTCAAGTCCATTACTTAACCTCCCATTTGCAACTCATCTTATAATTCAGACACGACAATCAGCTTTCCAATTTTAATTGTAATTTTTACTTTAATTGTAATCTTCACTTTTGTTTTTAACTAACCTCCAACCCCACTTGCACTCCTGACCTAGGGATGTTGTCTTCCTTTAAGAACTGGATCTCTGAAGGCGGAGTGTGTCTCCTCCCATCCCCTCACAGTGTGCACCCAATGCTTGGGGCTCGAACCTAGGACCTTCTTAGTGCAAAGAAGACACGCTAATCACTACTCTATGGAGCTACTCTCTCAACTTCTCTTCTTGACCAGGGTCCTAATTCTTCTCTTGCCTAAGATGCTACTGGAAGCTCAGGTGAAAACTCCCTTGGTTCAGCTCGACCCTGGGGATCATGATACCACCTAACCCCTAGATACAGGACTACGCACCCAACACACCTATCATCCCCTGAGCAAAATTAATTTGTTAACAGCCTGAAGTCATTTACCAATGACTGATATGTGGCAAATGACAGATAAGCTCAGACTATGTAAGGAAAATAAAAAATGAAAAAGTGGCTCTAAAGTAGTGAGACTGGTTTCTCTTGTAACTCTGAATGCTGCATTGAGTTACCATAGATCAGGGATGCTGCTTTCACGTGCAGCTCAGGCCCACCTCTGCTCTATTACATTCTGGTCAGCTGTGGCCCCGCGCCACGTGGTCTGTGACTCTGGGACGCAGGCTGATGGGATTTGTCTCTTAATAGAGCAGTATAAGACATAGTGAACCACACACACGTACTAGGGACACTGGCAGTAGAGTTGAAATAAATACATTGCCTTGCCATAAATGGTTGAGGGGAAAACTAATTTAGATGTATTTTTTAAAAGGTAGATATTTTAAGTTTTACATATTTATTGGGGAAAGTACACTTAGATTCCTGTATATCTCCTGATTTTTCTCTTGCCTAAGGTGCTACAGGCACCTTATATAAGTAAATAAATAGTACATAAGTAAATAAAAACACCCCCAAACAAAAATATATTAATATTTTCTTTGGGATAGTACACTTGTCAATTTATTTTCCTAATTACTTTTGCCTGAATTAACATACGTGTCAGTTGTATTTTCCTAGTACAAGAAAGCAGATTATCCCAGACATGGAAACATGGAAGCTGGCTCTGTGTTAGTGTGTTGGATGAAAACCTCTGGGGATCTCCTAGGGGAGATCTGGTACCTGCCCTAGACATGGAGGGCAGGAAGAGATTAAAGAAAGTGGCAGACTACTCCCAATTGATAGGTGGCACTTTTAGTAAGGAAGGGAATTTACAAAGGAGGCTTGTCTTGAGCGTCTACAGAATGAGCTGATCTCTGCATCAGCCCAGCCAGAATCTTAAAAGTTTATATAGAAGCCTTAACTAGGTTCAGTCACTGGTATCATCCATCTTAACAGTTTACTCTCTTAAAAGTTGCATCCTTGAAATGGCTCTGGCAATGAGAACAGTGAGCGGAACCTATATTCCAAGAACAGAAAAGGGAGTCAGGAGGCTTCTATTGTCCAGGTCCAGCTCTCCAGTCAATTGGATGTCACGTCTTGATGACCTCCTCCAAAACTGTGATCCTTGCTCATGTTCAAAGATGACCTGTCTGTGCAATTCCTGGATACTGTTCATACAGTGGGGTAAGTCAAACTCCAGCACATGATTTGCAATCTTTCCCGTGCTAGATTTACTGAAAGAATCTGACTTGAAACCAAAAAGAAAACCACCTACTTAATTAAAATGCTAAAGATGAGTGCCAGGGTTTAGATTGGTGTGTAAGAGAATCAAGTAGTTCTCCAAATGCACGTGGGAAGGAGGCAATCATAAGAATTAATGGGGAGGGCAGGGCAGCCCAGGCAGGCGAAGATCGGGAAGGTGGGGACAGCACTGTCTCCATCAGCAAGGCTGCAACAGACCTTTATGAAGGGAGAGGGGACTAGCTAAGGCAGAAAGTTATATTGCATTTTGCCTTCTCTCCACGCACTTAACTCGGGGTTCCGAGATGCGGGGAAAAGGATAGAAAGAGCACTCTGTCAAAGCTCCATCATCCCAATCCTACAAAGGAAACAGATTTTAAAAGCTGCAAGAAGGATTTATGACTTCAGGGACCTTTGTGAGTCCTTTTATTAGCCTAGTACATCACTTCTCTCCCATCTTTATGCTGACAACACTCCTCAGCCCTGCTCCGGATTTCTTGTCAAACTGGGCAACTATATCAAATGAACAGACAAGAGCTGCGGGAAAAGCCTGATTGATTTCTGTGTATGCCTGCACATTAGGAGCAATTTTATTCTGTTAAAAGGTTCTCTTATGCAGTCTTCCAGTGAGGGAATCTTGGATTGTTTCTGACAACTATGTGTTTTTAAAGAGTTTTATTTTTTCTTATAATGGTCTTCCTAAGAGCATAAATCAACATGTAAAGAGAATATCATGCTAGCCTAAATAGTTTTACAAAAGTTATTTGAAAGTTTTGCAGAGGGCTCTGATTAATGTGGCCTGGCCATCGGAGTCAGTAAATGATGCAGACCCTTTCAAGCTGCCTGTGTGCCTGACTTCATTTCCACTAACCACTTATGACTGTGAAGTTCCTAAGGGATGGCTCAAATGTTATTTCCTCTGTAAAGCCTTTCTTGATTTCTTCAAGATTGAATTAATTTCTCCCTCCTCTGTATTCCAATAACAAAAACGACAGCAAAATTAAGAGCTGCAAAAAATGTAATAAACATTTACGTGTTTTATAGGCATTATTCTAGGCACTGTTATGATGTTCTCTACAACAATCCTATGATGTCTGCATTGTCATCTTATGAGGCCCGTAAAGGTAAGTGACTTGCCCAAGATCATACAACTACAAAGTGAAAGAATGTGGATTTTAATTTAGACATAGGCCATCTGACTCCACAGCATGCATTTTTAACATCTGCTTTCTACAGCACCTTTTTACACTTTTAACAGCGTAAAACTTCAGGAACGATCACAATTATAGGCAACCTCTACTGGGTGTTAAGTGTCAGACACTGCTAAATGATAACATAATCACAATGCTAAGTGTAGTGATGGGCACATAACTTATGGGGCCTAGTGCAAAATGAAAATACAGTCCTTTTCCAAAAAAGTACTTTTCCAAAAAAGTATTGAACTATAAAACTTTTTACTTTTTTCATGGTCTCTCTCTTGACTTGGACATGGTGTTTTTTTATGTTCCTTCACATTATTCTAATACAAATTTTGTTACTTGTTATCATAAATTTTATCATTAATCTTGATATAAGAATCAGTTTTAAAGGCAAATATAAGAACATTTAATTCATATGAAGAGCCACAAAAATTATACGATTTATATTTCGTGCCTATGTATTATGTTTTTTATCAGAATGACAGAATGCTGTGCAAAGCTAACGAGTGTTTTTATTTTACTTTTTGAGATGTGCGCATTCTACCACACTCCCTACCTTTGATTTACTGTTGAATAGGGAAGGACTGAAAAGAAGAGGCTCTATGAGTTAGTTGCATTATCTTTTCCTTTCATTCAGTGTCATCATTTTCAGAATAAGTAACATTAAAGTAAGAAATAATATGACAGGGCTCCTTGTTTCTTTCTGTTTGATCGAATGCACCTGACTTCTTTCTTTATTTCAAACAAGTTCTGGTTCAAAGGGCAAGCATAGCCTCTCAGGCTGTCAGTGCTCTCATTTGCTCACCCATGGACCTAACATGCTTATCTTGCACTTGCTTTGAATCTCACTGGACTCCCATGTATGATGGGTCCATTGGGATTCCATGCTCAAAGGGCTTTCTGAGTATTATACACTAATGAAATAGGGAAGAATTCAGGTAGACACACATAACCATGCATGTCTTCTCTTCTCACTTGCATGCTCTATGTTTTCATGAATACCTCCTTTCCGAATACGTTACCTCATTTGATCTTCACCACAATCTTACGGTCGTTATTCATTTTGTAGGTGAGGAAATTGAGGCTCAAAGGCATGAAGTGACTTTCCTGGGTTACATTTTTTTATCAATGGCTGAGCCAAGACTGGAGTTCTCTTTATAGGTCACCTCTTGAGCCAAAATTCAAATAAATAAATAATCTGTGGCCCAGTGATAAGGGATGGAACAATATTGGCTCACAAAGCAAAATGTTTTCAGATTCCCTTCATGTAACAGGGAACATGAATTAGTTGGAAGAACCTGTGAAATGAGGTCAGAGGGAATGTGCTTTAAGTATAACTCTGCCTCCTGTTAATTAGGTACAGTTGGCAGCTTTCACTTCTAAGTCCCCAGATCCTTATATGCAAACAGGGGTATTTATATTTATCCCAAAGACTGCTATATTACATGAGAAAGCCTCTGAGGCTCAGTAAATGTTAGTTTCCCTGTCTCCACTGGTCATAATCTACTGGTTCATAGAGATAGTGAAGAGCTCAGTCTAATATCTTCTATTACAGGGAAGCCACGCTGGCCAAATGTGAATTCAGAGTGAAGGAAACACCTAGATCCTACTGAGTTTCATTCTTCATCTTCACACAACCTCTGCATCTGCTTCTATCACATCATCAATCTTTAGGTAAGAAGAAGAGATACCATCAGGTACTATGATTAATACGTAAAAGATGTGCTAAATGTGTGAGGCCGTTCTAGTCTCCATACAATACCAATTCAGAGATTTAATTGTGACGTTATTTAAAAGTACGAACTAATAGGTACTTTGGCCACACTTACTAGATTTGAAATCATTAATTTCTTTAGTATTGTAATAACATTGATTTAAATGAACCTTTATAACAGAGAAAGTATATAGTATTTAGTAGTAATTAACATCCTTTAATTAGAAAGAATTGCCAAGTAGTTTTCTCTTTTGGCTCTGTTGTAGCTAAGTGCAACTGGATGAAAATTCAGTGTAATCACAAAGGAACAGCTTGTGTTTTATGTTAAATTTGCCTTTAATGTATTAAAAATATTCTTCAGTATTATATTTTATCATAAAAAGGCACATTTGAATCACCAATGTTATAGAATGTGAATAGTCTAAATGTCATAAACCTAACAGATAAAACTATTCACCTAGAGTTGCACACATGGAATATAAAATGAGTATAGAGATTTAATATGTCTGTCCATATGCTCATCAAGTTGTATAGGTCTTAATACTGGCATTGCTATTATTATTTCTTTAAAATCACAATATAAAATTTCATATTTTTATGTCCATTTACACTGTTACTCCTTGCTAACCAGGCATTTAGGCAATTGCTGAGAATGAAAATTGCTGACATTTTCTGAATTTCAAATGACAAATGAGATACTCCTGTCAGTTTACTGTGTAACTTCATAGCATATGGTGCTTCTGCTGGTGGGTGTTATTTCAAAGTTTGCAAATCACACCACGAGAAAGTCCCTCTGGTAGGCTCCTGGAACACTTAGCAACTGTGAATCTAAAGTGACAGTACAGAGGGAAAGGACTAAAAAAATAGCTTTTTTTTTTTTTTTTTGACAGTGAGAAGGCAGAACAAAGTGAATGATAAGTTAATACAGAGAGGTGGAGGGGTAGAGACACCAATCTAACAAAAGAAAAAAAAAAAGCTGTTTTTTCTTTTACAGACCAAACCAGGATATTATCTAAATTTTTGAAATGGGGTGTTTAAAGTCAGATTTCGGAGAAAGGATAAGAATTAAAAGATCAACTAGAATTAGAATAATTGTCAACTATGTAACACAGAGCTTAGAAATGGAAATGGAGGGGAGATTATTTCAAGGGATAGATAATGGTGCCAAAATTATATCTATACCAGAAATCACAAAATAACTCCAAATAATGAAGATTTGAAAAGAAAGCCTCTGCTATTCAGAATGGGACAGCTTATTTAAAACCAGTTTCCAACAGAGCCTTGTTTCTATTATTGCAGTTTATTTTAATGAGTCACTTTGTTTTGCTTTGTTCAATAATGCCCACATTCCACAGTATTTCTATATAGTGATCAAACAATCAGCCAATTAAATGGAAAAGTTAGTAAAACTGGTTGCTGGAAATAACTGACCAGCCAGTTTCATTACAGTAGTTCAGCCAACTGCCCTAAGAACCACTGCTCAAGACTCATTTTTCTATGTGTTCCTTGTTAGAATCTAAAAATTTTCATTGTTTATCAACCACAAACAGTTTTTATTTATGCCTGAAGAGTGCAGAAGTGTGAGTGACTTAAAATAATGTTTTAAGAGTTAAACCTACCATTCTTTTTATGTTGAAATCTTTTTTAATATTTCTACCCCCACATCTGTGGAATATTAGATTTTTCATGTGAGAAAAGAGAAATTATCCTATCAAAGTAAGAAATATACTGAATGGTATTGAATCTCTAGGTTATTTAACTTACAGCTATTAGAAGTCGAGCCCAGACAGTAACAACAAGCAATAATAATAATAATAGGCAAAATATATTGCATTCTAAACATGTCACATGAATTAAATCAAGTAACCCTCACAAAGCAACTTACTATCCCCATTTCATAAATGAGGAAATTGAGGCACACTGAGGTCAAGTATCTTACTCAAGTTCCCATGAGGAGTAGTGTAGCTGTAACCTTCTTCTAGTAGTGATGCAGAATAAATGTTGGTTAATTTGCCTGTAAAACCTTCAGCTCCCCTCCCCACAAACTCTCATCAGCCTTAGGTTGACCATTAGAGCACCACATTTATATTTCATGACTCTGAGGCTTCCTCTCAGGTCATAGGTAATTGGATATAAGGGTTGATTATTCGAAGGCTGGACTGGGCCAAACATTTTCTTTCTCCCAAGATTACTGGACTTATTTTGGAGTTGGGGTGGCCCAGAGGCATCTGAGAAAAGAGAAGAGGCCAGTAGGCTGACACAGAGAAGAATGACTGTAGAGAGAGCAGTGGAACGAGAGGGACCTTTAGTAAGAAGGAAAGAGCAAACTCTACGAACATTTTTCTTCCCAGTTCTTGTCTGCAAGAGACTTGGATATATGTTTTGCAGTTCTTTCATGGGAGACCCCTATGTAAGTAACAACAAACCGATAATAATAGGCAAAATGATCTTCTACTAAAATGCTTTAAAAAAAACAAAAACAACTATGTTTGAGTGAGTTCCTGTTAAATACAACTAAACCATTCTTAAGAAAACCGTGATTCTTCTTTGAGGGACTTCTGTTCTGCCTCATTCCAAACCAGTCTGTTGCTACACCAAAGCACATGTTCATTCATGGGCTTCCAAAACATCTATTTTAATTCCCCCAGCATTGAAACTGTCATTAGAAGGCAGGGTTGACAAAGGGTAAAAAGGAAGACACCAAGTACTGCTCACTATCCAGAACGTCAGAAATGCGTTTTAATGAGATAGTGTATGTCAAATCACCTACTATGCTGCTTGGCATGTCAGTCTCTTAAATGTTTTCCTTTTTGTTCTCATATATTTAGTAAACATAACAACTAAGGGTTCTATACTTTATAGTTTAATACCAATAGAAATCCCATGCTCTTCCATAAATATGTTAATATGTGTTAAAGTGTGCATGTCTGTTTTCAGTTGGGGTAATAAGCAGTGGAGCAGTGTGGTTAAAAAGAGAGTTAGACTGGTTGATAAAAACCAGTCTAACCTGTGATGATTATGTCAACTTGACGGGGCTAAGGGATGCCCAGGTGGCTGGTAAAATGTTATTTTTTGGGTGTGTCTATAGGGCGTTTCCAAAAGAGATTAGCATTTGAATTGGTAGACTGAATAAAAAGAAAGACCTGAGTGTGGGTGGGCATCATCCAGTCCATCAGGAGGCCTGACTGGAACAAAAAGATGGAGAAAGGGCAAATTCACTCTCCAAGAGCTGAGACATCCATCTTCTGTCCTTGGACATCAGCACTTCTGGTTCTCAGCCATTTGGACTCTGACTGAATTATACCCCAGCTTTCCCAGGTCTCTAGCTTGCAGAGAGCAAAGCATGGGACTTCTTGGCCTCTGTAATAGCATGAGCCAATTTCTATAATAAATTAATCTCTCTCCTCATATATACATACACACACACACACAAACACATACTCACACACACATACATAAACACATATTCACACACAAATCAGGGGTCACCAGAGACACAGATTGGTTCTGTTTATGTGGAGAACCCTGACTCATACACCACCTAAGGCTTGAAATAGTGCCTGGCTCACTAAAATTGTTCAGGGAATATTAACATTAATGATCAATTTTATTATCATCATTGCACTTCTAACCTCTTCCCTTTCTCAACAGCATCATTCCTACATTCTTCGGATTAGTATTAATCAAGTTTATTCTCTAAAATCTGTAGAAAGACATTATTGGTGAGTAAATTTGATTTACAGTAGCTGTCTGTGTTTCTTTTCTTAAAAATAATGGTTCTTAAATGCCCACTACATCTTACTGTTTGCAAATCTTATTTCTTTTCTTTCTCTAAGAACTACAGTGAAACACTCAAAACTTTTGTATAGATTTTTGTTTTGTGTGACTCTTTCTTAGTGTATAAAAATTGCTTACCAAAGACATTTTAATAGAACTAGATTTAAATTTACTTTCCAACAGTTTACCTTTTCCAAGATTCTTTAGTAAATGCAGATGTGCATTTCAAGGTAAAGAAGGTAGCTGTTTACAGTAATGCTCAACAAAATCCAGGTAGTCATATGGTGCAGCTCTCCAGTTTTCTGCTTTCATTTAATATCAAAGTATTGTAGAAAAGAAGAGAAATAACATTTAAAAAAGTGCAGTATACAGAATACAACAGAAACCATGACAGGAAATATTAGATTGTGTGTTACTTTAGGGCAAAAATATAATATCTTCCTCTTTCTTTATAACTTCACCAGACTCAATAAATGTTGACTGAAATAACTGACATTGATTCTGCCCTTAATACATTAGAAATAGAACTTTTCCTTCTACATATAATTAGCGTATATCTTTAGAGACTGCCAGGTGTTTATAGCAACGCTATCATTTTATTTTATAGAAAAAGGTACAAGTAGAAAGAGATGACAATCCATAGCTTCATGCTGCATAATTCTATGCAAGTATTTATTACTATTATTTTCCTATTAGTGAAGAAACTGTTGTGATTTGATATCACGAAACATTACCTCTCTCTGACAGGTATTGTAAATTAAACTGCTTTTAAGAGCTGGTCAGCCTCAAAATGACAGAAGTCCTGTATCCTCATTAGAGTCAGCATTGGGAAAGGTTTTATCTTTCATCTGTCACACTTACTTGATGGACATAACATCAATAGCAAGGCCCACATTTACAATAACAAGGTGTCCAGGTGTTCAGTTGACATCAATGCTTAGAGAGTGTGGGCAGCTGTGTCATGGGAAATGAAGCCACCAGGATAGGGAATCAATTGCCATGTAGATGAATTCAGTCAGGCCTGAGATGTGCAGGAGTGCCAAGAGGCTACTAAGTTCAATTTGAAGTCATGGTCCATAAAAACAACTAAGAGATTACACTAGCACAGGTCTCTGGGAAGCACAGTTGCTAAGCACAAACTAGACTAAGAATAAACTGAAATACTGACCCTAAACTGTATTTTCACTCTCTTTAAAAACCACTGGGGGCATAGAGTGTCTTCATGAGAGTCAGAAAAAGGCATCCCGTATAGATGGACAAATTAGGAAACGATTGCTTTCTTGCTGAATGTGCCAGTTATCAATCCAGGGCATCTCAGCCACAAATTCACTCTTCATTACCCTGCTGATGATATTGGAGCATTTCTTTCTTGCCAGTTAGCCTTAGGTTATGCCTGTCAATCAATAGAGGGTGCTGGAGAGACAGTAGAGTAAGAGGGGGTTCTTTTCCTGGTTCCAGAGTATATTCTCTTTTAGCGTGAATGGCACCTCCTCATTGATGTCCTCCCACAGTTCACCATAGGATGCCTTCCCAGCAGCAAGTTCTGCTTTTGCTGCACCTCAGCAAACTTCCCTGCCACTTAGTGGACACAGCTATGCTCTCTCCAACAAAGCCTGTGGCTCAGCCCAGATGGGCAGGGGTCTTTCTTCTAGATTCATTCCTGTATTGTTTAGGCTTGTCTTTACCCTTATCAGCTAACCCTCTACTACTCCAGCACCCTGTAGTTATTCTTTATATTAAACTTTCCTTATATGGTTTCCATCTCCTGACTGACACAGTAGATGAATTAGAATGGTGGCTCTTTGACAAGATTTAGTGAGGAAAGGTATCTTTGTACAAAGGAAAAAGTGCCCCTTTCTCCCGGTGGCAGCAGCCCTCACTGGGACATTTTACATTTTACCTTGCTGAGCGAGCAAGGGCTGGACCTCAGCCTCCACTGCTTCAGCACATTGGGTAAGCACTTTTGAGCATTGTACAACCTGCACAATGGTTAGGAATAGTCATTCTCTGGAACATTGCAGCTCTATAAAGTAAAAGATGAATGCTATGTCTCTGCTCTCAAGATGACCTCAGGCTAGTAATAGAAGGCGCAGACAAGTAAATAGACAATGGGAAATAGATTGAGATGGAGGGAAACACAGGGTATTATGGAAAAATAGAGAGAGACCCTATATCTATTGCTTTATAACAACTTATTCCAACACATAGAGGCTTAAAACAATAATAAATGCTTATTTTATTATTTAGCTTCTATGAGTCAGAAATCTGGGAGTAGCTTAGCTGGATGTTACTGGCTTGAGATCTCTCATGAGGTTCTAGTCAAGGTGTCTGCCAGGACTGCAGTTATTTGAAGAGACAACTGGGGCTGCAGGACCTGCTTTTAAGGTAGCGTATTCACCTGGCTGGAGAGCTGATACTCGCTATTGGAACAAGGCTTCACCATACTGACCTCTCCAGAAGGCTGATAAATAATTTTAAGATATGGCAGCGGGATTCTCCCAGAGTAAGTGATGAAAAGAGAGTAAGATAGGATTTAGTGTTTTTATTATAACCTGGCCTTAAAAGCCACACACTACAGGTTACACTGGTCAATTTTATTCAATGTGGGAGGAAGGAGAAGACCACAAGAGTGTGAACATCAGGAAGTAAGCTCACTGAGGGCCTCCATAAAGACTGGCTACCGCAAAACCCTTAGAACAATCTGGAGGGGCGATAATTTCCTGCAGGAGAGCAAATTGGAGGTTAGTCTGGTGGGCTGTATTAGCAAGTAAAGTGGAGTAGAAGCAAAGGTATCAGCATATGCAAAGTAAAAGGACAATGGCAAGTGTTTAAGTGTCACTCTAAGATTCAGGGCTTTGTGGTAGGAGGGTGGTACTGGGTGAATGCAGTAAGAAATGAGTCTGGATAAATTGTCAGAAATAAAAAATCATGAAGAACCTTGTTTGGCATTTTACTGAGATATAGAAAGCCTTGGAAAATTTTTAATCAGAATAATGATTCTTTGTACTTACATCTCAAAAGGAAGCCACACAGATTCAGCGCGTGCTTATTGCAGTGTTAATTTCCAACACGGCTTAGAAGCAGAGTCATCTGCCTTCAGTGTGTACCTCCTGCTTTCTTCTCTGTTCCTTCTCTGGTTTTCTGGTACTTAAGCACATCTGAAGCACGTAGGGTATGGCTAGGGTGAATTGACAAGTTATATTCCAGGTTGCTCCAACCTTTCTGGCGAGTCCCCAGGACAGGGCTGCTGGCTTGATGTGGGTGTTTCAGGGACTGTGGTCGAAAACAGGCTAAGTGATATCAGCCTTAGTCAGTGACAGTGCTTGAGTCAAGGGACATCATTGTTCTGAGAGGACATATTTTTATGTATATGTCAGTGTGGCTGAGGATGCTTCAGCCTTTTCAGCTGTAATCATTAACAAGGAAAATAATCCTGTGAATGTGTGTGAAGGATGTGTGTGTATGTGTGTGTGTGTGTGTGTGTGTGTGTGTGTGTGTACACACACCAGTTAGGTCTGAGGCCTTGATTAGAAAAGTCTTTCTTCCAGGAACAGAAGTAATTCATTAAATTCAATTTCCAATTTTTCGTAGAAGAAGGAGTAAGAATAAGACAGAAAATTAAAATTATTACATAATCTTCCAATCTTACTTTTTTTACTATTGTTATATTCTTCTCTCAGGGCACCTTAGACGTGTAAGCAAGTCAGTTTATGAGTAACGAATTGCCTGATTTTAATCCCTTCCACTAATTCACATGCCTTGGTGATTTACTTTCCCTCCTTAAAGCAACTGGCTAACCCACAAAGTTAAGGAGTAGGCATGGTTAGCCTTTACGTCTCTTTCAGGTTGAGAAGATCAAGTTTTATGAATTTCACTTTTCAAAGCCACACTCTTATTGGAGATGCTAATGGATGTGGGAAGTGTGAGATATGAAAAAAGATACAGTAATTCACAAGCCATATAATCATTCTGTGAATAATTTAAAATTTGGTATACACTACACCCTATGTTTTACTTGCAATTGACACAATTCAGATAACAAAGGGAAGAGTCATCAAAAATGTGAATGAAGAGGAAATCCATACTGCTGATTCCTGGTCTAAGTTCTTCCAGAAGTACCCTAACTAGTACAACTCTTAGGAAAAGATAATACTCATTTAAAGATTATACACATTCACTCTCCATTAAAAAAATATACATAGACAATCTTTTTGTTTTTTAGAGTACCTTGTGGCCTTGCATCTCCTTATTGAGTGCACTTTTCCCAAGATATTTTTTGGTTCCTTACACATTTTCTCAGTGCTTTGTTACTGACTTGCACTGCTCATGATCTACAGAGGCCGAAGGACTAAGGAATCATTCCGCCGGCCAAGAAAGTTACAGGAAACCCAAGCTAATGAGCAAAACTCCCAAACATGAAAGACACAATGCAGTTTACACAGCTCTGATGTGTGAACTGGATTACCTAAAAGTTCTCTTCCTCAATCAAAGAAATCTCAACCGGTCACTTAGTTTGTTAACAAGCATGATAGTTAATTTTATGTGTCAATGTGATTGGGTCATGGGGTACCCAGATATTTGGTCAAACAGTTATTTTGGGTATTTCTATGAGGATGTTTTAGTATGAAATTAACATTTAAATTGGTAAGCTAAGTAAAGCTGATGGCCCTCCTTAATTTGGGTGGGTCACATTCAATCAGATAAAGGCTGACTAGAACAAAAAGGCTCACTCACTCATCCCCCTATAAGAGAGAATTCATTTTACCTGTGGGCAGAAATGGCTGCCTAGGTATAATTTATGCTTATTATAATTATATGGGGTAAGGATGGGGCAGGAAAAACTTTTTTCTACTCCCAAAGTCTTCTCTATCTACTGAAAGGTATCTACAATTTTTTTTCATTCTTTTTCTTTCTTGATATAGTTCTAAAAGTTCCAAGAATATATATAATATTTGAACAGTTATTTATAGCACTTTCGGATCATTTAGAGTCCAGACAGAAAATCGGAAGCATTATATATTTTAGTAGAGGGAATTTAAAATAAAGAATTGCTTAAACAGAAGTTGCAAGAATGAAAAAGCAAAAGAAGGAACATTGACTTAACACAGAGATAGTAATTATAAGACATAGCCACCACCCAGGGCCTCCGGAACAAAGGGAAGAGGTTGGAGTTATCTAAACCTCGAAGCTTAGGAGAAAGGCCCTGCAGAGTTGGAATGCAGCCTTCTCAGTAAGAAAAGCTTTCTAGCAGCTTTTGGTACCTCGAGAAGGCTGAAGAGTGGCCCTGTAAATTTAGGACTCAGAACTTTGAGGAGAGACTCTTCCCAGCTGTTGCCACTAAGGTATCTGGGAACAATGAAGCAAGCTGGAGACAGGGACCACTGCTACCCTAGGCTGTTGCTAGCAACACACAATCAACATAAAAACCTAGCCCTATCTCTCTTTCTCTACTGACCTCTATTGGTTCTGCCTAACAGACAAAGGGGGACGTTTTTGCGAGGTCCTACCCCTACCATCATCAAGTACAGAGAGAAGAATTTCAATTTGAAAAACAGTAGCTTAGTAGCCAGTATGCTTATTTTGAATGGAAAGATTTGAAAACCGGTTCTGATATAGAAGGAAACATGGGGAGATAGATCCCAATAGAAATGGAGGGGAACATAAATGAAATTACTAGGAGGGTGGACAGCGGAATAGCAAGGTATTGCTGGTGACAGTTTTGCATAGTGTCAGCTTTGGCTGAGATATTTGATGACTCAAGGTAATTATGTTAAAGAAAAGTCTAAACTAGTTGTAAATCTTAGTAAGTATATAAATCACAAAATAATAACATACATTTTGTTTAAAATTTTATTATCTATCTAACTCTGCTAGGCACAATATAGAAATACTTTTTACCCACATTAATAGTTTGTAAACTTCAATGACGCTGTGATAAAAATAAACTTACTGTAGCTATAGGAAATAGCTATAGTAATATGATTAAAACATTAGAACTTAACCACTTTGGAAATTTACAATATTCCAAATATTTAAAAAAGTTAACATTGAATAATTACCATCTGCCTGACAATGTTTCAAATGCTTTACATGTATTAACTCTTAGTTCTCGCTGTAATCCTATTTCTCTTTTTTCCCTTATTTTACTGATAAAATTACTATGATAAAAAGGGTTAAGTAACTTACCAATAAACACACAGCCCTAAGTAGAAGAGTTAATATTTTTTTTATCCAGTATTCTGACTCTTGAACATTCATTCTACCTCCTTAGAAAAAATATTTTTGGATTAAAAAAAAAATCCTTTCGAGTACTATTGTCAGCCTCAGTTTCCTTATTATAAATAGGGATAATAATTCTTTTGTGATAAGATTATCATAATGTTTAAATAGTAGAATATTTGTTAAATATTCTATAATATGCCGAGGTTTGGCATATATGAAGTTCTCTATCATTTATACTTGAATATCTTCACTGAGGTAGGCAAAATCTAAGTCGTCTGGGCATACATATGATATGTACCAAGATGAATGAGTGAAAGGAGCAATCATTCTGGCCACTAACCAGCCTGATAAACAACAAGATTTTCTGTGGATAGCATGGATTTTACTATGTGCTTTCTAAACGGCCACTTATATTAATAGATCATTATCTAAATAATCATCTTAACTTTTAAAACCTAATTTCCCAAGTAAATGGGAAGCAACAAAACAAAAAAATTACCAGCAGAGCCCTGTTAGAGGTCTACCTTTTGGCCACTCCACTGGCCCTACTCAATTCACACTCAAGAAGGAAAATGTCATTTTGAGACTGAGATAGTGATGGGCTACAAGGTGATTTATTTTTGTTTGCTTTTTTTAAAAAAAATGATGAGCGTATAATGTAGGGTAATGATTGCATTGTGTGATTGTGGATAGAGCAAGTATAATAACATGCTTCTCTAGCACGAAACAATAACTCTGATTCCTTTTCATTATTCTGAAAGTGCAGGAACATGTATATAGAAATGCTGTGAACGAAAGCCCTGTTTTGTAGGGTTTTTATTTAAGAGACCTCATACAAATATCTGTATATGCCTAGGCCATCGTATTGGTTAAAAGTAACTTGGGTGGACCACAAAGAAAAAAATGCAACACTTTGTTCTTGGGGTGTTTTAGGAAATTTTGAAACATAGCTAGAACTATAATACCAAAAGCATTTCAGGTTTGTAACCAAGGCAACTCCTAGCTCCCGTTTAGGCTTTCCTGTTGATTATCTATTGTAATGCCAATAATTGCATCTGAGAGAATTCTCTGTTTGTTGTGAGAGAGAATTAACACTTGAAATAAAATAACAGATTTAAATAAATTGGGGGACTCAACAGGGTGACCTGATCTCTTAGGAATAAGCAACAGCTTTGGAATATGACTGACTCTTGTATATTTGCAGCAGCCTCCAGAGTGAGAGAGTTGTCATCCAGAGTTACTTGAGGTCTTATTGCTGATTACACCAGTTGTTATGGTTGAAAACCATTTGTTTCTTTTTAGATTATATTGGAAAATAGTTTAATAAATCCAAACCTGCAAGAAGGTGATACTGAATTTGCAGTGATAGGCTTAGTCAAACAACTTGTCTGTATGTGTAATGCTTTGTTAAAAATATTTCCTCCAATTACTGTCATAATTACTCTTTATTGTTATATAAGATTGTATTTTAAATTGCTGTTTATTTTAATTCAGTTGTGAATGGAAAGTTGACAACCCCTGATATTCACATCTTTGCTTTACCTGTAATTTTTGCTTTCAAAATGAAAGTCACCATTAGTATTATGACCATTTACTGAAACTACTATATGGCACAAATTCTCAAAATCATTGTGAGTTAACCTGTTGACCCACAGCTCTTAGGGACTTTTTAGTAAATTTTAATAAATCTTAAGTGTTCCAGGGGCAAATGAGTTTTCCCTAACTCACCTAGAGTTGTTTTCAGAGTCTTATTTACTATTTTTATAAATAATCACTCTGGTTACATGTTTCCATGTGATGGTATTTCTGCTAGGACAATACTCTTAGCCTCTCCCTTCAGCTACTCTGATTTGTTAGTTCAGGAGAAGAAACCAAACATGCTGAACTCAGCCTCTTCTGGGCTTTTCTTTTTCAGAGTGAACACATCCATGGGATGCATGCATTCTCTCAGCCCTCTGCCCTGTAGAAAGGGCTCTGCTTCTAGGGGAAAATGGCCCACAACTGTCAAACTATACCAGTAAATAGGGAATGAGTCTTTTAAATTCAGCTACAAAGGCAAATCTAATGCCCTAGTCTCCAGTCAGCTTTAGAAGTAACAAAGCTGTTGGTTTGATCTCTATGTGCCTATCTCTTCTATCTTTAAATTGGTTCCGAATTCAAATGGGAAAGAGATGTTATTTATTGGCCACCCCAAACACCTAACATAAGTTTTCTGTATAAAATGTAATTGATAAATATTAACTAATGACAAAGTATAGAATGTAAATTCTAGGAGAGAAGAGCCCTTGCTTGTCTGGTTCATGGCCATTTCTCTAATACATAGAAGCTGTTAAAAGTTTTTGTTGAATGTCTGAGCTTCTCTAGTTTAGATCACAAATATTCTAACTCACGTTTCACAATAAAGTATTTGGGGTACTTCTATTTTTGTGATACCCAAAAGATTAATGAAAGATGACCTCGATTTAAATGAAAGGACCAGAACCACTGCAGAATTGTTGAAATATTCACAGAAGAGATGGACAGTGTTATGTCCGTGAAATGGAATTTAGGCTTATCCAGGGCTTGTTCTCTTCAGGGCTGGGAAATCTCAAGGGATGAACAAAGGACAGGAATATTGACATAGACCAGTGGTAAAGGCTTGTCCTAAGGAGCACAAGGAAAAGGTCTGAGGACATGAAAGCTAGATCACAAAGTAGATATAGAACTCACATGATACTGGGTATGAAATGATTGAAGAGAATGTCTGAGCCACTGCTTCTAACAGGATGTGTAGACTGAGAGTATCATGGCATGGGACACTGGGAACTATGTTTTCAAAACAGGAAGCCGTTCTTGTTTCCAACTAGGATAGACTTTAAATATACATTTTGATTCTATCTGCCTCAGAGACAGTAATAGGCAGAGAGAGCTCTAACAAGACAGACTAGCCGAACTAAAAACAAAAAAATGAAAAGTGTAAGCACCTAGAACTCTATATCTTATATGGAAGGAAACCCCCAGGAAACTTAAAGAGAACTACAGGCATTTACAAATTACATGACCAAGAATTAATTCCAGAGACCTCAAAACCCAGAAATACAATCCTAGAGCAGAAGAGCGTAGAACTAGTATGAGGACACCTCGCAGAGAGTAATTAAAACTAGAACAAAGAACAAAGAACTAGAACTAGAACAAAGAGGGATTGGTATGTCATCTTCAGTGACAGTGTTTATAATTTGTTGTCTATAATTAAGCCTAAGAATAGCTAAATGTATATAGCTCTCATTCTTGTGTGTGGATTTAGGCATTCCCTAGAAAACTCTTAATGAATTCCCAAGGCTATATCATTCTTCTGGATGTTGTTATATACAGGACTCAAGTATTAAGAGTCAACATTATAGTGCCTACCATGAGTAAGAACAGGCAACAGAATTGTATAATTCTGTCTTAATTAGGCATATTACTTAGGTAACCAAGTCCCTGTAGTTCTGGAGTAGTGCCTAAGTGCAGGCTCTGGAGTTAGAGCACATGGGTTTGAACTCTGCCCAGCCACCCACCATCTAGTTGTAAAAGCCTGGGTCAGTTACTCATTGTTTTTACCTTCAGTTTGCTCACCTGTATAACTGTACAAGTAGGGATTATAATAGTACTCATATCATAGAGTTATAGCAAGAATTCAATAAAGTAAACCATATACATTAAGTATTTATATATTAATGATCGCTTACTTGTTCATATAAATTTAATGAGTTTTTCAAAATAGATAATTCACATAAAGCCCTTTGCACAGTGACGGGCGTATGATTAAGTTCATACAAATGGTGAGGTATTACTATTAATGGATCCTGCAAACACATGCTGAGTCTTTGCTGTGTACTGGCTATTGAAAATCTGCTTAATATCTAGCTACAGCTATTTAACCACACTTTATATATATTATTTATTTCATGAAATAAAATTATCAGCCTCTTTAAAGCTGAAAATTTTTCTTTTCTCTACAATAACATTTTTTTTCTTCCAAAAAGCACAAACACTATATGATTGGACTGCCTCTCCAGATCTACCTCTCTCCTTGCCTGTAGACACTTTACTGACCAGTGTTTGGCAGGGTGATCAGTAAGCCATGGATCCCCTGATTTTCCCATCCTGGTGTTATTCAAAGGAGTTTATTTCCTTCGCCTGTTTCCTCCTCTTTTCCTCTCTTCCCTTCTTCACACTTTTCTAAACCTCTATCATGTACACCGTATAGTGCTAAAAGCTGTAGAAATTGCAAGAACTGCATGCGCATGCACACACTAGTATTTCATATTTTTAAACATTTAGTATCCATTGCGGAGACAAGACATAAAAAGTTAAATATTTGAGTTGAATGGCAATACAAGGCACAAATGTAAGACATGTACTAAGGCTATTTATGATATGTGATCAATGATGTTCCTTACATATTTAACATATCTCAGCATCTATCTCCACTGTGAATAATTTAGAGTTTTTGATTTCTTTCACATAGAGACAGCTTTACTCTATAACTCACAATGATGTAGAAATTACCTAATTCCAGTGATCCTGGATGAACTTAACACCTTAAGCAGGAATAAGTTGAGTTCCAAATGGCTACATAAAGGAAATTCAACACCAGTAATATTTCTGGAATTTAATGCAATTACTTGTTAGAGAGGCTCTCAAAATTGTCACCAGATTCCTACCAGAGTATATATGAGCACAACATGTGAAAAGAAAATTTTCTGACTAATGATACACAGAATTATTTTAAATAATGATGTTTCAATTAGTGGAGTTAATGTATTTGAAAAATGCGATGTGAAACACAGATACTCATATAAAAAGAACAACTTAGAAAATAGTAATGCTAACTGACTGAGGTGATAATTCCTAGCAAATTCATATGAACGTGTAATGCAAGGGGTGCAGGAAAACAAACAAACAAACAATGCACTATGATTTCAAGTAGACTAAGCAAAGAAATCACATTGTAGATCAAGGAAAACATAGGCAGGTCTGTTTATATCTCTTTGATGAAACTCTTTCGGAATAATACACATGATCTCACAATTTCAGCTCAAGGAGATGTTGTAAAACAAAGGAGATTTGGACGTGAAAAGCACAAGTGATTATAAGGACCTGCCAGATTGATTTATGAGGTATGAATGGCACAAAAACCATATATGTGTGCATATATGTGAGCATCTCCTACAGAAACTGAATGATTACCAAAATAATTATAGTCTTCTCTTGCAGTTCTATTGTCGGGGATAAGCATTTGTTAGCTCAAGTAAGATCCCTTGCCTTGAAGAGGAGATTATTTTTAAATTTGTCATTAGACAGGCCTGATCCAGGAAAAAAAAGTATGTGCAATTCACATATAGTTGTAAAATTCAAGCTCATTTGTAACAAACTAAAGAGACTATAGTCCTAAGGATAAATGATTTTAGTGGCAATAGGAATAAAAAATAACCTTAGTTGACTGATAACTAGTAGTTGCTGCTGGACTTATTCTTGGCCAATAGCCCAAGTGCAGTGTTTAAAATTTTATAAATATAATATCTTAAAGAGAGAGATGACTAATAACCTTAAGAGAGGAGAGGTAATAGGATGGGGAAAAATGGAAAAAAAAAGGTTAAAGAATGAAATGTGCTCATTCAGTGCTACAGATTCTTAGAAATTGTAGAACTTGAAGTAATCTAATTATCATCAGGAAGGTGCTTAAAATTACCTTTGTTCATTTAATAAAAGATAACTATATTTTGTCAGAAATTACTGAATTTATTTTATGAATATATAAAGAAAACGAAAGTTTTAAATGTATGATAAAAAATAAACCTTGTAACAGATACTATTTACTCAAAAGGCTGACTATGCATATATAAATGTTATGAAAGAAATAACTTTAAATTCCTTTTGTAATCAACTGACATTTTGGCATTTTATAGTGAACTGCAAAAAAAAAAAGGCAACAGTAAATGTGAAGAATTTTACAATACATATCTCAGAAATGATTGCCTTTCGTTTAGAACATATTCAGCATGATTTATTTTTATTTGGAAATAATTGCCTGTAAGTAGTATAAAGAAAAGGAAAGTAGTAAGCAAACACAGGACTTGTAAAACAAAAGTATTTTAATGATTTGGTTCCACATATATTTATCCTTGAGTTTATGGGAAGTGTTTTGAAATTCATAGAGTATTGAAAAAGAGTTATAAGACAAGTGATTCAAATTGTGGTCAACCAAGTTATAAATCAAAATATAAATGTACTTCACTGTATATGTCCAACATAGTTCATAAAATAACCTGCTCACTTGCTGAAACAGTATACAAATTTTAAAATTTATTTTAATCAGAATTAACATCTTTTAAAAAAGCCAAAATTTGCTATAAGCATATCACTCCTCTGAACAAAGACCTTCAGTTGTTCACCATTGTTTATTGAATCAAATGAACTATATTCAGTTTATAGGCAACTCAAATATCTTTCCCAATCTTCTACACAGTATAGATTACTCAATTTACTTTTCCTGTTTTATTAATTCATGGCTTATAACTTAAGAGTCAGTTACTTCTTTTTGAAGTGAACAGAATAATTTTAAGAATCTTTCTAACCATAGTTGAATTATTTCAAGTTCTTAGAGGATAGCTCATGTGTTTATTCTGGACTAGTTGTCACAAAATCAAATGCCTAACAAGTGCATGTGGATAACCAGAATAGGATCTGGAGGGGACCACACAAATGGGAAAGGATGCATCCTAAGGGTCAGCTTCCACACAGCTCTGATTGTTGAAATTGGTATGATGTTTCTGGTTGCTAGTTCTTACAATTTTTTAAGTAAGCCAGAAATCTAAATTTTATGTGAAGCTTCAACTTTTGAATGTGGGAATTAATTAAAAAAAAAAAAAGAAAGAAAGAAAGAAAAAGAAAAGAAAAGAAATATATATCATGTAAATCCAAAAGGAAAATGAAGTTTCTAATCTGAATCTGGTCCATGAAATTCATTTCAACCTCTGCGGCAAATTCTAAACCAACTAAATCCCTAACCCCCATTCAATTTTCGGCCCCAGTCTCCTTGTTCATGCCAGTTTATGTGGCAGGTAGGACGGCCGCCTGCCCTCTTTTCTTGCCATTTCACTTTGAAACTTCCCCTGATCCACTTCTTCATGAAATCTCCCATTTTTTCCTCCAGATCTTTTTTTTTTCTTCGAACCCACATAATATTAAGCCTTTTCCTACATCAAATCCTGCCATCTATCTAATTATGTGTGTTTTATTCTTATTCCTAACAGTATAAACCCCCTAAGATAGAGATTATTTTACTGTGTTCGACACTTAAAGACAATTCAGTAAATGCTTGTAGAATTGAACTGAATTGGATATGGAGGATATCATTTATAGGTGCTCCATCAGGAACATTTTTCATGGAGAGTTTTATTTGAGCTGAATATTTACAGGGCTAAAGTCTAGTGAAAAAAAAATCAGTTGAATCATGTTTTCTAAACAGATGGTGCATCTGTGTAATATCATGTAATATCCTGATTTTGTATAGTTGTCATAATTAAGTCGTTGTTGCCTGCACAATCTTTGGTAACTGAAGAATCTTTACAATATATGGACTTTTAAGTATGTTCCAATCCTGACCAGTAACTGCTCCTGCTTTTGATTTAGTACAGATTGCTTTGGAGAGGGATTCCCTCTCTGACCTCCAACAATTGGTGAAGTCCTTTTTGATTTCAGTTTGGGCAGGCAGGCAGTTTACAGTGAACTAGCCTATATGGTTAATTCCTTAAATGACCCTTGGGCCTAGATGCACCATTTTCTGGTTTTCTGGTTGTTAAAAACTTGGTCTAATGCTTGAGTTAGTATCATGGGACACTCAATGGAGCTTGAAGCGTGTTGATAGATTTTTTTCCACTCTCTTGAGCACTAACTACATTTATTTATAGAGCATTATTTAGAAATTATCACTCATACTTTTTTTGTTTGTTCTGTATAAAGTGCATTTTTACAGGACAGTTGGATGCGTGGTCAAAAGGTCATTGAAATTAAAATCTAGAGATCAGCTGTTTGATCTTGAAAAACAAGGAAGTTACTTGAGCACCGAAATCTAGTTTTCTCATGTGTAGGATTAAAAAAAATGATATGCTGCCTCTTAGAGTAATCCTTGTTTTAGGATTAAATGAAATGAAATATGCAAAAAACCTTTGGGAATATGCTTTTTAAGGGTTCACTATTGTTTATTTAAAGAACTATGTACTTGTTCTTTGGTGGTAGATATCTAATTTCTTGGGAACTCTTTTGAGTCAACTAGACCAAATTATACCAACTCTATGGGATTATGTATTTTTCATGGCTGCTTTATTCAGCAGTGGCAACACTGAGTAGTCATTCCACAAAATCAAAAATAGTTAATATCTGCGGAGGGGGAGGGAAAAGTAGAAGAGGGGAAAATTTTAAATCATTTTTTCAATTAAAAAACTAAATTTAAAAAAGGTTAATATCTAGTTCTTGACAGAAAAAGTTTGCTGACCCCTGAATAGCTTTTCACTTGCAAGAGATATTCAAACATTTGGTTTCAAGTCTGAAGTTGAAGAGCACCCCAACTAGACCTTTTTAGATTTACTGTTTATTTTTCCTATGGTCACAGGGTAGGAATGAAAACACCTGTGGGACTTGGGACCAGAACAATAATTACTTCTCAGTCTTATCTCCTGCAGCCAGAAGAAAACATCTGCTTTCTTAATTCTGTTGAGAAGGACAGAATTAAAATTCTCTAGAGACTTTCGCTGTATCTCTGGCATAGAGAGGGAAAGGTGGAAGGCAGGCAAGCACATTTCTGGTTTAACCAAAGTTGTGCAAATCAAATTAGCTGAGGTGAAGCCCTAGATTTAAAGTTTAAACCTAAATAGTCTCATTGCTGTTCTTGCCCAATGGGTAGATATTGGCAAAAGTCCCACTAATGCTTTTAAAAAAATATCGTTTTGAAAAATCAAATGGATCACTGGGCAGGAATTTGACCAGAAACACCTTCCAAGTGATAATTAGCTTGCCAATTTTTTCTGAGTTTTATGTTACCATAAATATTCATGACACATTCCCTATCAAATTGTAAGTTCTTCAGGAAACATTGTTATCAGTTTAAGAAGAACATGAATCAGAGTGATAAAGCTAATTGGTTAGGGTTCTTTTTTTTCTCCTTCATTTTAAATAAAGCTGTCGAAAGTTCCCAGGGTAATGAAGAGCTTTGTTGTTATGACAACTGCTTATTGCTTATTCCTTTCCCTTTGAAGAAGCTTGTGATGTGATAGGCAACACATCAGGAGTAATTAAAACAAATGATAAGCGAGACACATTTGCTTAGAGAAATAAACCAGCACAGACTTAAACCATTTTACTGGTTTTCTGTTATTATTTTCATGGCAGTAAATCCACATAATCTGAGCTGGTCATTTGTGCCGATTTCCACTATATTTTAATCCAAGAATTGTGTCACTCTGAGAGGGTATAGATACATACTGAAATTTTTTTTGCACAGTGCTTCTCACTGTCTAACCTACTCTTCTCTAGATGGCCTAAAACACCAGAAGTGATGGTTTATCAGGGAGATGGGGCACACTCTAAAATGATTCCAAAAACTCACTTGATTTACTTACTCTGATTTCTTCAAGCAAAAGGGAAGTCGTGCTATGGCTTTCAAGCTCACTTCCTGCTACCACAACACAGCATTCACTTGTTGCATTGTGCCAGGCCCTTTCATATTCCCTTTCTCCTTTAACCTCTCCAACAATATAAGGAACTAGTTGCTATTATCTCTGTTTTACAGAGAAAGAATACAATCCCAGAAAAGTCTCAGGGACCACTCAAAGTAATCTGGCTGAAAATGATTAATCAAGAATTCAAACTCAAGTCTTTTGACTTCAATTGAGCTTTACAAAATTCTATAGCTTATAGATGCTATAGGAGAAAATTGATTTGAATTATTAAAATATAACAGATAATTCTCTACTGAGGTATGCTACTACTGTTACTCTGATTCCTCCTCATTTATTTGCTAAACACTTAGCCTACCTAGACTAATACATTTTTCACCTAGTTCTAGGTCATGAACCAACCATTGGGGGTTATAAAAATTTAATGGATAAAACACAGATTCTTTTCTTCTTTAAAAAATAATGACAGGCTAGCTTATAAAATACCAGGGTTTCCTCACATGTTTTAAGAATAAGTATGGTTTTATGAAATGTTTTTTAGAACTTTATATTACTCATATATACTTGGTTATAAGTCATGGTCTAAAAAGTTTGAAAGCCACCTCCCTAAAACTATTATTTTCCCCCTCCCGAACTGATGCTCTAATTTTATTTTACTTCTCTTTTTCTTCCTTTTTTTGATGCAGATAGATATGAAATGCACTGGCAAATATTTGTTTTTAATAAATGGTAACTGCAAAAACAGACTTGGCTACCTCTCTCTGCAATTATAATTTAAAAAAATATACCGTCCTTCTTACATGAAACTGAAGATTCTGTTTTGCCATCATGAGAGTCAGGGAACTCAGACCTCAGTGAAAATGATGTTGTGGCATCTCAGTCAAACTGCCATGCAAACTGCCTCTTTAGTTTAACTGAAGGGCTCCTGGAGCTTAGCTGTTGCTATTCTTGGAAATAGCCACAGAAAATTGGGGAGGAAGTTATATGAGAAGAATGAATATGAAAGTGTATTGGATAGATGTAAAGACAGAATAAATTTCTACAAAGTATTCTAGCCAAAAGTATTTAACTCGAATTAATCAAGCCTCTAACCTAATCTGTAGTGTAGAGGAAATACAAGCAATAGAGGTACAAGTTAAATGACACCATAGAAAAATAGACAAATCTAGAGAGTGGGAGACTCTAAAAGACAAATTGATTATGGCTTTTAAAAAAGGAAATATCATGAAGAAAAAAGGAGTAGGATTTAGGTCTTAGATTTAAAAAGTCTAAAGAAACAGTTAACAACCAAATGTAATGAGTGAGAATTGATTGAATACTATTTAGAAAAAGAGTTTATAGAAGTCATTTTTGGAATAATTGAGGAGAATTAAATATGGACTGGATATCAGATATTCAATATGAAATTGTTAATTTCTTAAGTGTGATAATATTATAATTATGTAGCAAAATGGCTTTATTTTAGGACTTGGTGGTGTATTTAAAAATGAGGTTTCATATTCACAATCTGTAATTTACTTCTTAATGATTCATCTATCTATCTGTCTAT
The DNA here is from genome assembly GCA_030015415.1 of Cynopterus sphinx. NCBI lineage: Eukaryota > Metazoa > Chordata > Mammalia > Chiroptera > Pteropodidae > Cynopterus > Cynopterus sphinx. The sequence continues at coordinate 148,590,237 of CM057380.1, read as the reverse complement.
CTATCTATCTATCTATCTATCTATCTATCTATCTATCTATCAATCATCTATCTATCTATCATCTATCTATCATCTATCATCTAATTGGTCATCTATCTATTATCTATCAATCATCTATCATCTTTCTAAAGAAGAGAAAGAGATAGACTGAGCAAGTGTGACCAAATATTTACAACTAGTAAATCTAGGTTAATGATATATTGGTGTTTTTGGTATAACCTTATAACTTTTCTGTGTAAAAGTTTTAAAAAATAAAAGTTAAGTGAACAAAGAATACATATAGTAGAATTCTATTTATATAAGATTCAAAAATAGATAAGACTAATCTATGGCTTTAGATGTTGGGATATAAATTTACCTCTGGAATGACTGAAGGTATTATGATTGGGAGGGAATACAAGAGAATTGAGATCTAAGATCTTTCTAAAACTTGAGAAGTGGTTACACGGCATTCTTCCCATTGAGATAGATCATCAAATTGCATACTTATTATTTGTTCATTTTGTACTTGCAAAATTAAAAAAGACAGTGTAGAGCATTAACATTCTAGCATAGCTTGTTTCTCCTGGGGCTGAAATGATTGGTTTTCCATATGAGGAAAGGGAAAGTAAAATTCTGGGCATATAAAAGGCTATGTCTGGGTTTTAGCAAGGCCTTCAGAATTCTCTCGAGTTTGAGGAAATTGAGGCTTAAGCTATTTTGTGTAGAATAAACAAATGTGCTTTGAAACTTACTTTGTGTCCAGAGTTATTCTAAGCATAGGAGAATTGGTAATTGAGGTTTAAAGAGCACAGCAGTGGACTCCTCTGCCTCTCTTGATTTTGAGGGATTTTAGTTCAGAGTTTATATCTTTAACTAATATATTAGGTAAAGTAATGCTAACTGCTGTAACAGGAAACCCTCAAATCTTAGGGGTTTATCACATATCAGACATTTATTTTTTACTTAGGTAACGTTCAAAGTTTTTGATTGGTACTAGTTAAAGTGAGGGAGGGGAGAGCAAACTCTCTGGCACACAGTTATTTCTGAGACCCAAGACCATGGAGGCTCTGATACATTCAACACAGACATCTGAGCTCACTCTGAACATTGATATCCAGCTGGCAGAAGAGAAGAAATAAAAGAGGCACGCTTTCTTTTTAACCAACTTGGCTTGAAATTATATCTACCACTTTCGCTCACATTTCATTGGCAAGGACTAACCATACCCTTCGTTAACTTCCCCTACTCTATGTGCAGTGGAGACTGAGCAGGTATGGCTACATGGGCGTGTGCAGCCCAGGACCCCAAGCTTAGAAGAACTCCATGTTGGATTTAATGCTCTGCTATCTTATTTTGAAATTCTTAATAATTAAAATTAAAAAAGGGTTCTGTGTTTTTATTTTGTACTAGACCACACAAATTATTTAGTAGGGCCTGAGGCTGAGAAATGTATTCTGTGACAGGGCAAACTATTTCCAAAGACAACTCTACATTATGGAAGTGGATTATGAGTATTTGGTAAACAGTGAGCAATTTCTACTGCACTTGATTATTGTTTCCATGTTGGAAGCAAATAAGAGTCCACGTGATATTTAAAAATATTTGACATTTAAGAACCAAGGGAAAAGAGTCAGAAAACTGATGCTGAACTAATGTTTTCCTAGATGACAGAATTCCACTAACTTGGCTAGGAAAAAGAGTAGGGGCATATCGTAACAGAATGGGCATCTTCCACACAAGGTCCTATGGAAACACAGCATGGCCAAGATCTATGTGATGACTGTAACTACATGGGAGCTTTTCTAGTACTTTGAATTAAAGAAATATTTAATAAGTATATAGTATATGTCAGTCATTCATCTATGGTTGTGATACTACAGTTAAAATAGGAAAGAAAATCCCTGCTTCAGGTTATTTAATGCCATTTAATGTCATTCTTTAATATTTAAAAACAAATTTATAAGACTATAACTGACTTAAAATAAACTGCATATATTTACACTATATAATTTGACATTAATTTAAAGTAATATAATTTAGCATGTGTATATTACCTGTTATATACCCCCTTCACCCCATTCAATACCCAACCATTATGATTAGTTTGTATTTTATAGATGTTTATATATATGTAGTATTTTTTTTTGGTCTGACTTCTTTCTCTCAACATAATTATTTTGATATTTATCCACAGAGTTCCACTGTATGGATATATCATATTGTTTATCAATTTATTTGTTGATGGACAGACATTTCAGTTGTTTTTCAGTTATTGACTATTACAAATAAAGCTGCTGTGAACATTTGTGTACAAGTTGTTGTGTGGAGATAGGCTTTCATATCTCTTAAGTAAATACCTAGGAATGGAATGGCTGGTATAGGTATATTTTAACTTTTAAAGAAATTGTTTAACTGTTTTTCAAAGTGGTTTTACCATTTACATTTCCTCCAATAGTGCATGAAAGTTCCAGTTGCTTCATTAGTAGTTTTAATTTTTGAGATTTTAATAGCTGTATAATAGTATTTAATGCTATGGTTTTAATTTTAATTTTCCTAACCACTAATGATGTCTTCTACTCAATACAATTTTGTTATTTCTGCTTTGCATGTTAATTATTTTTCAAGAAGAGTTAAATAAGAAGATAGTTTTATATTATCTATATAGTTTCTAATGTATTATTTTATCTTGTGCATTTAAATAATATTTTGCTTTCATTTCTGAAAGATATTTTTACTAGATACAATATTCTAGGTTGACAGTTTTATTTTCCAAGTACTTTAAAAATGCTGTTCCATTGTCTTCTTGTTTGTCTTATTTCCAGTGAAAAGTCTATTATCCTCATTATCTTTGTATATCTTCTGTATATAATGTGACTTTTTTTCTTCTGGCTGCTTAGAAAACCTTTTTTTTTTAAATATGGGTTTTAAGTGGCTTGGTTTTGATTTTATTTGTTGTAGTTTTCTTCATGTATATTGTACTTGGTATTTGTTGGTTTCTAGGATTTGTGGGTCTATAGTTTTCATCAAACTCAGAAAAATTTGATTATTATATCTTTAAATATTTTATCTATCTGTCCTCTCTCTTTTGTAGATACTAATTACATGTATATTTAGCCACTTGAAGATGTTTCACAACTCATGGAAAATCTGTTCATTATTTTTTAGTCTTTTTTCTTTCTGTGTTTCTTTTGGGATAGTTTCTTATTCTGTGTCTGAAAATTCCCTAATATTTTCATCTGCATCATCTGATCTCTTGTCATTCCCATATGGTTCATTTTTCATTCTGGCATTGTAATTTTCATTTTCAGAAGTTTGATTTGTATCTTTTATATATTTTCATGTCTCTACTTAACATGTTAATTCTTTCCTCTAACTTAGTGAACATATAAAATACAGTTATAGTAACTATATAAATATTCTTGTCTACTACCAATCCCATCACCTGTGTTATTTTGGGGCAGAATTCTATTATGGGGCATAATTTTTATATACTCCAAGGAGACCCACTCTCAATCTCTAGAGCTCTGTCTGTAGCTCACTCCTCTCTGGTTACCCTGTCTTATGAATTCTAGCTGCTGTGACCTACCTAGACTTGCTCTGTCACCTCAACTCAAGGACACCTCTGGGCTCTACCTGGATTTTCCTTTCTTGTAATATATTTTGTATTATTATTATTATTATTATTATTATTATTATTTAGTTTTTTTCAGGGAGAGGTCTAGTCACTTATTCATCTTGTCTGGAAGTGAATGTTTGACCATCCCTTTGAATCTCACTACCACTAGCATCCCCACCCCTGCTTAAAAAAAAAAAAAAAGCCACTGGACGAGAATTGAATATTGGTGAAGAATATAAATTCCTTGCCCACTATTGATAGTCAATAAATGAATGATGTAGTTTGTTTGGAAGAGATACTTCTGGGAAGAAATGCAAAGAGGGTAGAGAAGCAGAATACATTTGCATTCGTCATACCACATCTTGTTGTTGGGGATAAAAGAAGCAGAGCCTTCAGTGATGTCATTCATCAAGTATTACTGGTTTAGAAAGCAACAGTGGCAGGTGTAGATATCAAAGAAAGGAAGCATTACTGTATAGCAGAATGGGAACACTTCAATTTTTCACGCTAATGTCTTCATAGAAGTAAAATAAAACACACATTTTAGCAGATGATAAAAAAAAGAGTAAAATGTATAGTGTCTACAGCATAAAATATTTTTGGATTGAGATGTGCAGTTTGTGAAATAATGTCACAATACTTCAAAGACCAGTCTCCTGCTGCTCTGTTCGTACCCTGAAATTTCTTTTTTCCTCACCTATGAAACAAAATATTGCATGAACCAGTGATGTTTGGGGAGAACCCAGTATGTCAATGAAGACATTATCTTAGCTCTGTGGAATGGGGAATCCTGCAGCCTGAAAAAAATGGGAGACTGTTGTGTCTACCAGCATTACTGTGAGCACATTGTTCATCACATTAAGCTAAGGAACACTTCAAGTTTGGAAAAAAATAAAACATGGACTAAGCCACTGAGCATTGAAACACAAACTGTCCTGTACTTTTCTTTTAATCCACTTAAAGGTTGTTTTGTTTTAAATTTTTTAGTTTAATTTTATTTATTTATATTTTTAAATAACTTAAAATTTTTTTCTGTTACAGTAGACATACAATATTATATTAGCTTCAGGTGTACAGCGTAGTGATTAGATATCTGTATAATTTATGAATTGATCACCCTGACAAGTCCAGCACCCATCTGACACCATACATGTTTATTACGATATTATTGACTGTATTCCTCATTCTGTACTTCACATCCTTATGACTTTTATAATTAATAATTTGTATATCCCAATCCCCTCACCTTTTTCACTATCCCCCCAAACTCCCTCCCATCTGGCAACCATCAAAATGCTCTCTGTATCTTTGAGTTTGTTTTGCTTTGTTTGTTCATTTATTTTGATTTTTAGTTTCCACATATAAGTGAAATCATATGGTATTTGTCTTTTTATGTCTGACTTATTTCATTTAGTATAATACCTTCTAGGTCCATTCATGTTGTTGTAAATGGAAAGATTTCATTCTTTTCTATGGCTGAGTAATATTCCATTGTATGTCTGTACTACATCTTCTTTAACTATTCATTTATCAATGGACACTTAGAATATTTTCATATCTTGACTATTGTAAATTATGCTACAATGACCATGGGGGTGCATATATATTTTCAAATTAGTTTTGGGGCCTTTTTTAGATTAGTATCCAGAAGTGCTGAAAAGGTTTAAGAGGAAAGGAGAACTCCCAGAAGAAAAGTGGTAGGATTGGTGAGTAATTAGAAGTGGAAGTAGCCCCAAGATTTCTGGTTTGGGCAACTAAAAGTCATTATAACAGATATGAAATACCATCAAAGGAACAAATTTAGGGGGAAGGTAATGAATTCAGTTTTTGAAATACTGAGTTTGAAGGCAACATCCAGTTAGCATTTGGGTATACTGACCTGAAGCTTAGGAAAGATGTTTCTAAACTGGAGGTAGAGATTTAGGAGTTATCTGTTTTTAGGTGGTAGTTTAATATAGTAGTTTAATAATTGCCCAGGAACTTTGAATATACTGAAAAGAAGGCCAAGAACAGTATAACAACTTTAATGGGCTGCACAAACAATGTGGAAAAGACAGAATTGGGAGTGGGGGCACAGAATTGCAAGAAAAAAACAAAAGACGGTGATGTGACTGAAATTAAGAGAGGTGAAAATTTCAATGGGGATAAAAATAGACAGTGGTGGCAAATACTTTAGAAGGGTTAGTGAAACCAATTTAGAAGTTGGAAACAAGGACAACTCAAATATTTCCAGTAATGGAATGGAAGTGAAAGCCAGAATTCAGTGGGTTGAAGAGTGAATGTCAGGGAAAGGTGTATAGATGTTAAGTGCATCTTTCAAGTCAGGTTAAGTCTATTAAACCCCCCAAATTGTGGTCTCTGGCCAAGGAATTATATTTTGCTACTAGGAATTATCAGAGATGTACACAAAAATGTATATACTCAGGTACTCATCAAAACATTCTTCATAATGATAAAAATAATCTTCATAATTATAGCATTGGTTAAATAATTTATGATTTAGTCATATGCTAAAAAGTATTCTGCTATTAAAATTATGTTCAAGAAATATACAGATATAAAAATGCTTGTTAATATGTTCTCTAAGACATTTGTATTGAGACCATATTCATTTTGTAATTTTGGAGAAAGTTATTAAAAATGCTGTATATACTCAAACTAAGCCTGGCTATAAGGCAGTTAGTGGGAAAGTTAAGCAAGGAATAGTTTTTCTTTTCTTCATTTTCATTTTTTCCCTCTATTCTCCTTCTGACTCTTTAATTAATTAGAGATGCTATGTAGTGCTTATTTGCTCAGAGGAAGGCGTCAGTAGAGAAAGGCTTAAAATACTGGGGACTAATTGTGGGACAGGGGTGAATAAGTGAGAAAGCAATATTCATCTGAATTTGGGAGAAAATCAGATGCAGGAAAGAGACAGAGTGTAATGATAAGCAAGAAGGAAGATGGAATGGGGGAGGATATAAGTAGATGGAGATAGGAGAGAAAATTTGACCAATGTTCATCCAATGTGCTTTACTTTTTCTGTGAAAGAGAAAACTAGATCATCCATCTGGAAAATATAAGTAGGGCATGGGTGGGGCTGAAGACTTGAGAAGGGATAAAGTTTAGGAATAGGATCATTTATAGGGAATGAGAAAGGACACATGCGTCTTGCGAATAAATTTTATAATGCATGCCTCATTTCCTTTGATATCAATTCCATGATAAGACAAAAAATAAAGGAGAAGAGAGTGCAAAAATTGTGAGATATGGTGCCCATTCTTATGGAACTTACATCTGATTGGGGAATTGAATCATAAGCACTTGAAAAGTTAATTACATTACAAGGTAATTTTGGCATAATGATGAAAGTGGCATAAAGACCCAGAGAAATGATCGATCACTTACAATTGGAATAGTCAAGGAAAAATTTATATTTTTACATTGCTTTTTGTATTTATTTATTTCTATAAAGTAGGCATTGTCATCTTCACATTTCTTGGTACATGACAAGCACTTAATAACCATCACTAATTAATGAATAAATTAATAAACAAGTAAAGTAAGGTCTAAATGGGTGGAGGGGTAGAAATTCATTTCAGTAGGATTATGGCAACATATAAAAACATAAAAGAATGGAGAAAAGAAAGAAAAAAAGAGTATTTCTTGAGTATTTACATGCCAAGCACTGTGTTATATGCTTTCACCTACATTAGAGACTCATTTTATTGTCCCTATAATCCTGTGAAATAGATATAAATATCCCTACTTCAAAGGATAAAAAACAGTTACAGAGAGATTAGGTGACTTTCTCATGTAGTGAATAAATGTCAGCACTGGGAATGGAATCTATGAACACAAGGCTGGTTCTAGGACAGTAAAGAGATGAGTTTTCATACACTCCCTTGTGAAAATATGGCTCTCTCCAGCTCGACTAGAACACATTGTGTTTCTGTACCTTTAAGCTCCTGTAATTATTAGTTACATCCTAATACATGGTGGTGTTGATGGCTTGAGTTCCCAGTTTTCTTCTGGTAGCAGCTCATGTCTCCAAAGCTAAATACCACTGTAACCCATGGTGACTAGGCCTCTCCCCCAGGGGATGCAGAGGGGGTGGCAGTGCAGTCTTCACCACAGGCTGGGCTTAGAGTTCATAGTGGAGACTGGGGGTGATACACAGTTTAACCTGACTCAAGTTCAAGAATATTTAGAGATAAGCCTGTTGCTACTTATCTAGATAGAAAACCAGGAGGAGGATGGTTCAAGGAACTCTTAGGAGTCTTTGCTGATCCCATTCTTTGTCCAGTTAGATGGCAACTGGAAGAGTGGAAGCAGCTATTTCTGTACCCACAGTGCACCAAGACGTCCACTAAGGTTCCTAGCTAAGGTCCACTCCTTCTCCAAGTCTTCCAGCTCTCCATCATGAGTGCTTTGAAGTTCCCTGAGGAACCCTAACCTGTGGCAACCGTGTCATCTAGTAAACTGGTATCACAGAGCACTTGTGGGTGGCTTCTTGCACTTCATTAATTTTTATAAAATATGATAAATTTTTTGCTCCAAGAGAAAAGATTTTGTCTCCCAACAGGTACGTAGGCCAAATAAGAATGTAAAACTAAAACACATTTCAAAATTGTATCTTTAAGTATTCATTCATACAGTTGCTAAGAATCACCTATTCGTAAAATCTCCATGTATTAATAACAACTAAAAGCCATAGGTAACTTAAATAAATGTCTAATCTTTTTGCTAAAGGCTCAAGGTTTTTTTTTAAAAAAACCTTTTTTTGTTTCTTTCCGAGTTCAGAAAATGAAAATTGAGGCATACTGGAAACCTTTTTTCCTTAATATAAAGTATATTTCCTAAACTGTAGTACATGCAGTGACTAAAGATAATATAGATCATCGAAGTTTCCAAGAAGCATTAAAGAAATAAACAGAAGTAAAAGCTTGAGCATCATTTTGGCTGCATATTTGTGTACAATTGAGATTATTTAGGATAAATTCTTACATGTGAACTTGCTGTATTAATTATATAAAAATTTTGTAGATATTGCTGTCATATTGCAGTTTCACATTCTCAAGTTTAATTCATTTTAACACACTTATATAACACACTAGTATTTAACACATTTTTTGAGTTTTTCCCATGTTCAAAGGATGTCATTAGGGCTTGAGACAAAAAGTAGATAGAAGGTAGTCCTTCCACTGAAGGAGTTCCTAGTGGGGTGGGAAGACCTCAGCATGAAAATCAATCATGACAAAAGAGCTAGAGAATATATCAAGCATATTGGGTAGTTAAAGGAAGCAGTGACTGGTTATGCCTGAAGGTGTTGAGAAAATCTGCTCAGATAAAGTGACATTTAGTGAGGACTTTGAAAGATAAGTCGAGTTTCACCAGATGGAGAATAACTTGGTACTGCTAATGAAAAGAGATACAGCAGGGTCAACATGGTTAGGCTGGATGTGGGGAGTTTGGTGGAGTGAGTGAGATGAGCTGGAAGAAGCAGGTTTGAGTCAGAGTGCATATTGTGTTCTTTTGACAGTGGGGAACCTTAGAAGTCATTTAAACACAGGAGGGACAGTCTCATGTCTTTGGTTATAGTAATACTGATGAGAGCAGTTTTGTGATTAGAAGAGGGAAAGACAGAAGGTAGGAAGGTATACTAGGAGGCCATTGTCATAAAGGACCAAAAATAAGGCAGAAGAGTGTGGAAGAGAAGACGAACCTAAATGGAACTAATTGAGTGAAATAGTGAGGATTTGGTAAACCACTGAATGTAGGGTGCTGCTAATGAAGTGAGGTTACTCTGAGTTTCAGTTTAGATGACTGGGTTGATGATTATGATGATAATTAGGAAAATAATATGCTTAGTGTTGAATGTAGTGAACACCTCTTAGACAATTGGAAGAATGTGTGTGGACCAAGAAAATAAATACTTCTAAAAAGGAAGACTTGGGAGACAAAGCAAATCCACAGTAACTGAAGCTGAAAGAATGAGTAAATATTCCCCAGGAGAACATAGCGATAAAGAAAGAGAAATCATTTTAGAATACCAAGTTTAGTGGACAGTTGCAAGGAGGAGATTTAATGAATCAGAGTTAGAAAGTAAAAACCAGAAGAAAGGACAGTGACGGTGCTTAGGGAAAAAAGAGTTTGAAGAGGAAGAGTTTGGTGAATAGCATCACATGCAACAAATAAATAAACTAAATTAAACCTAGTGATTGTATTAGTCAATGTGCTCCAGAAACACAGAATAGCATCTATTTATCAATCAATCTATCTATTATCTATCTATCTATCTATCTATCTATCTATCTATCTATCTATCTATCTATCTATCATCTATCTATCTATCATCTTCTATCTATCTATCTATCTATCTATCTATCTATCTATCTATCTATCTATCTATCATCTATCTATCTATCTATCATCTATCTATCATCTATCTATCTATCTATCTATCTATCTATCTATCTATCTATCTATCTATCATCTATCTATCTATCATCTATCATCTAACTATCATCTATCTATCTATCTATCTATCTATCTATCTATCTATCTATCTATCTATCTATCTATCATCTATCTATCTATCTATCATCTATCTATCATCTATCTATCTATCTATCTATCTATCTATCTATCTATCAATCATCTATCTATCTATCATCTATCTATCTATCATCTATCATCTAACTATCTATCTATCATCTATCTATCTATCTATCTATCTATCTATCTATCTATCATCTATCTATCATCTATCTATCATCTATCTATCTATCTATCTATCTATCTATCTATCTATCTATCATCTATCTATCTATCATCTATCTATCATCTATCTATCTATCTATCATCTATCATCTATCTATCTATCTATCTATCTATCTATCTATCTATCTATCTATCTATCATTTATCTGAGTCTTACTCCAAAGGCAGAAGATACGTCCCAGTTCAAGACAGTCAGGCAAAGAGACAGAATTCTTCCTTACTGTCTTTTATTCTATTCAAGCCCTTAAGGGACTGGTTGAGTTTCACCTACATTAGGGATAGCAATCCGCTTTACTCAGCCTACCAACTCAGAATTTAATCTCATCAAAAACCATCCTCATGGACACACCCAGAATAATATTTAATCAAATATCTAGGCACCCATCACTGAGACCAACTGATGCACAGAATTTACCATCATAGCAGTGAAAAATCACTCGTGACTTGATCAAGAAGAGTTCCAGTTGATGATTCTGGTCATATGCAGATATCAAAGGATTGAGAAATAATGAGGAAATGAGTAAATAGAGACAGTAGGTGAAGACTTCTCATTAAGGAAAGTTAGTTGACAGCACAAGGAAGAGAAAAAATTGAGGAGTAAGATGAGTTGAGATTTCTTTTAAGGTGAATGAAATGTGAATATATTTAATATTTATTGGCTTGGACAGGCAGTTGTGAAAAGCAGGTGATTGAAGTGACAAATGGGAAGAAGAAATGATAGGGCAGGATATTGAGGGAGTGAGAAAGGAATTATGTTTATATGCAAATAATTATAAATTAAGCAACCTACTGGTAATAATAATAACATAATAAAGTGAGAAATATGTTTCATTGCCCAAGTATTAGGTTTAGGTTTTCAGCATTCAGAAATGTGAAATAACCATGGAGAATGATATCCCAATACCTGTTCTATACATGTATGCAAGAAAGAGAATGATATCAAATGATTACAAACACAGGTGGTGTGATTTTTTCAACTGACTCAGAGTGTGAAACTTGATCATTATAAAGGTGTCAGGAACACTATCTTGAATTGCTATCTAAAGTCCCTGCCTAATTCTCTGGCTACAATCTCAAATTGATATCAAGTCAAAGAAGTCACTTAGCTCTGAGAAAAAAATGTAACAGAAAAATCTTCAAGTGTTATATAGATTTTTCAAGAAGGACATAATCATCTTCTACAGCATTCAACCCCATAATGGAAGTTAAATGAAAGATCATTCTGAACATATGCCGAATGTCATCATTACGCAGAATCGAACACCTAATTGATAGTAGTAAGCCTTAGTCAAAGAGAGACTATTCTATGCGTCATTGTGTTCCTACTGCTTAGCTTCCAGGGTGTGGCACCTAGAAAGCATCCAATAGGTATTGGTTCCATGAATAAATGAAAATGTTGTGACGCTAGGAATGTGTTGCAAATTTTCACTTAAATTGTGATATGCAAAGAGAAGTCTTCAGAGACCAAGCTCCTACACATCTTTGGAACTTTGAAGCAAAACTTTTACTTCAGGACATAAGGCCAAAAGATACTGAAGGGATAAGGAGAAATGTGAGGTGGAACTTGTGGATACGAAATATGCCTAATACATGGGTTGGATGGAATGAAGTGAGACGGTGGCATTGTTCCTATAGTGGATGTGGTAGTGCACTATCCAGATCCTCCTTAGGCCTGCGGCACTCATGTCCTAATACCTGGAATATTGGTGGCTGACAGCTCTTAGCTGAATGATTCTCAGGGAATTATCCCCAAGGGAAGAGAGCTACTTAGCCTCAAGTCACACTGCTTCCCCAAATACAGCCAAACATTCAGTGACTGGTTAATGGGGTGGTGCTGATGACAATAGCGTCCCATGCCTCTTGGTGCAAGATGGGACAACTCTGAATAGTTCCTAGGCTTTCTACAGGATTGTCGAAGGTCTGTATTTTGCCTGCATCTCAGTTCCATACTGTCCTCTGTCCAGTTCTTTCTTCCCTCCCTCATAGATGTTGGCTCCCATAAGCACTCACTCCTCATAAACCTCATGCATGGAGTTCTCTTGCTTGGAGTCAGCCTGCTGTGGAGACTGATCTGAGAAATTCTATGTCAATTATTATTTCTGGGTAGAAAAGATGGGGCACTCTTTTAAGAGCTAAAACACTCCAGGGAGAATTGGGTTTAAGGCCTTGGTTCCAGCTCAGTGCAGACACCCAGGTACTCCAAAAAATTATAAAATGGTAACCAGAGAATTAAGTTGGCTTACATGGGTCAGAACAAGTGTCTTTGTACGCTTCCACAGAGGATGTCACTTCCTCTCACTTGTAGCACAAGCGCTGAATGCATCATGTCCATACTTCTCAGCACCAAGACATACCTGACTGGCTTTTGATTTTTTTTTATCTCAGTTCTTCTAAAGGTTATTCCTTTTTTCCTGCAGTTCCTAGATTTTATAGTTGATTCTTTTATTATTTTAAGAGCTCTTATTCTGAGGAAATAGATAAGTTCCTCTTCTGACCCAGGTAAAACCAAAACTTTTTAATTCATAATTTACTATACTTTGCTCTTGAGATTAAAGCCAAATCTAGGTATTCTCTGAGACTTTCTTAGCATGTCTTAATTTTGAATCTCTGTTCTCCACCTTGTAGCTGCTTATCATTATGTTAGGACATTTAAAGTTGTCAGTTGAATTTTAAGTATAGCTAAGATTTATTTAGCACTTATTATTTATTTGACATTTCTATTGTAAAATAAAAAACAGATACAGAAATTCACACAGAAATGCATAGATTAATGATGCACTTGTTGTAACACCTAGGTTTAGAAATAAAACTTTCCGGCTACCCTAGAAGCTCCTATATATAACACCTTTCAATCTCAACAGTCCCCAAAGTAACCACTATCCTGAGTCTATAATAATCACTTCTGTGTATCTTTTATGGTTTTATCAAAAAACTGTGCATCCCTAGACACTGTCATTTTGTCTTGCCTGTTTTAAAAAATTTATCTTTTAAATCTTTATAAATCTGTAGTTACCTCTTCCATCCCTTTCTTTTCCTCACAAATTATCTGTTGAAGAACTTGAAGCTTTTGATCTGAAGTTTCTCACAGTCCAGATTTTTCACTTTGACTTCTTCTGTATTCCTTAAAATTGGCAGGTGGATCCAGACACTTGGTCAGGCTTGTGTTTGATCACTTCTGCAAGCAAAGGCATTTCAGTCCCCATTTTATCCATTCAGATATCTTTATTGCATCTAAAATTGTCCTGTGTTTGGCTAACGGGCTCTTCAAGTTGGTTTCTGAGTTCTTTTAATGTGACTTTTTGATAACTTCTTTGCTGTTAGGCACATCTTGTTCATTTCCTGCCTCAGACATGGAAGTAGCTACTTTCTAAGAAGATTTGGGTATTTTTTTCTTTTTTTGGAAAAATGGTATTTCAAAACCACAGTCTGTTTGCTAAGGAGGGTCACTGTTTCTATGTCTCTTCAGTGGACAGAGTTACGTCATGGGTTCATTCTGATAGTTCTAATTTAAATTTAGGAGCACAGTTTTTTATTTAACCACTGTATTGCATCTCTATTTCTTTTCTTCCATAACAAAATCTTACTTCTCAAGAACATGGGGGATGATAAAATCAGAATACTGTGTGTCATTACTCATTTACTAAATTTTAATGTTATATACACAAATACTAATACTACCACTGGCAATATTATCACTGAAAATAAACATTTTTGCATACACTTTCCTCATCTCCCATTAATTTTCATGGCCATACTATATCTATATTGCCTAAGCATATAACCATTAATACTATAATTTCCCCTTTTAATGTTATTATTTCTATAATAATTATATGTTTTATATATTTAATCTTCACTATCAGTCCCTGTGTCTATGTCTCTAGTGATGTTAGTTTCTGAAGCTCCTTTCTAGTATATATCTTTCTAGTATATTTCCTGAGTTCTTTCTTATATGTTGATAAGTTTGTTTATGCTCTTTATACTGAAAGTCAGTTTTGCTGGATAAAAAAAATCCTTTTCTTTATATTTCCTTTAGACATTTTTTTTTCCCTTGAGCATGTTAACTAAGTTGCTCTCTCTCTATTTTTTCTGTTGTAAAGCATTGCTGTTATAAAGTAAGAGTAACTTTATTTTTTCTCTTATAAATCACTTGCCTTTTTTTCTTAGATGTCCAAAGAATTTTTTTCTTTAAACTCCTATGATTTTATTACAATATGCCCTGATGTTGGTCATTCTATATTAACAGTCTCAGATGTGTTCTTTCAATATATAGTTCCAGTTAATTTTTAATTTCAGGAAAGTTTTCTCGAATTATTGTTTTTAGTGTTTGTTATCTTCCTTGCTTTAGTTTTCTTCCTCAGGGATTTCTATATTATGTAATTTAAATCTTCTTATATATGCCTATATATTTTTTGTCACTTTCTCTTTAATTCTTTTAATACATTTATTTTTTATTTTAAAAAGATTCCTCCTTTCACCGTCTATTTTCTTAAGGCATATTTTGTGCTTATTTGTTTTTGTATTTCTTATAATTGAGTCCTCACTTGTGAAATGTCTTTTCATTTATTTATAATTCTTTCCTATGTTTTGTCACCTCATTTCTGAATTTTTCTAATTTTGATTTATACTGTTCTTTTACATCTTGTATCATTTCCTTAATGACTTTTATTCATTTTGAAATAGGTTACAGTTTTGATCTGTCCCTGTCTTTCTGATATGTTTTTATTATCTCTCATGATATTATTCTGCTCTTTATTCTCTTTTATCTTATACTAACTTTGCATAGGACTTGACTTCGATACTTTCTGCAGCTCATTTTTTATGTGAAGTCAGTTTTATGAAATTGTAGAGGCCCGGGGTTCAGTAGCTGTTCTAACTTCAGAGAGTTCTCTCTTGCCCATTGTTTTCTAAGACTTTCTGCTTCTGTTCTCCACTTTTATCTCGAACCCCTCCCCCACCCCCCTCTGGCCCTTTGTCTCCATTGGGTCTATTCTGTTCAATTTTGATTAGGCTGTAGCAATTTCTCCTCAGTGCAGGGCCCTGTCCCCAAAGATAGCCATGTCCCCAAGGAAAACTCTCAGTACCAGATCCCAGCGGTCCTCCAGCCCCCGGGGAGGGCTCCCTCTGTGTTTGTTCTTTACTGGATGAGACATTCCTGAGTAGGTGGCTATTCCCAAATAGACTCCTGGGGCTATACCTTCACTCCTCTCTGCTGTCCTCTGCCCAGATGCTGATACCACACCTAGCTTGTGGCTGTGGTGGTTTGTCCTCACATGCTCATATTTTGAGGTTTGTAAAGAAATCTGGTCATCCAGTTTCACTGTAAAGATTGACCATGGGTTTTTGGTTTGCTATCTAATTCCTTTGTCTGTTTTAATGTAGGGATTCAGAGAGAGAAAAGAAAATCATACCATGTCCACTGCTCCCATCTTCTCCCAAGTTATAGGTATTTGCCGAGCACTCTACTATATTGTCTCATTCAACTTTAGGGACATTCCAGTGAGATTTGACTTGACTTGCATATAAAAATAATTATTCTTATTTTATATACAAGGAAGCCTAGGTTCAAGAGGTCAAATAGTTCCTTAAGGTTACCTGGCCAGTAAATGGTAGTATTGGGATGTGAACTTATTTTTGACTTCTAAGTTTTCTAAACTTTATGTCACAAATATTTTAAAATTAGTTCTTTAAAGTTTAAAATATACATTTCCATATAATGTTCCCATATGGTTGCGAAAGTATTAGCAAGTGTTCATCTTTGAACATAAGAATTTGGATAATTTTTTCTTTTCCTTGGTGTACATCCCTAGATTTCTCTAATGAGTATATATATTAACTTTAAATTGAAAAGCTCAATACAACTTATTTTAAAAATTAAAATGACCATGGCTGAGAGGTCCCTTGACTAGTCTCAGAAGTTTATTTAACTCATGATGTATCTGAAATACAGTACAAATTTATGTGTATAAACATATTCTTGTATACATATATGCGTACATACACACATTTGATTAAAGCAGCAAATTATGCCTGTCAGTATTAATAGTTATAGCATAATTGTTAAGGTAAACAGCAGTTAAAAATGTAGAGCCTGTGTTTGAATTTTAAATCTTTATCTTATTTGAATTACCTTGAACAAAAGATTCTGTAAAATGGGGATAATTTCGTAGGGTTGTGCTGTACATAAAATGACATAATGCATGTGAATCAATGTACTTAAGTGCCCAGCAGGAATAAATACTCACTAAATATGAATAGTTGTTAAACAAAACAAAAATAATAAAGAAATCGGGCTCAGTTAGGGAGAGTAGATGGAGGATTATTGCCATTCGGAAAATAAACTCTGTATAATATCAAGCCTTTAGAAATATGTGGCTTTTGTTGTTGTTGATGTTAGTTTTAGGGGGGAAGTATTTTTTTTTAATATATCAAAGATCAGTGAGTGCCTTAAAAAAAACAAAACACTTCACAACTGGGGAAAACAAGAGTTATAGTAAGAACAGGAGGCAGAATATGGAAATAACAGTGCACACATCACATAAAAGGCAAGACTAGGTCAGATACATATTGTAACTTGAATTTTGACTTTCTATCGTGCTCTGGAGCCAGACTGGAATTTGCCCTGCTGGGGCAGTATGTACTTGACAGAGAACTTTGTCAGGCCTCCCCAGGATGTGATTTAGAAGACCATTTTTAATCTCGATAATTGTAAACAAATTGTACCGAAGTTCTCTTAAAATGTGCATTGGTGAGAATTGTTAGGCTATTCCACTGTGATGAATTTCATTGGTTATAAAGTGTGGTTCTTTTTGGACAGTGTAGTACACAGCCTCCTCCCCACCCCACCGAGTTTACTATTTTGTGATATGTGCTATGGAGATAATAGAAATACTTAATTTTATTGAGCCAAACTGTGTGACTTGAAATGTGTAAACATTATGCTTCTTATTTCTAACTATAACATAATTTGTTTAGTAATAAGATGCCCATTATCCAGAAGCTGACACAGATCATTTCTGTCCTCAGAACCAGGAAAAGATACCAGGGTACTGTGCAGGTATTGCAAGAATGCCTCAGGCCCTGATACCAATTGAGGTTCATTCCTTCCAATTAGTTATTGCATGAGTGCACTTGCCTTCCCAGACCAGCCCCTCCCCCACAACCCATCTTCTCTGAAACCTGGGAAGTCCAGGAGTCCTGACAATAAGCATGGGTGTGAACAACTGCAATGCTTTGCTCTAGTGCATTCTTGTGAAGGAAACCATTATGTGAAAAAAAATCTGGTAGCTAATGTTAGGTATAGAAAACCTCCTGCTACAAATGTTAGTTGTGGTCCATACAAAACAGATGATTTTCAGCTCTAAGAATCTGGAGTAGATTTTTCTCAGGTTTCGAGTTTCTGGAAAAGGTACATTTTTCTGAGCGACTAGTTGTTTTTATTTTCGGATAGGTCTTTTGTGAATTTTGAAACAAATAATGGTTCTCTCTTTGTTTTGGTCACTAGGCAGTCACATTTATGGCCCATGTTTACAAACCTTACAGTGGCTAAGCTCTAAAGACATGAGCTTTTATGTAATTAGTTACCTGGAGAACCGGAATTTATCTTTGGATTTTTACTTTTTTATTTCCTCATGTGCTTTTTTATTCCCTAGCATATACACTTTTTTTTTATTCTCTAGTACATATACATTTCTGTAAATAATTTCAAATTTTTTTGAATCATGTTAAATTAGACCTACTCCTAATGTTTTCCAAGCCAGGAAAAGAGTGTAGGAGGCTGCCATTCCTTCTCATTGTTTGATCAGTCATGAAACCTTCATTTAGTGAAGGCGATGAAGTTGGAGGGATTTTGTATGGTCTGTTCCATTTATTGTCTCATAAAATAAAAAGCTTTTTTGCTCATTTGTTATGATCAGTAATTATATCTCATTGAATAAATAATTTGTAAGGTCATGTTTTTGAATTCTATGTGTGGGTATAATAGTTTTTTGTTTGTTTGTTTGTTTGTTTGTTTTTGGTCTGGACTAGTTTTGAGACCTTGGCTACCATCTGATCAGTTCCCCTTCTCGAGCAGCTACATGCACACCCATGACCACCTGGTTTATCTGGCTCTCACACTCTGAGCCACTGTATACCTGCTCTAATTTACCCAGAACAGGTACCAGACAACTGGGGACAGTTTCTATGCCCCATAGCTTGCTGAATTTATTCAAGGTATCTAACACTAAACCTGTTTGCTGTGTCTCATCCTAACCTACTTATAGAATCCACAATAGAGGTGCTTGCCCCATCCTCCAACCCCCTTCTACCTCCTGATGAACCCAGTACTTCTCTTTTGTGGCCCTACATGGCACGCTGGGTTTTCTTCAGGGAACCATGTGTATAACAAAGCTGCAAAACTCTTTCTAGTTTTTATTTCTTGATCTGCATCAGGCCTCACCATACTCAACCAAGGTGAACTAGTTAAGATATCATGCTTAACATACGTCTACTCACTTTCATCATTCCCAGTTTTTAAAATTTAAGCAGTCCATCTTTTAAGAATTTTTTGTTTATGTTTTTAAGATTTTTGTCTTGTTTTATTTTCTGAGATTTGGTTTGGTATTTTCTATTTCTATGACTTTCAGTCGATTAAAAGAAAATGTAATCCACTCGAAGTATATTTCAATACATTTTTATCAAAAAATATAAAGTGAAAAAATTAAATTTCTATTCATATGTGCTTCCAAAATGTTATATATATATTCTCCTAAAATATTCAAAACACTCTAATAAAATTAAAAGGCAAAGTACAAATAGTACTAAATGAATATCAACAATTTAAGTGTTATTAGAACTGACATTTGAAATTTATTTTTAAAACATTTAAGTAACCCTCATTAAATTTTTTTGTCTTTTAGGCAAGGCAACCCTTGGCTGACCTAACAGATTGCAAGTAACTTGTCAGTTTATAATCCTTTATTTTTTATTTTATTTTATTATTTTATTTTATTTTATTTATTTTATTTTTTATGCCTACAGCACTTGATCTTCCTATGTGGTCTTCCATCCAAGTACTAACCAGGCCCGACTCTGCTTAGCTTTAAATATTTTTATAAAGGTACAACCATTCACAGTTCTAGAGTTCAATATCCATCAGGTTGCCACTGTAATGCAATGATATCATGTTTTACATATGTGATGTCTAGCTTAGTCATTCTCAGTTGAGTAGATTTGACAATGTCTAGAGATAATTTTGGTTGTCACAAGTGGGGCTGGGGAGAAACTACTGGCATCTACTAGAAGTCTGAGATACTTAAATATCTTGGGCATAGAGAAACCCTGCCAATACTCAACAACAACCAAAACCCAAAGAATTAATACCAAATGTAAATAGTTAAGGGGTTGAGAAATGCTGGTGTATATATAATTATACGTATGTATACACTATGTTTATATATAATATGTTCATATACATACCATATAAATATATATGTATAAATTATACACACAAATGTAAGAGTACTATGAATTATTTAAGAATATAAAATGTTTCTCAGCTACCATGTGTAATGGTTGTATGTATTATCCTAATTTGTGAGTACCTATGGAACCATGAATTGAAACACAAAGAAAAGCAAGTAAACATTTAGCATTACAGAAAAACAATACTTTGTTATGCAATAATGTATGGCATTCATGCTACCTCAGAGGAAAGATCTGACAGGTTAATTAATTTGTCTTGTCTCCTAAGTACCTCTGCCACTGAAATTTCCTTTGCCCATTCATCACCAGAGGCACAACCCACAAACGTTTACAGTAATTGAATGAAGTCACCTTTTGTATAGAAGATATGGAGCAAGAGTTTCTCTGGAGTTTTAACAGTGTTGGTCATGAGGATGAATGTTTAGAATACAAGTGGTCCTGTGCCAGTGCCAGATCCCGAGAGACAAAGTTACCCATTCATTCCTTAATAAATTTAATTGTTTGTGTGTAGGGGGAGGGGGCAGTGTGGTATGGGGACCCCCTAAAAGCACTGACTCAGCACAAAGGCGCCTAATACTCAGATCTAAGGGCAGTGTTGACACGAACACCTTTTAAAAATGTGTGAATATGAGGCCTTGGATTTGCAGCTTGAAACTGGAAAGTGTTTAGGTGGGAACCAAGTCAAGAATAAGTAAAGCATATGGTACTATTAGAATTCACTTTATATTTATAATCAAATATGGTAATAAAAGATAAGTATTTCTGTATGTCCTATAGACCCCTGAGTAAAGGCTAGCCCATGGGTAGACTAATCCCAGGCAAAGTTTTTTGTACCCAGAGGTGAAAAAGCCAGATGTAGGTGAGGCCCTGGGGGCACAGGGACCCTTGATCTTGAAGCTGCCTTTGCTTGAATCTCCCTAGGGATCACAAGTGAAAGAAAACTTAGGTTTAAATACTTTCATTTTGAAGGATCTTATTTCCCTTCCCCACTCCAATTTCCCTGGTTCATTTTCTCTTAATTGGTCCTGATTGGAAGTCGTCATAAATCAGAATAATTTCTCTTTCATGCTCTTCAAATTTTAACTTACCAAAAAAAAAAAAAAGTCTTTAGCTGGAAATGTCCATAAAAAATGAATGTCAGTGGTTTCATCTCTAACAGGGAGAAAATGAAACGCAGACATTTTGGAGTCACAGTCAAACTACCTCAGTATGATTGTGAATTGATTTATACAGGGCCTTTAAGAAACTTCGTGTCCTTTTTGGAATATACTAAGCAAGAATCACTCTTTCACAAATCCAGAAATTATAGCCACCCGTGAAGTTAAATGCTATATCTGTCTTAGCCTGGGTCTGTACCAGGCAGATAATTTATTTCGAGACTCAAAAAGGCGATTTGACTCTGCTATCTAGTTCTCAAAATGACTTATTCAATACTGAATATTTAGATAAAAGCTAGAGTTCTTTCTTCTTTTATTCCTTCTTCCTCATTTTCTTCCTTCTTCTTTTCTTTCCTTCCTTCCTTCCTTTTTCCTCCCTCCTTCTCTTCTCTCCTTCTCTCCTCCCTCCCTACAACCTTCCTTTCTTTCCTTCCATTTTTATATCTATATGCTGTGGGTGACAGCCTGGTGACAGCCTGCTATCACACAGGAGCTACATGGGACATATCAATTTATATATGGTTAGAGGTTATACATATTCCCTTAGCTCCAAGGCTGCAACTGGGAACAACCTGCTTTCTAGTAATTTCTAGTCATTATTTGAGTAATATAAAATCTGCATGTTAAATTTATGAGTTTACTAGACACTGACTACGGAATCTAGATTGCTGAGATTGAGAAAGGGTAGGGTATGTATACGTTACTTCATTTCATTTGAAAAGCCATTTAATTTAGTTTATCTACTTCATTAACTTGAAGTAATAAAGTCTGGGGGCGAGCCTCAGAGAAAACTTGAGAAAACATTTTAATGAAACAAATTTAAGTACCCAACTCATATCATAAGCCAGTCTATTTTTTGAATCAAATATTTATTTTAAAAATTCTATTCTATTAGTACTATATAGATAAACCATGAAGGTCAGCCATATAAGGCCAGAAAAAGTTAATGTTAAGAGAATAGAACTTTCATGTTGAATCAGGCATCATTCTTTCTTTATAGTTCAATTGAGACATTTTAAATTGAGCTTTTCTCATGCTGTCTACTCAATTTAAGAAGACTGCCTTGTATTACTTTTCACTTCATGGCCATATGACCTTGAAGAAGTCCTGAACTTCAGTTTACCTATACATAAAATGAGGACAATAACTGCTTTACTTGCCTTTCAGAGCTGTGAAGGCTAAGAGTGGTAAATATCAGTTATAACCCTGGTTAGACACTAAAGTGTTATACTGACATAATACAGTACCAGTATGACAAATATGATTGTTTTTAAAGAATAATGATGAAAGAACAGTATTTCATAGAAAGCAAAGGGTGCAGGAGAGACTCCTAGGATTAGGCAGGTACAGAGGTGAAAGGCACTATAAGAAGAAAGGTAAAATGGTAAAACATAAGTTTGTCCCATCTCAAATTTTGCTCAGGCTACAACTAGCATTTAGCCATTTCTCTCACCTGATAAGGCCAGTTGGACTCCATCTACTAAAGGAAAAGCAGAGATTTTAGAGTCTTCAGATTTGAGGAGTGGTGCCTACATGAGAAATATTTTCTCCTATAGGATGAACAAAAGGCTTAATGGATGGGAAAAAGTAAGAATCTAAGACTTCTAATCATTTATGTCTTAAAATAGGATTTCCAATCTTACCTACTGAGCTAAAGTAGAGTAATTGGGTTCATAAGATACTCTCTTGCCTGTTTTCTACACCTGTTATGAACAATAAGGTGGTAATAGAAACAAGTGGAAAGGGAAGGAAAGAGATAGGACAGAGAAAAAAAGAAGGGGAGGGAAAGGACTGGAATATTTATTGAGCATCTGCTATGTGTCAAACACTACATCAGACATTTTATATTTTAGAAAGTTAAACAATGTAGTCTGGTACTTACTTTGCCTACTCCAATAAATTACTATTGGACATTTGAGATCAATTTATTATTTTCAGATTAAGTGATTATAACTTTAAAAAAAGTTATGTGACTTAACTGGTATCTTCAGATGATGTCTTAGTCAGTTTGGGTAGTTACAACAAAATTCCATAGACTGGGTGGCTTAAACAACAAATTATTTCTCCTACTTCTGGAGCCTGGAAAGTTCAAGTTGTCAACAGATTTGGTATCTGATGAGAGCGCGTTTCCAGGTTTGTAAACAGCCATCTTCTCACTGTGTTCTCATACGGTGAAAGAGGCAAGAGAGCTCTCTGGAGGTCTCTTTTTTAAGTGCACTAATCCCATTCATGAGGACTCCCCCTTTATGACTGAAATCCCTCCCAAAGGTTCCACTGCCTACTACCATCACATTGGGGGTTAGGATTTCAACATGAATTTGGGGAAGGGGGGAACACAAACAGTCATTCCATAACAGATGGGGAAAAAGAAATGCTCCCTGCCTTGCTAAATAGACAAGCATAGTTTTGTACTCTTAAACCAGAATTTGGTATTCTGCAGTTCTGCCCAGCAGCTGAGTACCATAGTCTCTGATAGAATGCTAAAAGTTCTGATGAAGCTACTCACCAGCTCTTGAGAATTTTTCTCTTTAGGAGCAGCAAGTTTAGTGATAAGAAATAGATGAATAAAACCTTGAGACCAATTAACAGACTAGATGTACCTTATCTAATCTGACCGTGACATTCACACAAAAGCTTTCCTCGAGTACCTGCCTAGAAAGTGTTTTGTGGAGAACACAGATGCTTAAAAATAAGCACCTGCTTTTTAGATGAATACAGTGGGATTACAGATCTGATTTTTTCTGGGTTGATGAAATACTTTTTTTTGAGTCCTATCTTTGGGCTAAAGGAATTCGAAGTCTTCAGTGAAACTATTTTTTCCACATTTTAGACAGGCTCTCACTTGATTCTACTGGCCTGCTGGAATTGACTAAGCAGAAAAAGAGGGGAAAGAAAGCAAGTGATCAAGCTGAATTTGATAGAGATTTGTTTCACTAAGCACAGTGAGGCACTTTTGAAGGTCATTCACATTATCTGCTATTGAAAGTGTCTGATAAGACCACTTCTCTAGATAAAAAGTTCCAAATCTCCCCTGTATGAGGATGAAGAGCTTCTGTTAAAGCAGTAGAATTCTGGGAAGTGGTTATTTTGACTTTCCATCTGTCTATCACTTAAAAAGAGCCCTTTCTTCCAATTGAGTAGGATCAAGGATGCAAGAGATGGAGCAGATTTAGAAAAGGATGGGTTGCGAAAGGGGGGTGAAAATGAATTCTCTTTGGAACATTGAAAAGAAAGTACCCTATGTGGAGACACGTAATATATAGGCTTAGAAATAGTTTTAGAACTCCGAAAAGAGGTATAGGTTGAAGGTAGAGACTTGGTTCATCTGGGCTTAGATGGCAGCTGATACTGTGAAAGTAAATGAGATGCATAAAGTGAGAAATGGAAAATGGAATCAAAGGTAAGACAGTGGAGGGAATAACAGGCTCCTGTGGTTATGATAGCTAAAGAAAATCAGTACAAGAAAATTACCGCCAGACCACATGGTACCTGACTGGAACTGAAATTGAGAACTTCTGCTGGTCTAAGCCATGATAACATTTCAGCCACCTTCACAAATTATATCCTGAGACAGATGTTTAATTAGTGGTGGTTGGTGGCAAAACAGGGAATCTTTCAGAGTGCAAGATTGCATAGAGATTTATGTGGGAAAGGGACAAGGGACAAGAGTGGTAGAATGACAGAGGCAGGGGAAAATATCCTTATAAAGGAGGGAAAAATGAGGTATATATGTATGCACATGTATGCAGAGTTTGAGCTCCAAATTATTCAGTGACTACCCTTTATATTTAGCAGCCATTTATAAAACTAATACATGCTATGAAAATAAATATACTCCAGATGTAAATGGTTATATACTTATACACTTATACTTGATTTTTTTGGCCACATGCATTAGTTACCTAGTAAAAACATTACGATGAAATTTAAAATTATATCTCCAATGTTCATCTCTGTCAATTATTTGCATCTAAAATTTAAAAAATTCAAAATGTAAGGGTTTATATCCTTTTTTGGTTTCAATTATTTTTTGATTTGTTTATCAAATATTTATCGTCTTCACTTTTTCTCCAGTGTTTACTTAAACATGTACAGAATCTGGGAAAATTACTTCTTCCTCTTGTGGGGCAACAGGGTCATGGAGCAAAGCAGTACCTGGGCATAGAGGTGAGAAACATGGTGCTGCCTCTAATGGATCCAGCATGTCCCTCAGGTAGACTTTCCTGGAAGATCAGCTCTAGGAGACAAAGGTCAGATCTCAGACGAATGTGTAGTTGAACAGAAGCATCCTGGACAAGCTTTAGTCCCAGCACTTCAAAAGCAACATGTTCAAAACCTGATTTCTTTTCTATCTTCTTTGCCTCTCTGCAGTTCCTTCCCCTCCCATATTTATTTCCCTTGTGACAGTATCACCATCTCCTCAGTAAGTGTTTTCCTGAGTGCTTGCTAAATTGTGACCCATTAATGAGTTGTAAAATCAATGTAGTGGCTTGTGACCAGCATTTAACAACAAATCAGAATTGAAAATATAAGAGTACGTGGCACATAGTAAAGCTAAATATTGTTTCATGAAACTTCAGTCTCAGTTACATGTAGGTGTGTAGGTATGCGTGGTGTGTGTATGTGTATATACTGGGTCTCAATGTAAAATGCTTCTTATGTGGATCGTAGTCAAAAAATTGTTGAAAGCTGCTGCTCTCTGTCATCCAGAAGAGAAATGCTGGGATCACATTAACTGTCTCCTTCTGATGAGATATATTTCCTTTACATGCTTTTCTCTGCTGCCTTCATTCAAGTCTCCCTTGTTTAGTGGGATTTATTGCCATAATCTCCCCAACTGGTCTTTGTCTCCAGTAGTGCCTTTCTCACACTCTCCTTCACTTACCTGCTGGAGCCATCCTTCTGACATGCAAAACCTGGCTCCAGCCCTCCTCGCTAGCTCTATCTCCTTTTACTATTTCTCATACAGTTCATCTATCAGTCATACTGAAAGAATTCCAGTGCTCTGAATACTCTTTCCTGCCACTGTGCCTAAGCTCACATTGTTATCTGCCAGGAATGCCTTTGCATTTTTCTTATCCCTTGTTGCTGTTCATTTAATTCGTACTCTTTCTATAGGGCTTAGCTCAAAGCCATTGCTCCTGATAAACAGCCCCTTGTCCCTCAGTCTGGTTTTCCTGCTCTTCTTTTGCTCCAAAATTACCTTGTCCACCTCCTCAAATGTATTAAAGTGAGTCTGAATTTCAGCCCACAACCTAAGGAAGCAAATAGTATAACTTTTTATTATAGTTCAATTTATATATTCTGCCAAGATGATGGACACTTAATGTTGGTCACAGTCTGAGGTTGATCCTGGAGTCGAGGCTGAATTTCAGGGGCCTCACATGGTGCTAAGGCTTGAGCAGGGGGTAGGGTCCAATAGGGGAGTATATGAGCTTAATATCCTCTATCAAACATCTCTCCCTCATGTTTTGGGTTGAATTGTGCTCCTCAAAAGATGTGTTAAAGTCCTGATCCCCAGGACCTGTGAATACGACCTTATTTGGAAATAGGATCTTTGCAGATGTAATCAAGTGAAGATGAGAGCACACTGGATTAGAGTGAGCTCTAAATCTGATGACTAGAATCCTTATAAGGAAAGAGAGATTTGAAGACACAAAGAAGACAGAGAGAAAGGGGCCATATGAAAATGAAGGCAGAGATTGGAGTGATGTGTCTACCAGCCAAAGGAGGCCAAGGACTGCCAGCAACTACCAGAAGCTAGGGGAGAATAAGGAACAGAGGGAGGAACATGGTCCTGCAGACTCCTTAATTTTGAACTTCTGGCCTCCAAAACTGTGAGAGAATACATTTCTGTTGTTTTAAGGTATTTGTAGTGTTTCATTGCGAAAACCCTTGGAAACTAATTTACTCCATCATCTATGTGGCCCCTTTAGCCAACCCTGCTGCTACCATGCCTTGCTAGGTAGGAAATCTTTTGGGTTTCTCTTGCTCTGTGTAGATTTGTTATACATGGTCTCTCTTCTCCCTTCCCTGAATTTAATTTCAGTTTAGAGCAGTTGCTTAAAAAATAATATCCTGCTGCGTAATTAACACACTTTCCTGTAGTCCATGTTTTGAGATTTGCCTTGAGGTAAGAGATATCTTTTTGACTTTATATCTGAAGTACCCAACCCATAATGTGTGTTTAATAAATGAATCTGGTTGACAATGTGTCTGAAGGAGAGAAAAAGGAGCTAAGGATCTCAAACATCTGTGTGTCAACACCCTTTGTAATAGCAAAATTTCTGCAAACATCCTTAGAGGAATTAAAACATAAAGAGTTGTTTAAAATAAGCAAATTGGGAAAACTAAGAAAAAATGTTCCTTGTTATTACACTATTTACTAGCTGGAGGCCAGAAATTCAAAATCAAGGTGTTGGCAAGGACTGTGCTCCAACTGAAACTTGTAGGAAGCACCTTTCTTTTCTATTCCTAGCTTCCGATGGTGTGCTAACAATGTTTGGTGTTCCTTGGCTTTCCGTTGCATAACTCCAGTCTTTCTCTTCATCCTATGGTGTTCTCCCTATATGCTTCTGTCTTTTTCTTTATAAGTACACCAGTCAGATTGGATTAGAAGTCCACCCTAGTCCACTAGGACCTCATTTAAACTAATTATCTCTGCAATGACCTTATTTTCCAAATAATGTCACATTCTGAGGTACTAGTGGTTAGTACCTCAACATATTCAACATATATATGTGTGTGTGTGTGTATGTGTGTGTGTATATATATATATATATATATATATATATATATATATATATATATATATATATATTTTTTTTTTTTTTTTGGTGGGAGGGGAACAAACCATGATACGATCTTTTCTTTAAGATGGCGTTGAAGTACATAAAGAAGGGTGATTGCTTACTTGACTGTGGGTTACTATGTTTTCATCTTGCTTGTCTCTGCGAGGGGCGGTTGTTCTGAGTTGCTTGTGGGACTGAGTACTACAGTACAACTTTTTCTATTCTTGTTCCAGTAGTGTCCACCACTG
The DNA here is from genome assembly GCA_030015415.1 of Cynopterus sphinx. Taxonomy (NCBI): domain Eukaryota; kingdom Metazoa; phylum Chordata; class Mammalia; order Chiroptera; family Pteropodidae; genus Cynopterus; species Cynopterus sphinx. The sequence goes on along the minus strand of CM057380.1, from coordinate 148,562,217 downwards.
AAGTGTGATGCTTTGGAACCCATGATCCATTTTTTTTTTTTTTTTTTTTGCTTTGTTGAGACACAACAAATTTCCTAGTTTTCCTTTGAGAGCATGTGGAAAATTTGCAGTCCAATTTCTCAATTCTGTCTCCATCATCAGGGACTGAGGGTATGCAGGAGAGCTGAATTCTGGCTTTCCCCCTGCCTAACATGACTTGCCACTCGTAGATAACGGGTAATGAATACAGAAAGCAACCTCTTTCTAGAATCATAAATAGGAGGCAGAGTGAAAACCTCTCTGCTCTTTATGTTCTTACATTTCTAATTGTAGATTTCTCTGCTTTCCCTGCACCCAATCCTTTCTACTTCCACAGGATTAGGTAAAGAAAATAAAAGGCCTCTGATATTTGCCTTCCTTTTCTGTCTTCCAAATTCTGAAAGAGGTGGACCTTTTGTTTCCTCTGGGTCAAATGGGCTTTCTACCTTAGGGCTATCAGTCATATTGCCACATCAGCATGAAAGAAGGTATATGCCCTTTTCAGTCTGGAAGGAGCCCTAGGAGTAGAGTCCTCCAGACATAAATTTTATGTGGGAGCATTGATATGTCTTTGAATTGGGATAACCAAAGATTACCAATAGATTGAGTTTAATATTACAAGAAACATTATCTATGTGCTCATAAATTGAACTACAGTGTGTAAATTAAGAGATTAGTCATTTGAGTGAGGCTGCCTAGGTTCCATTCCCAGTTCTGCTTCTTACCTGTTTAAAACTGGGAAAATTACTTAATCTTTATGAGTCTCTATTTCCTGGCCTTGAAAATAGGAATAATAATAGCTCCCTTAAGGGTTATTGTGAAGATTAAGAGAAGTAGTGAAGCATTTGAGAATACCTGATACATAGTGATCACTCAGTAAATATTGGCCAATATTACTAATAGCATTTATTTGGCATCACCTACTTTGCTATTATGCTATCTTTGTGCTTTTTTACTCACAGAAAATTGTAGTCTTCTCTATGCCATTTCATCTTACAATTTATTACCTGTCACACAATGGATACATCCTTAATTTTAAAACAGATGCATTTCACATTTGGATTACAAAGTTTTGATATGTCCATGGAAGGTTTGCAACTCATGAACGTGTGGTAAAGTACTGACAGAACCACTGATCCAGTGTTGAATAACCCCATGCCCAAGCACAGCCATGAACTTTTTAAGAGGACAGATGTTTAGCCTCATAAATGCTAAAACAAACATGACAGCATTCACTTTTTTTTGTTTGTTTTATTTTAAAGTAGTGTTTTTTTTTATTTGTATTCTAAATTTGTAGGAAAGATGACATTGTAGGACAGTTTTCATCTTTCTATATGATGTATGTGTCAATATAAAATAAATATAATGGAATATTTTATGGAATATGCCTTATCTTGTGGCGGAAAGAAGATGTTTTAATGTCTGATTTTTAATTCTTGCTGCTATATAGAAAACCTCTGATGATTTATTGACTTTGAGAGTAAGAGGTCAACTGAGGGGGAAAATCCTATAGGGACAGAAAACTGCTTTAGCCAAATTCATATTTAGCTTTTTTACTTTTGACAAAGGATTTACTTTATTAGTAATATTACATGGGACTCCACCTACCAAACATCCTTGTAGTGCATTTTGGAGAGTAATGGAAACTAATTTATGAGAGTTGTCCATCTACCATGTGCTATTAAAATCTTACTGAAATATAAGACTACCAGTTTTCTTTCTGAAAATCAGAGGGTTTGGAGATAATCGAAGTGAGAATTAGTGAGGTTCTGCTCTATTTAACCCGTTTTTCCTTCCAGCTTAAAAGCCATTAGTTTGTTCTGTCTTCCTGACTAATGAAAATAATTGATTGCTTTTCTTTTTTACGTTATCCATTTATGTATTTTTGTCCATTAAGCTTTCCCTTTTAAAGTGATGTTTTCAAGAAATGCCATATAAATGATCTGTGAGTAGAGGTTCCTGGTTATACTAATACAAAAGGGTGTGTAACCTCATTTCTGGGTCATTAAGCCAGTTTGTGGAATTGGAATCAGACAAACAGATCTTTTCCATTTCTAACTTTAGTATTCTATCAGCTTGGAATAAAGTGCTTTGCTCAGTGCTTTTCATTTTCCTACTTACCCACTAATTACTTGAGTTGGTTCTTTATGGATTTTTAGAGTGGGAAGTATCAGTTGAAACCATGTAGCACAATTTCATCATTTTACAGATGGTCCTAGATGGTTAAGTTCTTTCTATCCCCAGGTTTTTCCACATGCCTGAAAACCTTTCCTCCTCATTCTTTATGTGACCATCACCTTCATATCCTTCAGGTCTTAGCTGAAAGCTTAAATGGTAAATGTCACCACTTTAAAGAGACCTTCCCTGACTCTCCTATCTAGAAAGGTTCTTTGTCCTCCCCCTATCACAGTACCTAATTGATTTTTTTTCCCAGGGCCTAACCATATGAGTCATGATGTGCTGTGTTCTTCCTCATTCATTTTCTGCCTTTTCTGCTACACTGTAAGATTCATAAAGGAAAGATTGGTGTTTGCCCAGTACCCAGGGCCTAGCAAGGTGCCTGATGCTCTGTAGGCACTTGATATACACACATATACACACACACCCAATATAAAGCAGCAACATTTTTTCCTAAAATTCTTGGTCATGTGATGTCATTAGGCTTTTGCAAATAGTGTTGCATACTCAGTCTACATAGGCATTCTTTCCTAGTGTAATACAGAAGGAACTAATACAATTATGCAGAAATCATTAGCTGTAGCATCTGGGAGTGGAATTTTCACTATTTTTCTCCCCAAAGAGAAAGAAGATTATGAAAATGGAAAATGTATGGTAGGTTAACGAACCAACGTTCAAAGTAATATACAGACATGTTCATATAAGAAGCTGAAGCCAGTTTTTTTGAACTTGGCTGCAATAAGAAACTGCTAAATCATACTTTGTAATTGTAGTGCAATTTAGAATCACCTACAGAGTTTTTGAAAAGGGTGTTAATACCATTGCTCTCCCTCTGGATCCACTGGATTTGGGACTGTATATGTTTAAAAATTGCCACAGGTCATTCTGTTGTGTATCAGATTTGTGTTTAGTGTGTTGAGTATGTCCTTTTGACTAAGTGAGGAAGTACACTGAATGTAAGATTATTATGACATTTAAGTTTCTTAGCTGAAAATATTGTGTAGCAGCTAGTCTTTGATAGTATTAACTTAGGCTGTAGTCTACATGACTGTTAAAGAATAATTCTGAAAATGGTTCTGATTTATTTTAAATGTGGTCCATCTACACAGTAATTTTGTTGAAGCAATTACTTTTCCTGGAAAGATGCCAATTGTGCCTTCGTGTACATTTGTCACCTCTTTCTGCCCACTCAACATATGGATTCCTTTACTGTTTTAAGTCAGGGTTCAGGGCTTTTCTCTTTCAGAAGCTTTCCATAAACAAATTTGTCTATTCTTCCTAAGAATATGTTTTGTCAAACTGATTCTGATCCACCTTTTTAAATGTCTGTGTCTTATGCACATAGTTCTATGAGTTTTGTATGAGTCACAATTTCCATCTTAATAGCCACTCAGTGACTTTTTAATATATGGTTACAAGGACCCAAAGACATATGGCCCCAGCTGATGAATGTCCAGTGATTGTTTGTTAACTAAATGAGTAGCCACATTTGTTCATTCCAGGCAAGCATTTTTATAAGGGCAAATTTAAAAGAAAAAAATAAAAAGGGATGGTGGTGTGGTGGTTTGTTGTTGGCAGTTTGTTCCTGTGAAATAAAAATGAAATAGAGTTTTCTTTTTTCTTGTGGCTGATTTCCTTTCACAGATTTCTTCACCAACTGGCTAGTGTCCAACTTTGTCAGAGCTGAAACATCAGACAGCTAGAAAAGAGGTTCTCAGTTGATAAATATTTGATTTACAAGGTATTGAAAGGTTTAAAGGAATGGAAGGGAGTTTGCCTAATGGGAGTTGTGTTTAATATAGTGAGGAAGATCACCAATAACCAGGTCTGTTTTTCTTCCCAGTGGCCACTGGGTACCTAACTTTATCAGCCTTGTTGCACTACAGATTGTTCTGGACTGAGCTGACAAATAAGCAAAATGAGGAGGACTGGGATGCTCCTGGTTTCACAACAGAAATACAGCTGAAGGGAACATTCTTAGGTTTTCTTTTCTTCTCTTCTATAACCTGTGATAAATATTGTATGTCTCAGCAGCATAGGGAAAAAATGATTGATCCTTTTTCAGTGATATAGATATGTAGCTGTATATGTTATACGCAGAATGAATGGTTGAGAGAGAATCGGGGAGGGGGTCAAAGAGAAATGCAAGCCGCTATGTATAGAATTGCCAATAGCAATCTATCAAAGGAATGTCAGGAGTGCTAGAATAGATAGTGAATTTTATCTCTAATTTAATCATTTGTTAGTTTTTAATTTGCTATTGTCAAAGTTTTGTTTTCTTTTTAAATTTTACTTCTCACTCCCTGCCCCTTGTTTCAAAGAAATGGGAATGATTTGGGGAAAAAAATTGATTGAAACAAATGCTTAAGAAAATAATATGCTGCCTTTTATATATGTTGTGACTCTTATGTACAAAGATAATCCTACAGACAAAGCATTGCATTTTCAGAGCAAGGCACTTAATTTTTTTTTTTTCCATCAGAATAGAGCAGGCCATTCATTAACAATGGGGTTGATATTGCTCCTAAAGGAACAAAAATGGGTTCTGGGCACAAACTTACTGGGAATCATTATAGTTTATGACCCTCCAGAGGGCTATAGTACATAAATAAATATACAGTATCTCTTTTATTTTAATATCTCCTTATAATAGGCAGATTTAACTATTAAAATTTTCTTTCCTGAGGTGTCATTTCTGAAGATATTTAACCAGATAATTTTATAAGGACTGGGCTTTGTTGAAAACTTGGTTTCAAGACCAATAGCTAAATAAAAAGACTTTGTATGGGTTTGCAGGTGTAAATTCAAAGTTTTCACGGATCACTTAGCTACATTAGTCTCCTCACACTGTTGGAGAGAGGAAGAGTATGGGTGGAAGATGTTTATTACAACTTTGGAAAAATGTACTATCTTTTGATTATTAATACTATATTAACTCTTCAAAGATTAGTAGCTAATGCAGTTGGGTCTGTTTATCACCAGAGGAGATAGATTAATGAGTTTTCACCAGGACATTGATGATTTTTTGCCCGCCATCTGCCCACAGTATGAATGTAATTCAGTATTTCATCATCACTCTCAGAGCTGTCTGCACTGAGCCTCCAGCAATAGTCAGTTATAGTTTAGGTTTTCCTACCCTGGCCCTAGTTTTTGTGGGGTTTTTTCTCTGGTAAGCTGTGACTCCTTCCGTTTTTCCAGTCTTGGGAGAAGTGGTAGACCTTATGTCCTCCCCTCTTTTAATGGGTCCAAGAAGAGTTGTCGATGTCTCAGTCTGTTTAGCTTTTTGCTTACTGTTAGGACAGACTGGTGACTTCTACGATCTTTACATGTGAAACCAGAAAGAAAGTCAGTAGTATTTTATTGTAGAGTTTCCTTCTGTTCACTATTTTTGTTTGTGTTTTTCTTGTCTTCTCATGTAAATTGTATATACTGAAAGAGAAGAGATCATGTAGAATCATAAAGCATTAGAGTAAAAGTGGGAATTTTACCAAGCCAATTTTCATTTGTTCATTTATTCATTTATTCATCATTCAAAAAATATTTATGGTGCCTGTATCACATGGCAGGCACTGTGCTGGAACTTTGGGAGGTATAAATATAAATTAGTTATCAATTAATCATGTGTTTAGAGAACTTAAGTCCAGTAACAGGAATAACACATTTCCCATGCCTTACAATTTTCTCAAAAAAATAAAACCAAAACCCACAATTTTTAATGGCTATATTTTATATGAATATATCATGATTTATTCAATTACTCTCTTACCATTGCACTTTTTAATATCTTAATATAAATGATCCTTCAAGGAACATCCTTATACATAAAACTTAATTCATAGATTGTTATTTCTAGCATATATTTCTAGAATTGGCATTACTAGCCTCCAAAGTACGGATTCTTAAACTGTCTTGACTTTAATACTCTTTTTGTATTGCTCTCCAGCAATTTTTTTTTTATCAATTTATACACCTAGAAGTTATGTGTGAATGAGACTAACTCATTATAACCTCACTGACATTGAGTATTATTACTGTGAAAACCTTATAATTTAATATAAAAGAGAAAAAAATGTTACTTAAAGCTAAAACTGATTGCAGCAGTTTCTGCTTTTTAAAGGATGTGACATAATTCAAAATAATGAGAAAATAAATATCTAAACAATTCCGTTCTTCACAGAGAAACTTCTTGAGCTGACGAAAAGGAAAGGCAAGAAATATCAAAGTCTCTGTCAGTTCTTTTTTTTCTTCTTCTAAAGATGGGAGAGAACAGAGACTTATTGTTAAGGGAAAAATATCTGTGGCTCAGGATGCCGTGCATCAAGAAGAGGGTTAAAAACTGTAGGAAAAAAATGAGGGAAGTTGAGTTTTGATATAGGTAAGAGATTCAGGGTATGGGGGTGGGAGTTTCAGTCCAGGCTAGGGATTCTAAAAATAGAGGGGCAAAGCAGACTTTCAGGTAAGTAGGGCTTAGAGGAAGAGTGACTCAGAATCTCTTTGTCACAATAAACTTTTGGTAAATCTATTATTTATGTGAAAATTAAGGAAAAGGGATATGGTTCATGTTAGTGGCATATTGTTTGTAAAAAGGACAGCATTATGAAATGGCAAGATGCTCCATCCATGCACTGAACTCATGGAGCCCAAGTAGAATAAGATTTAGAAATAATTATGTGATTCTGAAGAATTCTAAAGGTATTAAGCTTTACCCTGTGAATACTAAATTTGTTTATATATCATCTAATGTTTAAATTTGGATTTTTTGTTAGTTGTGAGGCTAAACATTCTTATATGGTTTAAAAATTATTTTGTTCAATTTTTCTTTTTTGAATTATCTACTTAGATCCTATGTCACTGGCATCCACAACTTACATGAAAATATTGTAACTAGGCCATACGGAAATAAGACAAAGCAAACTTCTCTCACGTCCAGACCAGAGTAGGCTTTATAAGTAATAAAAAATATTCAGTCAATAATACTACTGTAGATGTTCTTTCTTGTGTTGAGGGCTACTGAATGCCTGTACCATTGTAAGTTTTCAACAGTTATTCATTGAATGTGTGAAAAGACTACTTTGAGTTTGCTGAATGCTGCTTGCTAGGGGAAGGCTAGGAACATCCCACTCATATTCCAATAGCTAGGAACATCCCACTCATATTCCAATAGCAACAAGAAATTCCTTCTCTACCAATCGCTCCTAGAAGCATTATCTCTTAATTACAAAGTGGTTATGAGAGTTTAAAAATAAAATAGTTTCACAGGAGGCCAAACTATAATACGCATTTTTCTAGAGAGCAGGAGTGGAGGCAGAAGCACTGCCAGTACATTAAGTCCAGGCTTGGGACCATGTCTAATTACACACTGAAGTTTGAGCAGCCTGTATTAGGGAGACCATTGTACTCTACCCAGGATCACCCAGTTATGGAGCTAAATGCCAGACTACTTTGTTGGTCTTTTCTTTCTATGTTAATGAGGTATCCAGTTTTCAGTGAAGTACATTGCACACAAAAGGAAATCCAGAGGTGACTTTGTTTTGCTTCTGATTTGAACACTATCAGATTACCTGTGGAAAAAAAAAAAAGTCAAACTCAAAAGGGCTTATCATTATAATAGCAATATTTTAAAAGTGATAAACTTCAAAAGGAGGATGGGTTTTCATTTTTCTGCTGGGATAGATAATGTCCCACAGGATTTTCCTTTGGGAATCCTTGTCAGAGGATGAAAAGAACAAGGTATATATAGGCAGTGCCAGCTCCTGTTTTCTTAAAAATAAAACAAGACCAAACAAACAAAAAGTTACGTCTTTCAGTAGTTTGTCATCTGGGTATAGTAAAATTTCAGTTGACCTACTATTAATTGATCTGTAGAAAAAGATAATAGATGTAACAGCTTATTTAATCAACACATTTGGTTAAGATTCTGCCTAAATGGGAGGAGTCTGAAGGAGGATAATATTGAGATCAAAATCCCTTTGGCCCCAGATCCTTGATAAATTGATTATGACACTAATCAAACCCCCAAGCTGAATAGCAGGAAACCTAGGGACAAGTTTATTAGGTTTACTTAAATAAACGTAGGTTTTGGAATTGCGGTGGCACTGCTCATAGCCATAACTTATTCTAAGGAGCAGGATAGAGCTAGACAATCCAATTCAGATTGTCTTGCAGTCTCTAAGAAAACTCTGATTGTGTACTTGTGTATTCCTTGGAATTGTGGACAAATATTACCTTTACCAGTTAGAGGCAGATTTTAAAGTGCCTTTTGCACCTAAAAATAGTGGACTTCCTCCATCAACTTGATTGAAAAAGAAACTGAAAGCCAGCAAGAGTCAGAGTCCATGGGTAGTTCTGATACAGATGAGGCTATGAGAATGGCACACAGGTTTTGTTTCCCCTCAAATCATCAGCAGATTGTGGTCTAGAATTTTCTTCTTATGGGTATCATAACACCAATCATCTTCCCTATATTAGACTCTTTGATTTACAAATGACAGAAAACCCAATTCAAATTTGCTTAAGTGGGGAAATAAATGTTTATTGGCTTGGGAACTGTGAAATGTCAGTCTTTTAACTAACTTTAGATATGCCTTGATCCATGGGCTAAAATGATTCAATCAGGACCAATTCTTTCATCATCTCTTCATTCTACCTTCCTTATTGGCTTCATTCACAGTTCTGTTTGGAAGCAAGTGGGAAATTTGCAGTTCCAGCCCAGCATCCTCCAAGGTTCATATCTCACAGAGAAATAGAACCCCATTCAGTAAATAACCTTAAGACACTAGTCTTGGGATTATCTGTCATCTGCCCAACTAGGGTCATCGGCTCACCCCCAAATAAAATACTGTGGCCAGGAGGATGGAATTTTCTTCGTGTGCAATTTAAGTTATATGCTCATCCGTAGTGCTGGGGGGTGGTGTCAACTACACAAGAGCTCCATACTAGAAGAATGGAGAAGGGAGGTAAGCAAAGGAAGTGGGAGAGACACCGATACCACAAAGGGGCAGTGGACGTGTCCTGGCCAAAGGAACACAAAGTCCAGTACACAATTCTGCATTCTTCCTGAAGAGATCACAAAGCCCAGCTATCTCTAAAGACAAAAGACACCGATTTAATTGGAATAAGAAGTTGCAAAGATTTTCATTGAAAGCCCTAGTGCCCCGTGCTTCATGGAAGCAATTGGAAGACAATTACCCTTTCTTCCCTGCCCTTCAGAAAATAGGAAACTTACTTCTGGGAAATGGCGGCTGACCTAGAAAGAAATGCATGTATGGAACTCTGTCATTTCATGTGATACACTTTTCTGCTTTGTAGCCAGCATGAAAATTGGGGGCCTGGTATTAGTTTACTGAGATGTTGTCCATTGTAGAGAGTTATCTAAGCTTCAGAGTCAGAGTTGGATCTAAAATAAATGTGATACCATAATAAAGATATTTTAGACACAAGGAACACCATTAATCTGACACCAATATTAGTAAATATTTGGAGTTTCTTAAGGCCTTTCCTTGATCTTCTTTGTGAGACAGACTTTCTCTGAGGAAGATTATCCACTTCCAGGACTTCTTATACAGTCATATGCAGATAGATGCTATTTATATTTTTCTCCAGACGAGATTTATATCCTATACACAAAGTATAATTAAATTTATACTGGCATCTCAAACCTATTATACTTAATATTAAACTCGTTATTTCTCATCTTGTTTCACTTACTGTGTTTCCTATGTTGGTTTACTATATCATCATCATCAACCCAATCATCTCAGCCATGAATTCTCTCCCTATTGTTGACTTTCTTGCATCTCTCAAAACATCTTTTATAGGGTTCCCACTTGAATATCTATTTATTCATTCAAACAACACTCTGTGTGTCCAAATTTTAAACCTAGTATGTACCATGTATTTTTCAGGTTCTGAGGATCAAAATAAAGTTTCCTCTCTTATAAAGACTATATTTTAGTGGGATGAGGAAAACGATAAATAAATAAATGTAAATAAAAGAGGTAAGTGGTAGAAGGAGAAATAGAAGTAGGAAATCACTATGGAAGTCATAGAAAATTTTTCAGTAAAATAATATTAGACTGAAGACTTTAATCAATTGAGGGAGCCAACAATGTGGCTATTGGTGTAAAATGAGATTAAATATACAGAAGAGTAGGCAGTATAGAGGTGAGAGTATATGTGAAGAATAGCAAGGAGTCTCTTGTAGCTGGAGTGGAGGGAACAAGGGATATAATGGGAGAAGATGAGGTCAGAGGGTCTCATGGGGGTAAGGTGGGATCGGATCATGGGAGGAAATTGAAAGCTTTTGGCTTTTATAGAGTGAGATTAGAAGCCAATGGAGGGTTTCCAAATAAATGAGTTAATTTAATGAGTTTTAAAATAAACAGTCTGAAAACTCTGTGGTAAACAGGCTTTAGGGTGGTTCCAGACTGAACTGTGCTCCTCCTGATTTCTGTGTTGAGGCCTTAAGTCTCAATGTACCTGTGTTTGGAGACAGGGTCTTTAAAGAGGTTGTTAAGGTTAAATGAGGTCATAAGAGTGGAGTTCTATGGACAAGGGCCTTTATAGGAGAGGAAGTGACACTAGAGACCCTTTCCTCTCTTTACATGGGCATAGAGGAAAAGACACATGAGAATGCAGCAAGAAAGTGGTATTGATGTTCCTTGTTTAGACCCTGGTCTTGCTTTCTGGGAAGAATTCTCTGTCCATTTACCTTCAAGAAAATATCTGAAGTGTCTTCTTTGGGGACTGTGCCACTTTTGCAATCTCTTCTTTTTTGGGGAAGCTTGAGAGCCTCCTTCTTTTTTTCAAGCTCAGATAGTCACAGGATGAGAAGAAATAAACAATGAAGACCGAGCAATGGTAGCCAAGCAAGTAAGGCGAGAACTGAGAGATTAAACCTGTCTGAATATAAGAGAAGGGAGTATTTTATGGAGGAAGAATTAGTAAACAATGTCAGATACTGCTGATATTTCAGCGTAGTTGAAACTGACAATGACTAGACATGTGGGGACCACTGGCGACCTTGACAGAGCTATTTCACTGGTCTGAAGTCAATGGAGAGAATAGAAGAAGAGGAAGTAAAGACCAATCAGGTACAAATTTTGGAGTAGTTTGAATATAAAAAGGGGAATGATGAAATTGAGTAGTAATTTGAGGGAGACTCTGGGAACATGAGAGGGATCTTTTAAGGTGAGAGATATTAAACAGCTTTTATGTTGGTAGAAATGATCCAATAGAGAAAGGAAAATACAGAATCTATAATATGAACAGAGAATGTTGGAGTGGCCCTAGGAGATGCAATCTAGTGTTCAAGTATTGTTGATCTTGGTCTTAAACAGGAACACAAACAGTCATCCATTGTAACGGGGGAGGCAGTATAACTGAGCATACTTGGATACAAGGAAATTGATAGTCATGAAAACAGAAGTGTGTGGAAATTCTCCTCTGACAGCTTCTACTTTATCAGTGACATGGAATACAGGGTAATCAGCTAAGGGCGAGGATCAGGAGAGAGCTGTTGTAGGGTTGGGGAGAGATAAGACAGTGTTGTCTAGAAGATGAGGGGAATGAATGCAGTTGGCAAATGAAGAATTGTTTCTTGATATCTGTGATTATGGATTTAGAGTGAGACCAAAGCATTAAATGTTTTTCTTCAGCCTGCTCAGTTTTGAGATTTAGGTACAGAGTAGACAGAATTGGTTTGACCAGCACTGGGGTTTAGCCAGGTATATCAGTCAGGGTCCAGTCAGAAGACAGAAACCACACCAGGAACTAGAAAAAAGAAAATTTAATATATACAACAATACCTATGTGAATGATGGCTAACTACCATGGGGTTAAAAGAGAACTCTGAACGAAGGTACACAAAGATAGCAGCTGCAGAGGGGTTTCAGTTCTCCAGCTGAAGAAAAAGTGAACAAGGACGGGATGTAGAAACTTGGAGGAGGGCCGTACACAGCTGAGATTCAGCTCTCTGAGGAGAGCTGAATGGCTACTAGAGGAGTCGCGTGATGAGGAGCAGTGCTTGCTGGTGAACTGTGCCATGGTGATGACTGCTGCTGAGACAACTACATGCTAATTCACTTGGTCTCAAGGTAAACAATGCACTAGAATAAGAAAAGTGCCCTCCCTCCTCCAGTCTTTCAGTCTCCTTCCAGCACCCTCTACCTTCAGAGCCTATCCTGGAGCAGCAGATAAAGAAGAAATGATGTCTGCAAAGTCCAGTTCCAGTATCACAAAGTAGGGCAGAGAAGGGAGGCTTTGGAGCTGAGAGGCAATAATTCAGTTGTTGGCACAACCAAGTGAGCCCAGAGTAGAGGGAGAGGAGCAAGAATGTGCCAGAGGGTGATTATAACAATGGATCATGGAATCTTGTCTGGAAATGGAGGGAGGAGAGGAAGAAGGAGATGAGAGACAGTAAAAGAAGGATTCAGGGCCACCATGCACTGCAGTACATGTGAATGACACTCTCTGGAGGTGTGCAGGGCACGACCTGAGCAACTCTTTTCCAGGGCCCTAGAATGTACCACAGGATGCAAGGGGACCAAAGAAAGGTTGACGTGAGGTTCTAGTCATGAGCAAATTTGATCTTGTTATGCTACTTTTCAGAATCGTCGTAGAGCTCTACTGGATTGATCCAGTTGAAGAAAGTAAGTGGACAAACTAATTCCCACTAAGGTATTTCTGTTTACTGTAAGGACTACGAAGAAGACAAATGTTGAATTATTATTCAACATTGCAAAATGCAGGCATCTTTCAGTGATTTTCAGCTTTAATTTCTAAGCTAAGAAAGATAAAACCAAGAGATTTAGTTCTCATAACTGTAGAACCAAACAATGAAGTATTAGGTAGGTTTCTAAACTGCATGAAGAGTCTCATATTTCCCTTTTCCTTCATTGCCTTCATCTCTTCCTCCTTGCTCTCTCTTCAGAATCATTGACCTAAACATATAAATGTCTAATAGGGGAATTTCGGGTTTCTGCTAGAGGCCACACAGGAAGAAATCTCGGTAGTGTAGCATTTTACCCCACTAAAATACAACTAGTAACTGACAGCCAACTCTGCCTGTCAGTAATTATAGCCTGTCAGAGTTCACAGGAACTTGCATTTCTCAAGGATGCCTGAATTGCATGTCTTACATTTCTTAGGAGGGGCCCCGCCTTACTGCAATATTTTAACAAAATGACAATTTTCAGGAGGTATGGGATCTTATTTAAGTGAAAAAGTAAATAACAATAACAGTTATTCACCATGGGACTATGAACGAGGTGGTAATTAAAGCACTTGCAGAGTCAGGAACACTGCTAATGGCACTATCTCATTTGGTTTAGAGCTGTTTATTTGCCCATCCTTAGGAGACACCAGACTCAATCGGGGTGACAGGCAGTATGGTCTTAATTTCTTCATCAAATTTTTTTTTTTTAACCTGCTCATCCAGATCTCTTAGGGATAAGCTGCCTTTTTTTATTCTACCTATGCAATATAAAATTAAAAGCCAATTACACCACCGTCAAAGACAGGGCTTTTAAAGGAGAACTGGAGAGTGATATACAAGGTTTCCTAATTGCTACACCTAATTGCAAAGAGGAGGAAAGAATTGTTCATGAGTATGTGAACTATCATTAAATATAATAATCAACTACAAACTTTCCATTATTTTAACGGTATGTTCTCTGAGGTAACCACACTTTTCCCAGGGGGAATTAGATTGCTATTTGTGGTACATCAAATGTGTATGAAAAAAAGAGTATATAACACAGTGAGAAACAAGGGAGACAAGTCTCCAAGAAAGTAGCTGTCAGAATTCCTGAGTCAGAAACAGGTGAGAGAAATTTTGTAGGCTAAATGGGAAAGAATTAAATGAAAAAAAAAAAAACCTAAATAAACATGAAATGGAAGGAAGGGGTTGGTGAAGAAGCAGGACTAAAATGGAGTTATAGGGATCATATCTCTAACCTGCTAGAGGAAGTCTAATGAAAAGCAATCCACATCATAATTCAATATTTTTATGTACTGCAGTCTCATCACCAAAGGTCTAGTTTCCATTCATCTGTAAAATTATACAATTGAGTCCCTTTACCCATTTTACCCTCCCACTACCCCTACCCCTCTGGTAACTACCAATCTATTGTCTGCATCTATGAGTTTGTTTTTGTTCGTTCATTTTTTAAAATTCCACATATGAGTGAAATTATGATATTTGTCTTTGTCTGACTTATTTGACTTAGCATAATACCCTCAAGGTCCATCTATATTGTTCCAAATGTCAAGATTCCATCTTTTTTTTATGGCTGATTACTATTTCATTGTGTGTGTATATAAGTTGTTTGAAAGATTCAGTTTTTCACAAAGTTAGATTCTATTAAATGCAGAACAAAAAAAGAGAAATGACAAAAATTAAGCATAATTAACACAGAAACAGATTAAAATTAGATGACAGTGAGCTTTATTGGCAAGAATAATGACTATATCAATATGGCATTTGAAATAGCAGGACGGCATCATTTATCTCACTTTTGTGTCTCATCTGTCTTAAGAATTTGGAGAAAGCAAAGGCGCTTTGCCAAATTTAGAAGCAATTCAAATTTTACGTATTAAGAGTTTTGACTGAAACTTGTATGCGTCTTTTTTTGAGCTCTGATTGCTTGCAAGATAAAATTTCCTAGTTAACAGAAAATCAGTTCTTAATACTCAGAGAGGAGGGAGGGAGGTGGAGGTGGAGAGAGAGAGAGAGAGAGAGAGAGAGAGAGAGAGAGAGAGAGAGAGAAAGAAAAGGAGAGAGAGAAAAAAATAGAGAGGCCGGCCCAATATGCAGAGTTAATTGTAAAGAATCAGAAACAGATGGACCGATATCTTCTTAGGAGATGGAAGGGAAAACAAAGAGAAAACAGTGATTGGCAGAATGCAATTTGGAGGTTGCTGCCTTAGATCACAGAGCCTTAGTATGTTGGGTGACTAACAAGCTTAGGCCGATTTCCCCTGGTAAAGAAGCTTTGGATGACATAAGCCAAACATTTTTCCTCTTAATTCTCCTGGTAATAGCAATTTATCTTTTTCAAGCAGTGGTGGAAATGGAGGAATGCACACGAATGCAGATGCTAGACCTCTCTGCCCACCTCATATGTAAATGTTATAATAGGATTTACTTGACTTAGCTGTACAATATGGTGGAGGTGCACAGAATTCATTTTGGTTCTTATCCCTGCTCACAAAGGCTATATACGTTTGTAGAAAAGATCAACATTAAGCAGAAAACCTCACAGCCACGCTAACACTTTTGGGGGGTTTGGGTTTACCATAAAATACAAACCAATCCAAAAGCCTCGTAAGAAAGTCATGGGTGTCTTAGGGTGGCAATGGCTAATCCACAGTTGACTTAGGCAGATGTTGCAACTGGTATTATCTTGCATTTCAACATTCATGAATAAATCTCCTCAACCTAAGGCATACAAACACATATTCATGAAAGAACCCACACGACTCTTTATTTTTAGGAGATTACATAAAATATTTATGTCCCTCTGTCCTCCTAACCAATTACTTTCACTAAGAAAAAAAATAATACATGTGAAATGTGATTAAAAATTTACCTTGTAACAAATAAGTGGCGATTAACTCATTCATTTCCGCATTCTTTCGGTCTCAGTTACAATTGGGCTCTATTGTAAAATCACTATCACTTTTGAACTTTTCAAACTGAAAATACACACATCAATGGTGGCAGGCAAGTCAAAACACAATGTAGATTTTGTATCAATCAGAATGTCAAATGAACTCATTAGAGTTTCAGGTCCTCTATGTGGGTGCATTTCAACGACTCTGCTTTTCCTGCATAAAAGTTTAGCAAAGATTAAGACATTTACCAGCGACAGTTGGCTAAGGCAGCTGAGAAGCTTTGATGAAATGTGTCAGTCATTTTCCAGCAACTCTGCATTCCACAGTAGACTACAGGAGTAACCGCTGTCACTGAGCTATTGCCAATATGGCTGGAATTCTTGTGAGAGAATAGTCCTTATCCACATTTGGTCTTTAACTTGTTTGTGAACCTTTTGCTTCTATGATTGTATTTGTCGTTAAAATTAGCCTTCTGAATGTCATAGCCTGGAATTATTTTTTGAAAATAATTTTGGGAGTAATGACTTGAAAGAATGGGCTTTCTAATTTCTATAAAGAACTGTACATAGGTGGTACAGAATTAAACAATGCCACATATCCTATTTATGTAATATTTTCTTCCAAGTTTTACTTTAAAAATTAACTACCTATTCTTATTGAGCTTAATTCTGAGAGTTGGGAGAGTCAAATTTTGTTTCTGGTCTTGTCCCTCTCATAAGCCAGAACACATCTGAATGCCTGGTGGTGCTGGTACATAGCATTCTCTCTGAACATCTGTTTGTGGTGTATTTATGTAAAGCAGAAAAATCTTGGCCTTCCAAGGATCTCAGTAACAGATCACTCCAGCAACTATTTCAACTATTTCAGATAGTGAGCTTCCAAAATACTTTTAACATACTGGTACTTCTCTTACTCCGAGGAATTTATAGTGATTGGATTTTAACAAAATTTGGAGTCTCTGAGCATGTGTACACAAATATCACATAAAACAATAAGCAACTTTAACACATAAGAAAAAGAATTTGAAGCAATGACCCTCTGTTATTCAAACGGTGATTTTACCTAATGTTTAAATTTTTTTCTTGAACTAAAAGAAGCTACTTTATATTTGTCATATGTTAAAAATCAGTCCAAGGTCCATGACTTTTTTTTCAAAGTGCATCATGAAATTCTGAGCTACATGACACTGTTTTTAGCTAATAACTTGGTAATAACTGCTTAGACTAACCTTTTATAATGAAATATATTAACCCGAGTATCGCTGCCATCACCTGGAAGCAGAGGACTTCCTAGTTCAAAACTATCCTCTCAATTTAGCTTGAGTGTGTTTCAAACATTGAATATTCATTTTTGGGTTTTAAATGTTGATTTAAGACTTTAGTGAAAGGTTTGTATTAAGGAAATGGAATTAAACAGTGGAAACCTTGTTAAATATTTTCTAAACATGAAGGAACTTTATTTTGGGTTAACTTTTTAAGGAGAAAATTTTACTTTAAAAAATTGTAAGTTGTGTTTTGAGATCCTGAAAACTTTTAGGGGGTGAATTTGAAGCAGCATTGATTTGAAGGAGAAAAAGACATGTCAACAGATAATTACAATAAAACGTGGTAAGTGTTATTATAAGGATTTGTGCCAAGTCCTCTGAGAGAGCTCCTCCCCTTCCATATGGGAATGTTGGCAACGACAGAATCAGGGTGTGGGTGAATTTGCTGAAGTGATTGCAATCAGGTCAGAGGATTAAAGAACTCAAAGTAGAGACTTAAAACAGTCTTCCTACTGATGATGTGTTGAATATGAAGAAAATAATGTTAAATAGGGTAAAAAAAGACATTATTAAGGTTATCTAAGAACTCACTCTGGCATTTTAGTTTAAATTAAAATTCTACCTAAAATTGAATAAGTTATATTGCATAAAATTTATTTAGCACTGCGCTTTTCAGAATAATTTCTTCTTGTGTTAACATTAGCCTTAAAAAGTAATTTAATTTTGAATGCATTCATTCATATACCTTTCATTAATTTGATCAATCGATATGCCCTGTGCCAGATACTGTACCAGGATAATGCCAAGCTGAATAGGACACTACTTCTATGTTTACAGGATTGTATTCTTGCTAGACTGTGATCATCTCTGAGGGAAAAGGTATTTGTAGCAAAAAGTTACTAAATGTTTGTTGAATGAATAAACGATCAAGTGGGCAAATAAGGGATTATGTGATGAAATAGAAGTTTGGGCATGATAAACTCATAGGTGAGAGAGTCAGAAAACCTGGTTTTATGTTTTAGCTTGGATATACTAATATGATACTGGGAAATTTACTTAACCTTTTCCAGTCTCAATTTCCTTACTGTGTGAATATATATCTTATAAGGTTATTATGTGGATGAATGTGTAAGTGCTTTCTAATTTAACACACTGTTTAGATGTTAGTCATTATTCTACATAAGATTCAAATATTCTGCATTATAGTGCAATATTTAAAGAGGACTGACTCTATCAGGAGTAAAGCAATATAACCTTTTCCGAATGGATAAATCAAGAGTGCTGGTCATGGCCGGATGCCAGATACCCTGGGGGAAATTGCGCCAGTGACTAGAAACAGAGGTCAAGACAGAATTCTCTGTGTAGAAGGGCAGACTAAAGGGGACTGGAAGTGTTGTGACCTGGAAGTAGCACAGACCCCAAGTGGTTGCAATGGAAGGTACAGGGTTCTAAGTCTGACTAACAACAAGGTAAACTTACTCCAAGGTCAGTGAACGGTCCTAGTAGTTAAGACTCAGGAATCAGAATCGTGGTTCTGGAGTTCTGATAATATTTAGAACTCCACTGAATGGGAAGTAAGGACTGGATGAGTTTATTGATAAAGGAGTATCATGTTTTTTGCTAAAAATCTGTGAAGATAGAAGTAATTGAACTGAGGTGGGGCTCATAGGCAGTGGGCTAGATGACAGATGATAATTATGACACTATTACTACTGCTGTTGTCACCACCAGCACCAGTAACTATGCTGACAGTTTACCAAGCATTCCCCACTATCTGTTAATACCCATAAAAAACTTGTAAAACATATATTTTTGTTCTATTTTATAGATAAAAGAGTACATTCACATACATTAAGTGAGTTGTCTAGGCCATACTGACTCAGCTCCTGTGAATCTAT
Source organism: Cynopterus sphinx (assembly GCA_030015415.1). Classification (NCBI taxonomy): domain Eukaryota; kingdom Metazoa; phylum Chordata; class Mammalia; order Chiroptera; family Pteropodidae; genus Cynopterus; species Cynopterus sphinx. The sequence goes on along the minus strand of CM057380.1, from coordinate 148,543,245 downwards.
TTCTTCTGCTATTTTATATAAGATACCTGCCTGTTTATGTCGGGATGCTGTGCAAAGTGGACTTGGGAAACAGACATTATTGCAGGATGCCTTGAATTGTTTTTGACACATGTATTTTCTCCCTTAAGAAGTGAAAACTTGAAAGAAATAAACATGATCTCCCTTTTCATTCCATTCAGCTCCAAGGGCAGTATTGCTAAAATAAATTTTAGCAATTATTAATATTATATTAAATAATATCTATTAAATGTTTGCTTTCTATTTAGATAGCTTATTTGTGAACTGTTAGCCATTCCTTCACTCTGTGACAGATATACACAGATTTTGCTATTAAGCCTATTTCTTTTTCACATGACCTGATCCCTCTGGTGTATCCTCTAGCTGGTACATCATGGCAAGCTTCATAACAGGCAGGGAAGTTCCTGAGCATAGTTCCTTTGCTAACATGTTGCCCATGGCCATGACTCTTTTCTGTAAACATAGCACATGACACATCCAATATGTAATACGTTATCCCACTTTTTTCTTGCTTGCTTCTCCATTCTTCAAACTTAATATTTTAAAACTAAATGTTCAGCTTATTAAAGGAAGGAGAGACAGAAGGGAAAACATAATTGGTAGCAGTAGACTAGGTGAAGAAAAACATTAAATAAACCCTGGACTTTAAAACATTACTTGCATTCGAAATTAACTTGTGTGTTTCATCTTTAATGACTGGACTATAAGCAATTTATAGAATGAAAGCTTAGGTGCGATCAGAATGTGGGAGTGACACGTTTTCATTGTTTATGAAGCTTCCTTGGTAATGTAGGATCTTTCTGGTTCTTGTCATGCCAGGCTCTTTCTCTCCTGGCCTGATGTTTTGAGAAACCAGGTAGTAAGAGCCTCAACTAGTGGCCAGCTAAAATGAATCATGCTGAGACTTATGGCTGCCCAAATACAAACAAACAACCCCCCAACCCCCAAAAAAACGAAACCAAAAAACAAAACCTTACTCAGTCATTCTCAACCAGCTGTAACAGAATTACCTTAGGAGTTTTTCAGACTATCCAGGCCCACTCATCTTCTCTCCAATAAGATATCAGAGTTTTAGTAGGGTGGCCTCCAAGAGCTGAAATAGCTCTCTAATTGGTTCAACTCCCTCTGTCTATCTTTGCTTTGAGAATTGTTGACCAACTGTTTGAAAATATGGTTTTTGGATTCAATCACTTCTGGATTCAGGTATTGGCTCAGTCACTTGCTATAGCTCTGTGACTTTAGATGAACTACATAACCTCTCTGATCATTTTATTCTCTCATTTGGAAAATGCAGTTAATAATTCATAAAATACTTAGAATTTGCTAAAATATCTTCAAGACTAATACAGTGAGAAGCAAATTAACCTTAAGAGAAATTAAAGAAGACCTAAATACAGGAAAGATATATCATATTCATAGATTGGAAGATTTAATGGTGGTTACATGGTGTTTTCATTTATCAAAACTCATCAAACTCTATACTTAAAATGAATGTATATTATTGTTTAATATAGTTGACTTAAAATTCCTGTCTCATGTAATTGCTGTGAGAAAAATAATTATGCACACACATATGTGATATTGTATAAATATGTATGTGTATATGCATCATACTTGGCAAGTGTCTTGCATTTAGTAACAAAATAAAAATAAGTAAATAAATACATAAAATATATACCATTGACCTTTGAACAATGCAAAGGTTAGGGATGCCAACACCCTCTATGCAGTTGAAAATCCACATAAAAATTCTGACTCACCCAAAACTTAACGAGAGTCCTTGGTTGGTATTTATGAGGAACTGGTTCCAGGACCCCTGCATATACCAAAATCCACAGATGCTCAAATCCCTCATGTAAAATGGCATAGGACAATGCATAGAGTTGGCCTACTGTATCCATGAAGTCCCAACTGAGGGTGAAAAATACTGTTTTTCATGTGCGGTTGGTTGAATATATGAATATGAAACCCAGATATATGGAGGTCTGACTGTATATTTATTAACGAAAATCTGTGTATGAATGTTCCTGTGCAGTTCAAACTGTTGTTGTTTTTGGGTCAAGTATATTTAATCTACTTTTACTGTTGTCATTAGGAGACTTTGAATGAAATACAAAAATATAAGCTGTAATTCATTGTAGAGAGCCAGCAGCTTATAGACAAAGACTTTGTAAAACAAACAAAACCCCACAAAGATATTTTGTTAGCATAATAATCATTTAAATTCTTCAATGAGAGTTAGTCAATATTAGCTAGAGAAAGGGTGGTAGGTCTTTCAGATGTGTTGTTTGAAAAATCAGGAGATACTCTTCACTATGCTTTGGCATCATATCTATACTAAGATCATGGGTATCATGACTTCAGGTGCAGATGTACCACCAAAATGGAGGTGAAAACTAGGGAGTGAGCCAGCAATGAGAAGTAATGCCGGACACCTTTCTGAGGCAAACTATTCAGAACAATACCATCTTCTGGGATCTGTATATTTATGATAGGCTACCAATGAAATTGTTTAAAATCTGGTAATGGACTTGACTCATGTGCCTTTCCAACCACTACTTAGGCTCTTACACTTAAGTAACAAAAAAAGGCAATATGTTTATAGGATGGCTTGAAAAATAGTTGTAGTTTTAGTAATTCAATGTTTGATATGTTTTCAAAGTTGATTTTCTACTTAAAGTCATCTAACCACATCTAACCAACCAACCAGCCAACCAACCAACCAACCAACCAACCAACCAATATCAACATAAAATCCAGAGCCTGTCTTAAACTGCAAAGATGGCCAGACTACGCTGAAATGGTGAGGCAGGGAGTTCGGAGGTTGTAGAGATTTCATTAAGAGGCAGATCAGATTAATGAGGAATGTGAAAACTGTTGGATGAAGAATGAATGAAAAGAGGAGTCAGATATTTGAAAGTTTGTCATGTAGAAGAGAAAACAAAAATTTTTAAAGCACCTCTTAAGGCTGGAAACAAAGCCATGGGTAGAAAATAAAAAGTGGGGAGATTTGAGCATAAACCATTGTATTATAATGGTTTTTTAGATGTTTTGCTTTCAGTGTTATTTCTAGTGGAGGGAAAGAACTCACCTCTCCACAAAGTAGCTCGGTCTTCATTGAGTGGCTCTATTTAACAGTGAAGAACCATTTCACTAAGAGAGTAGACTCCAGAGTTTAAATTTCGTCTCTGCTATATACTAGCTATGTGACTGGACACAAGGCTTAACCATTCTGAGTTAATTTTCCTCACTTTTAGAATGATACTTATAACATTTTTGTGAAGAACTAATACAGAATCTAGCACTTAGTAAGTGTACATTAAATATTTGCTACTAATTACAATGATCTTTCTGGGAAATTGATGTAGAGATTTCTGTATGAAGTGGGAGGTAGGGCAAGATAATCTATAAAATTTCTTCTAGTTCTATGTTTCAGTAGATTTAGAATATTTGGAAACATCTTTTTTGTCCCCTAGAGATTTGAAGATGAATATGGTTTGAATGTGGAATTATCTTCCATAACGATTTTGAAATGCCATCTAAGTATGACATCACATAAATTTTCAGGCCAGTTAAAACACTTGCAGACAAGGCTGACTTTTCTCTCCAAGTCCTTTATCCATTCTCCTATGTCACTTTTCATGTGTGATAATCTCAGTGAGAAAAAGAGTGGAAGACAATGCCTTTTTCCAGTTTTTCCCAAGCATTTTATAAAGGTTATGGGGGGGCATAATTACATGTTATGAGAATTTATTAGAAAATATTGACTCATAGTCTAAAATAGATACATTTCCACTCAACCATAAATCAGCAAATATTTATAAAACACATCCTATGAAATAGCATTGTGATAAGCATGAGAAATTATACTCATCATTTAAAGTCTAAATTAAATATTATTTAAAATTTTGATCTGGATGTGATTCATTACCCAGTGCTGTATAACCAAGTACTCTCCCCCAACATCAATACAATTTTTTGAATTGTATTTTATTAGTTTCAAGTATATAGTACATTGGTTAGATGTTTATATAGTTTATAAAATGATCCCCTTAATTGCTGTTTCCTCTGGCTCTCTGCCTAGCCAATACATTAATGATAACTGCATTCCCTATGTCATGTTCCCCATTCCTGTGACCATCTATTAACTACTAATTTGTACTTCTTTAACCCTTTACTCCATTCTCACAGCCCCCCAAACCCCTCCCCTCTGTCCATTACCAGATTGTCTTCTATTTTCCCCATCAGTGAATTTTGTCTTGCATTCAGCCAGGCAGTTCTGGTATTGGTTGTGATCAACCTCATTTTTGGCCAGGCAGCTCTATGTCGGAGGGTGGGTTGAATGTTAGCAGGACTTATGGGGTGACTAGGTCACATATCTCTTATTTTCTATTAGGCTAGCCTGGGCTTGTTCTCATTAAAGAATCAGGGGTCTAAGGGGGAAGAGCTGGATGTACAAGGCTTTCAGAGCTGAGGCTTAGAGTTGATGCATCATCCTTTTCAACAAACCCTATTGACCAAAGCAACTTACAAACCTAGCCCAGATCTAAGAGGTGGGAAAATAAGTTCCACTTCTTCATGGCAAGATCTGCAAATTTACATTGCAATGAGCATAGATACAGGGGGGTGAATAATTGGGGCCATCAGTGCAATCAATCTACCATAAAAGGCAATCATTAAACAGATGAGAAATGCTAATATAACCCTGTTATGGAGTCAGACACTCTGTAAGACATTGTAAGAGATTAATTGTATTCACTGTACAAAGTTTCTTGGAAGCAGTGGAAAGGTGAGCCACACTGGGCTCTGTCTGACTTGATTTTTACTTAGTGTTCCCAACAGATGTCCAATAAGCTGACAAATATATAAAAATTTTAAAACAGCAGATGATATCAATTACAAAATGATAGCATCCAGAGTAATTTAACCAAATGTTACAGAGTAAATAGGCAGCAATGTGAGTGTTCTGGAGGAATGAAGATTAATTACATAGTGTGAGAACCAGGGACTTATGTTTACAGACAAGGAGTTAAACTCTCACAGCAGCTCCAGAGAAGACTTTTGAATTAATGGCTAATTTCAAACAAAGCCTATAATGTCACCACTTGAAATGTTTCGGCAATAATTCAAATGGTTTAATTCTAAGCCACTTATGATTAAATTTCAAATATGCTAAGGTATTATTAGACATTTATGGGAAAAATCATTTTTCCCCCTGCAAATTAAATGTTCTTCTTTGACAACGATTCAAGTTATGATAGGGATTCTTGTTTCCTTTTAATTATAGCCCAAACACTTATATGGATAAAGCAGCAACATGATCACTATTTCATTTTGGAGCCATTATTACCGAAATGCAAAATATCTCAATCTCTAGTCCCCCCCACCCCGCCCCCTAGGTTTTCTTTTTAATCCCATAAAAGCATCTGTCTTTGATTTCAAGTGGAGTACCTGCTGTGCAGGATGCAATGCAAATCCAATTTGTGTGTAACAAAACCAAATGGGCTGAAATGAACTCTGCATTTTAAAGATGTTTTTGTTTAATCATCGCCATCACTCGTCTTTAATGAATGCATAATCAAGTTAAACTTCAGGGAAGAAATGGAATGGCTCTTCTTAAGATAGAGAAAGCAAATTCCTGTGATATCCTTCATTGTTGATCTGCCTCTTATTCCTGTGTTGGCAAGAGAGAAGCAAGAAAGATCTTCAAACGCATTTTATGGCAAACTGTTGAGAAATGTGGCGTAAGCAGCAGCACTGCTCATTTTTTTTTCTGCATTTTTTTTTAGAAATCATTATAATTATTGTTTAGAGCAGAGGGTGAGGATGTAGGATCCCTGTGTTCTCCTTTCGTCCTCTTTTTTCTGCATCTCACAGAAGATCTTAGGGAATTTAGAAGAGGATACTTCACAATGCCTTTCTGTGCCATAAATCATCTAGCCTAAATGTTGGTATGTAATTTCCTAAGTACAGAGGTTCTTTCTGGTAGTGAAACTTCTGTGGGTCTTTCTTTTAGAAGGAGAGATTCTTCTACAGGCATCCAGGTGTCAGATGACTTTTGTACAGTCACAGTACTGGAAAATAGATCAATTACAAACAAGGAAATGGGATGGGATAATGTATAACGGCAGACTCTTAGAGGTCGTCTAATTTGCTCGTTTTACAGATGGGGAAGCTGAGTTCTAAATGTGTGCTGACTGATGTCTGGTTGGATGGTTAATGAGTGAGTCAGAGCTGGAACATGGTTTCTTCATTCTCAGTCTTTTCAAAGCAATTCTAATATATAACTTTGTGTTACTACATAACGGAGATGGCAGACCTCAAAAAGGAAATATATTTTAGAGGAATCATTAGGTGATGAATTGTTTACTTGAGCTTTGTATTCAAAGCGAATGTGGTCTTTCCTCATTGAAAAAATTTCAATTCCCAAATTGCACTAGCTGGTCAATGAGACCTTTTAGCCCACAAACTTTTTTGTTTCTCTCTATACTGTGAAAAGGAAGGCTCCTTTCAACATTGGCGTACTATCCACTCTCTGAAGCCAGAAGTTCATCCGTGGAAATGAACCAAATCAAACAGTTTATTATGTTCGTTTTTTTTTTTTTTTAAAGAAGTTAATGTCATCTGATGTATTTTGCTTTAATGTAGTAGATAATTTTGATGAGTGGACTGTTACCAAGTTATTCAAAAATATGATTTTGGGTAGAGAGATGCTTGTATTGAATGCTGAATCAAGTATGCTGGCTATCAAAAGATTTCATTTATAATAATTTAAAAATTATTAAAACCAAACATGTTTTAAGACCCTTTGCAGCACGACTTTATATCAGATCATAACATATCATCTTAGTGATATTTCAGTTGTTATCAACATATGTGGCCACTGGATGTCCCCACTCTTCCTCAAATGCAGCCGAGGCATCACTTAACTGGCAGTTATAAAAACTCTGCATTTTGCAGAGAACCTTTAGAAAGACCTCGTACAGTGTGCTTAGCAGCATTGCCTACCCCTGGCAACTGCAGGCTGGACTAGGAATGGGTGACTTAGGGACTGAGTTGGGTGGAAGAAATTCTTTTGGTCATGTCACTCTGTGTTATTACATATTTAGTTCTATAATCCTCTCCAATTACTAGTTTTTCTAAAAAGCTCTGAAAAGTAAATAAATCTGAAGATATGGCTATTGTAATTCCTGCAGGTGAAACAAATATGATTTGGGAAGAAAGAGAACATGAGAACATAACAACCTTGCAAAGGACTTGAAAAACTGCTTCATGGGAGTAAAGGATGTGAAGTGTACAGGAATGTTTAGCACGGTAGAAGCTCTGAATTTTGAAGCTCTTAGTGGCTGTTAACTACCCAGGTAATAAAGGACAATTGACCAAATATTGGACTTAGAGTTAGAAGCCCCGGATTTGAATCTTATTTCTATTATTTACTTGCTCTGTGACATTGAGCAAGCATACTTTGTTTTTCCTGAAGCTCAGGTCTTTGTTTGTAAAGTAGGTTTAATAGTATTGTGCTCAGATTTGGCAAAACTAAAATGATATTTTATATTTATGAAAGAGCCAAGGACACAATGGTTATGGAATAAATGTCAAATATAGTAGGAGTTTGGGAGGCAATTAAAAATTAAAAAAGAATTTTAAATCTTCAAAAATTTTTGGTCTAGTTAAAATGGAAAATAGAAAGATTTAATTTTACTTACAATGTATTTTATTATATACTCAGAGTTAGTGAAAATTTATTTAATTACATCCACTCTTCCTTTTGTTGGGAGGGTTTGAGATTGTCTGAGAGGGAGAATTATGCACAACCACTGAATGCTTCCCCAGAAAAAAGCCTTGGAAAATGAAACCTTAAACGTAAAGTGCTACAGATGCTCAGTTAATTCTTAGGGTTTTATAAAGAGGAAAAGAGCACAAGTGAAATGAGTTTCTTTACTGATGAGAAGATGAAGTAAAGAATGCTCTGTAAAGTTGAGGAAAAGTGACTTTGAACTATCAATTACATGGCTGTGCAGAAGTCATATTGAGAAAACAAAGTACAGTAGAATTTGTCATTTGTTTTGGAACCATGGTCTGAAACAGAGAATATGGAAAACTGTCAAATTTTCCTTTCTGAACAGTTTCGATGAGGCTCCCAAATACAGTCTTGTTTCTTTAATTCTATTCTGCCACCAGACTATTTTATTTTCATTTAGGGAAAACCATAAAACTTGCTTGTAACTAAGGAGCAGTCCCAGCACACAGTTCCTGCTGGGAAAACAGTATTGGAGCCCATCTACTGGGAGAGCATTTGTGCTCACTTCCAAGCACCGTCTACCAGGCTACTAATTAGTATTTCTCAGAGGAGGAAGCCAGTTCCTTTTTTGGGTTATGTATTCTCTACAATATCTACAATAGCACCAATGTTTCTATATAGTTTAGTAAAAAAAAAAAATCAGTACTTCTGGCATTGGCAGCTTAAATAAAAGTTAATTCAGATTCAGAGATACTGTCTGATCTGAATGACTGAGAATTAACTTTGGCTTTCTTGGAAATGATTCTAAACTGTTGAGAGGTTTTGTAGTTCAGAAATTGGGTAGCTGAAGAAATTATATCTGAAACTGATATAAAATAATATCAACTCTACTTGAAAATAAAAATAAAAATAAAAATAAAGAAACACTAATTAAGGTCCATGGCTGAGGCACAACTCTTGTAAACTGGCTTTGTCTGGCCCATTGAGAACTTTTACGGACTGTATTTTGTAAAAAGAATCCACCAACAAAGTAACCATGCAAGATGCTGTGTGCCCCAAATTATGGGCTCTGCTGTCTTTGAGATCTTTGGAGCTAAGACATAGACACTAGTTAATCAAGAACTGGGTTATGTCTCACTGATGGCTTCTTTTTCTGGATACTAATACAATGTTTTGATTATAAGTTAAGCTTGTTTACTCATTCAAGAAATGCCAATGAAAAAAAAAATATTGCCCGTTATGAATAAAAATGCTGCCTTTGAAATTAGTTTTGGTAATAAGCTTGACTTTATCTATGCAGTCTGTTTCCTCACATCCCCATATTGTCTAGCTCTTTGTAGTTTGAAAGAGCACTGAATAAATAAGGAAAAGGTAGGAGTAGAACTGCCAAGCAGAGCTGGCCCTTCTGTCTGAGACTCAGCTGTAACCTAATTACCACTAAGTAGCTGAGCTAACCAATCACACATCTAAATTAAGTTCAAAGTTTTGTGTGTAACAGAATCATCTAAGGAGTTTATTTAGAACAGGCTTGAGCATCATCCTCAGAGATTTTAATTCAGTGGATCTATGGCAGGACCCAAGAATCTACATTTTTAATAAGTAATAAAATTCATCCCCAGATGGTTCTTGGGCCAAACAATGGTAAATGATGTCTTAATTATTTGAATTCATTGGAGGCTAGTAGAATGCTATGAGGAAACAAACCTTTACCGTCCTCCTAAAGGAAGAGGAACAATAGGGGCAGGGAAACTAAGCGGGAAGAGGGAACAGGGAGGAAGTAACATTGGCTACATGTGTGTAGTATTGACTACTATAGTTGTACATCCTAGGAAATGTCTGAACACTTTTTCTCACAGTTAGGTAGATATTATCTATTGTTTGGTTAGGAATGTGCACCACACATAGTTTGGAGACAGAGGCACTAAGAACATGAACTCTGGGACCAATCTTTACAGGTTTAACTTGGTTCTGCCACTTGCTAGCTGTGTGACTTGGGGAAAGTTACTTAATCTCTAAGTGCCTTTGTTTCCTTATCTTCAAAATGGGATTTAAAATAGTACTTATTCCACAAAGTTATTGTGAGGATGACATGAGTGAATATAAGTAAAAGTGCTTGGAATAGTGCCTGGATCTTAGTGCTAGATAAAAGCTAGCTATTCCTACTCTTCCACCTGGGTGCTTTTCTGGGAAGAGAAGACGCAGGTGGCTAGAAAATGAAATGAAATGATGAAATGAGATTATTCAGAATTTTAAAAAATATAGAGCTGTGAGCCCTTAAATTGTGCCAAGCTATTTTGTGACTAGACCAGTTATTTTAAGATAGTTCTATTTTGTAAACTTGTTTGTATTTGAGCTTTTTACATTTTCAGTATTTGTATTTGATTTTAATTTTTCTTTGCTTCTTCAGAAAGCCGTGCATGACAAATTTTCATGTTGATATAAAATAATTTATGCCCTAGAACATTAATTCTTGGGCTTAAAGGAGTCTGAAGTAAAATTTGCCTATATATTCTTAAGTGCATTTGTGGATACTGGGTAAAAAGATTTTCCACAACAAATTCTGTGAGAGTACCGAGCACCAGAAAGGTTAACAAGTCATCTGCTGAGAGCAAGCTTACTTGTGTCCTTTTCATGCCTTCACTTTCTGTGACCCAGAATTGTGGTTCTTAACCAAGGACAGTTTTGCCCTCTCTTTCTCTGGAGACATTTGGCAATATCTTGAAATATTTTTGTTCGTCACAACTAGTGGATACTACTGAAATCTGGTGGATAGAGGCCAGGATGCTGCAAAATAACCTACAATGCACAGAACAGCCACTTACAACGAAGAATTATCCAGTCTAAAATGTGAATACTGTTGAGGATGAGAAACTCTGCCCTAGAGGTAATGTCATTAGAAGCCCAACTGGCCACTAGAGGCAGATTTGGTAAAGATGGGCACTAAATGAGAAGTGGCAGAGCTGGGGGCAAAGGAGACGCCATTCCTCTCCTTTTGGGCTGTTCCTTTATCAATAGCATGCACTTCCTGTCAGTGCTATGCCAGATGCCAATGGCAACTAATCTTCACTTATGTATAGAGATATTTCTACTGACACTCTTTGGGTCTTCATGACTTAATACTATGAGAGTGTACCGTTGTCAATGTTATTTTACCATTTACCTCACTCAAAGGTCAGTATGCTCACTTAAAATGTGGGTGTTTGATTCATAAGCAGACAAATTTAAATTTCTTTTTCTATAGCATAGATTTTATCAGGGGAGACATTTCCTCACTTGGGTAATGGAGTCTCTATAATAATTAGCGCTAATTGAGATCTAAGTAGGCAGCTTTAGTACAAAGGCTGACAACTAAATCACTCATGGTGATGACCTAGGGAACTAGGCTTACGGGTCCTAGTTTCAACACATAAATGAAGAAGAAGGAGGCAGAATTGAATGAGATTAATAATTTAATTTTCAAGAAGCATTACATTTGTCATAAACAATCAGCAAATTATTTGGGCTAAATGCTGTGAACCAAACACACCCACACCCACACACATACACACACACACACACACACGCACACACACATACACACTTCTCTCAAAGAGAACCTGATCTCTACCTAATTATAGAGATCAGAGGGTCAGCAGGAATATTCTTTGAATAATATATAGGTTCTACTTAGTAGCCTGGGGACAAGATCACATGTGTCCCAGTCATGTCCCTAGAGTGTCTTTGTGTGACTTCTACTTAACTTTTCTTTAGTTTCTCCATTATTAAAATGACCTAACCCTTTATTGTTTTCTGTTCTGTGAAAATTCTTCCATTTCTCTGGAGAATGGCATTTAGAGGTGAGGTCAACTTCAGAGAGAGAGAGCGAGAGAGAGCTGTGAAATTTAAAGATTTGTTGAGTTCATTAACTTTCTAGAATTATATCTTAGTTTTCAGGAAATAGTGAGTGTGAGAGAAAAAGTCATTTCAATGAGAACATTCCTTTTAGACAGATCACAGATGAGAAAAAAATTCAATAGAGAAACTGGAAGACCCAGGGTACTTGCTGTAAAAAACAAGGTGTAAAACTTTGGGATATACACCTAGGGAATGACTGCCCATCAAAGTTTGCAGAATTTTGACAATTTCTCTCTAAGATTTCTCAGGAGAGTACAGAATAGAAAGTGATTTGGATTGTATGAGGGCAAGTTTTTCATACTCCAGGACAAATGTGGTAGATGCCAAAGCTATGAGAGTATCAGTAATCTCTGCCTTGTTGTTCTTGTAATTTTTCCATGAGGAAAAAAGAAAAAGAATCGTCTGGATTCTTGTTTCAACTTTGCCACTCACTAGCTGAAAAAGGATTTTTCTTCGTATGCCAAGAAGAGGTTGCATTAGATGATATTTAACTTCCCTTCCAGAGCTATGTTTACATAAAATTTGACTCCATGATGTTTCAGGAACATAAATTCAATCCCAAAATCTTTTTATGAAAGAAGTTTCCATAAGAAATAGAGTCACATTTCTGTAGTCTATATCTCTTTAACTCTAAGTTCTGAACAAGATCTCAAACTCAATCCTCCTGTCCAAGTTCAGCATCAGACAGTTGGACACCTCTTGGAAAAACCAAGCCAGTGAGATCATTCGCCAGGGGCCTATTTGCCCAATGGACCTGTCAACTCTATGTGTTCTCTGTCCAAGAAAAAAAAAATCTCTTGGAGAAGAGAGATCTAGGCACCCAAGATTGCTCTAACTACTAGCCTTTGTAGTTGAAATCATTTTGAATGTTTAATGGTGTCTATTATTTCTATTTGTTTACACCTACACCTCGACAAGATGTAAAAATGCCTGGCTACACTGCTTTGGTATTTATGTGGCAGAGCAGAGCACAAAATGGGTAAACTCTTTGGCAGGGAACAAAGGTGTTCCTTCAGCAAATTGAGGGCTTCAGAATATGGAATCTAAAAGGCTCTAACAGAGTAATAATGTCAGGAGCTGTCAAGATACCTAGAGGCTCCTACAAGAGTATCTGGTAGTGGTGGTACCTAGGTGGTATGGTCTTGGGCACACCGGGAAGTAGAATACTTATATATGGTGACATGCAGCAGCTGTGCCAGTGAGAGCCTCTTGAGTGGCTTTTAAGGGAGTATGTGTGTGGGGAGGTGGAACACATCCCATGTGGAGTACGGAAGACTATTCCATGAGAACTTGTGAGGTCCCCCAGGGTGAGACTTTGAGTAGGCAGACACTTCAGTTATAGGTCTAGGGGTGAGTTGGACAAGCATGGTGTATAAGTGAAAATGTGACCCTCCATTTTCACTCTCCCTTCTGTAACTCTAACAGCTCCCCTCTCCCAACCTATCTGTGACCACCCCATTTTCCCCCTGAAAGCCACTTAGTCAGAAGTGAAATCTTATGGGAAGTCTGAACAGAGCAGAGCTAAAACAGTTGCCATGCTGAATGCTACAATGTTTAACAGCAGTTCTTACATAAAAGTTAGAAATAAAAATGATATTTTGGGGTCCAGGATAATTTGAGGATAAATTTGTGATGATAATAGTAATAATGCAGGGAAAATGCTAAAAGAAACCTCCAAATGGAGTATCCTAGAACATTGAGGTGAGTAGACACAAATAATGGGAAAAGAGACATTGAGTTCTGATGCTCTCATGAACTTTCTATCAGGCCATATTAAAGGAACAGGGTTGGTTTCACGGGCCTATGTCCTGTGCAGTTGCACCAGACCGTGGTCAGAAGGATCTTGAACTTGGTTTTATGCTCAGCTGTTGCTGTCTTGAAAATCTTAATACATTTAATTTTTGAACTTGTGTTTTTTAAGTGAAGTTCCGTGGGACAATAGAGCATGTGTGTGACAGAGACGTGTACGTAATGTGTTTGCCATTCTTCGCTACCCCATCTGCACATAGCATTCATGGTGAACCAGAAGCACAGAATTTCAGTTACCCCAGAATGTGTAGAGGTTCTGTGAGACTCAAAGCAAGTACAAGGTTAACTTGTCATATTTAAGACGGAGTAAGCAGGGGTTCTGACAATCCTGCGAGGCAGTGCTTTCCCTTTGAATCAGAACTTACTTAGAATGCAGAAAGAAGGCAGTGGCATTCTAAGAAACACAATTGACCAAAGCACCCTGTGTGTAACTCCCCTGTATTTGTCAACTATTTGCACTAAAAATTATGAAATTCAAAAAAGGGGGGAAAGGACAAATTTCAGTTCCTTTTCCTTTCAGTCCTTCTATACTCATCAATAAATCTGTGATAGAAAGTATTGGCAGAATGTCTGTGTATCGAGTAGTGAAAAACAGTTAAGTTAGTTTCTGCAGCGTTTTCATTGCTCTGGTAAGAATGATAAACACATGCATGTGCAGGTTACGAATTGTGCAATTTTGTTGATTTTGCATGTGAGTTAAATGCTTTTCTATTTGTGTTTAAAATGAGCATTGAACAATACAGAGATGAGTGGTAAAATTCATGCTAATAATTTAACATTTGAACATTTCTTTTTTTTAAAATTACTGAAGGAGCAAAAAATAAAACAAAAACACCCCCCAAAACCCAAACAACAAAACCACCATGACAAATCAGAGGGAGATTAGAGGAGAAAGAAAAAGCCTAATGTTCTAGTATCTTTAGTCGCAATTTTTTTCTGTTCTTTGAGGCTGGGGCACCACATTTTCATTTATCACTGGGTTCTGAGAATTATATACGCAACCCTGCAAGGGACCTTTATTCATTTGTTAGGGCTGCTATAATAAAACACCAGACTGGGTGGCTTAAACAACAGAAATTTATTTTCTCACATTTATTGAAGCCAAAAGTCCAAGATCAAGGTACTGTTAGGGTTTATTTCTTTTGAGACTTCTCTGCTTGGCTTGCAGATGTCTGCCTCATTGCTGCCTCTTCACATGGTCCTGTGTCTATGCATGTGCACCACTGGTGTCTCTTTGTGGGTCCAAATTTTCTCCTCTTATAAGGACACCAGTTAGATTGGATTAGGGCCCATCCTTAAGAACTCATTTAACCTTAACCATCTTAAAGGTCCCAGCTCCACATACAAGCACATTCTGAGATACTGGGGTTTGGGCTTGAACATATGAATTTGAAGTGATACAATTCAGTTCATAACTAAACTTTTCAATGGCATGAGCCATTACGTTCCCTTTTTCTTTATGTCAAATGTGTAGCTGGTGTATTAAAATGAGAATATATAGATTATGAACTGCTTGAATGATGAGGCGCAGGCTGCCCACACGGAGTTGACAGGTAGCTCCCTTAGCATCTGAGCTCCCACTTTGGGGAAGTGAAAACCCTTGGGTCTTTTTGATTGAAGTCACAGTTTCAGTACACTCACTCAGAAGTAAAATCATAAAATTTACTACTTAAAGATCCCAGAAACAGGGTGGTGTGGGGAGGGGTTGTCGGGTGCAATGAACTTGGGAGAAGGGCAGTCTGTCCTAGGTCATGGCTGAGCAGGAGATAGAGAGCAGTGTAGCAAGAACCTACTACTTATAAGGTAGTTGGGGTGAAGGTTACTAACTTTTTTTGAGTTCAACTCTAAGTGTTTACTTGAAAAGCTTCCCTGGGAAAATCAAAGAGAGAACTTGTGGTAAAAATCCTAAACTAAGCTTCTTATCTAAATGTCCAGATTCTGGGTGCAAGCAGGGTTGTCATACTATAAAATGCCTAGGCAGCAATTCAAAATATCTGTTTTCTCCTCACATCATTAGGTTTTGTTGTTGTTTGTTTTGTTTTGTTTTTTTTCTTTTGTCACTTACAACTTGAGTCTAATTGATAACTGCTTCCCAGTGAAGCCTCTCAGCTCCTACTCCTCAGTATGCTAGTCTCCATGACAAAATATTTTTAATGCTCTTAAGAGACTTGGAAATGAGGTAAGAGAGACAGAAGTGTAACCAGGTGCTTATGAAAATACACCTTCACACTTTGTGCATGAAACTCTGCTCCAAAAACATCAGTAGTAGTGGAGATCAGGTATTAGCCCCTTCATTTGCACAGGAAATAGAAAGAAAGCTTGGGGAAGTCAAGTTAAATCCAGATGGCTCAGAAAGCAAATACTAGAACCCACATCTCCAGATGCCTAGGTTAGAATTCTTTCCATCCTAGTCAATGATATTTACCTCAATGATATCCTACTCAAGAGATGAAGGGCATAATTTTGATCCCTGAATTGGCTCACCTGTTTGATAAAAAATTCACCTCTCAGGTGGTCTTTAATTGCAAAATTTTTTTTAAACAAAGTATCATTCGAATGAAATATGCACTGACATACCAAGATCCCTGGCTAAATTCAAACTAGCAAAATATGTGCTATAGAAGAGTGTTTTTTCATTTTTAAACAACTTTTATAGAAGTGATGCAAATAAGTGCATTTCTCATTCAGGAAAAATCACAAATGCTACAATCTAAACTGAGATCTTTGTAGATGTGACTTCAATTACAGCATGTGTGAGGTAATCAATAATTATAGAAGGCAGCTTCTCTAAGGCAATATTGGGCTTCAGAACTGCTGTTGAGATTTGAAATTTAGAACACCCTCAACCCATCCCTGGAGTTAATTTCACATGCACGGCATAGACTTTGGTCTCAAGAATGAACAGGGAGCAGAAAAACACTCTTTTGCACAATTTTCTAAGGAGGAAACACGTACATGGTGGATGGATATTTTTTATTTATTGGATGTTCTCAGCATTTCTCATTGGTGTCTCTAAGCAGCAGAACTGAGATCAATAGGAAGGCATAAAGTTGCAAGATGGGAATGAAAAATGAGATTAAGAGTAATGCTTGTAAAAATGCAAAGATACCTGTATGAGAGAGACAGTGCAGACTGCATGCCCCAGACCCCCTTAAGCTCTCCTCTTTTCTTACATGACAGCACTTATGCTGTGGCTTCCTTGAAAAAATGCTTTCTAAAGTGTGGAGAAATGTAAGGCATTCTGGAGACTGAGACAGTGACTGAGAGCATGTGATTTCAAGAGAAATGATTGTTTACTCAAAGTTGAGATGTTTGTCACTGCCCTAAATACTTGTGACTATAATGTGGCTGTTTTTTTGGATTGGTTCTTGTTTTCCACAGGTATAGGAATACATCCAAATGAATGTTTTCATTTAAAATAGTCACCTTGACAATACAAAGCAGTGGCCATTGCTTCAAATATCTTTGGGATTGGCTTTTTTCTTTGAATATATCAGAGCTAATAAACATGTGTTTATTGATTTTTGGAAATTTCCAGAAGCTCTCAGGTGCCAAGTTTGGTGAATAAAGCTATAATTTAATCATTTTCACTTTCTTTTTTAATCAATAATCAAACATAGAGAACCAATATAAACTTGTATGGTTTGTAAAATGATACTGGAGGCTTAAGAAAGAGTTTAAACAGTGAGAATACCATAAATAGAACTTCCCAAAGTAGCTATTCTGAACGGTCCAATAATGAAATACATTTGGTTTTGTTTGTAAGCACACATACACAAACACACACACACAGCTTATATACAGATTGCAGTATTTTCAAGGGTCTTGGTTGAGTAAAAAATATAACTTTATGTAATTCAACTAAGAATACGTTCAAAGACACCATACTCCATTCTTATAAACAACAAATCTAAGTCAATTCTGAGTTTTTTCTAGTTCTGATTTAAACTTCATCAAGTCATAATCTATCCTTTTTCCTGGGACTAATCTAAACCATAAGGTTTTCACAGTCTCATGGCAATAGTGAAGAGAGAGTATCTACTCCTTGGTTTTTGCCTGTTCTGCACTGGTCTCTCCTGAGATATACAATTCACCCATTTGGTCCTCTGAGATGTTTCCTGCTTGTCTGTCCCTCATCATGACTGCAGGGTACTTGTCTTCTCTTACTTTCACTCTCTTCTCTCTTTTAGAGATGACTTTTATAAACTGAAAAGGTGGGAATGAAGGAAGGGTCAGTATATTTTCCACACCTTTTGGAATGCTGGAGACTTGGGGAAATCTTGGGACTTCTGCTCCAGACATCTCATAAAACCATTTGGCTCTACTGCTGCCTTGCTCTGGTGGAGTAAAAGAAAAGCCCTATAAAGCTATGCCAGACACATGAGAATCTCTGTGAATGTTTGTTGATTGGCTAACTGAATAAATGCGGATGATGTTTCCCAGAGTTCCAGAAGGGAAGAGGAGAGTCTGTTTTCTCTTCTTTGGATTCTCCAGATTATCTAAAGATTCCTCCACTCTCTGAAATTAGTCCTGGAATGGGAGTAGAGAGAAGAGAATAAAACCACGTCTAAGGAACCTCACAATAATAAGTCTAGCTCTCTAAGGATTTCTATATGAAGGATATCCTGATTCAATATATTTACTTGAGGAGGTTGCCAAGTGTCTCATCTTGTTTCTTTAAATTATACTCATCTTTTAGTGGTTAGGTGAGACCTCCCCCTTGATTTTTCTCTGGACCGTGTACCCCATGAGGAATCTTTCCTCTATATTGGTAGGTATTGTGCTTGGTATATCAGCAGTACAGATCTTTGAAATAATTAATATGAACATGAATAATTGAACTATTTGAATCAGGTATTTTGACATTTCAGAGGGTTACTGGTGTTTTCTAGATTTTGCTAGTTCAGTTATCTCAAAAGACTGGGAGTGTTGTCTTAGTCCTGGCTGCATCTTTGTAAATTTGGAGACAGTGGCGTAAGAAAAGAAGGTTTCCATTCCCAAGTAAACATCCCAAATACAGCCCAAACTTAGGAAGATGTTTTGGTTTTAGGATGTAATTTAACTAATTTTTCATATAGTTGTTCAAAAAAAATTTTTTTTCACATCTTTAAGTCCCAGTCAGAGTGCTTTGGGACAACTTGAGATCTGATAAAGTCTGAATCATATGTACATTTTTGATTATATAGCCAACAGCCCATTTCTTACAGTTCAAATTCCTCAGTGACCATAAATGACTTTGAAAGGAAGAGTAATCCTCACCAACTGGTATGGGGAAATCTCCAACGGCCACTTTGCACAGTGAAGATTAGGGATGACTGGTAAATCTTTAATGGACAATTGGCTCCACTCGTCATGGGTTTATGAGAACAGCTGCACCAAACTTACTAAATTGAAATGCACTGCATTCTGCTAAGAAGGGTCAGCTTTTCCTTCCTTCATGCCTTCTTCCCTCTCTGCTGTTCTTTCCTCACTTCTTTCCTTTTTTCTTTATTTTTAGTTTTCATATTGTATTTTCTTGTCCTAATGTTTTTAATCTAATTAACTAGATTTGTACAGAAGTGATTCTACTGTGATTGGCATGTGGGGATAATAAGAGTGCTTATTTTCATTTGTTAAACCTCATTCATATCTAATTCAGCTGTACATAGTAGTTAAGTATTTTTAGGGATGAAGAATAAATTCTAAAGAAGATACCACTAGCCTGAGCTTTCCTATGCACATTGCCTTCCTTTTATCAGATACCAAAGACAGAAAGTTATTACAAATCAAGACAAAAATTTATCATGTGCATGCAGTATTTGCTTTTTATTAACTTCAGTTCATCACAATGAGGCACCACAGCTAATAAGAAGGGTGGGAGTTAAAAGATGTTAGTCCTCCATCTGAGATTTGGGATAGATTATTTAATTATAGTATGGATATCTTGAACTTCTTTCACTGGGATAAAAATATATATTTAACATGCCTTTTTCCTTCTTAAGTCCTTTCCTTAGTTTTGCAGTGGATTTTCTAAACAGATGAAAAAAACTGCATTATCAAGAATCATCTATTAAGCACCTAATTGCATATGTCACCGACCAATTAAATAACATTTATAGTAAGAAGACTTTAAACAAAAGTTTTTAGTATGGACTATTTCGAATGTACACAAAAATAGTGAGGATGGATTAATAAACTGTGCACCCAAACCCAACTTCAACATTTATCAACTCATAACCAAATTTGATTGGTCTAAACTCCCACCATTTTTTCTCATCCTGAATTATTTTGAAGCAAATACTAGACATCATGACATTATATTCATTAGTATTTCTATGTGGCTATCCACAGAAATATTTAAGAATTCTTTTAAAAAAATAACTACTATGTCAATATTACACCCCAAAGTTACCAATAATTTCTTAATATTATCAAATATTGTCAATTTTCAAATTTACTTTATTTTTATTTTTTTTTACTTTTGTTTATTAGATCAGGATCTGAATAAGTCCAAATAGTGGAACAGATTGATATGATTTTTGACTTAAAAAATTATTTTATTGCGATAAGAACATTTAACACAGGATCTACTCTGAACAAATTTTAAAATGTACAATACATTATTGTTAATACAGATGCCATGTCATAGAACAGATCTCTAGAGCATATTCATTTTGCCTAACTAACACTTTATGCTGATGAGTAACTCCCCATTTCCCTTTTCCTTAGCCCCTGGTAATCACCATTGCATTCCTCAATTCTGTGAGTTTGACTATTTTAGACACTTTGCATAAGTGGTATCATGCAGTATTTGTCTATTTATTTCTGGCTTACTTCCCTTAAAATAATATCTTTAAGTTTCCTCTGTGTTGTAGCATATTGTAGAATTTTCTTCTTTTTTGAGGCTGACATAGTATTCCATTGTAATGTATAACTATATTTTCTTTCTCATTCATTTGTTGATGATCATTAAGGTTTTTTCCGCATCTTGGCTATTGTGAATAATGCTGCAGTGAACATAGAGGTGCTAATTTTTCTGAGTTCCTGATTTTAATTCTTTTGCGTAAGAACTCAGGAGTATTTATTTAGTATTTCTGCTTTTAATTTTTTGAGAAATCTCCATACTGTTTTCCATGGTGGCTGTACCATTTTGCATTCCTACCAACAGTGTACAAGTCTTGAAATTTGTCCATATCCTCACCAACACTTGCTATTATCTGCTTTTTTGATAACAGCCATCCTGACCAGTATGAGAAAATATCTCACTGTGGTGTTGATTTGCATTTCTCTGGTGTTTAGTGATGTTGGATATTTTTTCATATACCTGTTGGCTATGTATGTCTTTTTTGGAGAAATGTCTGTGCAGTTCCTTTGCCCATTTTTTAAAACAATCTATTAGACTATTTACTACTACTACTACTACTACTACTACTACTACTACTACTACTACTACTACTACTACTGTTGTGTTGTAGGAGTCTTATATATTTTGGAGTTTAACTCCTTATTAGAGATATGGTTTGCAAATATTTTCTCTCATTTCATAGGTTGCCTTTTCATTTTGTTCATAGGTTCATTTGCCATGCAGAAGCTTTTTAGTTTGACGTCGCCCCCACGCGTTTATCTTTGTTTTTTGTTGCCTGTACTTTTGATGTCATATCCATGAAATCATTGCCAAATCCAATGTCATGAAGCTTTTCCTATATGTTTTCTCTTAGGAGTTGACAGATTCAGGTCTTATGTTTAATCCTTTAATCTATTTTGAGTTGATGTTAATGTATGGTGTAAGTTAAAGGTCTAAAGTCATTCTTTTGCATTTAGATATCCAGTTTTTCCAACACCATTTGTTGAAGAGACTATCCTTTCCTCATTGTGTGTCTTTGACACCCTTGTTAAATACTAGTTGACCCTGGATGTGTGGATTTATTTCTGGGCTCTCTATTCTATTTCATTGGTTGATATGTCTGTCTTTATGCCAATATCATACTGTTTTAATCACTATAGATTTGTAATACATTTTCAAATGAGGAAATGCGATTCTTCCAGTTTTGTTCTTTGCAAGATTGACTTGGCTATTTCTGGTGTATTGTGGTTCCAATGAATTTTAGAATTATTTCTATTTCCAGACAAATTGGTATTGAGATCTTGGTAGGGATTACATTTAATCTATAGATTGCTTTGGGTAGTAAAGATATTTAAACAATATCAAGTCTTGAAATCCGTGAACATGGAATGTCTTTCTATTTATGTTTTCTTTAATTCCTTTTATCAATGTTTTGCAGCTTTTAGTATATGTTTTTCATCTCTTTAGTTGTTTATTTCTATTATATTATTTTTGTTGCTATTGTAAATGGGATTGTTTTTCTAATTTCTTTTTTTTTTTCAGAAAGTTTCTTGTTAGTATTTAGAAATGGAACTAATTTTTACTTGTTGATTTTGTATCCTGCAAATTTACTGAATTTAAGTTCTAACAGTTTTTTTTTTTTTTATGTAGTCTTTGGGATTTTCCACATCTAAGATCATGCCATCTGCAAATAAGGACGGCTTTACCTCTTTCTTACTTGGATAACTTTGATTTCTTCATCCTGACTACCAGCTGTGTATAGGACTCCAATACCATGTCGAATAGAAGTGGCAAGAGTGGTATCCTTGCCTTGCTTTTGATCTTAGAGGAAAAGCTTTTGGTTTTTCACCATTGAGTTGATGTAAGCTGTGGCCTTTTATATATGGCCTCTATTGTGTTGAGGTTATGTCTTTCTATTCCTAGCTTGTTGAGAATTTTTATCATGTAAGTTAAATTTTCTTAAATGCGTTTTCTGCATCTATTGAGATAATCATGTAATTTTTGTCCTTTATTTTGTTAATATAGTGTACAAATTAATCTATTTTCATATTTTGAACTATCCTTGCTTCCCAAGTATAAATCCCACTTGGATTTGGTGAGCCTTTTAATTTACTGCTGGGTTTGGTTTGCTAATACTTTGTTGAGAATTTTTGCATCTATATTGGCCTATAATTTTCTTTTCTAGTGGTGTCTTTGTCTGGCTGTGTTGACAGCTTAATATCAGTCTTGTGAAATAAGTTTGGTGTTCTCTCCTCTTTAAAAATTTGAAGAAGTCTGAGAAGCATTGATATTAATTCTTCTTTAAATGTTTGGTGGAGTTTACCAGTAAAACCATCTTGTTTTGAGCTTCTTTCTGTTGGAATGTTTTTGATTATTAACTCAACCTTCATGCTAGTTATAGTTTTCTTCACACTTCTTATTTCTTCATGACTTAGTCTTGGTAGTTTGTAAGGTTCTAGGAATTTATCCATTTCCTATAAGTTATTATTTGTTGGTATATAATTATATATAGTAGTCTCCTATGATCCTTTTTATTTCTGAGGCGTCAGTTGTAATTCTCTTTTTTTCAGGCCTGATTTTGATTGAATCTTCTCTTATTTTAGCTTAATCTAACAAAAGGTTTGTCAGTTTTATTTATCTTTCAAGAAACCAATTCTTTTGTTAATTTTTTTCTATTTATATTTTCTATTTAACTTGCTTTTGTTCTCATCTTTGTTATTTCATTTCTTATGCTAATTTCAAGCTTAGTTTATTTCTTTTCTATCTCCTTGAGAAGTAAAGTTAGATTATTTATTTGAGATCTTTCTTCTTCTTCTCATGTAGGCATTTATTACTATAAATTGCCTCTTATATCTCTTTTTGCTGAATCCCATAAGTTTGGGTATGTTGTGTTTTCATTTTCATTTGTTTTAAGGTATTTTCTATATTTTTTGTTTGTTGTTTTTTGACCTAATGGTTGTTCAAGAGTGTGTTGTTCAATTTTTACATGTCTGTGAAATTTTCAGTTTTCTTTCAGTAATTGATATCTAGTTTAATTCCATTAAAGTATTCCATTATTATTATGTTGCTGTCTATTTCTTTCCAGTTCTGTCAATGTTTGCTTTTTATAGTTAGATAGTTAGGTGATCTAATGTTGAGTGTATATGTAATTGTCATATTGAATTGACCCTTTTATCGTTATGTGATATTCTACTTTGTCTTTTGTGATAGTTTTTTACTTAAAGTCTCTTTTGATTGATTTCCTACCCCTGCTCTGTTTGGTTATCATTTGGATAAAACGTCTTTACCACTTTCAGCCTATGAGTGTCCTTAAACTTATAGTGAGTTTCTTATAAACAGCATATAGTTGAATTTTTTTTTAACCATTCTACCACTCTATGTCTTTTGATTGAGGAAATTTAATTCAGTTACATTTAAAGTGATTATTAATTGGGAAAAATTTATTATTGTCATTTTGTTATTTATTTTCTGTTAGTCTTGTAGTTCTTCTCTTGTCATCTTCCTTTGTGGTTCATTGATTTTTTTTTTTTTTGTATTGATATCTGTCTTTTGCACAGGCCAAATAGGAGAGTTTAATGGTGATGTGAAAATCACCACACATCCTGTATTGTTTAAGTCCTTGATGATGGCACTAATTTCTGCAATACCTCCAGGAATGTATTACTATTGGTTTACTACTTTCCTATGTAGAGATGGTTCTAGTGGCTTTTACTTTGTCTTTCCTGCCAAAATAACCCTCACTCTACAGGTCTGGGAGCTGCTCAGCATGTCTTTTCTAATTACTCATTCTGGAACTGGGGAAATAACCATGGGATGGGTTTGAGGACCCATTGGATCCACTGGCAAAGACTCATCAGAATTTAGAGGCTCAATATTCCCATCCCAACTTACAGGAATCCATTCTTTCCCAATGAATGCCCTCACTTTAACAGTAGGCATATGAGCTAGAAGTTCAACTTGTATTGTAATTCAAACAGTCATAGGATGGTTCATCTGATTATCAGAAATTTCAGCCATGTAGCTACAGAAGATAAGGGTCTCCTTAAGGGCACACATAGAAACTCTTGGATCATTTATGTAGCTCTTGAGCTGGGAATTCAAACCCCTAAGCTCATCATTTTCTTTCAGTGCTTAGTCCAGCAACATTAGGAACCACCAGTTAATGTCATTATATTTATTAGTTTTTCAAAAAATATTCGAAAGCATCATATAAAGAGCTACTTATCTTCTTGATTCTTATATGTGGCTTATTAGGCATATCCAATGCAGATGTTTTGTATATCTCTATTGCCAGATCATGCCATGGGCTATCAGTCCTGTCATTACTACTGGAAACGGCCATTAGCATCTAATTAGAAAACCAATTCTAGAAACTCCAGAACAAATTCAGGAAACTTATCCTTAACATTCTTTTTTCTCAGAATCACTCTGAGTACCAAAATATGTATTAGTTAAGGTTCTCCAGAGAAACACAACTAAATATGCCTATGGAGATTTATTATGAAGAATTGACTCACATTATGAAGAAGTCTCACAACCTGTTGTCTGCAAAATGGAGACTCAGGAAAGCCAGTGGTGTAATTCTATTCCAAGTTTTAAGGCCTAAGAAATAGGGAGCAATGGTATAAATCTCAGTCCAAGGGCAGGAGGCCAGTGTCCCAGCTCAGCAGGCAAAAGAAAGGGAATTAATTCTCTTTTCCTCCATTTTTTGTTCTATTCAAGCCCTCAATAAATTGATGTTTGCCCACATCAGGGAAGACAATCCATTTTACTGAGTTCACTGATTCAAATGCTGACCTCATCTGGAAACATCCTCAGAGACATACCTAGAAATAGTCTTTAACCTGGGCACCCTGTGGCCTGGTCAAGGTGACACATAAAATTAACCATCACAGTTTCTTTCTATTTTATATAGTGATTATCTGTATGAAGGTCTATAACTTCATTTATAATTCAGTTATGAGTATCAAGGAAGAGGAGACTTATTAACTGTGTATCTGGAGAAATTCTGAATTCCATGAAGTAAAGACTTGTAATGAATCAATAATTACAAAGTACGGCGAAGAATATGTTACACTCTTTTGCGGATATAGAAACTAAGGCTCAAAGAGATTAAATAACATGTGAAAGGCTGCCGAGCTACTACCCATGGAGAACTAGTTCAAATCCAGTCATGTCTGACTTCAAAGCCTATGTATTTTCCACCCTACCAGCATTTCCAAGGTATAGTGAAGAAGACCATTGCTGAGTAAGGGATTGTGTGGCTACATGAATTCAGAAAACTCTTTATTTAGTGAAGTGGCATTAGCAGTCACTTAGTTGCTTAAGTCAGAAACCTGGTGATAATCCTGACCTCCTTTTCCTTTGTCACTACCACACCAAATCAATATAGCTTAATAATATGTGTGGGCTTCAGTGTTGGACTCTATGAATCCTATTTCTAATTGTGGGAAAATGAGCATGTAGTTTGACTTCTCTATCTCTCAGCTTCCTTCTGTAAAAAATAAAGAGAATAATTCCAAGATCATAGAGTATTGTGAAAATTTCACGTGATGATTAAATGCACCATGGAAATTCAATAAATGTTTTTTTCCTATTATTCTCCCTTGGAGTCTCTTGTGTTCTTCTCTTTTTATCCATCCCTTTTATCCATGACCCTAACCTCAGACTGCATTTCCTCTTACCAATATTCACTTCCAGGTAGTCACCAACCTGAGCTAATTCATGTCTAGTTCATACCAATTTATCTTTTACTTCTTTGACTAAGTGTTTTCTTTGAAATACAAAATCCGCCATATTATTCTGCCCTTGAATTTTGTGCTTCAGTCAAATAACTGCTACAGTCAGAAGTCCAAATGACTTGCAGTTCTCAGAATAGCTGTGCTGTTTCACACTTTGCTATTTTGCTTATGTTACTTCCTACTGGAACCTGAAGTGTTCCTGTTATTGCCCTTTGTTTGTCTTACAGAGATAACCATTCATCTTTAAACTTAAAATGCCACAGCAGCATTTCTGGTCCCAATTGCATTTCTAGAGTCTTGTTACTTCTACTGAAGAAATGGAGCCTATTTCCCTTCTCTTTAAATCTAGAAAAGACTCTCGAATGGCTTAACAAATAGAATGCAGTAGCTGTGAGGCTGGGTCATAAGAGACAATAGGGTTTCCCTCTGGCTTTCTTTTTGTGGGGGATACTTGTCCTGGGATACCAGCCACCAACTTTCAAAGAAGCTCAAAGTAGCTTATGTAGAGTGTCAATTTGAAGAACTCCATATGGAGAGGCACAGAGGCTCTTAGCCAATAGCCAGCTTCAACTACTAGCTAGAATTCTCTATATGTCTATATGTGTATGTGTATGTGTGTGTGTATATGTATGTATACATGTGTAGACATATAGATCCACAAAAATCTGCACCTCATGGACCACAAATCCTCTATAACCTTGAGGCCATGTATAAAAAATAAGGATGCTGTAGTAAAAGAGATGTGCTCAAAGAAGAGAGAAAAGTACCCTTTTAGATAAACTTACTCATTAATGTGGAAAATCATTTATAATTTAGCATAAATTAGAAGAGAAAACTGAAAGAAGAGAAGCCCTTAGATTTTTTTCCACCTGCTCATCTAGCCAGTGAACTTCATGGGCAGTTATGCATTCATGCTTCTTTGTAACGTAAGCCCTCTCTATGTGCTGCATATGGCGATCTGAGCTAGCCGTCTGGGATGTGACTTCTGCTTCAAGAGTAATGATAAAGTTTCTAGCACTCGCTGTGGTTGTGGGAAGCAGACTGTTGTAGAAGTGTTATTATTAATGAGAATTACTGCTGGACAGCTTGAACTAGAGGATAATTTATTCTCCGTGAACTTCTAATTGCAGTAAAATGGTTCATTCACTGCCACACTTGTCCATCTTGTTTGTTCCTCCTGTCTTACAGGCACGGTTGGCTGCAATGAAATAAGGCAGAACTGTACAAGCCACACGAGAAACAAAAGTCTGCGTTTCCGGAGACACCATGGAAACTGGTCAGAAAGGTTTAATTCATGTAAGAAAGGCTTGGGAAAATGGTAAAAAGCATTCTGGTATGCTCAAGGGGGTCACAGATAATCATTTTATATGAATTGAGGCACCTACTGTGTGCAATGCATTATGCCAAAATGGGAAGTCAGTGTTTCCAGATGGCCTCTCCCTGCTCTCGCTTTTGAAGCTCACACTTTCTCTTTGGCATTCTGAAAGAGAACTATTTCTCTTATTTTTTTTTAAAATTTAGCATATCCTCTCTCTCTTTTTATCGTTTTGCTTCAAGAGACTGTTTTGGGAAAATGAAAACAGTCTGTGATGATGACATGTATGCTTTCTTAGTAGTATCTTTGATCTTGTGGTGACTCCCCCTGATTTTTGCCAAATTTCTGTCTCTCTTCAAATCTATTTTTCTCCATATTTTATTCCTGGTAGAACTGTTGCCTTGCTCTTTGCATAAATGTCGTTAAATGTACTCCTGACTTGCTGCTTCCACGGTAATAGATACTTGTCATAGGCTATTGACTCATTACTGTATTTATATGAGCTTTGGTCACTTGTGGTTTAGCAGATTTAAGAAGCAGCCTGATTTCCAGTCAGTAAATGAATTCAAACCTGTCTAAGATGGATGATAGATTAGGGTTTGGGTGCTATTATTATTTAATAGTTAGTAAGGTCTCTGAGTGGACTAGTGACAGTGTATCACTTTGGGACGTGATCTTGGCTGTCAAATGACATTTATTCTAGACAACCTTAGTGGGACACATAGCCAGAGAGAGAGAGAGAGAGAAAGAGAGACTGAGTCATGTCATCATTGTTTTTGATTATCTTTGACAATTTTACGCTGTTTGGAGAACAGGCCTGGAGGAATTCCAGGGAATATTTGCATTGATGCTCAGGAAGTGGAGAGCCCAGCTGACCTCAGGTTCCCATCTTGATCTAATGATGGCTATTTTATTTGAGAAAAAGATGGCTTACATTGTGATTTAAAGAACACTGGAAAAGTATCCATATACGCTTCCACAGAACCTGAAATTCTGCCTTTAGAGCCATATCTTTGGGTTTAAGTAGGAGACAGTAATTATTCACAAAAGGGGAGAAAAGGACTATAACCTAGAGGTGTTAAGAATCACTGTTGTTTCAATCCAGCAATTCCTGATGGAAGGAGTCATATTATTGTGTGTTGGGACAGAAAAAGACTGAAATCTGTTGAGCTCACATAGTCTCTTTCCTGGAATCCCCCTGAGAATATATAAAAATATACTGTGGATAACAGCTGCACTAGGAGGCAGTTATATAGAGAGAGCTAGCCCCCAGATTTTGCAGCCAGACTACCTGGATCTAAAGTTTTACTCTGTCCATAGTGCCTGTATAACCTTTGGAAAGGTATTAACTCCTCTATGCTTCATGTTTCTTATCTGTAAAATGGGTTAACAATTGTATTTAGCTCATAGGGTTATTGTGATGATTAGATGCACTAATATACCCAAAACAGTTAGTACAGTGTCTTTCACTTAGCAAGTATTACAGGAGTCTTCATAATTATTAATAATATTTTGAGAGGTAAATTTGTTTTTCTCAAATTATTCTTTTAAAGACAGTTTGGAATTTGCTGTAGCACATCCAGAGCGTTTGATAAAAGGAGAAGAAAAGGATATTTTTGACCCTCAGATGACCCTCCCTGCCCCCAGATGTGGTCAGTCTGGGTTGGTGTTTTCAGTGAGGGTGTTTCTGACAGCCTAAGGTTCTCATGGGGACAGTGCATAGCCTCACAGAGGAAGCGATTGAATGGGAAAAAATGTTAGAAAGATGCTTGTTTTTTGTTAACCATTTTGTCAGGGTCTCTAACCCCAAGTGGGCTTTCCTCTTATTTTTGTTCCTTTTTGGGTGATGTAGACAGTGTTTTGCCTAAGTGGTTGGGGATGATCCAGTGCTGGTGACATTTTGAGTGATGTTTGTAGAAGAAGCTGGCACTTTAGAAACAGATCAAAGTTCAAGTCCTATCTGTGATATCTACTATCTCTGTGACTCTTGATCAATCACGTAATGTCTCGGAGTTGCAATTTTCTCATTTACAAAATGGGCATGCCAAAATGTGCCTCCCTCCCAGAGGCTTGGTGCTAATCAAATGTGATGATTTGTGTGACAGCAGCTTGTAAACTGTAAAGGGTGACATAGACATGAGTGGTTATTATTAGTGTGGTTCCTTTCATTTCCCTGGTATCTACAAGCGGACCTGAATTTTAGCAGCACCTGTGTGCTGTCATCGCTTGGCTCTTAGTTTTATTTTTACTCATAAGCCTGTGACAGGTCATTGTACTCCAGCTTCTCACACAGTGGAGACGGTATATATGCTCATTGCCAGACTGGCTTGGGGTACCAACACTGAAGCTCTGTTCTCATAAAAATAAGGAATCCTGATAGTGTTCAGAAGGGATGATTCTCCCTCTTTCAACTTGTAAATCCCACAATATTAACAGAAAACTTTTTGGAATCACGAGCTGTTTTTTTGTGATACTGTTACTTTGACAGTTGATAAAACACTCTCAGAAACCAAGAGAATTAGAGATTGGTCAGGATGAATGAATGTTATAAATCAAGATTATCTAAAGGGAATTTGAGAGAGAAGCGATTAAGCCAAACAAAGCGATAGCAAAGGGAAATATCCAAGAGCTTAAAAAATTTACCAACTTCTAGGTTTTCTAGTGCTATTAAAAAAATCACTCCTATGGAAATATTTTGCTAGCAAATGCATATAATAAGAATATGGTTCTCTTGATTTTGTATATAGGCTCAATGTTGTGACCTTTGGCTGCACTTGATTCAAGTGTTACAAGAAAAAAAAAAGGGAGGGGGGAGATGTCCCTGTCAGTTGTGAACAGAATCAGATGGGGGTCAGACCTGTGCTCGTGGGTCACAGAAAACATTCTCAGATACGTTGCCTTTTGGGTCTGGATCATGGACAGAAGTAGAGCACAGACAGTGCCTATTAGGGAAGACTTCATTTTCCCCATCTTTTACTACTGAAAAATGGAGCAAATGAGTGGCTGGGTACAGACCGTTGGCACCAAGTGACTGGGAGTAAATGGAACACTGCAGGGACACAGAACTTTGCCCGCCGCTGAGCATATTACTGGAGAAATACAGTACAGACCCAGCAGGCTTCTGCAAACAACGCATCCCTTTAAGTTAATTGGTGTTATATAGAAGCTGAAATGCTCTGCTTATTTACAAAGCTACGGATTTATGTAAAGCAAAACCAATTACACTTAATGCCTAAACTATTCCAGGTGCTCAACGATAATGTTGCTAGGCACTAGAGAAGAAACTGCTGTGTGAACGCATCCTGTTCCGAATGGAAGCATGTGTAGTTACTGCAATTTAGCTAATCACGAGTGTCAACCCCAATGTGAGAATTCTAAGCTCTTTTGGTGTTTGCTTTAGGTCAACTTGATAATTCTGTAGATCTCTTTTTATCTCTAAGGACGAGTGAAAGCATAATGCACACTTTTTTCTATTACGGTGTAGAAATTAGGAGAGGAAGGCTCATTTTTTTTTGAAAAGAAAAACAACAAAATAAGACAGACCCTTTTTCTAACAGTGAGAGAGACTGTTAGAGCTTCTCACTTGTACTGAGGTGAGGTGTTTAAAGGTTTCTTGATCTTTTGGGTGTTCATTAAACCCAAATTGCAAACTTGGCATTTAACCTTTTGCAGCAAAGAAAACATCTAAGGCATATCAGAGGTTGGCCTCACTATTTTGTCAGAGAACAAATGCTTAAAAAAAGGGAAGATTTGAAAAGTTACAGAGCAAGAATTCATGTCTGTAAAGGTAGTTTTTCCATTTGTCTTCAAAATAAACAAACAAACAAAAAATAGTTTGAGTAAGAGAAACACCTGGTGCTTTACAGCTGCTCTTTTGCAATTAAAAATGCATATCATCCCTAATCAAGATGAATAAATCTTTTATCCTACACATCTAAAATAATTTAAGCATACACAGGGGAGGTGCTTAATTGCAGAATCATTCTCAGTCAGCTGATAAACCCACTGATCTTATCCAACATGAACTATTTGGGAAAGAAGTGGGGCTCAAAGTTTAGGTTGCATAAGAATAATGGATATGTTTGTTAAAAGCACTGATTCCCAGAAAAGATTTGGGTTAAGGAGGTCTGTGGTAGGGGCCAGAAAGATTCGCCTGAAGCAGGTGGCCTTTAAACTTTGACGTGCGCTGCTGCTACGAAGGTACAGGATATTAGCTTTATTTGACTTTTTCTTTTTAAATAAGTTTCCACATTTCTTTGCTTATACAGGAAGAATCCCTTTTGGAAGACAATTTTCTGAATGCATCTGAAATGGTAGCATTGGTGACTTAAAGATGTCATTTGGGTTAGAGAATCCCTTTAAGCATCTCTATGTGATTTGACCACTTACTCTTCTCTCAGCATTCATTTAACCTTCCTTAATTTTTTCTTTTTTTCTTTTTTACCCTTAATTATCCATTATGCAACTTATTATACAACTTCAGCATGTGGATATTCTTTCTATGGTAAGGAAGAATTATGCCTCTATTTTGTAACATTGCTTTTTAATTCTGAGAAAAATTTTTTAGTTCGTATCTTGGTAATGTAATGAAAGATCAAATATAGTAAAATCATATGTAGATTTATTATTTGCTCAGACATAAATAGTATATGATCACAATCCCTGGCATGTAATAAGTGCTCAATAAGTGTATTAGGATAAATATAATGTACTGTTATTTCAATTTTAATGGCACATTAAAGCACACACAAAAAAACCCCATCATATATGTTGCTTTTGATGGCAGAATCATTGTAAAAAGTTGTGAAATATTGTGATGTACACAAAACTGTCACTTTGTTGTCACAGGTTAATCACCTAGACTTTGAACTTACTTTATTAATTCTAATGTATAATATATTAAAATCATAACAGTCTACTAAGGCAAAATCATAACAGTCTACTAGAGGATTTATAATTAGTCTTTGTAAATAAAGTACACAGATAGTATTCATAAAGCCACTTCCATACATGTTAGCTCAAACTAAAAATGCATAAATTATTAGCTGAAGAAAACAATGAATACTTTGCTCATAAAACAGGGCGCATCGAATACAGTTTCACAAGGCTGTCTCACAAAGATCAATACTCGAAGCAAATTCCTGTGTACTGCCATAAAATTTCAAAGACTGTTCATGGAGGAGAAGTGTTTCTTCAAGATTACTTTCACTGATGTTCTGAGCATTAAAATGATTTAGATTACAATATCTAAAAAAGAAAGAAAGAAAGATTTCTTTAGGACCAGATGCAGATGACTTGATAAATCATTTGCTTTCCTCCTGTGCTTGTCTACCTTATATCATGGGCCCATAGATACTCGCACAATGGTGATGATTATTTAAGAGCACTGTTCACTGGAACAGTCTTTATAAAGCAGTTTTAGTGCATATTAAGGTTTCCCATAAAAACCTTTAGATGGCGCGCTTTTACAACCTGCAGTGGTTCTGACAACCAGAGATTGTGAAGTCTGGAACCCTAACAACTTTACAGATTTCATGGCGGCCAAGACTCATTCACTAAAAGTTTATCAGACGCATTAGAGATCTGTAAATTTGGCACTGAGACTATGTGGAAAACAAGAAATCCATGAACATATTTCTAGAAGGTGTGCCCTCTACCCCTGACCCAAGAAAAACCTGGTTTCCCTGAATGTCTTCTAAATGCCAGGCACCATGCTAGGGCAATAAACTCACCCTAACTTGTTGATTCTCATTATAACCCTGGAAGGATGGAATCATCCCCATTTTACAGATGGGGAAACTGAAGTTCTGAGAGGTCAGATAACTTTCTTGGAGTTCATATGAATAAAAGTTGGCAGAGCCTGGGTTTGGAATAAGAGCCTCTTACTACTCAGAATCCTGGTCTTCTCTCTCTATAGCATGCTGCCTCTAAAGACAAACAATTGTCTTTGATGCTTTTGAGTGAGCTCCAGGGGCACAAGAATTTCGGACTGCTTTATTCAATGCTGTATTCCCAGTATCTTGTTCACAGCAGATGTCTGATATAGATTTGTTGAATGCACAAATGAATATGGGTCATAAGTTCAGTTTTATTAAATACATATAAGTCCATGGGATCAGACATTTATTTTTGACTTGTGAAGATTTCCAAACCTAATTTTACTTTTTTTACCTTCTCAATAGTTTGCTAAAAAATAGCTGAAAGAGAAGAATGTGCATGAACAACTGGTCATTTGTCTCTGATTTGTGTCGCTTTCAATAATTGTTGCAGGTTAGACACAAAAGACTACTAGTATTATGGACAAAATAAATACAGTAATAGATACCAACTTTTTAAGTTGTGTTATACAGCATTGGAGGGACAGTAGGGTTGTTATAAAAAGAAAAACACCCTTTGCCACTACTCCCAGAAACATCCATACTATCTTTTTCTTTTAGCATCCAGTATGGTATGTGTATATATATTAAGCACTATAGAGATGTTTATCTAATATTTTTCAGCAAGTAAAAGGTATTTCTTCTGTCTACATTATTTACCCACAACCTGGAGAGCCTCAGGTATGACATGTCACCACGGTCCTATTTCAGATTTGATTGAGGAGGACTCAAATATAAAAAGGGAGCAAGAATTTTTGTTTGTTTGTTTGGTTGGTTGGTTAGTTGCTTGGTTGTTTTAAGTCTGGTCTGACATTCATGGATCATCCATAACTGTACTCAGATGATATCCCAGTGACCCTGACAAGGTAGTTTGGTTCTAGGACTTATTTATACCAGGATTCCGCACACTAATAAAAACTTGGTGGTGGGGGTACTCTCGAGTACTAACACAGGCCTAAGGCCACCTGTGGTGTGGATGCTGTTTCATAATTAATCCACTGTCTTCAAAATCTTAAGGACAAGAATAATTTGGGATTGTCCTGTTCTTAATAGATTTTCCACTGTTGTCTGGCTCTGAGAACCTTTGGGTGTGGTAAAAATTGGATTATGATAGATATATACTGTGATCAAACACTATCTTATGCATAAATAACATGTTTCACTAATATTGTCTCTGGGACACCTGTGGTTTCTCCTGTTTGTTGGCATATTTATTGTTCGTTAGCGTCTGATGATAACAATCACTATAGAAATAAATCAGAGTCATGTACTGCTCATGGCAGACAGCGATCTTTTTAAAATTCTATGTAGTTTCTTGTCTGACTCTTTTGGCTTGGCCTGTCTCATCCCAATGGGGAATGGATACCCAAGGCAATGTGTGCCTTTGCTCTCATATAGTTGGTTTTAGCCACTTTATCTCTGCAGGCAAATTTTCCAGGCTTTTTTTCCTTCTGATATGTGACATCCATTCTTTTCCTGTAGAGTGTCTGATTAACAGGTGATGGTAGGTATAGTTACATTAACTGAAGAGACTGGTTGCCTCCCTATCCACCAGAGTTAAGGCGTTGTCAGAGAGCAGGTAGAGGGCTCCTCTATGGTGCTTAGAAGCAGCAGAATATAGGAGAAATTATAGGCTTTAGAGACAAACAAACTTGGCTCTGAATCTTAGTTGTGTGAACTTACTCAACTTATTTACCTAGATTCTTACTTTAGTTTCTTACGTACAGTGATAAGATCTATGTAATGAGAAGGGGTAGAGATTAAATGAGGTTATTTGTGTGTGTCTAGCATACTGTCTAAACATAGGAGTGCTCAACACTCCTATGGAAGTTTAATTTTTTCCCTTCCTGCTCTCCCTTTTTTCCTTCCCTCAAAAAGTATGCAGAAAAAGTAAAAGATAGTTGACAGGAGATGGAGATATAGTAAAAAAATAGATTTGTTTTTAAATAAACCCAGTATTATCACTTAGTCCCTTCTCATATTTGGTTCCTCCAATCTCTGGTGCTTTGTATATTTTTATCCTTGCCTCCTCTGCATCTCACTCTATCACCTCCCACTTCTTTTTAGTAACTCATTTGCTTAACAATCTCTAAGAAATAATCACATTAAATTTTTAATTCAATCTCCATGTAGACTGGTACTTTGCTTTCTTCAATTCTATTTTTCTAGTGCCTAGAACAATGCTTATTATGTTGGTTGAATGAATGAATGAATGAATGAATGAATGAGTTAGCAAACCCCTGAGCTAATAGATTCTGGTTACAGTGCTAATTCTACCTGAATTCAGCCCATAATCATGATTGTCTTGGCATTACCTCAGCATCAATCTAGGATAAGGATAAAAAAGGAGGAAGAAAGGAGCATAAAGCAAAGCATGAGGTTATTATTATTACTATTACTAACATTTGAGGACGTTTACTCATCCTCACAATAACTTTGTGATGCAGTTACTATTCTTATTATTTCCATTTTACAAATGAAGAAACTGAGGCTTAGCAAAGTTAAACAGCTTTGAGTTGAACTGGGCTGACTCTGGAGACTGACTTTTAAACTACTTCATGAAAGACAAGGGTCAAATCTTACCATGGGACAAAAAATAAAAATCAAAAAACAGTACAAATGTGTGAGTATTGGCAGATGGACATCACTTATGTGTTTGGAAGCAATAGATGGAAGAGAAAGAGGCCGTGCCTTCAGCTCCAGCTTTTGTTGACTGTTTGGCTGCAAAGCTGAGGATGTCATTATTTGATCCTTCTATAAGACTGGTTTTCTAATCCGGTTTCAATCTGAGAATGAGAAACATTTAAGGGAAATTATATATCGTGGAGGGTCAGGTTGACAATGTATATACTTTGGAAGTTAAAAAATTTTAAATTCAGGTGGACTTTGGATTTTGTAATTAATTCTGTGATTTAAGTGTCCTTCTCCTATACTGGACCCCACGAGAGCAAGAGCATAGGTGGCACTATACATTATTGACTTCCTAAATTTATATCTTTCTAGTTGACTACAGTACCTATCACATAACTGATGGTCCATAAGAAATTTATTAGATGAATAAGAGAATGATTTGAGCAAAGGCAATGGATAGGATAAATATGACTAAATAGATAAATGAATGGAGAGAAACGAGGAAAATGATCTGTTTCATTTCCATTATGTGGTAGGTATTATGCTGGCCCTTTATCAGAATTCATCTCCCCAAAGCCCACAAGAGGTTGGTATTATTGTCTTTATTTTTACATGTTTGAAAACAGAGGCTCAGAGAGGTTAGACAGTTTGCTTGAAAGCACACAGCCATCCAAGAATGTCAGTGAGAGAGAGAGGTGCACTGCAATGGATAAATGGTAGATGAAATATATTAAGTTACTGAAAGGTCTCAGGAGACTGGCAAAATGATTTTTCCCAGTTTGCTGTTGACCTTGAAATGGTCACTGCTGATTTAAAGTCCTGAATGGAATCCAAATCTTAAGCATCATTAGATTTCTAGCTATTTATTTAATGATATTTGTTTTTAATGATAATGATTCATTCATTATTCTTACCAAATGGTTATTTCTAATTTTAAAGTGGTACTACATAGTGGAGAAAAAAAATCTTGCTTTAGAATATGTTTTAGAATCAGGTAAAGCACTGTTATAAGGGTTGATGAAAAAAATAAAGCCTAAATCACAAGTTTGTTCTGAATAATCTATTAAATTTCTCCAATATGCTAATTTGTCCAGTTATGGTGTACAGGAATCCTGCTGGCTCATTGATGGTTTTGAGATCAATATTTCATGAACTCAGAAATTGTTCATCTCATCACACACATACTTACTTTTGTGAAACACTGCAGAATCCCAGGACATTCAACAACATTAACGATGCCAAGAAGAAGAAGAAGCTTTATAAATTGCCTTTGTTTAATGTGTTTGGAAACCAATTGCCTGTTTGGAACAAATGTAATTGTTATTCAACTGCAGAGTTGTAAGTTTCTGTGAATATTTTATCATTCCACATTTTATAGAACTTTATTCACTTCAGTAATATCTACACAGCAGAAAAATCTCATCTGAAACTTGTCAAAATTTATTTAATTCTGTAAATAACATTAAAATGACAAGCAAAGCACCCCAAATATTTTGAAGGTCAGGAAAATTAGTTTACATAACATAATTTAAGTTTCAGAAGACCTGGGCTGTAAAAGTAACCTTGATTATCTAATAATTTTCAGGAACCATGTTTGTCTTACTCATTCTTATATTTCTAGTATCTAGAACAATCCCTGGCATGTAGGGATTGTTCAATAAACATACGTTGAATGAACGAAAAATACTTGCCATGACCAGGTAGTCTTATGCATAAGCTAATTGTAAAGTTAAGATATAATATATGTAAATACCAGATATTACATTATTTCGGCAATTTAGATAAATCCAGTGTTACTTTATTATAATATCAAAGACCCTATTGATCAGGTTACTTGCAATCTCTGGTTGACATGAAGATATTCTTTTGAACTGGTGAATAATTTCTTCAATTTAATACTTCTAAATAAGATATTCTCACTTCCTTCTGATGTGAAATTGGTATATATGAAACTATTACACGAGTGTGTATAAAACTATTTAGAATTCAAAGTAATTGTTTTACCTTGCTTCTAAATTTCACTTTTGCTTTAGATTTTTCCCAAATCTCTCCTCTCTTTCTCTCTCTCTCTATTTATCTATATTATCTCTCTCTAAACACATGTAATTTTTCTTTAGTGAGTTTTGAGATATTATTTGATATAATATATTATATATGCAGCACTTATTTTTATGTAATACTTTTTAAAATCAGCAGTGAGATTTCGGTATTAACAAATAATTACAGATATATGGTATGACAGAATGTTTAAAAATCATTTAAAGGCAACAATCTCTTCAGAGAGAACTTAAATTCAATTGCAGTTCTGAATGGGCAGAATATTTCCAAAAAAATGTTATGCATTGTGAGAACAGAATTTGATCATTTTTGAACAATCAGATGCCAAGGTTTTTGGCGTTTTCTTGCTTTTTTTATAGGAACAGCCGTGACAATAGGTTGTGAAGAGGAGTGTAGGATCAGAGTAATCAGTCTATGTGCCAACAGACTTGATTTTTCAGTGCCATCTTTGGCACATGGCTTGTGGGTTGATTCTTGAACTAGAAAATGGTTCTTGGCCTCTCCTTTGACAGTACATACTTTTAAATGGGATTTGAATTAAATGCTCTGTTCAAGGTTGATAGTCAGCAAGTGCATAAGTATGACAGCTGTGATTAATTGTGCCACTTCCCATTTAAAGCTGTTTCTCCTCTGTCATTTAACTTCTCAATGACTATTATTATGAATCAACCATGAAAATTAGCTTGTGTCCATTATAGTCTAGGACCTATAAATGAAATGTGGTATTGAGTTTAAAGCTATTTTGTAAGTTCTACTTCCCCATTTTATCAATTTGTGTTCCATTACAATAGAAATTTATGATTTTATTGCTATATTGACATGATGCCTTCATCTGATATTTAGGAGCATTTTCACTGGATATTTCCCTCTCTGCCTGGCTATGAGATATTTTGTAGCCCTCTGTGTGTGAGTGTGTGTGTGTGTAGAAATTAAAATTTTGATTGTACCTGAATGTAGGGGGTAGCTGGGGTGGAAGTCAAGGTAACGTGAGATAACATCACACATATTTTGAGGAAGAGCTAACCCATCCGCTAAGCCTATTCAAACAGTCCTATTTTTTTATTTCTCTTGAATTAATATCCCAATCATATTTCTGCCCTTTTCATTTCACATCAGCATTTTGCATGTCATATGATTATACCATTTTATCACCGTGTTTCTCTGGCTAGAGTAAGAGGAGTTTGCACGAAGCATGTGAAACCTTAGAATTAACATGACATTAATTCTTCTTGGAGCATGAATTTTGGTTCACAATAAGTAATTGAAAAGACTATCTTTATATTATAACAAAGTCAGATGAGGGAGAAGAATATAAATTTTGTATGATCTTTAAAGGTAAAACATAATATTTCTAAGAAATTGTGCAATTACAGCAAATACCAGACTATCAGGAGACAGCACCACATCTCTCTGTGTGTGCCAGTGTGTTTGTGTCTGTCATTGGGAATACTGTGGTGGGCACAGATGAGAAGCACTGTGACTTGGTATTATGGGCATGTGGGGTGACAGAAGGATGTCTTAATAGAAAGGTTCTAGAAAGGCAGTGGAAATTCATGAGTAAAACAAAACATTTTGTAAGTGGAATTATTTTAAAAATAAAAGATTGCCATATCACCTATTCAGACTCCTGATAACACTCTTATATTCCTTCATAAATACCATTTTTAAAGTTCAGTTTTCTTCCTAATGCTGATTTTCATTCTAGTCCTAGAGTTTTGCCTTATTTAGCTATAATTTAACATTCTCTGTATAGCTGATTTATACGGTGCTCTTTAAAGTAAAAATGATCATCACCCGAGTTGACAACATGGAATAAACACTAACATCAGGTAGAAAAAGAGATTCATTATGAAACCTAAAATTTGCTTTATTTATGTAGAGATTGTCTATGCAAAGACATATCATTGGGTATAGAAAGATATAGAAAGCATGGGCTTTGGAGTCAGAGAGACTTTTGAAGTCAAATATTGTCTCTACTATTTAATAGTTTTGTTGTTGTGCATTTGCCCAACTGGATCATTTTAGCCTTGATTCTCTAAAATAACAACAATACCACTCTCACAGAGCTGTTATGGGAAGTAAAAGAGATAATAGACGTCAATGGTTGGACACAGAGGAGGCACTCCGTAAACATTAGATTATCTGCTCCCCATACCTACTTTTGAGGTAGTTCTTACAAAATCACGTAGCCCCCCTGAGCTTGATCTTGGGCCCATTTTCTGTCAGATATTTCTTCATGTTCTTTGTGCCATTTTTTAAATCATTATCCTAGGACTGGTTGTAAAATGTTCCATTTAACTTTGTCAGTTGACTCAGCTCTTAGGTACTATAACTTTATTTTAGTAGCTTATAAACTTTTATCATCAGAATTCACATTTGTGCCATTTTTCATCTGACATTTCTAGTAGCTGATTGAAATCAGGAGTATCCTTGAAAAAGGAGCTAAAGAGAACACTTTAGGTCTAGAATGGAACTAACTAAACTTCTCCAGATCTTAGGTGGATAGGAAGGTTAACAATATGAGAAAAAATAATGTGCCACATATAGAGTCTGGGATCATCAGTAAGTGCCATTTGTCAATATTCACAGCCTAGACAAATAGTTTAATAGTATAGCCAGCTAGTTAGTAATGAGACTATTGAGATAATAGAACACATAAAATATTTGGACTTGTTCAGAAGTTTCCCAAATGCTTCTTGTTCAGATAGATTTATTTGTTCATTTAAAAATCATTTAAGAAATTTCCACTAGGAAATAGGCATTCCAAGCTGCTCAAGAAAAATATTCCTATATTAGTAGGAGAGACATGGAGACAGGTAATTACTTTGGGATATTAGCCCTAATAGATACTAAATAAAATGTTCCTATTTGTCTTAAATTATTATGATTATTTAGGAAACAAAGGGACTAAAGAATTATCTAGACTAGTTCTTGTATTTTTTAGATTAAAGTGTAAAGGCACAAAAAGGCAAAGCAAAGCATCACTCAGCAGCATCCTTATCCTCTTACTCTTAGACAACTGCACCCTGATAGCCCTTGTTGATGCAAGTGGAACTACCACTTTTATGACTTTCCTTAACATCTTCTCAACATTTTAAAATGCCTGGACATCAGTCTTTGAAATAGTTTTCCCTAAATATCCTCTAAAATACCTAAGACAACATTTTAACCTAAATCATGGGATTGACATTCAACCTATTGTGAGAGTCTTGGAGTCATTTACACTAAATTTAAGGCTTTTGAAATTGAATTGAGAAACATATGGTGACCTATACATGCTGTGATACTATAAACTGAACAAAGTTGCTAATGTGAAAGAGGAATATACTTTACTTCTGTCCTCTATTATGACCTATATTGTAAGGCCCAACATTTCACATGCTGTCTTTATGTCTTCAATCCTCACATGGCCTTCAAGGCTTAACCACATGTTTTCCTGTGCTCATCAGATGTGCTTCCCACCCAGCTGGAAATTCTTCCCATCTGGTTTGTTTCCCTACTAGACAGACCAGCTGTGCTCTACTCAGTCCCCAACCTAACAGCTTTCACTTCCCTACCAGACTTCAACATTATTCAAGCAAGGAATCGCATCTTTCTGCAGGAACCAGGTTCACTTCACCATTCTACTGCCACAAGCCTGCCCCCTACAAGATTCTGCTTGTTCACTCTGTTCCCCAGTGTAACTCTCATTTGGATGTTCTCCCTTGAGCTGTGAGTATATGTACTAAGTAACTGCTGTCAGTCTCATCTGCATGGTGTCATGTTTTCAGCCACCTTATATTATTTAGGTTGGGATTCCTCCCTCACCAAAGGGATAAAGAGGAGGTGACTAGAACATACCTCACCACAGAAATCAATGTCAGTTTTAGACAGAATTAGTAGCTACTGTTGCTCTAATGCATAATTATTGTTTGGAGGAGAAGTAGCCCCTCCATATATACTGCTAACCAGTACCCAGAGCTTTTAAACTACACCAGGGAGTACAACTTCCATAAACCATAAGACAAGAATGAAAGCATGACACAGTCAGAGGACACCATCCAAAAAATATAGTTCCTAGGTAGAGTTATACACCTTCCAGGTATCAATCAAAATGACCTCACTTACCAATTATTGAGGAATATCTTTCAGCCACTTCATCATGACCCAAATATAAGGCAGACATTCCTACTTCTGGGTGCTTTTTTGTCCTTCTGGGTTCTCATGTTGGTGGCCTTTTTGTTGGTTACAGCACTGGGACCATGTGTCTCCTTGAGGCATACTTAGTCTTTATGTGCTTCCTTGAGGCATTTTTTTTCTTTCTAAAATATATTTGTAATAAAACTACTAAATCTCAATGACCTGTGATTCTTCACTGCAGGAAGAACCAAGGGAAAATGCTAATTACACGTCTGTGCCATCATTATCACTCTCCCTCCCTGCTTCTGTTGGGGCGACACTGAACTTTGATCAGCCCCAACAGCGACATCTCTGCATCCTTGGTTTCCCAGTCGTGGATTGAAAATACTGTTTTCTTTCCTTGGTTGGTTAAATTTAAGGATGCTAAACCCATAAATACAAAGGGCCAGCTGTATTCACTGAAAAAAATTGCATATAGTGGACCATGTAGTTCAAACCCGTGTTGCTCAGGGTCACCTCTAGCTGGTCAATGAGGAATTGAAATCCTCAACTACAGAGTACTTAGAAAATAAAAAAAGTGGGAAAATTGAATTTATAAATTTAGGGATACAGATGTATATTCTATACAGGGGCATTTTTAAAGGGATGTATGCTTTCGTTTTTAAAGTAAGAATTATCAAACAAAACAAAACAAAAAACCCAAGAAGCTCAAAATGGAGTCACTTGCCCCCAGGAAAGGAAACTGGCTTAATTGCAGTTTCAAACTCTACCAGGAATATGACCTTTAACCAGTCAGTCAGGAATTTCCTGATAAACACTAGGTAATGTGCAGGGTAGACCCCTGTCCTTCCTCCAGAGGAAGATGACCTTGCCTGAAACAATTCTTTCTTTCCTTTTACTAATAATTTTCTTGTCCCACCCATTTCTGCCTATAAAAGTCTTCCATTTTATACAGCTCCACAGAGCTCCTTTCTTTTTGCTATATAGGATACTGCCTGATTCATTAATCATTGGATAAAGCCAATTAGATCTTCAGATTTACTCAGTTAAATTTTGTTTTTTAACAGGTTGAAAATAAATGAACTATACATTAAGTGCATACACACAAAAATAGAAAACAAATGAAACAAGTCTAGGAAGGTAAAATAGAAGAAATAAAGATAAGAGCAGAAAATCAATATATGAAAATATATTAGATTTAAGAGTTCTTAGAGCTTATTCATTACAGAAAAAAATGTAACAAAACCTCTGCCAAATCTGGTCAGAATATATAACAAAAGAAACAGAGCAGATAACAATCACTAAAGATGGGTATACTATATTAGTATCAAAAATCTTATAGAAATGAGATAATTATTTAGGAAAGCATTAATTGTGAAATTGAACCAAGAAGAAATGAAAAATCTTAATGACAAGAAACAGTGGGAAAAAGTTACAAAGTATTATCTTTAAAAGAAACATTAGGTCCTAAATGTACCTTTTAATTTTCATATAAATAGATCTTTCCTCTAGATCTTCCCAGAGCATAGCAAAAAGATCATCAAATATTGATGCTACCAAGTA
The DNA here is from genome assembly GCA_030015415.1 of Cynopterus sphinx. Classification (NCBI taxonomy): domain Eukaryota; kingdom Metazoa; phylum Chordata; class Mammalia; order Chiroptera; family Pteropodidae; genus Cynopterus; species Cynopterus sphinx. Next base: position 148,499,657 of record CM057380.1, on the reverse strand, counting down.
TTATTTATTCCACGTAGGTAAAGATGATTTAATATTGAAAAAATCTATTAATTAAATATACTGTAATGTTGCGAGCAGTAAGAAAATCAAAAGGTGATCCCATGAGCTGTTTATGAATCATTCAATAAAATTTAATCTGATTTGTTTAAATCTTAGAAAACAAGAAATAGAAATTTTTTATGCTAAAGCATATCCTTTAAAATTATCTTTATAAAACTACAAATATTCTTAATAGAAAAATATGAGAGATTCATATTAAATTCATGAACAAGGTAAAACATGACTGTCTTCTAGTCTTAACATTGCCCTCAAAGTTTTTGTGTCCTAGTAAAGACACAAAAATAGGAGTTAATAATGAAAATACAAATAACAAATTATACTTAAAATTAGATAACTTTGCTGTAAAACTTAAAAAGATCAACTAAAATACTCATAAATTTACTAAGGAAGTTTATGAAGTTGGGTGCAAGATGAACATACAAACATTAATAATCTTCCTATATAATAGTGATTATCTCAGTGAGTTGTAGTGAGGGAAATGATTTTGTCCTTTTTAGCAAAAAGAAAATGAGCATAAAATGCCAACAATAGTTCCTACAAGAAATGTTCAGGATATATTTGTAGAAGAAAATATCTTACTGAACCGAATTTTTAAATGTTGAATAAATTTTAAAATTTATGTTATATACATAGACAGGACACTAAATATTGAAAAGGATTTTTTAAAGATTAACTTTGATGTATTTTATTAAAATGAAAGTAGGAAATAGAAAAATATTAGAAGAAAAATTATGCAATAATTGCCATTATCCTTACATTGTCCTTTTCTTTATAGTTTATTTCATATTACTTTTACAGTAGAATAATAGTATTTAAAAATTCTTAATCAAACATGCTTTTGGAAAAATTTGATTTCTAAAAATCATTTGCTTTATTGTAAAACAACTGAAAGGGGTAGTTTTCCATTACAATCAATTCTTCAGCGATTGAAGTACTGGATGGCAGTCTCAACACTATAACTTGGAAGTTATGTGCCATGTATGAAACTGTCCTAAGATATTATTTGGGAAACTATAATCACTCAAATAACAATAACCAGTTGATTCTGAACCCTAAGACTTACTTCTGTATACCCAGTGTACTCACCTCATGTATACATGGCATTGTTTTCAGTGCTACAAAATACTGCTTTTGATTGAAAGCAGATTTCTGCTGTCTCTTTTTGGAGGAGAAAAACAATGTTTCCTTTTTTTTTTTTTTTTTTACTAATTATTGTTTTATCTTGATTATAACAGAACTTTAAAAATCTCAATATGTGCCTTTTGAAATCGCTTCAAATAATACTTGGGTACTGTGAGCCATTATTTCCTTTGGACTTTGTTATATATTTTTTAATTTTTTTTTTTGTTTGTAATGCTGGTGATCTAGCAGACATCAAAATTGTTGAGAAAAAACTGAAATGGATTTTATACCTTGTTTTATTTTAGATATATTTATCACTTCACTATGTGCTTTTTGCTTGGGAGCAAAGAAGTATGCAATTAAAAAAGATGTAACAGTTGTTCTCCAGGGTGGATGTGCTTCTGTGTCACAGGAAATAAACCCTGTGCAGCAAAGAGCTTTGGTATTAAGAATCCACCATTGCTATATGATTTAGGCAACTTATATAACTTTCTGAGTTCATTTTGCTCTTATATATGATGAGGCTACAATATCTATTCCCAAAGAATTGTTATAAAGATTTAATGAAATAATATCTTTGTGAAATGCATATAGCAAGGTCTGCATATAACTGACACTTAATAAATGTTAATTTCTTTCCTTCTTTCAGTAACCTGATTTAAATGCTTCATTTGAGATTCATAGCTCTCCTACCTGAGTTAATTTTTAAAACACATTAATTTTCATGATACCTGAAGGAAATAATACCTAACAACTATATTCTACTTTGACTTGTCTACCATTTTTTCATATTTGTCTAATAAGTATCCAAATTATTACCTTCAATTTACAGACAGGGAAAAGGCACAGAGAGGCTGAGCTGTTTTCCTAAAGTCATGTTAGGGAGACTGAATAAATATGTGTTGAACAAATGGGCGAAATGAGGTTGGGCCCCAAACCTGCACATTCTCAATACTTTTGCTCTTATAACAGCGTCTACACGGGAACTTTAATTTGCATTTCCACTTCTTGGGAATTGTGGATTAAAATGAAGTCAAGTTGCTGTTTCCAGGAAGGGACACTGTGTCTTTCAAAATTGTGAAGAAATCACTATGCATTGTTCCACTGAACAGCAGAGAGAAAGGGGATTGTGATATGTGGGATAACAAGCTTTCTTATAAGGGTGAGTTCTTTTTCTTGAAGAGCATTGAGAGGTAAAAACCCATCAAGATAGTGTGTTCTCATGATGATTTCAATGAATTATCATGGAAATGAGTTTCAGAAGAGAGGTAATGCTTCGTGATAATAGCCTGATAATGCCATTAGCTATGAACTGTAATTGTAATAGCATTAGTCAAATGAATATATCTGATATTAATTTGAGTGTCAACTATTTCTATAAGGTTCATCTTGTTAATTAAACATCAGCCTTAGTATTATTAATTCAATATCTAGCCAGTACTTGCACATAGTAGGAATCCAGTTTATATTTGTGGACTGAATTAATAAATTAGACTCTAAGTGGAGCTATTTAAAATAACAAAACATTAAATTTGTCATATTATGGATATAGCAGAAACTGATTTTGTCCAATATTTTCATGTTTGTACACACTGTTCTCTCATTTACACCTCCCGTTAGCTAACGGTATAGACATCAATTTTAGAATTTGAGAAGAAAGCTGTTCTTAATTTTTGAATATTTGGAAGGAAATAACCTATGCGATTTACCCTAAATTACTCAATTTAAGAAGAGTTTGTGCCTTTTTTCCTGTGTCCTGCAGTCTTTAGACCATTTTAAAAGCTACTAGACAGCTTCATGCTGGCTTTGAGCACCTGAATATCACTGGGAATCATGCTTCAGGTATTTTGATATTGCTCTTCATGATCACCAATATTAACTGGGCCTTCAACAAGGCCAGCAGCCTTACCACTTCTCTTTTAAATCAGCCTTTTTTTTTTTTTTTGCAGTGAGTTCCTATACCCTGGTTCTTCCTACTTCTCATTCTCATCCTAATCCCCCTTTGCTCTCAAGAATGACTTGTTACTTCATAAAGAAAATTGGGATCCTCGAAAGGAAGGTCCCAGCATCTTTCCAAAACCAGAACTACAAGTATGCTTGAACTGCCACCATCTTCTCCTTCTCTCTGTTTTAGTTCAGGAAAGAAATATATATTCTTTGATAAGTCAATCTCCTTTCTTTCGCTTGCATTAACTTCTCCATCTATACCAGATATTTTTATCAGTTAAATATGCTCAAAATCTCTCACAATATAAAAGTATCTCGAACCCACATCTAAGCTTCCCAGATAAAATATGAGTCACAGTTAAATTTGAATTTCAGAACAATAAATTATTTTTTAGGATAAGCATGCCCTGAATATTATACAAATAATTTTTTTTTTGTGTGTATAGTAAGCTTACAGTATTTCATGGGACACCCTTATACTGAAAAAGTTATATATATATATATATATATATATATATACACACACACACACACTATATATAAATACATTATATATATATGCATATATATATATATATTTATATATATATAAATTTTGCAGTGGAGCTGAAATTAAAATTTGGGTGTCTTATATTTTAATTTGCTAAGCCTGGCAAATCTTTTCACATCCTCATCCAGCCGCCACTTTATCTCTTAAATCTTCAGTGCCAAGTTCTTCAAAAGAAGTGTTTAAATGTGATACCTTTGTCTCTTCGCTTACTAGATATTCTTCGCCCTACTCCAATCTGATTTTTATTCCCTTCTCACCACTGAAATGACTCTTGCTAAAGTTATTAGTGATCATAATGTTGCTAGCATTTAACACAATTTACCATTTCCTTCTCTTTTCTTCTCTGAACACACACACACACACACACACACACACACACACACACACACACACACAGATATATAGATGTAAAATTTTTTCACCACATCTCTGGCTGCTACTTTTCTTTATTTGGCAAGGCCATTTCTCCTTTAACTAACCTGTAGTGTTGAGGCTTTTCAGGTTCAGGACCCGGTCTCCTTTTTCTCTTCATTCCTAATTTTCACACTAGTTAATTTCATTCACTTCTATGGGTTCAAATGCTATTTTTGTGTCAACGATTCTTATATTTATACATCAATCCCAGATCTTGTTTTTGAGCTCCAAATATTTCTATCTGGATGTCTCATGTGTATGTCAAACTTAATGTGTTAAAAAATGAATGGGTGACAAGTTTTTAATTCATCTTCTAGTGTTCTTCACTAAATGAATCTTTGTCCAATCAATTGCTCTTGGCAGAATCTGGGATGCCTTCTCTCTCCTTCATCCTACTGCCTCCTGACTCTCTCAAAACAATCACTAAACGCTATTGACTCTACCTTTAAAATCACACTTATATTCATTCATTTCTCTTCATCTGCCTACTTTCTCTTTAGTTCACTGTCTGTATTTGCCTGGATGACTTCAGTTGTGCTCTTCCTGCTTCTCCCAAATCATTCTCTTCCCTTCCAAATTATACAGCATCCACAATGATCTTAAAATACAAATAGATTATGTCACTTACCTGATGCCTTTATGATTTCTCTTTACATTTGAGTTAAATAAATCTCTGTAAGCCAAAGATCCTGCATGATTTTGCTTCTAACTCCTCTAACCTGATTTCATGTGATTTTCTCCTCAGCTTCTCTCTTCAGAAAATATTTGCTGAATATTTTAAGGTTACTGATCTTTTCTGAGTTTCCTCTGACACATCTAGTAATATTCTACTTCCAGACCTTGGTATCTGTGCTCCCTAAAAGAAAATACTTCACTCCTATACTCACCAAGTCAAATATCACTCATTCTTCTAGTGTCAACTTCATTCTCAATTTTAGGCACTTTTAGCGTAAACGTGGATGTGTACCTAACTCTGTCCAGACTTGTAAGTTTGCCATGCAGAGGAAGCTCCATTTAATGGCATGGGTCTATGAGGCCAAGAAGAATCTCAGAGCACTGATTTATTTCATCTCATCGCAAACTAGACCTGGAATTAAAATTGAATAGGACAAATGAACTCTGTATTTAAGAAACACTTTTTTTTTTCTGATGAGTTATTAAAGTGCCATACCAGACGATCATATCCATACCCATCCTAGTCTACTTGCAAAATGTTGAGATCCCCTTCTAATTGCAATAACAACAACAAAAATCATTTTTGTGCACCTTTATTTATCTGGTGCTTTATATTTATTTCTTCTTGTCCTTTAAGAATTCTTAGAAGTTAATTTATCAGTGACACCATTTTAAAGAAGGAGAATTTGATCAAGATCTCACAGCTTATGAAGAGCTGAGTTGAATTTAAACTAAGGTTTGTTCAACTCAAAGTTTTGTCCTTTCTACCTCTTGTGAGCCCACAGCAATGGACAGTTGCTTTCCGTAGTCTAAAGGGTAATCTAGGCTCTCTCCTGCTATTGTTATGAATCCTAAGGCCTTTGAACAGCTCTAAGTGTTTCTGTAGAGTCAAAACCTGAGAGTGTAGAATAAACTGTTTCTGAAATACATAACTGCATTGTACAAGGGGAACTCTGCATCTGATTCTGACTGAGGACCATAAGCAAGGTTTGCCTGTGGGAGTTACTGAGAGTCTGCAGAGTTTGCCACAGAAACTCTGGCACTACATCAGTTGATATACAGTAGAGTATGGGCTGGCTAAAGACAGATAATTGGGTGGCAGGTCACTTCTTTTCCTTCTCTTGCTTTAAAAATTTGTTATCTCAAAACTCATGTGAATTTGGACCTGAGGTTTTGAAACAAATTTGAAGAAACACATCTCTTGAAAGATAAGCATAGGCTTGTGAAATCCAGATGAATGTTTTTCTAGATGCATAAATATTTTCTTCTTTCAAGTTTACTTCAACTGCAAATTTCTGTTTCAAGAGCAACTAGATTATTCATTTGTCAGTTAGTGGCCTCACTAGTCATAGATATTTACATGAGAATTTTAAAAGATCACATTTTTAATTTAAAATAATCTCAATGGGAATTAAACAGCTGAATTCTTTGTTCTTTTTCTGAATTCTGAGAGGGAAGGACTTATGGGGACAAGATGTATACCTTGACCTCTTGATTCTGTCCAATTATCTTTTTTTCTCTCAGACACTTTGCTTTGGATCTTTCAATCACCTGTACATCTATAACTAAGATGTCACTTTTCACTGAATGCTATTTTGTTATTTTTGTCAAAAGTTAAGTTCAAACTTGTGTGAGAAAATTGATCTGGTTGCTAATGGGATACAGTTGAAATAAGCCATTTGACTGACTTCTTCACTCCCTTATATTAGCATTGCTACTTTTAGATAAACTATTCCTGAAATGATTAGTGTAGGAGGATGGGTTTAGTCTTGTATCTTCTCCTTTAAAGCACTCAGAGTTAGAGATCCCAGAAGGATCAGTTTTCTCACTTGTACTGAAAATGTCACTCTAACAGTTATCTGTCTGCACAGTCAAGTTTTGAGAAATCTTTTGAATTTACCGCATTCACACTATTCTCCATCATGGTGCTAAAAATGACTAATGCAGCTTGGAGACTGGGAGACTGTGATAGCTGATTATCTTTTCCAATCATACACTAACACTCAGACACACACACACACACACACACACACACACACACACACACACACTTACATACACACATGCTCAGCTGACATGAATCCTTGAAAGTTTAAAATATCCTATATGCTAAATGGAATGTGAAGGCATGTGGAGTGCCTAAGCACATAAGTAATAGTGTTGGTTCTATTATGGTCAGCCCTGTCAAAAAAAATTGTCTGATTCTTTGACTAAATAAACTGCTCTTGTTTTTAACCAAATGGGCCACTATAATATATGATCAAATTTTATATTTAAAATAATTCTGACATTAATATTTTCAAATGCCTTATTTAATTTTATCTTCTTATCATCTCTGAGAAAAGCAAAGAGCAGCATTTCCTTTTTTTAAGTAAGAGGAAACAGTCTTAGAGAAGTGATGACTTGCTCAAAGTTAGGCATATGGTCAAAGGATCTCTCTCATTTAAGGGCCCTAATTAGTCACTATAAGTCAGTATAGGGTCACTAGAACCAAATCATCTAAATGAACATCATTTCCTTTTTTGACGAATGCTATATTGATAGCTAAAGGAACTGTCATAAACACAGCTATATCCTATTCTGAGAAAGACATATGACAACATGTCTTGTGATATCATTCGGTGAATGATAGAGGAGTGTGTGGGCTGAATGATAGTAATTAAGTGAAGTGAGAGCTGATTAAATCCAAAAGGGAAGGATTAGTTGATTGTCATTAACTTGCAGTGAGGGTCTTTAAGAATTTCTATAGGCTCTATTTTTGGTCCTGTCCAATTCAACAATTTAGCAGTTACCTGGAAGATGTCTAGGTATTTGCTTACTGAATTTGCAGATGACATAAAGCTAGTAAAGAAGTAAAGATTAGTAATTCAATGGATTACAGAATCAAGTTTTAAATGTGTGTTATTTAGGATGATGTGTTGACATTTATTAAGGTTAAAGATAAATTTCCACATTTAATTAGGAAAAAAAAATTATGATAAGTGGAACTGAAGGGAGATCAGGTGCTAAAAATAGAAAAAGCCCCAGGTTTTAATTGACCATAAGCATGATGCAACTACTGAAAAAAATCAACACAATCCCTGTTGGCACTCAGAGAGAGAGAGAGACAGAGAACCAGAGAAAGAAACTGAGAGAACAGTATGATATCTATCCTGGTCAGACGCATCTTGAGTATTGTGTTTGATTCTGGAAACCATATTTTAAGAAAGATACTGACAAAACTGACAAATTGTAGTTTGTTTAATGAATTGAAGGTGGCATATAGAGTGAAAAATCAGGTAATCATGCAATGTGAGAAAATTGAGGTGGTTTGTCTGTGAAATAGAAGGGGATCATAATAGCTATTTTTATTAAGCACTACCACGTACATTAATTACTTAATCCTCAGAACATGATGAATTATTTATTGTCATTATTGGCATAGAAACTGAGGACATATAGCTAGACTACCTCGATTCAACTTTAGAACCTATTCTCTTAACACTGTGCTACCTTATTTCTCCAAATATTTATCAAATGTTTGAGAAGTTGCTATGTGGATAGAAAGTTAGGCTTATTCTGTGGAACATAGTTCTCATCAGATGGCCAGACTCAGGTTGTATTTCAAAGTAGAGAATTTTTCTAGGTACTAGAAGATCTACCAGCTTTTGGTATAATGTTAGAGTAGGTGAACTCTAAGGTAACATTCAGTTGTAGGATTCTAATTTATTAGAATATGAATTGATGTAACACAATATTTTATAAACAGGAAAAACTTGTAAATTAAATTAATTAGTGGTGTTCTTTTGAATGTAAGTATAGAGAGTACCCTACTGCACATCTCATTTTGCCAAGATGTCCTCACCATATGTCCTTAGTAAACCTTCTTTCATGGGCACCAAACTCTGCCAGAATTATATTAACTTTTATTTATTTACCTTTTACTTTATCTAGAATATTATCAATAACATCTTATATGCAGACCTCCACTCAAGAAAGTTGTATTACAGAAGTAACAAATGTTAATAAAAAACCATTACATTAGGTGACTCCTAATAGCTGTTTAATGTGTTGAAATCAATGTTGGAATTGGTTTCAGAATGCTGAGAGGTTCAGATCTCTGTCAGATACTACTCGATGACTGGAGCACTTCACTTTCTTTTTTCTCCCTTAATTGTTAAAATTAAAAAACAAGGATTATAATATTACCTTTATAAGATTGTTGTAGTAAATGCAGTATTGTGTATGACCATACTATGCAAATGCTTATTAAAAATTTAGGTTTTGAGTGAAATAGTTGTTTATAATTTAAAAAACAAAAAGTGTTAAGCCTTGTCCCTGGTTCCAGGGAGGTAAATTCTACACCCTTTGAATTTCCTCAGTGATTGAAGTATCTTTGTTTTTCATGGTGAGTCCCTGAAGCCCAACTTAATGGTTTATACAAAAGAGATGACTCAGAATGGGGCTAGCCAATTGGGAAGACGAACCATGTGATTAGAGGATTTAGGCTTTGAGCCTTAGATGTCAGTCAGCTCAACCTCTGGTAAAAGTAGAGATGCGAAAGTTAATTTAACTAGATAGCCAATGATTCATTCAATTCTGCCTACATAATAAAGCCTCAATAAAAACTCTGACTCTCAGGTGAATTTTCCTAGTTGGCAATACTATGCACACTGGCACACACTGACGTGCCAGTTAGCTGCTGCACCCGTGAGAATGAAGGGAGTTTTACTTTTGGAGCTTTCTCAGACCATGTTCTAGGTGCCTCTCCCTTTGTCTCATTTTGATTTGTATTGTTTTCCTATTGTAAAATTATAATCATAAGTTTTGAGCTTTTCTGAGTCCTGTGAGTATTCTAGTGAATTAGCAAGCCTGAGGAAGTTTGTGGGGACCTCTAAATTTATAGCCAGCTTATCAGACATGATGGTGGTCTTGGGGACATCTGAATTTGTGGCTGATGTCTAAAATGAGGACAGTCTTGTGGAGAACATAACCAATAATGTTTAGCATAACTCTGGATAAGTTGCTTAAGCATGCATATGAAAAATTTAGATTTATATAAAAGATAAATGTAGTAATATTTGACTTTGCAGTTCTTTTAGAATATGTCAAATGTGGTTTGATTATAGAAATTTATGTTTTTAGCAAATCTTCAGAAATGTTTTCATTGAACAATGTGAAGAAAGAAACATGTTCAATACCTAAGATGTTTTAAGTAGACATATAGTTAAGACTTTCCCAAGCTATCTTATAAAATGCTAATACCAATGCTTTGTTCCTTATTTATATATAATGAATCTAATCATCAGAGAAGTCAACAAGTTGCCACAGTGCACACAGTTATGACAATTTGGAATTTAGACCTTTGAGAATTGGCACTATATCTCACTTAATTCGATGTAGCTTAGGGCCTGGCACATCACAAGTATTCCATGTGTGTTTTTGCTTACTTTACTCAGTTAACTACAAAAAAGCTAATAATCATGGGGTATAGATTTGTTCCCTAATACTCTACTCTACTATACCATAGCATTTATCACTCTTAATTTTACTGTTTTCCTACAACTCTGAAAATTTTATGAGGTTCAGAAGTGTTATTTTGCCTTCTATAGTATCCTTCTTTATATGGTGTTCATTATGGTGTCTGGAACAGAGTTGGTTCTTGATAAATTTTTTTTAAATGAAGATTTTTCTGTTAAAAGGAGTTTCTATTTTATAAAAGTTAATTTTTCTGTTGCATGAAAGTAAAGTAAATTTGTCAATTATAAGAAAACACAAACCAACACTTTCTTTACATTATTTTAAGTGAACAACTATAGGTATTTTTGAAAGTGGAGAAGAAAAAGCTTGTGGTTTTTCCATAAAATAAGCAAAAGTAAATTTAAAAATAATTTAAATTATATTAACATCTTAGAACAAAGAAAGGAAAATGTCTGTGAATTTAAAATACAATCAAAACCATTTCACTGTGATAGCTAATCATTATTGTTATCCTGTTTGAGTTTCTTACCAGCACATGTAAGAGTAGTAGTTTTTATGTTTGCATGTGAATTTTTAATTTTGTGTTTCTCCTGACCAAAATCTCTATGGGGAAAAATTTCCAAGATTATTTATTATTCAAGGTACAATTTCTCTTTGGTTGTGTAAACAAGACTTCTGGGTAATCATGAAGAAAATAGATACTCTATTCTCCCATATTTATACAGGACTTACCTTTTCTGAGGCAATTATGAAGCATTATTAAATATTGCCTCATTGAAAGACCTAATAAGAATATAATGACCAGTTTGTTTTAAAATACACTAAAGAAAGACAGCAGACAGAGTCTCATGAGAAGTGACATTCTGTAATTACCTCCTCCTATCAAAAGAAAAACAATTCCCCAAAATTAATGAATACAGCAGAGTCTATTTCTTATCTTAATTCTATCTTAATTGCAAAAGTGGATCAATTAAAAAAAAAAAGACTACACTGGCAGAGCCCCTCTTTTTAAGGTTTGTCTTTTAATTCCCTAGTCATCAAATCAATATATATAAGCATACTGTAAATCTATTTTTACCTTCTGAGATGAGATATACCAACTCCACCAGCAGTCCTCCCATGAAACAACCAAATCCATTGAACAGTGTCAAAAAATTCATAAAAGTTACTCTGATATTATGTGGAACAAATCTGTGTGATATTACAAAGATAGAGAAAAAAAATCAGAATTTAGAACATTCTCTCTATATACTTTAATAGGTACTGTTCAAATTAATGTTGATTATATCTTTAAAAAAGCTTACTAATACAGTTAAAATTTGGGTTGCACTTTGCTAAAATTAGTATATGACATATATTATGATCTTATAATTTATAGATGTCTACATGGAGTAAAATATGGCAAAATATATCCTTGTACAAGGAAAATGTGATTACTTGGTGGTTAAGTATCTCAATATATTCATCTAAATTTCACCCTAATTTGAATATTTCTTATGAATTTTGGATTGCAATGAGGCTTGTACTAGATGATATTGTGGCAATCTATCAAGAAGGTCTGTGGTTCTGTGATTCTATGTAAATCATTAGGTTCTCTACAGAAAACTTGAATTTATCATGTAAAATTAACATGGAAATTAAGATCATGGGCTCTGAAATTAGACAAGATTGTGCTAAAATCCCAGGTCAACTATTTACTACCTTTCTGAATTCAGCTAAGATGTTTAAACTTTCTAAGCCTCGATGTCCTTCTCTATAAAAAAGGAATCATCATTACTCTCTTGCAGAGGCACTGTGGCTCTTACTTGCTATAATATATGTAAAGTGTATATTATAATGCTAACTGATAGGAACTGAATAAGGTTAACGATTTTTAACAATAATAATTCTACCAAATCAAATGGCTTTTACTTGTTCAAGGCACTGTGCAAAGGCCTTTATGTGCATTTAAATGATCCCATTTAAGGAGAGGATTTCAAAAAAGAGACAATAGCTTAAGCACTGGGTGTCCAAAATGTTTACTCCCCCTTGCCAAGTCATTGTTGTAGTAATAGTAATGATGGTGGCAAGATGTTGAAAGAAAATAAAGGAGGAAATTTTTAAAAATTTCAATTAAATTTAGTCTTGCTGATGATGTTTTGGATCTAACTCCAAAAGCAAAAGCAGTAACAACAGTAACAAAAAACATAAAAAGCTTCTGCACAGCAAAGGAAATCATTAACAAAATAAAAAAAAAAACAACCTACTAAATGGAAGAAAATATTTGCAAATCACATGTCAGATAAGGGGTTAATTACCAAAATATATAAAGAACTCATACAATTCAGTAGCAAAAAAAAAATCTGATTAAAAAATGGACAGACGATCTGAATAGACATTTTTCGAAAGAAGACATACAGATAACCAACGGGAACATGAAAAGATCAACATTGCTAGTCTTCAGGAAAATACAAGTCAAAATCACAACAAGATACCACTTCACATCTGTTAGAATAGCTACAGTCAAAAAGACAAGAAATAATAAGTGTTGGTGAGGATGTGGAGAAAAGAGAACCCTAGTGCACTGTTGATAGGATAAAAATTGGTACAGCCACTATGGAAAATGGTATAGAAGTTTAAAATAGAACTATTATATGACCCAGCAAGTCTACTTCCAAGTATTTTTCCAAAGAGAATGAAAACACTAACTCAAAAAGATATATACACTCCAGTGTTCATTGCAGCATTATTTACAATAGCTAAGATATGGAAACAACCAAAGTGTCCATCAGTGGATGAATGGATAAAGATAAATAGATGGTGTGTGTGTGTGTGTGTGTGTGTGTGTGTGTGCAACTCAGTAATAAAAAAGAATGAAATTTTGCCATTTGTTACAACATAGATGGACCTGGAAGGTAATAAATTAAGTGAAATAAGTTCAATGGAGAGAGACAAATACTGTATAATTTCATTTATATGTGGAATCTAAAAAACAAAACAAGAAAACAAAACAGAATGGTGGCTGCCAAGGAGAGATGACGTGGGGGGCTGGGTGGAATTGGTAAGGGCCATCAAGAGATATAAAGTTCTAATTATAAAATAAGTAAGTAATGGGGATATAATGTACAACATGGGGGTCAATATTTTTGTAATGTATATTTAAAAGTTGCCAAGAGATAAAATCTTAAAATTTCGTTGCAAAAACCCCACCAAAATTTGTAACTCTGTATGGAAATCGATGCTAAGTAGACTATTTCACTGATCATTTCACAGTATATATAAATATTGAATCGGTTTCAGGTTTTACACCTGAAACTAATATAATGTTATATGTCAATTATACCTCGATAAAAAAGAAAAATTTAATTAAAATAATTTGTATATCAGAAATAGATGAAAATAAGTATGTATGATTTTGTACATACCATATTAACATAGCTATATTAAAACATACATGGTAATCTTAGGCATACATACTTAAATATTTATGATACTTATGATATCTGGAATTTGCTTCAAAATTATACAGCAAAAAGGAACTGGGTATGCAAATGAGGGTAGAGATGAAATAAGCTAGTCCATGAGTTGAAATTTTTTGCAAGTGAAACATGGGTACACAGGAATTTATTATATTAATTTCTCTTTTGTATCTGTGTGGTAAAAAAATTACAAGAATATACATCAAATAACAGGAACAATCTTAGCTTGAGTGGTTGAATTATTGGATTTTTAATTTTTTTTCTTATTCTTTTTACTTTGTGAATTTTTCCACATTGAGAGATCATAAATAAACATTATAGCTCATTTAAAAAAGAAAAGTAGTGGTAGAAAACCAATATACTGGAAACACTAAACCTTTAGTTTACTTATCTCCTTCCTTCCCTCTCAAGAAAATTTCACCCCTGGTTTACCTGTTATACTTTACTCCAGTAAATGTATTTATCCAGCACTTTTAAACCGACTTACTGATACATAATGTAAATATATTTATGTTCCTTCCCGCATTCAACATTTCTGCTTTGCTTTCTGCATGTCCTTCATGTTTTTATTTATCATTAAATAAACATTGAAAGGTGTCTTATGTGCTCCCTAGGAAATGCTCTGAGTGCTGGGGCTGGAGGTGGGAAAAGGCGTTGGTGCATCTTTCCTGGACTTTAAACTTCAGGAGGGCAGAGAGCAAAGATGTGCACAATACTAAGGGCAGTGTTAAATGGGCACTTAATACCACAAATACTTATTGGAGATGAAGATAACGATGGTGATAAATAGAATACTGTGGAGGAGGGCTTCAAATATTGGTGGAAAGGGGCTATGTGTATCCCAGCTTTCCTGTACATGGCAAATTACCAGTGGGAGCCTGAAGCCAGGCTGCAAGTTTTTTTCAGGAAGATCCAAAGGAGAGTATGAAGGAAACGCTGAAGAGGCTTTGGGAAGAAATGATTCATAGTTATAAAAAGGATTTGGCTTATGAACTTCCCTCTCTATAAATATGAGGAGACAAACAATGGGCAGAAAGACTAAGTAGGCCGATTTCTTTCACCGAGAAAAAGCACGATGTACGAGCCCATTATTACTCTGCTAGTTAATTATTAATCCTATGCTTTTCTCTTGCTAGAACTTCTGGTGCTGTATATAATTCATGAACACACTTTGCCAGCCTCTGCCTGCTGGTTAATCTCTCTTTGGTGTCATTTTAGTCGTTTTGAAAGCCTCTAGTTCCCTTTAATAGGACTTTGCTTTGCAAGGCCTCGGATCTCCGTTTTCAGACATCTTGCACGTTCTGATCTTTTTTGACTTTAGTGATCATAAACTTGATTTTTTTGGCTTCATGATACTCTTTAAGCACATTATGCTATAGATATTACCAACAAGTCTGCAACTACTGTAAAATTCTCATTTTACTGTGAAGATGTGGTAAAAAATATTTAAAGTGTATGTAAAGCTGATCTCCTTGCCAGTAAGAGCTGAAATGTGCCTCCAGGTGGAGGCTGGTTAGTGTTTGCAGAGAAGCCCCATCACAGTGTATGCAGAAACTACAAACTGTGGGGCCATAACCAACTTCCCTGAGGCACCTGGTCCTGGAGACATTGTTGCAAATTGCTCTTAAACAGTTAAAATGTGTTTATTATGTTTTGGTGAAAAGTTTTTTTGAACATGTGGAGAAGTTCCACAGTCCCAGATGATGGAACTTTATCAGATTTTCGCTTTCAGATCATTATTCCTTTCTCATGTCCAAAAAGCTTCAGATTTGAATTTCATATTAACTATTATATGAACAAATACTTCTGTTTTGTGCTGTCATCTGCCAATTTGTAGGGCATTTTCTTCTATTATTCAGTAATCAGCTTCTCTCTTATCTTCACACCTGCTAGTACTATTCCTGCCTTAATTATTGTCAATTTTAATATACATATAGATTATCCTTCTAAACTACCATATCTTATTTTTTTACTTTCTTGATCTCCTCTCCAAGGTTCTTGTCCTCCAGTCTACCTTAGCCATTCATACGCATTCAGCCATTCAGTCTCACCCTGAACCTTATACACCAGACCAGGGGTTGGCAAACTACAGTTAAGTAAGGTCCAGCCTGACACTTACTTATAAAGTTTTATTAGACCCCAACTATACACATTCATTATAATGCCTATGACTGCATATGCACCACAATGACAGAGCTGAGTAACTCTATCAAAACCTAACTATCTACTATCTGACACTTTTCAGAAAAAGTTTGTCAATCCATGGTTTAGACCAATAATTGTAACCACTTCATAATTTCAACCTAGTGCACCCTCTTTTGACTACCACCTTCTATCTTCTGAGCTTACTCTCTGCTCTTCAACCACACAAATGCTTGTTTTCCTCCAGGACCTCCACTCCATTGCTCTTTTTATTATTTTCAACTCTTCCATGACGTTCAAGTCATTGCTACTCTTTTTACTTAAGTTAAATTCCATGGTCAATTGTTATTATTATGTTTTTTCACATACCTCATTTTCTTGACTATCTTTTGCTTTCTGGAACTTGTTTGTCAAAACAATTCTCTGCTCCTATATCCATGCATCCTAATGTAGCTGAAGAAAAACCCATAACCATGTTAACCAACTCATTTTAAATTCCTGCCTACAAACCTCAAATGACCTCTTAATGATCCTTGACATTCTGTATCGCCATAGTTCCTTCTCTCCAATTGTCTTAGACAACAGTTTCATACCTCTCTCATTTCCTCAAATCTTCAAAATGTCCTCAGTTTCACTCACAGTTCATGGACTGGCATCCTACTTCAATGAAAAAATTGTCATCCAGGAGATTTATGTACTCATGAGCTTCTGCACCTGCGTACTCTGCCTTCCAAACTATGACCATTGATGAACTATCCTTGCAACTATCTAACATCAAATTCTGAACTTGTAAGTTTGATCCCAGCTTCTCTTTCTCCAGTATTTCCCCTCTTCCTGAAACCATTAATTTCTCCTGTCAATTGAATTATTCCCACTAACATACTGTATAAAGCCATTATTTTTCCTTCTTAAAAAAATACGAATAAAAAACCCCTTTCTTAACTCCATTCCTTTGTCAGCTACTGTTCCATTTCTTTGCTCCCCTTTTCAGCAAAACTCTTCAAATGAATTGTCTCCAATTCTTCTCTTCCCATTATCTTTTCAGCTTATTCTAATCAGGCTTTTGTGCATCCCCAAATCCCACAAGAAAAAAGCTCTTGTCAAAATCACTAGTAACCCCCAAATTACTTAACCCAACAGCCAGTCTTCATCTTTTTTGGTCTATCAGCAGTGTTCAACACAGTTAATTGCTCCCTATTTTTTGATACCTTTTCTTTATTTGACTTTTATTGGTTTTCTCTTTTTCTCATCAATCACCTTTTTTTCTATCTGCTTTGCAAATTTCTCATCTCTTCTGGAATATCTTAATGATAGAGTGACTCAGGGCTCAGTTCTTGAATCTGCCTCTCTGTCTACACTGACTCCTTGTGTGCCCTTGGCGATGTCAACTAATGCCATTGCTCTAAATTCCATCAATATGCTTATGATTCTCAAATTTGAATCTATCCCCTACTTCAATACCAAATTACAGACTTGGATATCCAATTTCTATTCAATATCCCTATTTGACATCTCATTTTCAAAATGTCCAAAACTAAACTCATGATTTTCTCTTAAAAGCTTACTTCACTTTTAACCTTTTATCACTCTATAGATGGCAACTTCATCCTTCCAGTTGCTCAGGTCATAAACTTTGCTGTCATTATCAGCTTCTCTCTCTCTCTCTCTCTCTCTCTCTCTCTCTCTCTCTCTCTCCCCCCTCCCACCCTCCCCAAGTGGTTTAGTCTTTAAAATGTAAATAAACTGACTATTTTTCATGACATATTATGCTGTTTCTCTGGTCTGAGACACTTGTTTGTCTTCCCTGGATTACAGTTTCAGTTAATTTTTTCTTTTCCTTACAATAGTATATTTTTTCACAGCAGAGAGAGAAATTCTTTAAAAGTATAAGTAATATAATGTCATTCCTTTTCTTATTTCACTCAGAGCCCAATCCAGAGTTTTTATAATGGCCACTCTTACTAGTTTCCCCATCTCCTCCAACTGCATGAGACCCTTTGCACTTTCTTGCCAAACACACTTCCATCTTTGAATTTATCAACATTTCTGCCAGCAATGATTTTTTTTCCAGATATCCATGTGGCTGACTCCCTCAACTCTCTCAAACCTTAGCAGAAATATCACCTCTCATTGAGGTCCACCCTGACCAGTCTCTTAGTGCAACAACCTGCTCTTTTCTATGCTTGACATTCTTAGTCTCCCTTATTCTGCTCCCTTATTCTTTTTTCTACTCATTACCTTCTAACATGCTCTCTAATTTAATTATTTATTACATTTATTATTTATTATCATTCTCCTTTTGGTATAATGTAAAGTCAACAATGGCATATGTATATATTTTTTACTGATATGTCTTAAGCACCTAGAGCAATGTCAGGCATATTGTAAATATGAAGTATTTTTGGAATAAATAAACAAACAGATAATGAGATAGCTGGGGTATATAGTGCTATAATTAATATATAATTTAAAAAGATTTTTATTTTTTTCTGTTTTGTAGATTTTCTCTAATCTACATTACAGCTTAATATGGTAGGAAAGGTCCATTGAAATTAGGGGAATGATCCACTGTGCTTCCTTGCTTCATGTCAGTAATTTGAATGATATATTTGTATCGTTCTCATATAAAGATAACTATAGATATCATTTATTCATTTATTCAATTAAAATATATTATTGATTGTCTACCCTGTGCGTGCACTTTTTAGAAAGGAAAAACACAGAATATAAGGATGAACAAGGATAAGAATCTTGACTTCAAGACTGTACATTCTCATGATGAGAGTTGGGCAATAAAAAAACACATATAAATAAGATAATCTCAGATACTGACAAGTGCTGTTTAAAAAATAAAGGAACAGGGTAATGGACTAGAAAGTGTTAAGATGACCAGGTAAACCTCTCTGAATAGATGGCTTTTGAAAAGAAGTCAGCCACTTGAAAACAGAGCAGAGGAGATTCTAGGTAGAGAGAAGAGCAAGTTCAAAGGCCTTGGGGCAAAAATAAGTATGACGCCTTAGAAACACAGAATAAAGATTGTCAAATTTCTAGTGAACTGGTCAAGGGGAAAAATGTTATAAAATGTGGTTCAAATCATGAGGAGTCTTATTTAGCATTTAATGAATTTATATCCAAAATCCTATTGTGGGATTTTAAGAAGAGAAATTATAGGACTTATGTATTGGAAAGAGGATGATAGCTATTTTCAAAAGAATGGACTCATGGAATAGGAGAGGTAGCAGGGAACCAAGTTAGGAGACTTCAATGGAACTGGGGCTAGAGACTAGGCAGATAGCACAGGAGACACTGAGACAGCCATTCAAAGTAAAGACTAAGACTTGCTGTTGGATTAGAGGTAAAAAATAAGAGGAAAAAGTGACCTAGGATGATTCATGTCAGAAAGTTATGATTCTGCTCATACCACCAGGTCTCCTTGAATTTGAGTTGTGGTAGGTATGGTAGAAAAAGCTTGAGCTGTGCTTGAGCCCTGAGTCTGAGTCTTGTACTATTAATTTGCATGAAAAATGATGATGATGATGATGATGACGATGATGATGATGATGGTGATGATGATAACAGCACACATTATAGCTGCTAATTCTTAAGTGCTGTCTATATACTAGACATTTTGTCCTTTATATAAAATATTTCAGATATTCCTTAACCCCCCTCCCCCATTTTCTAGATAGTAGGAATGGCTCAGAAATGCAGAATTATTTTGCCAAGGATAAAAACTAGTCAATGGCAGAACTAGGTTTGAACTTAGACATATCTGACTTTAAGACCATAGATATTAACCACTGTACTGTACTGCTTCCCAGAAGAGTAATTTTTGATTTTACAGTTCAAAACACCCTTTCACATTTTATGCAATTTAATTCTCAAGGAGTAGTTTCCATTTCCATTGATTCTTATGCTAACACTGTGATATAAGGAAGAATTATAATTATTTCCATTTTAAATACCAGAAAAGTGAAGCTTAGAGGTTAAATGAATTCTCAAGGTCACACATATAGTAACAAAGCTGGAAATTAAAACAAAGTCTTCTGCTCTCTTCCTTATGACCAGTGAATAAGTCAGTTTACTTAGTTGGACCTCAGTTTCCTGATGGAAAAATCAGTGAAAAATTTACTAAGTTATTTATATCACATAATCTGCCTTTCAACAGTCTGTGGTTATAGGTAGCTCTCTGGCTTTTCTGTATTGAATCACTATTGGTAAGTTGGTGGGGAATTTCCTGATGGATTCATCACTTTCTTTCATTATCTAGACTACAAAATTTTGGCTGACTTCTTCCAATAAATTTTAGAAACAACATCAGGGAAGTTGTAAATATTTGTGTGTTGGCAATCTTTTATGCTTCTTTTGAATTCCTAGTAGTGTCAAAAATGGATACCCACATCTTAAAATTGCATACAATAATTTATTCCTGTAAAAATGTTTGGAACAACATGATTTAAAATTATAAAAATGAAGTCTAACACACATATATAACTATAATTATATAAACTTAATTAATTAATTTTATTTTGACTTTTCTCATGAATTTTTTTGGTATAATATATATGTGTGTGTATATTTTTATTAAATATATATTTAAGGAATTTGGTAATAATTGAATATAATAGAATATTTTATACAAAAGTGGAATGATAAGAATTGCCATTTAGGATGAGTACTCTAAAGGTTATGTACTGAGAAGATAGAATGTGAGATACTGATGATAGGAGGTTAGTTAGAAAGTTAAAAAATAATCTCAGTAAAGCATAATTGGGCTTGAGTTACAATCTGGTATCCCAATGGAGGGAAATAAAAAGAAGGTAGAAATATAATACATTATACTGACAAATATATACATACACATATTACTTACTGTAATAAGTCACTGAAAGATTTTGATGAATTTTAAAGTGACTAGTTTAATATCAGCAATCTAGACAATCCAAAAAACCATTAATATTTAATGAAGTTGTTTTGAACTTGTATTATGAAACACTAGTGACCACATTTAATTTAGTGTAATTTAATTTAAAGACATTGAGTTATCTGAAAATTGCTTTAAATTTTCATTTCATTTGCATGCTCATAGACTCCTAAAGTACATTATAAATGTCACTTTTGGAGGGAGTATATATGTGCGTTTATTTATGAATGAGAAGGAGCAAGAGGAGAAGAGGCAATGTAGAAGAGAAGAGGAGATTTTCATTTGAATATATTGGAGTTTCTTCCAGGTTTAGCAGAATTTTTTCCTCCTTTAATAAGGTTAGTAAATTTTTCATTTCATCTACATCATGGTAGAAATAATAATTGTTCTGTATGTGGTAGAGGAAGGAAGAAAAATTAAACATAAAAAATGAGAGTGATAAATAGGTTTGTTCCTAAACATGGGGAATTTCCAGGGATTAAATAGATTGCCAGATGTTTGAGGTGATGTGTTCTGTGCAGAAACGCAATATGTTTTAACATGAAGTAATAAAAATGTTACAGGCTACTTCAAGTAAAACGTACTGAAGAACCAAATAGAAACAGGGCATGGAGGAAATGGCGAGGACTTTGCCTAAAAGAGGCTGCTCCACTGAAGGGAAATGCTTTCTGTGTATTTCAAAGAAGCCAGCTATCATCACAGAAGATGCAGCAGTAAGAGCAACTGAAAGGAAAGAAGGCAAAAGAAAAACTTTTTTATGAGAGCTCCAAATCAGTGTAAGTAACATAGAATTTCTTACAAATGGACTCTAGGTGTGTTTCCTAGACTTTTTTTTATTATTTATTTTTATTATTCTTTTGCTCTGAGGATATCCAGGTGCCAATTACAATGCTGTATGGCTACCCGTTGCTTAGGCTCTGGTAGGTTCTGGCTACATGTGACTCCCCATTTCTTGACTTACTGGTTATGTGACTTCAGACAAGTTATTTAACCTCATTATCACTTTCCTCAACACTAAGATAAGGTTAATGATGCTTACTTTGTGGGGTGGCAATGAGATTTAAATAAGATAATCTACTGGTAATTATAACAGTTTCTGGTAGCAATTAGTAGAAATTATTATTAAGATAATAAAGCATATTAATTTTAATAATCAGATAAAAATATGTCATTCTTAATAACTTTTTTAGATATATAGGAATCAAAAATGATATGAGGGAAATTTAAAATAAAATATTGTCTTCATAAGGTTTTAATCATTATTTTTAAAATGGTTTTAAAATAACCCATAAGCATTATCAGCCTTCAGTTGTCTGACATTTTGCTAATCTTTGCAGAAAAAGTAAAGCAGCTATGAGAGAATTAAAGACTAGAAACTTTTATTTAGGAAAAAGAAGTATTAAAGATGAATTAGCTAGGTGAAGAGTATAAATGGAAGCAATTATTCAAATAGTGGTCCAGTTCTTCTCTTCCTTTTACTTTTAAGGAATTATCTAGGAAATTTTGGTTGAAAATGAGTAGAGATTTTGTTACAGTTTTGTTACAGTTTATATCTAATGCAGCTATCCAATTCTTAATTTATCATTCGTATTACTGGACTTAATCCCATTGTTAGAGCAGAGGCAAACTTTAGCTTGATGGAATTTACTTGAAATTTAGAGATAGTCACATTTTGCCGACTTGCATAAAATTTCAGATAAGGCAAAGCTTTCAACTAAAAAAAAAATCAATCTAATGTTTAAATAGCTTAGTGTTTGTTTTGGTTGATAGAGAAACTGGTAGATAAATTTTTGATTATATCTCAGCATTTAAATGTGTCCATAAAGTGTGCTCTTTACTGAGTCCCCAAGAAATAGGAGGCATATAAAGGAAATCTGAATAACAGTTAGAAAATATGAGAAATTATTTATTTATTATTATTTTAAATTAAGTTCTACAAAGGCTTGTTTATAGTAAAGTATAGGTTTTGGTTTTGTAAATAGCTTAAATGTTGAATTTCAACATTATCTACCTTTAGATCAAATTTATCATATAATTGTATTTATCTGGATTACTTGTTACATTATAGACTCATCTGAGAGTTAATTTGTCAATTCAATTTAATATTAACTCTGTTTCTACTGTATGCAAGGCAGTATGCTAGGTGCAGTTCGGAAAAATAAGACAAAAAAAATCTGTTCTCAGTCACTGCAGGCTCATATTCTATTGGAAAACATAAGAAGAACTTATTTCTAGTTGGAGAGGTGAGAAAAATCATTTTATGCTTTAAAGGCAAAAAGGTTTCAATATAAAGAGGCGAAGGCAGCACAAATTGCATGAGCAAAAGCAGAGTTGTGGAAGTGTCAGACAAATTTTCAGGATGGTGAGAAAGTTAAGTTATTAGGAAACAGGGGAGAAGAGAGATTGGGGTCAGATCATAAGAGGCATTTAATATATTCTTAGGATTTTTGAAATTACTTTGAAGATAATGGAATCATTGAAGAATTTAGACAAAAGTGAAATGATTAGAATTGTCATTTAAAATTAGTACTCTAAAAGCCATGTGCTGGTTGATGGACTGGGAGAGATATTGGAAGTTGGAAGATAGTTAGGAAGTTAAAAAAAAAAAAATCTGGGTAAAGTTTGATGAGGGCTTGAGCTATAACCAGGCAATCCACTTTCAGAAAATAGAGAGGTTAGAAATGTAAGATTCAATAGATTCCACTGGTAAAACCATAGTATCTGAAACGAGGGACAAAGAGGAAGCAGATGTCAATGTTAACTGAGTCCAGGTGAATGGGAATTTAGTAGTGACAACAATATAAATAACACCCGTAATAGATATAGAAAAAAAGAATTTGATTCTGAGTCAAGTTAGAGGTACAAAGGGGCACTCTAAAGAGAAGTACTCAGAAAACAGTTAAAATGTGAATTATAGGTCAGAAGAATGGTTGAGTCAAGAAACATTAAAGAATCATCTACACAGAGTTGGAATTTAGGGTCAGGTGAAATTGAAAAATGATTGAGGAAGGAAAGAAGGGAACATCTAAGGAAAGCCTTCAAACATTTGTACTTGTAGGCAAAAAAAATAAAAAAAGATAGAGTGAAGAATGTTCTAGTTAAAACATGTGGTTATAGACACAGGAATGAGCATCAGAATTTTACTGGGCTTCTCAGTAGTCATTCAAGTTCCTGGATGACATTAGAGCAATAGCTGTAAAATTATGAAAAAAATAATGATTTTCAAACTAGAATTCTAGGTACACTGATTAATCAAGGGCAAGAATAAAAGGAAGACTTCAGTCATATAAGTTCTTGGAAAATATACTTCTCATGTACATTTTCTTAGGAAGTTGCTAAAAAAAATAAATGGTAATAATAGAGGGAGTAAACTGAGAAAGAGGAAGAAAAGTAAGTTAGAGATCTAACAGAGGAAAGCACCATGCAGCATATCTAGCGGGCCATGTTGAGATGAAGAATGAAGACATGGAAATCTTCAAAGACATGGAAATCTTCAAAGACATGGAAGTCTGCAAGGATGTGGAAGTCTGTAAGGACATGGAATTCTGCAAGATCTCCAGAGGAAGAGGAGCCTTTGGTACATTACCTTATATATTTTAACACTGGGAAAAAGCTAGTGGTAGTATGGAAAAGCTGTTAGAACAGTTTGAAAATTAAAAAAAAATTTTTTTAATTAAATAATTGAGAAAAATAATATACTTTTAAGTACAAGAAAGAAAATTGGATTGCAATGAGTTATATGTATGTAACTGATTACCGATTTAAATAAAATATCCTTATAATAATATTATTTATTAAATTAAACAAACAACACCTAAATATTTAAAAATGATTTGCCTCTGGTAACTATGGTTTGATTGTAGTGAAAGTGAGGCTAGAGAATGTTACTTAATTGTTAAAAGGCTTCAGCATTATTTGTTTTCTTCAATCTAAGATGCATTCAACTATAGGAAAAAACACGGTTTTTATGTATCATTGAGAAAAGAAAAAAATGTTGCCAATTCATCATAATAAATAACTAAAATTTTACAGATGACTTTATATTTGTCTGTGTGTTTCTATAATCTAAACCATATTCCCTTAAAATTCATAAGTTGAAGTCCTGACCCCCAATGTGACTTTGACGATGGGGCCTATAAAAAGATAATTAAGGTTAAATGAGGTCATCAGTTTGACTGGCATCCTTAAAAGAAGGAGAAAAGATACAAGGTTTTGTGCACGTACAAAGGAAAGGCCATTTAAGAACAAGATGAGAAGATGGCCACCTGAAAGTCAAAGATGAGAGGTTTTGAGAAAAAATCAAAGCTGCCTGTACATTGGTCTGGGACTTTTACCAGCCAGAACTGAGAAGTAAATTTCTGTTGTTTAAGCCACTTCATCTGTGGTGTCTTGATATGGTGGTCCTAATAAACTAAAACAGGTATGCTTAGGTATAAAGATTAAGTTGATCAAATTGTGCAAATTATATTGTCCATGATAATTATACAAACTTTAAAAAAATCTTTGAGATGGGTAGGAATAAGTTTTCAAACTTTCTTTGCTTTATTTTAGAATTTAAATTCTACGAGAAACATCTATGATACCCCTCATTCTAACTAATTTAGGGTAATCTAGATAAAAACATGTCCACCACCACCACTATTTTTTGGTTTTCACCTTTGCTATGTAAGAAAAGCTTAAGTTTTATCCAGGAAATTTTATAGCATTAGTGGCAATAGTTTAGACAAGAGATCAGCAATATTTTTTTCTATAAAAGGACAATAATAAGTATTTTAGTCTTTGTGAGTCAAAGGCAAAATTTTGATGATATGTTTGAATTTATATAACAAGAAATAGAATAAATTTTTATAATTTTTTTGATGAAATTCAAAATAATTCTTTTAGGATGATACAATTTCATTTAATTTGTGTTCAAAATCATTATTTTTATTTTTATTTTTGTCATCAAATCAATTACAAATGTTTATCAGTTGAAACAATTCTTAGCTTGCAGACAGTACAAAAGCAAACAGTGGGCCAGATTCGGCCCAGGAGTGCAGTGGTTGGCCAAACCCTGGCATAGTCGTCAGCTTTTGTTGTCTACTCCTGACTTTTAGCTTTGACCTGATAAGAAGTTGTGGCACTTTTTTTCTGGACCACAGCTGCCTGCATATATGCATGAAATGTGAGGAAATAGTCTTTTGGCCTCTTCCTCTGTCCTTGACACTCAAAGTGTGGTCCCTGACCAGTTGCATGGATATCACCTGGGAGCTTGCTAGCCATGTAGAATCTCAAGCTCCACCCTAGGAGAACTGAATTAGATCTGTGTTTAAACAAGAGCCCTAGAAGATTTCTATACACATCAAACTTTGAGAAGTACTACTTTGACAGAAAATTTGAGAACCTATCTAGCAAAATCTAATGAAAGACAGTTCTTCAGAGAATTTCAAGCAAAGCACAAATATTTAACCCATTTATCTAGACATGGTAGGGCAAGGCATATTTACCTGAAGGATTTCGATAACTACATTTGCTTTTTATTTGCTATTGCACTCTGGTGCCAGTGAAAAATGACTTTTTTGAAATTTAAAACAAAGTTTGATTTCAACCTAAATTTAATATGCTCCGTTTTTATTCTTAACTTCTGTGAGGTCATAACTCGTCCAAAGCAGAGTGCAGTTTATCAGAATATACACATTTTAAAATTCTAGCCAACCTGTATTTACAAGATAAAGCACATGGTGCCAAAGGAGATATTCTATTCAGATAAATAATGTATGTTTTAATATTGGCTGTGTGAATGTAAACAGCTCCATATGATTCTTGAAGCTCTTATAGTTTATTCATTATCTTGTCATTTAATAATTTTCCAAATTAGACCACAATGAAATAAAGTCAGAATTTATTCAAATATTAAAGTTGTACTTACCATTTTATACTGAAGCAAAATCTCATACTGTAAAATAGATATTTTAAGATTCTTCAGTTATTGGCCACGTATACGCACTGAGAAAACTATGGGGGTTTTTATGATGTGCAAAGTCTTTGATATGTAACACAACCATGAGTATAAAATTCTCTTAAGTCCTTGAGAAACTGCCCTTGGAACCATGATTTTGGCAATTTCCCAGAATAGGAAATTTGCTTATTATGTGAGAACATACTTGTATCCACAAACTACTCATGAAGACAGCTATAATGTTATCGTCATACATATCTGCTGCTTTTGAGGAAGATATTTCTCACCTGCTCCTAGAATGGTATATGTTTTTTTTTTTTTTTATTGTTTCTCTGATTAGTGTTATGTTCCTCTGTTTGAGCTGTTTGAACTATTCATATTCTGTCTTCTGTTTCTCTTTAGAGTATTGGAACTCATTTCAGGGCATTCAGTTTCAGTTGTGTTTTAAATTTCTGAGCATGAAACAGGTAATTAATTTACATGGAGATCAGATACATAAACATGTAAGGCATCAATTATTGATGCTGTACTAAATTATCTACTTCATCCCAACTTTAATTCCAATGTTGACGTCGACTCTAAAAATAAGAACCTCAAAACATTAATGTGTTTATGTTAATAAATGAACAATTGGACGAGTGAGTATTTAAGCTAGATATTTACATGTCACTTCTTTCAGTGTTTGCACAGTTCCTATCAGGTATTTTGCAATGAGTTATACACTGTGATACTTTCTGGAAAGATCTGTCGGTTCTAAAACTGTAATTGAGGAAAAGAAGTTGTGTTGAAATAATCTCTCTCTCTCTTTTTTCTTTTTTTTTTGATGAAGGTAATTAGATCCCTGACTCAGTTTTTAATGTATGAAGCACTTTGGTTTTACCGAAAAAAAAAAAAAATGTTTTTTGTATCACTACCGCTTATTAAAACTAGTAGAAGTTACTGGTTATGTAAAAAGGGCCCAACACCTTGTCTGTACCTATAACACAAATAACTTTGAGTTAGAATTTGAATTTTCAAGTTTTATTTTTAAAGAAGAAGGTCTGGCAGATATTTGAATGCACTTCATCTGCATTTTAATTTAAATGTCATTTAAAAGCCAAGATAATTGCTCCTACTGTGTTGTACACTTCTGCTTTGTGTAAGGCTTAATAACAATCTTAATTAAGCTAATTTTAGTCAGATTAATACTTGTGTATGTCAGCACTAACTACTAAATGCCACATACCGCAGGATTTTAATTAATGCTAAAAAAAGGAAATGCTCTTGATGTAAACATTTTTTAACTGAAAAAGACTAAAATGAAGTATGTCCAATTATGATGTATGGATAAATCATAATATCACTGATTTTAAATTTTTGGTGAATTAATGTTGACTTTTAAATAGATAAGTCTGCTCTTCTGTAATGTTAGGAAAATACAGTCCTGATAAAACACTCTGAGCATATCACACTTTTGCCTTTCAGAGCTCTGAGAGATTTAGAGATTTTTTTAAAATTGGTACTGTGATGTACTTCTTGATTTCTTTACGTGATTAACTCAAGAATGTTATATCTTGAATCAGAAACGCCCTATTTTGTTGCATAGTTTGTGGGCTAGATTAAAACAGTAAATTTATTTTTTCCTTTATTAAATTTTTAGTTTGACCAACTGAATGAGATTTCCTCATCACTTACTCCAACCCCGGGCTGTGTTTTTTCATGTCCATCACTAGGTATCGGCATTGTCTGCACCATTTGCCTCCCTGGAAGGAGAATGACTGAATGTGGAAGGGAGTGGAGGGGGCTAACGAGTAACTGCCCATGGTGGTGACAAAATAATTTTTTTATTCACTTCAAAGCCTTATTGGAAATAAGAGTAAGGATTCCAAATTAACACCAATAGTTTAACTTCTGTAATCTTACAACTATGTATAGCTGGGAAGTGGAATAATAATTAATAATAACAACAGCAACAACAATAATAATAATATAATAGCCTAGAATTAGAAAACCTGAATTTAAATGGCACATTATCTTTGAGGTCCATGGCCTATTAAATGCTGGTTTATCATGAGACTAAATGGGATATGTATATGAAGGTGCCTAGGTTCAAATTAAGAACTCGTAAATATTTGTTCATAATTTGTATATTAATCTATATTCTATACATCTCTCACATTTTCAAGACACTTGAGCTCAAAGTGAAAGGAATTTTTAATATTAGACTGAGTTATATAAATAACTATCAAAAAGTACCCTAGGTTTGTGTGTGTGTGTGTGTTTGTGTGTGTGTGTATATATATATATATAATCTTGATAAAAATCTTTTATAATCATAAACAGGCTATGGAAAGCTTAAGCAAACATCTAATTTAAAAGATGCAGATTATCATACTTTTTAAATATTTCTATAGCAAAGTATTATGCAAATAAATAAACAATATGTAAGTGAACAAATGAATAAAATCTGGTTTAGAAACTACTGATTCAGTATTCTTCACTCAGAGGAACATAGCTCAGTTTTTAAAATGAGTTTGGTTTTTCCTTTTTGCTGCCCAACAAGTTTGTTATCAGTCTTAAAGGGGGTTATTTAGTTCATTGATATCAAACAATATATTAGATAACTCTATCTAACTTTCCTCTATCCAGAAAAGAAATCCTACCTTTCTTTAAGAATACATACAATTTTAAATATGCAAGACTAGAGAGTTATCCGTCAGAAAGTGGCTTATATATAAAGTGAGTTTAAGATTTCTTATTCTCTGAAAGAATTTCTAATGTTCTTTTAGCCATGTTGTATTGCATATTTCCCTAAAGTAGCCCAATCTAAGATTTTTTTTTTTTTGTAAAATTAAGCATAATTTGGAAGCTCAGACTGGATTTTCATAGTACTATATATGACTGCCAAAGGTTTTGGCATTTTGCCATATAAATTTACCCCCATATTGTCCTGCATTCATTCAGTTTTATTTATTTATTTTTATTTAAAAAATGTATTTATTTATTTTTTATGGTGACATTGGTATCATTCTGTTTTAATAGCGTAGTTACTGAGGGCATGTATAATGTCTTACTTTTCTTTCTGTTATCTTCAAATAATGCCAGACACTTACTAAGTACTGGTGTTGGGAATTCTACAAACTGACAAACAAAGAAGCACTTTTTAAGATTTAAAGATTGTCAAAAATCTATTAATATTTATAGTTTGCCTAAATGTATTACAATAAATAATGTCGGGGTCACTGGCTTAAGAAATAAATTAAAAATGGTTATGTACCAAAGACCTGGATAACTGAAGATGACAAAACAAACTAAGGTGAGTTTAATCACTTTGGAATTTTCTCAAAAACAAATCTATCCCTTAATGTGATCTAGAGTGATCTTGGCTTTGCTAAATAACAGGAAACACATACTAAAGTGTAACTTCTATAAACAGAGAAACAGCAAAAAATATAATACAGTATTACTAGAAGACTGCATGGTCTCCACAGATCTCTAAAAAGGAGGAATTAAGAATATAACAAGTTAACAAAGCAAGGAGAATCTTTGAAATGCCTGCCCTTAACTATTTTAATGGAATTATTTATCAAGTAGACAATAAAATATCAGGTTACCATTACATAATATTTCTTAAGAGTTTCGAACTCCCTTTGCTTTCTATTTATGCCCACCAAACAATTATACACCTCCCTTATAAGTGATGAGTCAATACCAGCTAATATTTATAGAGCTTTCCCTATGTGTCAGGAATATGCTGCAGACATTGATGTCATCCTGAGTGATTTCAAAAGTCTTACAAAACAGAAGTTTTTGTCTATTTATCTAGGGTGTGCTACACAATGAAATGCTATTTTGGGGGGGTTAAAATCAGACTTTCATTAGACCATATAGCCAGCTCAGATCTCAGCAGAGTGGGCTTTTTAAAAAATATTCCAAAACATTGCAAACAATTTACTTGAGATGGTAAGTGGTACTTACTAATGCACACCCACAGAAATGGCCCATCTCTCTTAGAGGGAATTAGAAAGGTGCTGAAATATTCTATACAAGGAGCCAGAATTAATAGTGGTATGATGCTAATAACATTCATTACTGAAATT
This sequence comes from Cynopterus sphinx, assembly GCA_030015415.1. NCBI lineage: Eukaryota > Metazoa > Chordata > Mammalia > Chiroptera > Pteropodidae > Cynopterus > Cynopterus sphinx. Next base: position 148,468,888 of record CM057380.1, on the reverse strand, counting down.
GGCAGAAGAAACCCAACCAAATTCAGGTTGGTATTCATGGTCTGCAGATAATATCCTGAGGGAATCTGTATTTGAAAGGGGAAAGGAGCCATGCATTAAGACACTGGTTTAAGTTTTGGGAAAAAAATCCTGCAGCAGATGCCTTGTTCCTTGTACATACTTTGTGACAGATGAGCTGGATGTTCCCCAGGTCTTCAAGGTCCCAATTATGAGCTGACAAAGGGCAGTGGGAGCTGTTTTGTCAACAGAAAACACTACTGATTCTTTATGGAGGAATCATTTGTCATCTAGTATATTTTCCCATGAAAAGTAAAAGTAACCCTAATTTTGTACTTAAGATGACAAATAAGAAATAACTTAAGTTTTGAATTTAACTTATTTTTGAATAATAAAGCAGAAACCAGTAGGAAGTATTAAGGATGCTTGTTTTCACCCTGAGGAAAAGAGTCTTGGGTTAGAATACATCCTTTAAATAGCATCTAATTTAGTGGCATGATTTTTTTCTTAAGAGGGGCCCATGGCAGAAACACATTACTTGTTGGATACCATCTTAGTGGGCTCCTTGAATTGGCCTCATTTATAACATGAGGCAAGCAAAATTTTATAGAAAAAAAAGAAAGAAGACATACCTGTGTCTACACTGTCCTTTAAATTAATTTTGTGGCACTGGAGGACCAAAAAGGGAACTATGTGAAAAAGTTTGTGTAATAAAGTAGCAGATAAGAAATGAAAACAAAAAAGCAAAATACCAAAAAACAAAAACCCTCAACTCTCTGCCCCACTCCAAACCCTCAACGTTATGTCAGAACTTCTTCATCTTTAAAATAACCCTAATACTAACTAAAACTCTAAACCTAACTTGGAGCCTCTCCATGTAATCTAACCCTCTTGTGAGGTTACTACATCAAAACTAAAGTGCGCTGTCACAAGAAAGAGGGCCTTTCCTTACTTTGCTAGTATATGAGCTTTGTTGGAATAATCACACCTTTATCATTATCATCAGCAACATAGAGCATTTCTTAATTCTCAGTGGCTCACAAAGCTACTAAGTGGCTTGGAAAGAGAGTCAACTCGAGTCTTGACCTGGAGGAATTGGACTCTCCAATTTTTTTTTTAGTGCATGAACTGCTCCACCTTGGGAGAGCAGCCTAGCTCACACATCCAGAAGGATAACTTCTTGTTTGAAATCTTTACTAACCTCTTCTCTATTATCAGTTGTGCAATTTGAGAAGGCATAGGAAAAGCAGAGTCATAAGTCAAACAGCTGTTAATGGACCCACCAGTTGGAGCAGGAACTTATTGCTAAATTAACTGCTTAACTCCAGGAATGAACCACATTTTCAGTGAATTTTTTTTTTCTTTCTGTCTATGTAAAATATGTCCTGGTGATAACTGATATCCAATCTTTAATTTGACTCTTGGATTGTAAACTAGGATTGTTTTGGTTGGGTACAGATGACACTAATAAAGGGAACATTATCTGGTTCCACCCAAGTTCAATAAAGTTATTAAGTGCGTATTACCCAATTAGAGGAAAATAAATGATGTTTTTTCAGAAAAATGCTGGCAGCAGAACCACTGTAAGACTGAAAGGCTCCCAGCACCACTTGGAAGTTTCTGTTACTGATTTCAAATGAGAATTATTGTTAATAGGAATAAACTTATTATCAGCATGAATCACAGACACAGAAACCTGTTAACTTAATAATGTGGCAAAAGTACTATTAATCTTTAGTGAAGCAATATTCATATATTTCCTTGTCTAAGAAAAGGCTCTAGTGTCTTGAAAAGCTTGAAATCATTTCTACTTCTGCCTCAAGTTCTAAAATCATCTCCTTTAAAAATTTTAAATACTTTTACTTCAGAAATAATTGCTGTCAATAGAGATTCATTTTCACCTTTGAATGACCAGTAATGTCAAATGGCAACATCATTAGCCTTAATATCAACATATTTTAAATGTATGTCTTGGAATTGAAGGTTAATAATGGCTACTAAATTTAAAATATGGAATTCTATGATGTTTTATTCTAGGTACTTTGATTGCCTTTATATTGGTCATTATTTCATCTGGAGGCAAAAATCTAATTTTAGCCTATCCCAGTGGAAGTTTCCTTTGCCTCTCTTGAGAAGTACACTCTAACCATTGTCTTTGAAATTTCTGGCAAACATGCCTGTATATAATTTTGGAATGTATACTGTATTGGGGTTTTCAACTCAGCTGCAAGGGAGGCATTGCAGGTAATAACAAAGTGTGGGCATTGATACCAGCCCTGAGTTGGAATGGCCACTCTGTCATATAGTAGAAGAATGACTGAAAGCAAGTTGCAAGTCATTTAATGTCTCTGAGCCTAAGATTTAGAATGATAATATCAGCCATGTGGGCTTATCGTGGGGATTATATTAGATACTGTAAAGTCTTTTTGAAGCTTTGACACATACAGTTGATCGATAAGTTAGTTTTGTTCTTTGCAATAAATTGGGCATCTAGATTTGGTGAGATGCATAAAAATTAGTTTATCAAAATTCATTGTATTTTATGTCAGATTAAAAAATATGTGATATTTTTCAGAGAAGGCTCAGTCAAAAGAAATATCAGGTGTCACTAAATAATGAAGATAAAGAATCAGTAATTTGTGATATTTAGCTATGGATCACTTAATAATTTTGTACTCATTAATTTATTCATTCTAAGATGCATTTATGATAATTATCATATACATGGGTAATATTTTTGTGTTTTTGTGCCAGCGATTGTTGTGGAGTCAGGAGGGAGGTTGAATCTGCTAAATCAGCCTAGCTTTCTTATATTATTTAAAGCAAGAGCAGCCAATCTTTCTGTAAAGGACTGGATAGAAAATATTTCCACGTATGGATTCTATTGCAACTATTTAATTCTGCTGTTTTAATGCAGAAGTGGTCTTAGTATGACAAACAAATGAGAGTGGTTGTGTTTCAATAAAACTTTATTTATGGAAACTGAATTTTACATTTTAATTAATTTTCATGAGCCACAGAATATTTTTCTTTAAATTTTTTTCAGCCATGTGAAAATGTAAAAACCTTCTTTGCAGATATACAAAAAAAAAAAAAAAAGCAGTGGGCTAGATTTGGACTTCAGGCTGCAAGTTGCTGACCCCCGGTTTAGAGAAGAAAGCATTGTATTAAAAGTCAGAAGGTTGATTCTGCTTTTCCTTTACTACTGTTAACTGTATGATCTGCCTTACCCCTCCAATATCACTTAATTTTTCTGAGTCTTAGTTTCCTTTTCAACAACAACTCTATTCTATGATATATCAATACAACTCACTCGTTAGCTATCTAAGTTCTAAGTTGGGAGTTAGCAATGAGGATAGTCCCAAACTTCTTAAAAGACTTTTGTAATTATTTGATGTAAGAAGAAAAAATGAAGAAATATATTTCTTCATAGGTAAGTTAGTTTTTGAGCATTACAACATTAAAATTTTTAAAAAATCACATATATTTACAAAGGGCACTTTGGACTTGGTGTTTTTCCTCTGATTTCTCCACAGCATAGGGAACGATGCACCAAGGAACAAAGAGTGGGTGGGGAGAGAGTCACTTGCTCATTAGTACTTATACTCAGGAGTACAGTGGAGGTGGTGCTCAAATCAGTCGTTTTAATTCCTTGTTAGTACCAGCTTTTAAAGGCTTAATGAAGGAGGAAGGCAAAACCTTTGGTTAAAGGGAGGTTGAGTAATTGCTCATAGATCCCATATTTTCATGGGCTGCTCCTATAACTATGCACTTTGCAGTAATGTCTGCACCTACTGACAGATATTTATAGTCCTATAGGAGAAACAGCATACCCAGATTCTCCTCAGGTATGTCTCTGCCTGACTCCACTTAGTTTTTGAAATTAGAGACTGTAATGATTAGAGTATTTATCGGGTAACTGCCTGATGGGAAGCACTTTTGTTGGGACGAAAATAAGCATTTATTTATAAAGTTAACATGCAATTATTTTACTGTTGTTGGGGGTAGTGTTAATTATCTTTTCTTACATGAATAATGCATATTTTGTATAGCAATTGAAAAATGAAAAGAGGGAGAAGGGTGAAGAAAAATTTTGTGGCTTCTACTTGGAGCTCAGTGTAGCAGTCACCATTTTTTTTCTTGGTGTGATCTAACCAGCTCATCACTTTTCTGTGAAGATGGCAGTATTGCAGACAGCATATATTCGGGGCATTAACAAACACCCCAAAGGTTGTCAGGAGGGAGCAACCTGTAAATAATTGGAGATATTATGCATTAGTAAAGGAATTCCTCTTCAGTTTTCTGAGATGTCAATCAGAAAGATGACAATTGTAAGGATGAAGGGCAGTAAAGTGATTGAGAAAGTTTTAGCACCCAAGGGGTTGAATTCAAAGGAAAAAGCTCTGACAAGGGTTCTGGCATTCTGGTGACCAGACCAAGGTGGTGCCTGACAGCTGATGTAAAAAATGAAAAAGGTAAGATCAATGGGAACATATTAAAAAGGGAAGAAAGGAGACAAAACACCAAAGTAAAATTTTAGAATCTCTCAGAAGTCTTTCACTTTAACTCATTAATGAATAAAACAACCTGAACTTTCTTTTACAGCCTTAACACAAAGAGCTGGTACTATTTTTAAATATAAAATATTATATAAATAATCCTCATTTTACTTGTCATGTAGAAGGTAGTTTCTTATTTTGACATGGAGATAAAGGGAAAAGTATTTTCCGCTTTGACTTTATCCTTGAATTTCAGACATAAGGTTAAACTTTGAACTCTTCAAATGACTTTATACATGTTGATAGTGTCACTAAAAGTTCGGATTGGATTAGTTGGCTTTTGACTTTTCTAGTAGTTTCTTCTGGGTTTACATGGCTGTTGCTTTAGCATCAGAAGCACTATTTTTCCTTTAGATGTTTGTACTCACTGCCTGCTAATGATTTGCAACATCATTGTTGTTTCTTTTATGATCTTTCAGATTCCACCTTTTCTTTGACTCCATTAGGACTTCCTGATACAATGACAGATAGATACCCACATTTAGTTAACAGATCAGTTGTGACATCATGGTTGTTACAATTTTTATAGAACCCCTTTGACCAGATAATTCTTCTACAAATTACATAGACAACAAACCATAGTTTTAGGATAAATTGTAAAATAAATGTGAAAATGTTTAAGTTTTTCCAAAGAAGGCTGCTATGGAAACTCAATGTAGTTTGGTTGTCATTTTAATTATGCTCAAGTTTTCTATTAAATGCTAGGTGAAATGCATTCTAGCCACATTCATTTAAATACTACAAAGTTTTGGATTTTATATTTAAATAAAGAATATTTACTAATATTTTTTTATGGTTACAGAATGATTATATTGATTTGATCTGGTCTTTTCTTAAGAGTTGTAATAGACCTATTATGTCAGTCTTTGATTAATTGAGGAAGCTGGGGGCCTGGTAATTGAATATGGAGCCTTTCACCTTTAAGTCACTGAATCAAATCCAGCCCAAATTGGTAGTGACCAAGAATGATTACAGCAGTAGCTCTTTGGTGGCCTTGAGGTCAAGTGGAAGTATGTTGGGATAATTTCTGACAGGGAGATGGGCTCATATCCATAGTCATTACTTCTTCTTTTTAGTCATTATTTCCATATACAAATAAAAGGCCCAGGAACTAAGAAGGCCAAGGGGACAGAAGCACCTGTGAGTGGCCAAGGTTTGTTTCTTAGAAAAGAAGTAATAAGGACATCTCTCGATTATTGCAGGAAGAACTGCTCTATTGTGAGATTTTCCTAGCTATTTCAATTAGTTTCCTTAATATTTTAGTAAGATGAGAAATAAGAATGTCTTGATGAACAGTCTAGAGACCAAATTTAAACAGGTCTAGGCCAGGAGGCTTAACTCTCTGACATTTCCTTATTATTTTGTCTTTGTTGCTTATCAGACTGTTCTCTGCTCAACTCTTACAAAACAGTGCTGTATAGATGGTAGGGTTATTAGTAGCATTGATCCAATTTACTCTATGCTTTCAAATAGGCTTTATAATTAAATTATAATTATTTCCAGGATGAAAGACTATTTCCAAAGATGTTCCCCTCAATTTTCTTCCTATATTTTAAATTCAGAGACTTTATTGAATATGACATGTTTTAAACTCACTGTTCCTTTTTTTTTGTACAAACAAATTGCTATTTGTTGCAAGATAAATTTGGATCTACTCTTATGCATGGTAAAATGATACTTTCAATTTCATGAAATAGTTAATATCACTATCATGTTATTCCTATGGAGAGGTAGCTTAGATTAGTGCATCTTAAACTAGCTATGATAAAATATCATTTTTTAAAATTTCTCAACTATCATGGTCAATGCATTTGTGAAATACAATAAAAATGAAATACAACAAGAATAAAATAAGAAACAGACATACAGAATATAAGTCCTATTTTTTTATTATTAGATTCAACAGATACAAACTATAACTTTCCATAAATACTTTTACATGTTTTCTTTCAGTGTCTGTATTTATTCTGTTGCATACCAGTAACAATTTATTGAACAAAACTGATCCATGGAGCAGGCCTGGAGTATCGCTGACTTCAAATGAATAAACCCTTGGAAAAACAATTTATTTAAACAAGTAAAATTGTATCTGATGTGGTGATATGAAATAATAAAAATTAAATGGTTAAGAACAAGCAATGGTTAAGCATGAATGAGGTCTAAAATTTTAACTGACATTATGAGTGCTCATAACTAACATCAAATGAATATTTCTAGGCCTTGAGAATATAGCAGTAAACAAGAACCACAAATCTCTGAGTTTTCTTTCCAGTGGGGATGACACTAAACAAGCAAGATAATATTAGGCAAGTTCAACAATGATAACAAAATGGACTGATAAGGTAGAGGTGCACTGTAGGGTTTAGTGTAGAGAAGATTTAAAAAGTTGAAATTTGAACTGAAGATTGAATGTAAGTAAGCAAAGAAACCTGAAGGAAGTATATGCCAAGTATGTCATGAAGTAGCAATGAGCTGGGAAAGATTTGGGAACAGTAAAGGCCAATGGAACAGTATCTCTGTAGTCAGAAGATTGGAAGGAGATGATGTCCAAAAGTTGGTCAGGGGTCAGACTTCACAGGCCAAAGTAAGGAGCTTGGATTTTATCCACAGTGTTGGGTGAGACCTTTAAGAAGTTTTTCTTTCTTTTTTTTTTTTTTTAGTATTGTGCTGCCAGAGTGAGCACAAGAAGTTTTATGCAGAATAGAGATACCATATGATGAATATCTTTTAAAAATTTTACTGTAGAATTCAGGTAGCTGTATGGATAATGGATTTTAGGGAATAAGAGAAGAAGCTGGGAGAAAGGCCAGAGGTAGTGGTGACTTGAACATAGTAACAGAAGAGAAATGAATAGGATAGGATTTGCTTTTGAACAATCAGTATGATTTTTTTATGTGGGGTGAGTTTGAAGAAAAGAGAAGATTGAAGATGACTTTTTTCCTGCTAAAACAACAGGGTGTTGTTAACTTACATTGAAATGGAAAAGACAAGAAAGAAGTCAGTTTGCAATTAGAAGAATCAAGAATTGAATTTAGTCAGGTTAATTTTGAGATGACTATTAGATAACCAAGTCACAATATTGAATAAGAAGTTGAATATATAAGTTTCAAGGAGAGCAACGAGGTCCACAGAAAATTAAATGCTTGGTGTATTGTTGGCATTAAAAACTATACAACTAGAGATTACTTAAGAAAAGAGAGTGGGAAGAGAAGAGCCAGGGCCCCTGGAATGAATCCTAGGGTTCTACATTAATTAGTAGGAGACAACCTAGCCAAGGATTTGGAGGAAGTGTGGACAACAGATGACATGCTAGATGGGCTGTAAGTCAGGGAGAAGTAAAAAACCTATATGGATCAGCTGTATTGAGAGGAAGCCAATAAGCTAGTTAGAGAAGGCAAAAAAAAGAACTGTACAGTAATCTACCTGTCCCATCAAACCATAGAGTTATCACTGAATATTATGAGGGATATGCTGTTGAAAACATCTACCTCTATGAATCATACCTCTTCCTTGGAATAATCCATTAGACTTAATAGAAAACTCATGCCTTCTGTACAAATAATTTTGGGTGTCATGTAGACTCAGCCTTTAAAAGAATCCATTGTCATTATAATTCTCAAATTGCTTTTCTGCACCAGGAACAGAAATGGGAAGTTGAAAAAAACTGGAATGAAAATGCAACTGAGACTTCAAGCTCTGATTTAAATGTGCAAACACACCAGGTGTTTTATTTTATTTTAAAATAAAATGGATGAGCTATTTAAAATGTTTTATTGCAAAATTTAAAGATTGTCACCACTACTATTAAAAAAAACTTTAGAAAGCAATTTTTCCATCCTTTGTATCTTTAAGTCCTTGGCTCTGATGTTCTGCTCCTCTGACCTTGATCTAATCATGAATATCTATGCTACTTAATTATAATAAAAAAGCCTACATTGCACTCTAGATGGTAGATGCACATTTTTTTTCTTCTTTGGTCACCTGCCAGTTCTCAAAATTATAGCAGTGGGAAGAAATGCAAATGAAGGCCGTGCTTGACAGCTAAACATAATGGAATGCATGGTCTACATTTGAAAAGTTTCCTTAAAATAAAAGGTAGCATATAAAAAATCATTCCTTTAAGGTCACCTATGGCTTTGAATTACAGCTTTGAAGAATTTCCAATTTAGTCATCAGAGAGGAAGAAGCCAAAATAAAGATTATATACTTTGCTAGAGGGAAGACAGAGTTTTATTTCATCAGAGTTGGGTTATTCTATAACTTAGAAATAGAAAACAAAACAAAACAAAAAGCAACTTTGAAATATTCATTTTATAGAGTATTATGTAAAGTAAACCATTGGCAAACATTTTCTATTATAATTTTACTTGCAGCTAATAATTTTATGTTTGTAAATGTCCAAAGAAAGGTTGCTTTAACACATGTTAAAAAATGTAACACGGACAACTATCAACTGACAATAAACAGAGTTGATTACATAGGTCTATATAACTTAAAGAAAAGTATTTCTTTATTCAGATGAGGTTATTTTTCAAATAGGAAACTGAAAAGCAAATGGATGAATGCTCAGTAGTAATTTAGAAATTTTGAATATAAAGAAATTATATACGTATGTATATGTACATATATGTATAATTACACACTCAAGGAAATGTCAGAGTGATCTTTCAATAAAGTTTATACTGGACATGTTTCTCTTTTTTATTACTTGGGGCTGAAAGAGAGGATCTCTAAAAATTGAAGGAAAAAGTCCACAATCCCATAAAAGAATGGACTAGATACATGAACAAGTAGTTCACTGACAAAGAATTTATATTACTCTTTGGAAATAAAAAGATGTATAACTTTTCTCATAATAAGAGAAGTATAAATTAATACTTCAGTAAGATACCATTTCTCACCATCAAAGTGGCAAAAATCAAAAGTTCAGCAATGTGCTGTGTTGAGAAGACTATGAGGAAACAAGCATTCTCATTTTTGGTAAAAATACACATGTTACAACCACTATAGAAGAAAACTTGGCCATACATAGCAAAATTGTCTGTGAGTTTACTTCTTGATTTAATGATTTGACTTGTAGGAATCTACCCTAAAGATATGTTGAGGAAAAATGCAAAGAAAGATATACAAGCTATTCATTAGAACTTATATAAAAGCAAAAACAAAGAAACAACCCAAATGTGTATCAATATAAGACTATAAGAATATAAGACAATGGAGTACTATGCAGCTATAAAAAGGAATGGGGAATATTTTTATATACAGTTATGAAGTAATCCCCAGATTATAACAAATGAAAAAACAAGTAAGAAAAGAGTGAATAATATGCTACTGCTTATATAAGAAGGGAGAAATACACACATATACAGAGAAACATACACACATAAAATTTTAATACTTTTTTAATTAAAAAATAATTTTTTAAAAATATATACATTGATGCCTAAAGGAATAGAAGATATAGGAACATATAAACCTTGTTTTACATGATTTCAAACATAATTACTATTTAAAAATACCTCAAAGTATAAAGAAAAATGGAACAAATGCACTTAATTTTATATAAATTTAGTGGTATAACCAGAGAGACTCAACCAAGGGACTTTAAAACATAATTTTAGTGAACATTCCAGAGGTTAAAACATAAAGGAACAAAACTGTAAGAAGAATCTTGAAAGTCAACAATCTTGTTGCTGGTGATAGTCTAAGATTACTGAGTGTGTCTTTTGGGATAAAGTAAATGTACAAATACATTATTGTCATTGAGAACTTGGCTTTTTGGTATGGGAAAAAGTAAAAGATCTGAGTTTGATAACGTTAAGTAAAAATCCTGTAGTACTGGTTTTGACTAGGGTGTTAGCATAATCCAAAATGCATGTTATCTTAGAAAGAAAAAAAAGAACATTTTTTAGCTTTGTACAATGAAAGACCTAGAAATAATGATAGATTAAGTAGCGGTGAGCATCCCCATCACCAAGGCTGTAGTTTCTAAGTACCATTATAAAAAGAAAGCACAGTTTTTCTGGAGAAAGAGATGACTCCAAGTTCAGGAAATGAAGTGATGACCATAGAATATCTTATACCAGAAAGCAAGGGAGCAATCAAAGAGGCTTATCTGGAGGACTTAGGCACCAACATGAAGAGGACCTCATTACTCACATATGAAATAATTTGAGAATCAATAATTGTAGTAGATTAAAACACATTAAAATTTTTATGGTCTACAGCCATGGCACCCTGAACATGCCTGACCTCGTCTGATCTTGGAAGCTAAGCAGGGTCAGGCTTGGTTAGTACTGGATGAGAGACCACCTAGGAATACCAGGTGCCGTAGATGTTAAAAAATAAATAAAATAAAATAAAATAAAATTTTATGTCAACAGATTAATAATAAAAGTTAAACAAAAGAAAACTAATAGGTCACCTTTGGAAGATATTGAAGCCCAACTCAATTACAAAATCTAAAAACAGAGGGAAAGAATTAGACATTTATCTCTTTTCTCACTACCTTGCAATACCCTAATGCAGTAGTGAATTTAGGCAAAAATCATCAGTAGGTGAGGACACTACAAAAACAGAGATAATCAGATATTATGTCTCTTGATTGAAGTATTTAACATCATTTATGAAGAAGTTCCCAACACCATCACCAAAAAATCTGAATCTGATTATCTATGACTATCAGACAATTTATAGGAAATTGGCGAAACACTTGTTGGATGACACCACATGGATGTAATCAGCAAAATCTAGACTATTGGAAATGCTCATTGATATATTCAGATTCCTTAAAAAGTTTTGAAAAGAGACAAGGATGAAGGGGAAATATATAGAATTTAAGAGACACATGTCTCATTTAGAATATATGGATCTCATTTGGACTTGATTTAAGTATAAAACAAAACAAATAAAAAACTTAAAAATGAAAACAATGATTTTAACAATAACCAAGTATTTGATGATGTTAAAAAATTCCTTTTCTGTGTAAGCATGTGTTTATCTTATATATAACATATACATATTAAACACACACATGCACGTATAAATGGAATGCTGTAATATGTAGTTTTCCTTCAAACTTACCAGGAGGGATGGGAAAAGTGAGTAAAAATAAGTTGATAATTGCTCAAGCTGAGAGCAAGATAGATGAGGTTCATATATAATTTTCTTCTAGTTTTGTTTATGTTTAAAATATTCCATTATTAAAACTTTTTAACAAGGGAAAACTAAAAGGAAATAGATGTTATTGATATTCTTTCAGACTCTGTTGCTCTCAAGTATAATAACTTGCAGAATTTACAAATTCTATGAGTTGAAAGAGAAGTTATAGGAAATAAGGGAGAAGAGTTAAAAAAACCCATAAAAAAAAAAGTTAATGTAAACTGTGATTTATTTACATTTTTCTGGCTAATAAATCAGGTTATAATGCATAATATGAAGAATTATTAGAGCCATAGTATAGACATACAGGGAATAAGAAAAACCAGGGTCCAAGCTCCTGAATACTGAATGTAAGATAGCCCCAAAAAGACAACAGCTGCATTTAGGTTCATGATCTAATAAAACCTGAGGTACACGGACAGACAAAAGAAAAAATACCTTGAATTAATTCAGATAACAATTGCTAATTTTAATGCTTTATATGAGTAAGCTATAAAATAGTGTCATCTTGGCTGACTTACATTTTGCGTGTATTGTTTAATTTTGAAATAAGTTTGTACATATCAGCTATGTCTTATCAGTTTGATTCTCTTTGTTTCATTCCTATTTAGAAGAGATGTAAAAAGAGTGTGTTCTCTTTTATCTAAAGTGGAGGTCGACAAATATTTTCTATGAAGGGCCTGATAGTAAACAGGTAAGGCTTTGCAGGCCATATGGTCTCTATAGCAACTACTCAACTCTATGTTGTGGAGCTAAAGAAGCCATTGACAAATGAATAAACTTGATGAACCTGGAAAGATTACATGGTTAAAGATTTGAATATTCTTATTTATTCCACTTTTCAAAGTATGGGAAAACTCAGGAGTACTCAATTATGCCCAGACCATGCATTAAATCAAAGAAATGAGTGGCCTTTGAGTAAAACTTTTAATGTCTCTCCCTTGTGAATAGTATTACAAATAAGTACCTATCTTGATAGTCTGATTTGCAAATTCTGGGGAAATAATCTCTACCTCCCAACCTTTCACTGAGTCTAAATTCTGCTGCTAGAATCCTATTGCAGAAGAGGAGTATTAATTAACTTTAAAAATTACTGAGGTAAAAAATATAATAAAAAATGCCCACCAAAATACATAGTTTTATGAATTTGTTAAATGTTTCAGTTCAAACATTAATAGATCTAAGTTTTAGAACACTTACCTAGCTAGATAAGGCCCACCCAAGATACCAGGATAACTTCCCCTTTGATTAACTCAAAAGTAACTGCTTAGACCTTAATAACATTTTAAAATCCCTTTACCTTTGCCATATAACATAACATAACCTGTGGGTGATATTCTGTCATTTTTGCCATATTCTATTGAATAGAGTCAGGTCACAGGTTATTTCCACACTCAGGGGGTTGGGTCTGTCAAGAGTATGGCACTTTAGGGGTCATCCTATGACATTTTCTATACATCTAATTGAAGGAAAGATGAAATAAGAACATGAAATTGGATTGATAATTAATCGAAGACCAGCTTCCTTATCCTAACCCATTCCACTGACTGGTTGGATGTGGTGGCTTGGCTCCCTGCTATGCCAGCTGACACTGCCCAGGAGTGTGGATTAGAGCACTGCCACGTAGAGGATCAAAAACCCACTTCTCACTTCACCCTAACAACACAGTTTGGGCCGTGGTGTCAGAGTGTCCCTGCTTCTTTTCAAGAGTGTGTGTGTGTCTGTGTGTAAGATATTGGATTCCTGTTTCCTGCTGAAACCATGAGGTCAGAGAAAGAGGGAAGTAGGGCAGGTATTGTCAACAAAATTTTTACTTATATATGTATGTATTTAGCAGTTTTATGGTTTTAGATTTTATGTAAGATCAATTACCTAGTTTGAATTAATTTTTTAGTAGGATGTCATGGGCAATTTTTTTCTATATGATATATAGTTATTCCAGCACAATTTATTGAAAAGATAATCTTTTCCCATTGAATTTTAGGGCATCTTTGTTGAAAATCAATTGACCACATAAATGATTCTTTTTTTCTGATTCTCAGTTTTGTTCTTCTAATCTATACTTATGCCAATACCATACTGTCTTTGTTACTGTTTTTTCCTTTTTTTTAAAAGACAGCTTTGTTGAAACATAACTGACATACAACAAACTGCATGTGTTTAAAGTGTACTATTTGAAAGTTTTGAATATGTATCCAAAATGTATACCCATGAATGACAGCCACATTCAAGATAATGAACATATCCATCACTCCCAAAATTTCCTTATGTCCCTTTGTAATCCCTCCCCACTGCCATCCCCTTCCCATCTCCACTCAACCACTGCTCTTTTTTCTGTCACTATAGATTAGTTTTCAATTGATAGATTTTTTTTTTTTTTTGGTAAAAGAAATTTTCAAGTGTGTACTCTTTTTATTTGGATTCTTACACTTAGCATAATTATTTTGAGATTCATCTATGTCATATTTATCAGTAGTTGATTTCTTTTTATTCCCAAAGAGTACTCCTTTATAAAATACACCACAATTTATCTATCCATTTATCTGTTGATGGAAATTTTCCCTAGTTTATGGCTATTATAAATATGCTCTTATGAATATTCATATACAAGTCTCTGTGTGGTCATAAACTTTCATTTCTTTTGAGTAAAAATTTAGAAGTGACATGGTACATATATATTTAACATTTTAAGAAAGTTCTAATTGATTTTCGAGTAGTCGTAACATTTTACATTACCACCACTTGTATATAAGAGATCCTTTCACATCTTGGGCAACACTTAGTATTGCTGGTCTTTAGTTTTAGCTATTTTAGTAGATGTGCAGTTTTATTTTGCATTTCCCTGATTACTAATGAAATTGAGCAACTTTCCATGGGCTTTTGGCCATCTGCATATCTTCTCTGGTGATGTTTCTGTTCAAATATTTTGCCCATTTAAAAAAATGGGGTCGTTTGTTGAGTTTTAAGTGTTCTCCATATATTCTTGATACACGTCCTTTTTCAAATATGTGATCGGCAAATATTTTATCCTAGTCTGTGGTTTGTCTTTTAATTCTCTTAATTTTAAATAATTTAATTTTAAATGGTCTTTTGAAGAGCAGAATTCTCAATTCTGATGAAATCCAATTAGTAATTTTTTCTTACAGATCATGCTTTTAGTGCTGTATTTAGGCAATCTTTGCCTAACCCAAGGACACAAAAATTTTCTCTTTCTTCAGAGAAGAAATTTGGGCATTAGAGAACTAAGCTCATTCATCCAAATTCTCACAGCTGTGTTATTTCAGAGCCAAAAGTATCATTAGCCTCCAAGGAGAGGAGGCTAACTGGACTAAGTATCTTTTTATACTACTTTCTAGGTCTTTCCAGTTATAGATTTTATGACACCACCATTTCCTCATTAATCTAGGCTTTAACACTTGAAATTACTTCTTCCCATGTTTTATATATCATTAATTATAAATATTGTCCTTTCTCTTTGGAATGGTGGTCAGAAGATATGAGTTTAAATCACAACTCTGATAATCACATGATCAATAATTTTAGGCTCTCTGGAATTCTGGGTCTTTTATCTTTAAAATACAGATTATACTCTCTGGACAGAATTTTTGTGAAGATTGAGAGAACACAAACACTAGCAATATGATTCCAAGCAAATGTCACTGTTCTTCATTTTTCTTTAATCTTGATTTCGGGTGCAAAAAGGACAGTGAAACTGGAGCATAGTGAGCAAGGAGTAGAGTGCTAGAGGAGAAGTTCAAGCAGTTGCGTGTGGTCCTCAGTGTTTAGATCCATGAAGTCCCTAGTGAGGAGTTTGGGTTTTATTCATAGTTCATTGGGAAAGCACTTGAAAGGAATAGATCAGGGGACTGAAATGATTTAATTTTAAACAGTTAAATAAAAAATGATTGTGTAAATCAATGAATTATAGATAGGGCCCAGTAAGGAGACCAATCACAGCTGTCATAGTAGTCTGGATGACAACTGGACATGAACTAGACCACCATGGTAGTAAAAAAAAGAGAAGGAGGAGATAGATATGTGATATCCATTTGGAAAGGAGACATGTTGAATTAGGCTAGTCTCACAGTTCTGTAAATATGCCTGTTTATTTTTGTCCTTTGCAACTTTTCATACTCTTGGGCTTGCCCTATCTCACTTTCAAAGTTTCTTTTCAAATTTTATCTGTTTTTCTTCATTCAGTAAGCTTTTGAATATTCTACTTCTTCACTACTCTGAGCTTCCAGAGCTAATATTCATTTTCCAATTTTCACTTTTGTCAATTTTGTCTTCTTACTTATAAATCTTCAAGCTGACAGTAATGGCTTATTTTTTATCTCTATTTCTTGTCTCGATGGGACCTAGCACAGTTCTATGTCCATAATAAATGGATAGTAAATAACTAATTGATAAATAACATTTTACCTCTTCTAAAAAAATTCAATCAAACAAAAAAAAAGATGTTAAAAAAAAAAACCCAAACTTTCAATAATTGAGCTAGGAAAGTAATCAAATATCAACATGGCCATTCTGAAGAAACTGACTTACTATAATTCTCTAAGAGAAACTTGTCACAATGTACGTGAAGTACAAAGTGAGGATTTTCTAAGACAACTGGACAGAGTCCGTAGGCTCAGCCTCAGGTCATCCTTTCATGCTGTTGTTGCAAGCTGCACATTTGAGTTGCAGCTGTAGCAACTGAGAGGAGCTGGAGCTGAAAGCAATGTCATATTTCTTTAAATGTTTAAGAAATTCTTTTTTTTTAATGTTGAGTATTGCTGAGAAAATCCAAGAGGACCCTGTGTGACACTTCATTACACCACATGGAATTGTAAACTGAATTCTCTAAAGAGGGTCAAAGAAAGTTACAATTATTCCAAGACTTATATCTTGTGAAAAGTAGTTAGAAGCCAAAGAATTATAGGCTGAATATGTGTAAAAGAGATTTCACAGAAAGTACTAAATGTATTTGAATAAATGCCATCCAACCTATTTGATTGTGTAATTTTCTGAAAGAATTACCTAGTACGGGCATGTTTTATATATGTCTTTGTTGATCCATGGACAGGACAAGCCATAGATAATTAAAGGTGAGACTGTATATATATCAACTGTAAAAAAATAAAAGAAATAAAAACTCACAGTCTTCAAACTCACCATTAAGACTCCTTTCATCTCATAGCTCACTAGCAAATTGAATATATAAAGCACCTTTCACACAGAAAGTCAGAGAGCAAAGCACTAAAGCAAAACAAATACCAGTGATTAAGGAAAATTTAAAGCAGCAGTAAAAATATGTTTCTTTGGTTTACTTTTAAATACAGATTAGGAACTACAAATGACTGGGAGTACATGTAAGTGGTAATTTTTTTGTCTTCATGATTCTATGATGTTGAATACAAATAAGGGAAAAGCCTAGCTGCTGCAAAACTCAGCAATATATTTGAGGTAATTTATTTAAAAAATATTTATCCTAATTAATTTAGTAATAATTTTTAAACTCACTCAAATATGTTGTCATTTCTTAGTTTTAACAGTTTTGACACACTTTAGACTTACTGTAAGTGATTTAGGAAAAATGGTTTAAAATGGTCTTTCCTAACCTGAGAAGTATCAAAGAATGAAAGCAAACTTTCAGGTCTTTATAGTGTTCCTGAACAATTTAGAGTTCAGAGTGAATATTTTATTCTGCTTTGAACAATATTTAGATAATTCATCAGGGGATTTGTAGCTCTTCAATGGAATAGAATTGAACTGTTGAGAAGAGTCAGTGAAACACGGCTGATGATCTAATGATAAATAGCTGTTGTCAATCATTGCTTCTTTTAGTGTAACCATTGGCCCATTGAAGTACTTCAAAGAATAGTCTGGAAGCCATGAATTTGGAGAAAGAGCAAATGGAAATTTTACAGCTCTTACTTTTTATCTATAATTTTTTTCAACAATGCTGTTAAAGAAAAGGCAGTTTAATAAAGAAAAATCATTGATTTTGGTGAATAGACAGCAAGATTAAAGTAAAACATATATTTTTCATTAAGAAATTTGGGGGAACGCTTCACTCGCTCTTGCTGGCTCTTTCATTCTTTTAACTTGCTGTCATTCTTTTTCTCTCTTTGTCTTCTTTTGCCAACATATCAATTTTAACAGTTGCTTATGTATATCATTTTCTTATAAACTAAGATCTTTGAACCACTATTACTTGTGCACCTACCATATGTAAAAGCTACCAAGCAGCACTTAGGGAAAAGGAAGAGCAGCAGGAGCAGTAAGAAATAAAACAAATTGGTCTTTTTTTAATCCTCAATATTCTTTTGTTTCCAGAATTATATGTTGGAGAGAAATTCTGAATGTATTTTCTGAGAACTTACAGTTTTGGCAGAGGTAAAGAAGATGTTTCTTATTAGGGTGAGTAGGAAGCATTTGTTAAACTTGGCTAGAGCTCATGCAGATAGAATTTTGGAAGGTCTAGTGATTTTTTAAAAAAGGTTTTATAGGTTATTCCTCATTATGCAACTCACATGATATTCTGAGTATTGATGAGAATTAATAAGATTATTCCATGAACTACTTTGATTTTGTTGGCTGAAATACACCTTATAAATTATGACTTCACAATTGGAGATATACGTAGATTCATATATTTTGTTTCTCTTTTCAAGGATTACGTAGCATTTCTCAATCAGGTTGATTCAAAGTGTGGTGTAAAATTTCTGTGAATCATCAAAAATTTCCAATGTTTAGTTTCATTTCTTTTCAAAGATATCTCTAGATTACATTTGGAATCCTCTTCCCTTATGTCTCTGTAACAGTTTTCAAAATTCTGAAGCACTTGCTAAAAATGTACATTCCCTAACAATGTTCCCAGGAAATTCTGATCTAGGAGGTTGGGCTGAGGCTGCTCAACTGACTATTAAAATGGCTTTTGGAAAAAATGTTAAGAGATAATAAGTTTCTACCTCTAGTATTTCCATAAAATAGAAGTTATTAAATTTGAGTAAATAAGTATTAAAATCAGAACATTTTGATATGAGACAGATCTCTTATAGGGTCAATTTAAAATTCAAAATTTCTGGACGGGAAAAAGTCTCTAGACTTTTTCAAGAAATTTACCAATATTCTATTCGACTCTGGTAACTAGTTAGCCACAGAGTATGATATGCAGATGTGATGCAAATTATCAGGTGAAGTAAGTAGAGAAATGTGGAAGCAAAGTTTGAGGCTAGAATTTAAAATTTTAGTCATGAACAGACTTAATTATCAACCTTCTTTTTGTTTCCAGGAAAGATTCTGCAGGTGTACTTACCTAGATAATCCCAGTGTGGTGACTGTTAATTGTACACCTCAGATTTTGGAAAATGCTAAAAGAGCAGGTTCTGATCTGGATAATAGTGCAAGGATGTTGGCAGGTTATTGTGCCTCTTGATTTCAGGGAGTTTAGTTTTATTCTTTCAATGAGATACATAGTTGAGGAAGATCCAGTACCAGATGGTAATGTTGGCTGGAAGTGATTTTCTCACCTACATTTGGCAGCTCTGTTCGGCGGTGGTGCCTTCCATGCCTGAAACTTCAACTCTACACCATTTAACATGATCATTGAGAAGCTTTAGGTGGTGTAGATACAATGACACATCTCATTAAAGGTCCTGTAACTATGAACATCTGACATCTGTGCTGAAAATGGAACTGAATGCAGCCTTCAAGTGGTTGTATATTTAAGTGGAATGTTGTTTTTTTGAAGACACTACTGAAATTCATCGTATTAACTGAGGTTGTAATTTCTAGTAGCATATTTCACTTGGAAAAATAAATTATAAGTGAATAGACTAACCATTTTAAAGAGAGCCTCCAATTAAAAAGGTTTCTTTATTCCAGAATTTAGAAGATGATTTAGTTAATGACTTATTTGTCATTTAATAATAATAATACTGATAGCTATCCTGATATAAATATCTAAAATATGCTAGGATACTTTATGTATAAGCTACACAACAGTGCTGTAAGGTATTCCCATTTTGTGGATGAAGGACCTAGGGCTCTGAGAGTTTAAGGAATTTGCTGAAGACCATAAAACTCACAAATGATGAAGCCAGGATCCTGCCAGCCATGTCATTGCCCAGTGGGGTCTCTGTTGGTTTTGCCACCAACCCCTACAGAATGTATGGTAATAGAGTTAATGTTCATTTCTATAAACTGCAAACAAGCAGATATTTGTAAAAATTATTCTGTAGTTTAGTGTTTAAACTAAAAAAAATTTCAAAAAAACCCAGAAACAACCAGATTCAGCCTTTAAGGAGTTTACCATTCAAATAATCCTTTCCCCATTAAAAAATAGCACCCCGAATCTTCATACAAATTTCTAGGTGCTTTAGCTTTACATTTTAAAAAAAGTTTTTAAAATTGTTCTTCTTATTAGAGAGTTTAATGAAATTAGGAAATAATAGGTAACCAAATTGAAATGTGTTCATTTTAAATTTAGTCTGGGTTCTCACAGCTGCAGAAATTCATTTTCAACCCTCTCCTCTTCCCCCTTTACAAAGTCCTAAAGCGTAAACCCATTGGGAGTCCCCTCCATTTCTCAAAGGAAATATTTCATTCATATAATGTCTCCTTTGTAATCAACACTGAGAAATGTCACTTTGATTAAACACAACTCTGAATGACTAAGACCACAGTACAATAAATTCTCCTGAGCTATCTTTCAGAACAACTGATTGCTCTCCAGTCCTAATCCTCCAGAGTCTTATTTAATCAAAATGATGTTGCTAATTAAGGATTAAAACTTCCGAATAGAATAAAAAAGAAGGATTTTTCTTTCTCCTTTGGGCAGGTCAAGGAGGCAGAATTTGCTATGAAGAAGTAGAGTCCCTTCCACCTTTGGTGAAACTGCATTATTCTCTGATATTTGGACTTAATCCAAAATAGGCCTGAGTGCTTTGTGATATTAATTATATATATATTATATTTATATATATATATATAAAGAGAGAGAGAGAGAGAGAGAGAGAGAGAGAGAGAGAGAGAGAGAGAGAGAAAGAAAAAAGAAAAAGGGAAGGAAAGAAAAGGTAACTATCTTAGATAGCTACATATACTTAGATAACATTTATTCTAAATTTTTTTCATTTAATAATTTTAATAGGAATCTTCTGTAGACATTTTGTCTTTGCTCTCTGTGCATTGCTTTTATCTGTCGCTAACACTATTCATTGCTAACATTGGAAAGAGAGTATTTTTTTTTAAAATGTTGGCAACCTATTTCACAGAAAGGTGGAACAAAAACTTCGATGTATCTCAGATTTGCTTGACATTCACTGATGAATACCAGTAAAAACAACAAAATTCTCTATTAAATGCTGACATGCTCTAGCTTAAGATTAAAATTTCAAAATTTTTTGAATTTTTATTTGGTAATAATAATTGATTTTCTAAAAGTACATATAACTATACAAGGGAGAGGCAAAGATTCAAGGAAAGATGGTTTGGTTTTTAGGGAATACAAACTCTTACAGGTGATTAGGGCAAAGTGGATGTAAAACAGTGATGGTGTTTTAAAAAATTATAGAACACTTCTATTCTTTTCATCTCCTCTTTGAATTGTCCTGTGAGTATATTACCCTGAATAAATTAGTCTATTCCAATGTAATAATTTCTAATAACAGCTACCACTTATTGATTACCTACTATGTGCCAGGTTCCCTTCCAGCAATATATACATTTTTACCTCTAATAAAGCCCAAGAAGAGGTATTATTATAACCCCTCAGAAATGATTATATTGAAGCTCATGGAAAATAAATAACTTCATCAAGGTTAGACATCTTGTGTTAAGTCGAGTTGAGACTTCCACCAAGGATTATTTGTTTTCAAAGCCACAATCTACAATATGACAAGTCATTTCACATTTGTTTACTTAAAGAATAAATTTATTAATGTATTTCGAGAAGGTACTGGTAAGGTATTTTGGTCTGTACCTGACTCATATCTTCCCATGGTTACTGATTGAATCATTGTCGCAGGTATCACCATATTTTCAATTACCCAGCTCAGTTAATGATAAAGACTGAACTGTTACCATCAAAATGGGATCATAGTGCAAACAATGAGAAATCCCCAAATGGAGAGAAATGTCATAAACCTGTTTTTCTTCCAACCAGTGTTACCTACCAGTTAAAAATTAATATTTGGTTCTGTGATCCACACTCCTAAAGGCTGCAAGTACCCAGTAGACAAATGATGGCTCTTATTCCTCCAGTGCCGAGGCAGATGGCCAGCAGTGCTACATACAAAAGCCTCTTCTGCTCTTTTTTTGGTATGTTGTTAATAGTATGGTGAGTACCTATATAGAAATCCTCCAAGGGTAAAGCATCCACAGATAATAAAGCAGTGCCTGTAGACAGAGAAAAAGGAAAATAAATATGACATAAACCAATTGAATCACCAAATCACATCACAAATAATGTTTTTCTGAAAAAGGAACATCATAATTGTCTTATTAAAATGTTTGTTAATCATTGTAAATCTGGAGATGGTATGATTTTTCTAAATGTGAAGATTCCTTTAGTATGTGTTTTAACTAATCAAGAGTCCTAGTTTCCCCACCAAACCTGAACTATCTTTGGAATGTATAAGAACATAATTTCCATTTTAACAAAATTAAAACAGTTCAGAAATACATCATGTAAGAAACTAAAGATTCCTGTAATCCCATCCCTAGAGAAAACCACTGTTAACAAGGGTTATTTGTTCTTAGTCAATAGAGTGATATAAAACGTGATGATCTCAGACATCTCTTAGCCTGTTAAATAAAACGTTTTAAGAATAACATTATTGTAGTTAGAGGAGAACATAGCCTCTCTTTGCCTTTTCTGCTTCTCTTTTTCTTTTTAATGCCCTTTTTATTTCTCTCATTTCTCAAGCAGTGGAGTGAAATCTTTTTTGTCATACACAGAGGTGGAAGGCTAGCAAGAACGGTGTGAGGTAGAGAATGCAGTCCGAGTCATGGGAAGGGAGGACAGATAGTGATAATGAAGGATGAAGCATTCCTCGCAGGGACTACACCTGAAGACTTTCCTTGTCCAGTAGAAATTATGATTCAATTTCATGCTTTTGCTAAGCTCTTTATAGTCCGCAAAACATTTGCATACTATATTGTTTCTTCTTGGAAAAACTTTGTGATGGATTTTCTTATTTCAATTTTCCGAAAAAGAGAAGAAGGAAAAGGAGAGAGGGGGAGGAGGAGAAGGGGAACTAGGGAAAGGAGAAAAAATAAAAAAAGAAAAAAGAAACAGGTTCAGTGAGGTTAAGTGACTTGCCCAATGTTACTGGGTAACTCGGATGTAATCTCCCTCTTCTTGGAATTCCTGTCTTGAAGTAATCAAATTATCAATTTTTTTCTTTATTAGTTTGATTAGTGAAAATAGTTTCTCCATGTTAGTTTTTGTCCTTTATTTTATTAATTAAACATTCATATTTTGATATAAATATTTATATAGTTTTCTCAATTAGACTATGAGTTTCTTAAAGGCAAAAATTGGGTCTAATTTCTGTCTAATTTTTGTCTCTCTTATGGTGCCTTTCACAATATAAGGAATACACACACACAATAGTTATTTGGTAACAGATTGATTTACAATGAGGGAAAGCCCTTTAAATCATTGAGTTTTCAGTGTTTCTTCTTAAGATTAGCTAGATATGACACAAACTGCTGTCTCTATGCCACTCAGTGCTCATCTCCAGAAGGGTGGTATGAGGCCTGACTAGGCTAAAGTTATTCTAAGAGGATGAGCAGAGGAGTTACTTCCTACAGCAACCATTTATTTAAACACTTTTAGTGGTACTGTTGTATAAGTTAGAAAGGCACTTCACACCCATCTTTTGAAAACATGTCATAATATACTGATTTCATTAGATTAAAATTTTACTTCTGCTATAAAATTGACATAACACAAATAAAATCTATAAATCTACAGTAAAAAAAAAATGTGTCCCTGTTGTGCGCTATTGTGCACTGCATAATCAGCACACCTGGACTTTATAGCCCAGTATAAAGCACCAGGATCTGTCATGTCCTGTTTTAGGTGGTGGGGGTCCACTGGCTCTTCTCTCAAGGACCTAATGAGTCAAGAGAGGGTAGACATGCAGGCAGACAATATTTTATGATGTAAATGCAGTCTAATAGGTAGGATCACAGTATGGGTGAACACACAGAATTGAGCAACAAACACTGCATGGGTCTTGAAGGAAAAGCAGGAGTTTACAAGTCTTGGATATGAGGTTTAAAGATAAAGGTTAACAATTTCAGGCATAGAAAAGAGCATATGTAAGATTAGAAAAGTAGGAAAGCAAGCAAGGATAAGTTTGAGATGGAAGTTAAGAGGTAAATTCGGTTCAAATAGTAAAGGTTCTTATGTACAAAATTGGATTTCATTTTCAGATAACAGAGTCAACATATAGATTTGTTCTTTCAAGAACTCAGTGTTGTTTGTGGAAAGGTATATGGACCAGAGTAACAGTGATGGCTGAGCCCAGCAAATAGGCCATCGTCACAGTCAAGAAAAAGAACGCTGCTTTTTTGAGCTAATTCAGACAAAAAACACATTTTAGGTTTAATCTCTGATACTTAGTGACTGGTGGGAACTTGATGACAGCTGTGAGTGGAAGACTCAAGTAAATAACTTTTAGAAAAAAAAATGAACTTAGAGTTTGACTTAGCTGTTTTGTTTGCCAAATTACAAAGTCTGAATTTCAGTCTTGGCTTTATGATTTACACAGGAATTTAGACTTACAGAAGTTACCAAGTGCTACTGATAGGGCCTGTTACCAAGTAAAAAAGAGTAAATCATTCAAACCCTTACTTAAATGTCCCCTTATCAGTAAACAGAATAGAAACCTAGTCACTGCCTTGTCTGTTTTGTCCCCTTATTAAGCATATTTTTCATCATGACACTCATTAGCACCTGACATAGTATCTATTTACTTATTTTCTCTCTCTCTGTACCAGAAGGTCAACTTCAACAGAGAAGAGACTGCTTTCTTGTTTGCTGTATTCCCAGATACCAGAACAATGCCAGGCATAGAGGAGTCAATGAGAAATATTTGTTGGCTGTTGAATGAATATTTGCTGTGCAGTGACTTAGTTTTTATTTCACAGAACTGAAGCACTGAAGAAGCTTACAAGTTTGCATCACACTCTAATCGAGTCAGTGAATGGTTATTTACCGTCTGTCTGAAGTTGTATAATATATTGAATACCCAATACACATGCCTTCCTCATTTCTCCTTCCCTCTGTTCCCTGTACCTGTTTTTTTTTTTTTTTTTGCTGTACTTCTCCTTACTGACTAACAGCACAATATCATCTTAAGATCTTCAGCTCAGAAAATTGGAGAGGATTTTTGTTCCTCCATCATGTTTGTGTCCATATTTAGTTGCCTAGCTTTTATAGTTTTTCACATATTTTCTCCTGGATTGACTTCTCTCTATTGTGTAGACTATAATCCCGAAAATTTTTCTGGTCTCTATTTAACCTCTCACTGTGGTTGTTCATCCTGTTCATTGAAGAAAAATATTTCCAAATGTTTTCATCATATCTTCAGTAACTCTTTATTGTCTAGAAGGACAACTTGAACTTTTTGGCCTAAAATTCTAGACTGTTAATCAACTGCTCTCTCTACTTTATCAATCTTGGTATTTCCCCCAACATTTCTCATAATCACTTAATTCCCAAACTTTTGCAGATGTATTTATCTTTCTCTGTGTAAAGAAGCACAGAGTAGTGTTTGAATTCATCTGTTTTTTTAGCATATAGACATAGTTCATAATATAGAAATCATCTTCACATGCACTCTTAATTAACATATTACTAATTAAAAGACCACTGTTTGATGAAAGCATTCTCAGTTATTCTACATGAACTTCAAAAACCTTTTTAGCAGATTTCATCTTAGTTGTGAAGCAAATTAACTTCATGTTACACATAGCATTTGTCATGAATTTGGACTTGGAGTGGGAAGGGGGCATTCTCA
The DNA here is from genome assembly GCA_030015415.1 of Cynopterus sphinx. Classification (NCBI taxonomy): domain Eukaryota; kingdom Metazoa; phylum Chordata; class Mammalia; order Chiroptera; family Pteropodidae; genus Cynopterus; species Cynopterus sphinx. Next base: position 148,443,156 of record CM057380.1, on the reverse strand, counting down.
GGGGTACAGAAGACAGACATGTAAAGAGGTAATTATTATAAAATATAATCAGTGCAACAATATAAGTACAAAACATCTAACACACAAACATTTACCAGTATCCTTCAAACAATACAGAAGTTGAAATAAATTGAAACAACATTCTTCATTTACTACATTTTACTTTAAGAGAAAGCTGGAAATAATATAAACTGAAAATTCTAACAAAAATCTACTTAATTAAGTTGCAAAACAATCCAGTCAGAAGAGGACACTCACCCAGGAAATGTAGAAATAAGCAAACATATACCAGTTTGTTTTTCTTAGACAGACATCAGCAAACCATCCCGCAAGCACAGGGGTAAGGATTGAAGTTCTGATAAAACACAGGTTGAAAATGGCTGCTTGGTAATTGTGATAACCAAGCTCAACAGTGCAAACGGGGATCATATTGCAAACGACTTCCAAGAAAATGAACCTCTCACACATCTCCACCAGAAGCAAACAGATTCTAACCTGAATTTTTCACAGAGTTTGATGAAGAGAAATAACCAATATATCTTACGGTTTTCTCCTCAATGCTATGACTTAAGGGTACTTTCTCCTCAGTTATTTTAAAGTCTGTAACGGACATGACTACCCTCCTTGAATACAACTTATGTTAGTGGTTTGAATTTGGTGAGTTTTTACCTCTACCCTTCGAATGAAAAAAATAAATAAGATCTTTGCTTTGAATTTCACAGCTCCATGCTAAAGTTTCATAGGACATTTCCCACATTAATGTTGTTCATTTTTATAATCCAGGAGCACAGGAGAGGAGACAAGAGTATTTAATGCTCTTTCCCCACTCCCTGGGCCCCTCACAATAGCCCAGTATAGCCAAATCTGATTTGTTTGTCTAATTACTCAGAGGCTAAATTAGGCTCATCCTCCATAACTATATTGAATTACACGAATCCAGTTGCATATGTGTAAAAACTCATCTGCCTCACACTGATAAAAGTTTAAATTCTGAGGCAGAAGAAGCAGTTTTTTAAATTTGAGCATTAGATCAAGAAATAATTTGAGTCTAATAACTTCTGATACTTTAATTAAACAAGCCGGAACAGTACCAAGAGATAAAGTGCGAAAGGAAATCTGTTTTGAGGGGGCAGGATACCTTATCATTATTACAATTCTTGTTATTTTTGGTTGGAATGCTGATAAGAAAGCTAATTAGGTAACAAAAGTGCTAGTACATTTAGGTAACAAGCAGAATTTGCAAGAAGTAATTTCAGTGCACTAATGAAAGGAGAAAATATTAAACAAAAACCTTCTTCCTTTAAGTTGACCCCATGCTTGTAGAGCAGCAGCCTCTCGGAGGAAATCAGAATCAAAAGGCACTATTTGACTCCTTATTACTAGTCAGCAGCAGGAGCGCAGCAACCATCTTATACAAGCTCTGGGGAATACTGGATCTGGTATCACCCTGACCCTCCAGCTGGGTGAATGGATGTTAGCGTTCTATTTTGGAAAGCAGGAGGGTACCAATTAATCTAAAAAACAAAAACAAAAACAAAAATCAGTAAAAGAGAACACTTTAACATTTAGGGGTTTAGCTGCAAGAACATACAAAGACAAGGTAATGGAACTACTGGGTCAAAGTCATAATAATTCAACACTTAAGGAGTGAGGATAGGGATGTTCTTTTCATGTTGAAATCAGAAGCAAAAGACTGATAAGGGCTTTTGACTCTGATTCTCACGTTTTGACCTTAAAGAATGAAATGAAACATTTTGTTTTGACCTCTGCTAATAGTCTTACTGTAATGGCAGTTATTTTCATCTGCTCAGCATCAATTCTCCCTTTTTTGGTAACAATACCTTGTTTTTCCTTTGTGTAGAGTGATAATGCATTTTATTATCCAAATTTGGACACTTCTGTGAGTGAAAGTGATGCTATTTGTAGTTACCCTTGAAAAATAATTATAAATCAGGACTGTTTAGGGCAAATCCTAACATGTGGTCATCTTACCTTGGGGAAATAAATTTCATCTATTGCATGAGATCCTGGTGGGGCTGTTAATTAAGGTATCTCTTTTGTTTGGCCAAGGAGATCAACACATAGTTAAAGAAGGTCTTTTTACTTTTTCATCCCCCCAATTTTAATCACTAACAGAAGACTCAAGACTGGACATGGTGGTAGTTGAGTCATTCAGATGGCAGTACCCAAAACGGATTGCCATGAGGCCTGATGGGAAATTCAGTGCCTTCTTGGTTCTCATCCTTCAGGAGGCAGAATTAGCTTTTCCTTCTGTAAAGGACTCAATTTCCAATCAACTTTGATTTAAGTTAGCCACATTTTATTTTTGTGGCTTACAAAGAACTCAGTGCGATCCTTTATGTTTGCCCCAGATGCAAGGAACAATCTTTCTCTAGCCACAAGCTGATATATTTAGCTAGCGCCTTACAAAGAACTCCAGGAGTATTATTTCACAATCAAGGTTGTTTGCCCTACTTCTCCCAGGGCCTGATGATGATTATGTTTGATTTCTTTGGCTCGTCTGTGTATCATTGCCCAAGAATAGGCCACAGGTGGTGGGAACCTGCGGTTTGGGGTGGTTGAGTAAGGGAGAGTAACAGCATTGCTGAGTGGAGTTGAAGCAATAGGGAAAACATTTCCTTAGTATTATTGCTCAGTACAAGCTCAGAGTGAGCTTGAAGGACAAATACCAACTCCACCCTAGACTAACACTTGGCAGGGAATATTGAATATCATCGTCTTTATCAGCAAGCTTGCACTTTTGACTGGAGGCTTACACATTCTTTAGTTTTATGCAACTCTCCCCACTCCCAGGCATGTTTTTTGTCGCTCTCCCTGCCTCCACCCCGTGCCCCTCAATAAAGTGCTATTCTTCCTCTGTTATAGAGCAAAGTATCTACATTGGATACAATTTGGAAAATATCTAAAAATAAATATAAAAGAAAAAACAAACAGTTAAAGTTTTTGGAGCAGTTCTTTTGGTGTTTTTCCCTCCATGACTATTTTTTATTAGTAGGATTTACATCTTTAAACTGCATAATTGTATGAAATTACTGTATAATATGTTTTCTACCTTTTTGGTAGGTAATATTATTATAAGCACTTTAACATGCCATTATTAACTCTTTGTAAATAATTTTTTTGTGGTCACATTAAGAGACATCATTAACCTAACTATTCTACCACTTTTGGTTACATTTGTCTCAGATCCATTATAAGTAGACTTTCTTTATCTTTTGACAATAAGTGCATATTAAAAAAACATCTTTATTAGCAATGCTGGAATGAATATATGTTCATAAAGCTTCTCTTTTGCCCAAATTATATCCTTAGGCTAGTTTTTCAGAAACAGTATTACTGAGTTAACGTGTGGTAAAGTTTTCAGGCATCTTCATAATGCCAAATTACAATACAAACTTAAGATCTTTTTATAATTGAGAAGTCCATATTGTTTTGGGAACACAGAGACTATACTAACAGAGAGCTTGCTCTCTAAAACACTCTTGAAGCACCTAAAGAGTTGTTTTTACTTGCTCAAGGCAGGAACACATCAGAGAAATTCATGAATGTGGGGAGAAATGAGTGATGAAGCTGAAAAGAAAATAAAAGAAAAAGCATCACAAATGGCTTCATAAGACTGAATTTTGACCGGTTCTTGGAGTCATTTCTCTTTTATATGCCGAACCTGTCCAAATAAAATGAATTTCTACAATAAAGCTAGGAAGAATGAACTAAAGTCTTTCATAATAAATCATTTTTTTCCTACTCAAAATCTGAAGTATGGACACTAGTGAAGAGGTATTGACAAGACTCAATAATCTTTAGGTACTTATTTTACCACCACCATCACCTACAGTTCTACTGTAGTAATCTACAGAAAAATTAAGGGAAAAAAGTATCAGAGTTTGGTAGAAAATTTGGAGGCAGAATTTTTAGGACTAATTGGATATGTGGCATTAGAAAGTGAGAGAGAAAATCAAGGATGGCGTGTAGGTTTCTAGTTTAGACATCTCAGTGGATAGTGGTGTTATTTGGTACAAAGGTACAGATCTGGGGTAAAGGAAACTAACTTTCCTATTTGACATATTGAGCTGGATACACCCATGGCATATCCAACAGGTGATGAAAGAAGGGAATTAAATTTCCTTTTGTGTGTGTGGGAAGAGTTACATCTTGCTTTGAGTGGAGATGAAGCATAATCTTCAATGAAACTTTTCGTAACAATGTTAAACATTCTCAAGACAAAGGCAGCTTAGAACATTACCATTTAATCATCTCTACTGAATACCACTTGAATTTCATGAGAATTTATGGGGACACTGTGTTCCCATGCAAAGCATCTAGAGTAGGCTATAGGAGACTATAGCCACTGCTAAACGTAAGCTGTAGAACAACAGCAAACAGTTTTATTAAAACAGGAAAATGAGTACATCACTGTTTTGAAATTAGTTATAATTATATAAAATATTGATCTAATTCAATTTTAATTTGAATGTCTTTAAATCACTTCTTTTTATTTCTTAGAGTAAACTAAATAATTTGTCAGTGATTTTAACACTGGATTATATTTTCATAAAAGAAAAACATGAGCAGTTGAATCACCTGCTATGTTAATCAGTATGAAGGTAAAACTGATTCCTTGTCATATATCTCAGATTTGGGTTTTGATGGCACTAATTTTAGGGAAGTTATGTAAATGGTAATACTTAATCTTTATCATTTTGGCCTTAAAAACTTACAATGTTGATAAACGTTGAAGCAGTCATTTCTTTAGAGTATGAGTTTGATCCTAAGTTAACAGACATGTTTTAAAGGAATGATGGCTTTCTTAAGGAAGACATCTTACCACAGGGGGAGGAAGGATTAGAGAGATAGAGAGACAGAGATAAAACAGTGGCAACAGATTTTTAAAATTCATTCATAATTTTAGACTGACCATTTCTTAAATTCAAAATAATACCATTTTGGATCTGAAAGAGACCTTTTTAGGTTTGAGTATCTTGAAAAATAGAAATTGACCTGGACCAATTAATTATGCTTCATTAATTCCATAATATTGTAGAAATGTTTTTAGACTTAGTGCTTCTACTATCTATACAAATCTGTACAATGAACTTGATTTCTTAGGACCTCAGTGTTCTTAACAGTGACTAGAGCTTTGGACTAGATGTCATTTAAGCCCCTTTCTAGTTCTCTGGCTCTAATTTCCCTTGCTAAAGACCCTGGAAATTTATAAGAAATATATCCTCTTCATAGTAGTAATATAATTGCCTTCCTACAAATTTTGCTTTATATATATATACATATAAACTATGCAGACAGTGTAAGTAAGATTTAACTATTTTAAAAGATGCAATTACCATGGTTATGGCTAGATTTCTGTAGTACTGTCCCTGTGGATCCAATTTGGGAGTTGAGGAAGGTAAAAAGCACGGGAAGAGCTACTGTATTGCTCTCCCTCCCTGGACCAGAGTTAAAAAATTATTCTTGGCTTTTAAAATTTGTAAGGAGGAAAAACAAAAAATTTAAAAATATATGGTTATAAATAGCACATTGGTTCTGATTTTATTGTTTCTTCAAACTCTGCAAATTTTATTCTGGGGACTTTATTCAAACACATGTAATTACCTAAGCTAAGCAGTTTTTCAAGGCTCTTGCATTATTGCACCTGTACGAAGACTTTATAATTCAGTAGTAATTGAACAGCAATTATTTTTCATGATACATGTACATTTTTATATTAGATTGTTGGCAGATATTCTTTATGATGATGTCGTTTTTGCTAATGAGGAAATTAGAGTGAGTTATCTCAGAATGAGGTGTCTTTTTCTGACTCATTTCCTAGCTCTTGACTTGGATTTTAGAAAAGTTTTTGTGTTGTAAAACAGAATAATCAAATGGGAACAATGTTATCTCTGAAATCATGGAGGGCAGGGAAAGTGGTGAACTATTTTATACGGCTAGTAAGATCCTATCTGTCTTATTCATATGATAAACTCTGATGCTAAATTTATTTATGCCTCTGTGTATATAAACTGTAAAATTCCAACAGAACAAAAACTGAACTTTTTAAGCTTTTACAATGCTTTGCTCAATATAGGTCCTCAAATGACAGATGAACTTTCTCAATAGTTTGGCATAAGACAAGAGAACAGAGGGCTGGTATGATTTTCCAATAACTCAGGCATCAAATCAATTCAATTTAGATCATTTAGGTCCCAAAAGAATTCAACATTTATTAAGCACTTGTTTCATGTCAGGCACTCTGCTTAATACTAAAGGTTCAAAGGTGAAAAAGATCTGATCTTTAAATTTTAATTTCCTATAATAAATATATTATGTATTTTATATATGCCACATATACACATAAACTATGATAAGGCTACTTCAGTCATTCAAGAAACATGTATTCATTGTGTGCTAGAAAATTGTAATAAGTAGAGAGGACCCAGAAAAAAAGAGACAGATTTGAATTTCAAGGAATTCATAGTCTGACACTAGAAACTGAAATAAAAATACAAGTAGAAGACAGCGACAATTGTTTTTATAGAAGTACACACAGAGCACTCTGGGATAACAGATGAAGTGTATCTTAATGGGATTGTACCGAAAAGACTTTCTCAAGGACTTAATGCCTGAGTGAAATATATCAATGAAGGCCAGAGGTTTATCCAGGCCAAGAAAGAAGGGAGGTTCATTCTGGGAAGAGAGAGAAGTGGGCCACAGGCAATGATATGTGAAACCAAATAGAGCGCTTGAGAACTGCAGAAAAATTGGTAGTACTAGAGTGCAATGTGAAGAGAAGGAGTGGTGAAAGACAAGTTCGATGTGGAGAATCTTGTGTCATGATAAAGAATTTAAATTTTATTCTGAACTCAGTAGAAAGCCATAAAAAGTTTCCAACTTTAGATTAATGGAGTCAGAATTTAATTCTAGAGAGCAATGAGGAGGATTTTTCTAGCTGCAATGGGAAGAATGGACAGGAGGCCATTTCAGAAATTGGATAGTATAAAAGTAATTTGGGTGATAAGTAATGAGAGTTTATATGGGTGTTTACATGGGGCTAGCAAACACGGTACAGATTAGTGAGTCATCAAGGAGGGAAATTAAAAAAAAAATTCTGGCTGATTTAAATACCTGTGTTAGACATGGAGAAATCAATCTTGACTCCCAGGTTTCTGGCTAAAGAAATTTCACAGTGCTATTGCCTGAGACACAGGTTAGAGGAGGGAGTTTGTGGTGGGGGACTTCATGGGGGTAAAGGAAAGAATGAACTAAGTTTCGAGATATTGCTTTTGAGAAGCCCGTTGGGCATACAGATGTTCAGAATACTCATATCTGAAGCTGAAGAGACAGACTATACTAGAGCTACAGCTTAAGAGTCATATGTTCACTGATGCTAGGTGAAGCCATGAAAGTGGTTGAAGTCATTTAAGGAGGGTGGAGAGAGTAAAACAAAGGCAAACTAAGTACAATTTCAATGTCTAAGTCAGAAAAAAAAGTTCCTTATGTGAGAATGTAGGAAGAAAATGGGAGTGGGAGTGGGCGTGGGATTGCCTGGTAGATTCAGGAAGAACTGAACAGTCAAGTCAAGTTAGATAAAAAATAAAATGTACCTAGGTGATTTAAAAATAAACAAGGTAGCAATATTTTCGATGATGGATCATCATTGACACATTAAGTGTTAAACTTCAGATGTCTTTAAAGTGCTCAGAACATATTATTTGATGCCTATATGAGGAGGGATTATTTTTCCTGAAGTGAAGGGGATAATCAGATGACACATGAGCTGGGCCTGAAGAAAGTGGCAATTTGCCTTGTGAAAAGGTGAAAAAGTGAATTCTATTCAGATAAACAGTATGAACAAAAGCTTGCAGCCTGGTAGACATGGAGTATTTGGCTCCTCTGTAACTGGAAACACCTGACATTCCCCTTTCTCCAGGCCTCCAATTTTCCAAATGTTCTCCCTGAAACACACACACACACACACACACACACACACACACACACACACACACACACACACCCACATAAGTCAAATTGAAGAAAAAGTTGGTAAGGGAGTTTCAGAAACAGTTCCAAAGGTCAGTATCCAATGATACAGAGCAAAGTAGATGGAAGGCCTGGAATAGACCTAAGAGAAAATGGACAGAAAGAAATAAATGGAAATGGACAAAAAGAGAGAAATGCAATGTGTCAATGTGTCATAGGCACAGATGCCTAAATATGCTGATTGGTTGGAATGGGCCAGAGATATTGGCCTCAGAGAGGTTAAAGATTTATTTCAGCATCTTTCCCCCAAGTCCTCACACACATTTGTGTTGAATGATATTTAACTGGGATGGAGAATACAGAAGAAAAAACAGGCTAGGGCCATATATTTAGCTCGAATTTAGACATATAATTGAAAAGACTGGGAAACATTCAGATATTAATACAAATATAGTCCTGGTGCACATGAATGTGAGCATATGATATTGATTTGGGAATTACCAATAATCACTAGAGCCAGTGGAATAGATGAGGTCATCCAGGAAAAGTGTGTATATTATTAAAGAAGATCACTAAAGACACTACCCTGTGGGGGACTCAAGAATTCTAGATTGGATATTTTGAATATCTGTTTTCATCAGTCATCCTTCTAGATTCTGATGTCGTTGTCACCAGTGGGTATTCATGGTAAGTAGGTAAGTGATGTGGAAAATTGAGGTTATTCTAATATTGCTAAGTATTCTAAAATTTCTTTTAAAATAGCTCTTAGTACTGAGAAAAATTAAAGTTTGAACTGTTTAATTATCTGCTTGTATTTTTTATTCTTTTTAACAAAAAATAAATTCACACTGATGGTTTGGGTTTACTCACTTTATTTCATCATCTAATTTCCAAATACTGTCCCCCCACCCCAAAACCCTCCTTTTTTTGGCTTGTGTACTTACCATCATACAGTTAATCTGCTTTAAAAAAATCTACTTTGGGCATTACTTTGGCCACTTCTGCTGAGAGAAATCAATGACTATTTCCTGAATCTTTTTGTGCTGTGCTGACAGTCTCCATTTAACACCCAGAGAGCACAGAGCATTTAGTTGTTGCATTCCTTTACATTTGCAATTCATTTTCTGTGTCAATTCGTGTGGTTGATATTATAAAAATCATTTTAAACCTAGTTTAACTTTTCTTTTTTAACGTTTGGCTTATTCATAATTTTATGAGCTATAAATTTTATTGCATTGTGAATTGCCTTTCCCATCTGCAGATAACTCTGAGGAAGTCCTTGGAGGAATTGCTTAGGATGTGGTAAAAATGAAAGAAAGGGATTTCTGTTGTGATTTGGTACATGTTAGGCCAAAATATATCCTTGAGTAGAAAATGATCAGGGAGGAAAACTTTGGAGCTCTGTAAATCTGGTTTTATTTGAAGTTTTCACTTCAGCTGAACAGGTAAATGCAGTTTACAACATGCAAAATGAATGAAATTTAATACAATTGCATGGTTTGCTAAAACAATAGTTCTAACTTATTCATGTAAAGTTCTCCTCAGCTAAAGATTCTTTTCACTGTGAATTATATAGATAAGCTGTCGACAAGAACTAAAATAATGAGAAAAATGTATGTTTCTGGGGTTTTTTGTGTGTTTGTGTAAAATGCTGATGTAGTCTTGGTACCAAACAAGGCTGGGGTTATTATGGTCATACCAAATATTTATTAAATGTTATAGGCTTCCCTCACCCATATTTTATTGTTAAGGCAAAAGGAAGAAATATATAGAAGAAAAATTATATTGATTGATTCCATGTTGGATTTATGTTGTATTTATTTGTATTGACAAAGTTTAAGTGACTCAAAAGAGATTAAAGAATAGCTACAATGAATTTTGGCTCCAAGTTCTTCTGGTTTGTTAATTCAACACAAGTATAATTTTATTCATTCACTAACTATTTAAACCTACTGTTTTTATATTTCTAATCAGGATGTACAATTATTCCCCTGAAGAGAGCTTGGAGAGGTACAATAACAGAGTATTAAGCAGTAGAAGAGGCTGGATTTAAATACTGCTTTTCTGACTCAAACATCACTCTTTTAATTTTGCTGTCTTGTAGGAATAGTCTGTTTGTGGGATATATTTTCACACACACCAAACATATCCTCATCGTGGGGCCTTTCTCTAAGCTCTTTTCTCTATCTATCTAGAATGCTATTTCCCCAGATATCTTCATGTCCAACTTCTTCACCACCTCCTCTTCACCTTCAAATACTCTGTTCAAGTAGACCCACTCTGAGCTTCATTAAAATTGTTTACTGTGTCCTCACTTCACACTCTAGTGTGACCAGTTTGTCCTGACTTGCCTTGGACTTTCATATTTTTAACACTGCAAATCCCACAACCCAGGAACTTTATCAGTGAAATATCCCTTTCTCTAAGTTTTTTTTTAATCATCTACCATCTATCCATCCATCCATCCATCCATCCATCCATCCATCCATCCATCTATCCATCCATCTATTATCTATCTATCATCTATCTGTCTGTCTGTCTGTCTATCTATCTATCTATCTATCTATCATCATCATCTATCATCTATCATCTATCTATTTATCCATTAACACATACAACACACACACACACACACACACACTCTCTCTCTCTCTCTCTCTCTCTCTCTCTCTCTCTTTCTCTCAATCTCTCTCATTCTCTCCTTTCTCTCTATTAATCAAACATTTCCCTGTAGTTGAATTCAGTTTCATAATAGCAGGAATCTTTGTTGTTTTTTCTTTTCACAGAAACATCCAAGGGCCTAAAAATAGTGCTCAATGAATACTTGTTAAATGAATAAGAAATCTATATGTCAGGGCAGATTAGTAAAAATTAGAATAGAAAGGCCATGTTGATGTTCCATCTGTCCAAATAGCTACCAAAATTATGTTTTGATTTTTTCATTTTTTAACTCATACTTACAGGTCAGCTCTGACTGAGTCAGATTTTAAATGGCAGGAAACATAATGCCTTATTATACATTGGTAGTTGGAACTGAAAATTGAGATTTATGTAATGAAAATGCTGATTCATATCAGAATTGTACTGCTGGATGATCAGATTGGATAGAAACTTTCAGATGTCCCTCAGTCTGTTGGAGACACTGTTAGAAAAATAAAAGAGAAGGAAATGATGGGCTTAAAAGAGCATTACAGGACTAGCATAGCATCTAACTCTAAAGAAGGCATGGCACAGTAATACTAGCAGATTACGGTTCAAATTCAATCAACCAAAAATCTGCTTAGGCACTTTTATATATAGCACGCAGATATATATTATTCAATAAAAAATAAAATATAAATAAATAAATAAATAAACCAGAAAACAACTATAATAGACCTGGATATGCTATTAGATGGCTTTAAACCAAGTATTCCAAATAAAAATGAGGACATTAGCTCAGAGAAATTGCATGGTTTGCCAGGATTACTCAGATAGTCTCTCTACATGTCTTTATTATGGTTTCTTTTAGCTTATGTCTTGACCCTGTGGCTAGGTGTTGCTACCTCTAATTATCCTCCTTTTCCTTTCTCATTTAAACTTCTCCTTTCTCATTTAAACTTCCATTTCAGATATTTCTTCTCTTTTACTACCTTCCACATCCAGTGATTCAAGCTATACTTATTTATATACTTATTACTTTCAGATATTTTTTCAGATTATCTTCTTTTTTCTACCTTTAGTGTTCATTATTCACACTCCCGTTATCCTTTGCCATAATTTTTGTAAAAAACTTCTTGCCAATTTTCCTGTCTCCACTTTGGTGACATTACAATTCAGCTGCCATAACCCTCTATTTACCATGTTATGCTCCAGAGTGAAGTCCCTGTTCCTTGAGAAAACTCATATCATTTTCTTAATCTGGTTTGTCCTTGTTTTTCATCCTTCAGCACTCTGCTTCAGCACTGAACTACTTGTAGTTCTAACACAACTCTGGCCTTGGTTTCTTTCCTGTGGCCATGCTGTCTCCCGTTTTATGAATATTATCCTCTCTAGTTGGCTAAGTTTTATTCCTCTTTCAAGATTTATTTCAGGTTTCCTGTCATCTGGGAAGGTGTATTCATGCTTTAGTCCGTGGCAAGTGATATGTTCTTTACCCATGTGTCTATAACACTGTGCTTCCAGGTATTATATTAATTGTCTATTTATGTCTCTTTTTCCCCAGTTTGTCCTTCCATCTATCAGACATGGATGGAGTCTTATTCCTCTTCAAATTGATAGCATCTGGCAAAATACTTGGTTATAAAACAACTCTTTGTTGAATGATTAAATAAATTAATGAATGTTAACATGATTTCACTGTCATCAGCATTACATTGATGGGCACACAAGTCATTTATCGGTCAACAAAAGATCTCCTTTAACTCTCTTTTCCAAATTTCTTGTTTGTTTCTCTTATGGAGAATCCTTTTTTATTCCACACCTGACAAATGAGTCACACCTTAGTAATAATGAAATTTTCCTTCTACTGCCAATGCTCTGTTCCTGATGGAAGCGTCCATGTTAAAACTTTTCACTTTATTCCCTTCAGACTATTGTAATGGCCTTTTGGCTGGTGTCCCAGGACACATAATTAACAAACTTCAATTGGTATAAAATGTTGCTGCTAGAATCCAGTCCAACACTGGATTAAAGAAGCATATAACTCTGGTTTTCGTGTCATCAAAATTAGAGATAGAAAATTATTATTAGTTCCACACAGACTCTGTTTCTCTGGGGAGTTAAGGTAAAATTGTTCCCCTCTGGTGTTTTGTCCACTGAGTTTACGTGAATCAAGCAACAGGTCTTCTACTATTTCCCTTGGGAGATTCTTTCACTGTCAAATAGAAGTGATTAAAAACAAAAACAACAACAACAGTGAAAAAGGAAAAGAAGAAAAAAAAAACCTTTAACTTATATTAGGTTTTCTTAACTGTTTTCTTTCTAGCCTCTGCTCAGTTGAATTCTGAAGTATCCACACATGAGGGAGTGTATCCTTTGGCCTTCTGTCTTACTTTCCCTTGTGATGCTTACCGAAGGCATTGCCTTTATAATGACCCATTTAATCCCAGTCACTTGGAAATGAGTTAAAAACTACCTCCCTCACACAATCTAAATTGATTTAACATCTTTCAGTGCAAGTTATTTGTGTAATTCCCTGCACATGCTAATGTATACACCTCAATCTAGCTACAAAGATATCAGGTCCAAACAAATGATGTCAGGGGCCCAGGAGCGAATTACTGTATTGATCTATTAAATAGACCTAAAATGCTTGTTTGGATTCGGAAGTCACTTGCAATCAGCAGCATTTTAGTGAAAGGCTTAGGCTGTGCACTGCTTAGTAGGAGGGGGCAAAGCCATGTTGCCTAACTACCTAAAGAGATTGGTATTCTAAGAAGTTTTTCAAATGGCTTTCACTACTAACTAGCAGGCTTTGCTATGAGGCTTGATTTCAGTTCTCCATTAAAGTAATCTTTGAAATTAGATTATGGGCATAGAAGAAATTTTTCCTGTTCTAGCTCTTCACAGTTCCATACTATGTTCCTTAAGAAGGATTTTAACATAGAGCAAAGAAAGCATGCAGGAATTTGAAGCCAGATGGACTTCCATTCAACTGCTGATTCTCCCACTTTCTAGCTGTGAAGCATTAAAAATGTTATTTGCCTTTCTAAATCTCTGATTTTCATTAATAAATTGGGAGTAGTAATGTAATGCTCATATGATTGTTGTCGGGATTAAATGAAATAATACCCATAATGTGTTTTGGAACACAGTAGACAATAAAATTTGATTTCTTCTGCTTATTCATTTTGATAAGAAGACTATTCTACCACACAAATCAATGAAGGCATGTTGAACAATGTAGAGGAACATCTAGGATGAGTTTAATATGTATTTTATAGAGCTATAAAACCAATTACATTTTATTTATATTTAATTATTAATAAATTACCACAAATGACATTAAATAGAAAGTTAAATATAAATTTAAAATACTACTGCTACTGCTAATATTATTATCCACTTAGTGATCATTTGCATCCCTTCAGTAGCTCTCTCTTGACCTGTAAAAGCCCTTTAAACTGTTTTTCCAATGTACTGTCCTGTCTTCGATATATTTGGAACATCTCAGTCTGGCCTGTTTGTCTCTACTATGTAAATGCATCATACTAAAAAATTATTTCATACATTCTGGAAACTTTTTCTCTTGTTTAAAATTAATTGGTCAATAATATTTATTAAATTCTCAGAGCAAAGTGTGTGTGTGTGTGTGTGTGTGTGTGTGTGTGTGTGTGTGTGTGTGAGAGAGAGAGAGAGAGAGAGAGAGAGAGAGAGAGAGAGTGTGGATGGAAAAGAGCGTTGGGTGAAAAGTGAAACATTATGCCACTTGACTGAATCTAGTCTTCCAAGCTTCCATGATCCTCCAGGGCAATTTCTGAGATTCCTGAAATTTTCTCATTTCTATGGTATTACTGTATATTCTGCTTTGTTGCCTAAATAAGACAAGGCAGTAGAATGTTTGGATTTAGGGTATGGGTATGGTCTGCAGGTCAAGAAAGAGGGTCCCAGCCTCATATCACCGGGTGGATTTCTTGCTAGTCTCAGTCAAGCACACAGGAAGACAGTTTGATTGAGTTTTTGTAGGAAACCTAGGAGAGGGTGAACTGCTGTGTGAATTATAGTCTTGAATACATTAGTTGTAAAAAAGCTAATGGTAACAAAGATTTCTAGGTTGTGTTTCAAGATAAGTTATTATTCAGTGAAAAGAATCCAACCTGTTTTTGCTCTCTGATTTATTTTTTTATTTTTATTTACTTTTATTTTTTATTAAGTTTATTGAGGTAACATTGGCTAATACAATTATATAATTTTCAGGTGTACATTGCAGTTCAACATCTATATATTCTCTATTGTGTGATTACCACTCAAAGTCTAGTTTCTTTCAGCTACCATATATTTGATCTCCTCCCCTTGCTCTCTATATTTGACCCCCTTTACCCCATCTACCTCACTCCTTCTCCCCCACTCCCTACCCTCTGTTAATCACTAGTCCATTGTCCATGTCTATGAGTCTCTGTTTTTTTGTCCTGTTCATTTGTTGCTTTTAGGTTTATATCCCACATATAAGTGATATCATGTGATTTTCAACTTTTTCTGTCTCACTAATTTCGCTTAGCATGATTATCTTGAGGTCCATCCATGTTGTTGCAAATGGGAGTATTTCATCTCTTTTTATGGCTGAATAATATTCCATTGTATATACGTACCACTGCTTCTTTAGCCAATCACCCATCGTAGGACACTTCTGTTACTTCCATGTCCTGGCCACTGTGAATAATGCTGCTGTGAACATCAGTGTGCAAATATCTTTTTGGATATGGGTTTTCAAGTTTTGGGGGCAAATACCCAGCAGTGGGATTGCTCAATTCTGATTTTTTTGAGGAACCTCCATATTGTTTCCATAGTAGCTGTACCAATTTGCAGTCCCACCAGCAGTGTATGAGGGTTCCTTTTTCTTTGCATCCTCTCCAACATTTGTTATTACTTGTCTTGTTGATTATAGCTATTCTAACAGGTGTGAGATGGTATCTCATTATGGTTTTGATTTCCATTTCCCTAATAGCTAGTGACATTGAGCAGCTTTTCATATGTTTGTTGGCCATTTGTATGTCCTCTAGGGAGAAGTGTCTGTACAGGTCCTCTGCCCATTTTTTGATTGAATTGTTTGTTTTTGTTGTTATTGATCGTATGAGTTCTTTATATACTTTAGAAATTAGGCCCTTATCAGAAGTGTTGCTTGCAAATATATTTGCCCATTGAGATTGTTGTCTCTTTACCTTGTTGATAATTTTTTTTTTTTTGCTGAGCAGAAGCTTTTTAGTTTGATGTAGTCCCATTCATTTATTTTTGCTTTTACTTCTCTTGTCTTTGAGGTCAAATTTGTAAATCCTTAAGACCAAGGTCTTTGAGTTTAGTTCCTATGTTTTCTTCTATACATTTTATTGTTTCAGGTCTTACATTCAGGTTCTTAATCCATTTTGAGTTAATTTGCGCGTGTGGTCTAATTTCATTATTTTGCAGGTGGCCTTCCAATTTTCCTAGCACCATTTATTGAAGAGGCTTTCCCTTCTCCACTGTATGTTTTTGTGTGTGGGTTTTTTTTTTTTGTCAAAAACTATTTGCCTGTATAACTATAGGTTTACTTCTGGACTCTCAGTTCTGTTCCACTTGTTCATGTGTCTGTTTTGCTGTCAATACCATGCAGTTTTGATTACTGTTGCTTGGTAGTATAATTTGAAGTCAGGCACAGTGATGCTTCCAGCCTCGTTCTTTTTTCTCAGGATGGCTTTGGCAATTCAGGATCTTTTGTTGTGCTTCCATAGAAACCTGATGATTTTTTGTTCTATTTCTTTAAAAAATGCTGGTAGGATTTTGATGGGGATTGCATTAAATCTGTATAATGCTTTAGGTAATATGGTCATTTTAACTATGTTGATTTTTCCAATCCAAGAACATGAAATATCTTTTCATTTCTTTGTATCTTTGATTTCTTTTAATAGGGTCTTGTAGTTTTCATTACATAGGTCCTTCACATGTTTTGTTAAATTTATTCCTAGGTATTTTATTCTTTTCATTGAAATTGCAAGAGGAATTATTTTTTCCACTTTTTTTTCTGATGCTTCATTATTAGTGTATAGTAATGCTATGGATTTTTGAATGCTGATTTTGTATCCAGAAACTTTACTGTATTTGCTTATTATTTCTAATAGTGTCCTTATGGAGTCTTTAGGGTTTTCTATATAGAGAATCATGTTATCTGCAAATAGTGACAGTTTGACTTCTTCATTTCCTATTTGGATGCCTTTTATATTTTTCTTTTGCTGATTGCACTTGCTAGGACCTCCAATGTTATATCGAATAGCAGTGGCGATAGTAGAGAGCCTTGCCTTGTTCCTGATCTTAGAAAAGTTTTTCACCATTAAGTATAATGTTGACTGAGGGTTTGTCATAGATGGCTTTTATTATGTTAAGGTACTTTCATTTTATACCAATTTTTGTTGAGTGTTTTGATCATAAATGGATGCTGTATCTTGTTAAATGCTTTTTCTGCATCTATTGATATGATCATGTGATTCTTATTTTTTAATTTGTTTACATGGTGTATCACATTATTCAGTTTACTTATGTTAAACCATCCTTGTGACCCTGGGATGAAGCCCATGTGATCGTGGTGTATAATCTTTTTAATATGTTGCTGTATTCAGTTCACGAATTTCTTATTTAGGATTTTGCATCTGTGTTCATGAGAGATATTGGTCTGTAGTTTTCTTTTTTTTTGTGCCATCTTTACCAGGTTTTGTCATATGGGTAATATTGGCCTCATAAAGTGAGTTAGGAAGTATTACCTCTTCTTCAGTGTTTTGGAAGAGTTTGAGAAGGATAGATAATAAATCTTCTTTGAATGTTTGGTAGAATTCACTGTTGAAGCCATCTGGTCCTGGACTTTTACTTTTTGGTAGGTTTTTGATGATTGTTTTAATTTCCATACTGCTGATCAGTGTATTTAGATTTTCCAGATCTTCTCAATTCAGTCTAGGAAGATTGTATTTTTCTAAGTACTGGTCCATTTCTTCTAGGTTATTAAATTTGGTGTTATATACTTTTTCGTAGTATTCTTGTATGATTCTTTGTATTTCTGCAATATGTCATAATTTCTTCTTTTATCCCTGATTTTGTGTCCTTTCCTTTTTTCTTTAGTGAGTCTAGCCAGGTAGGTGTTTGTCAATTTTATTAACCTTCTCAAAGAACCAGCTCTCTGTTCCACTTATTTTTTCTATTTTTCTTTTTTTGTTTTGTTTTCAATTTCATTTATTTCTGCTCTAATTTTGATTATTTTTTGTCTTCTGCTGACTTTAGGTTTATTTGTTCTTCCTTTTCTAGTTTTTAAAGATGAAATATTAGGTTGTTTATTTGGGCTCATTCTTGTTTTTGGAGATAGGCCTGTAATGATATGAACTTTCCTCTTATGAATGCTTTTGCCGTGTTCCAAAAGTTTTGATATGTTGTACTATTGTTATCATTCATTTCTATGTATCTCTTGATCTCTCTTTTTATTTCTTCCCTGACCCCGTTATTCTTCAGTAGCTTGTTGTTTAATCTCCATGTATTTGTGGTTCTTCCTGATTTCTTTCTGCAGTTGATCTCTAGTTTCAAAGCAGTATGATCAGAGAATATGGTTGGTACAATTTCAACCCTCTTATATTTGTTGAGACTATTTCTGTGTCTCAGTATATAGTCAATTCTTGAAAATGTTTCATGTGCATTATAAGCAGCTGCTTTGGGAAGGAAGGCTCTATATGTGTCAGTTGTGTCCAGTTGATCTGGTGTGTCATTTAAGGATGTTATTTCCTTATTGATTTTCTGTTTGGATGATCTGTCCATATCTGACAGTGGGGTATTTAGGACCCTTACTAGGATAATGTTTTGGTCTGTTTCTCCCTTTAGTTCTGTTAGGAGTTGTTTTACATATTTTGGGGCTCTCTGAATAGAAGCACAGTATTAATAAGTGTTATGTCTTCTTAGCGCATTATCATTATGAAGTGTCCCTTTATCATTATGAAGTGTCCCTCAGCATTTTTCTTTACCTTTTTTATTTTGAAGTCTATTTCATCCGGTATTAGTACCGCTACTCCTGCTTTTCTCTGAATGCCATTTGCTTGAAATATCATTTTCCACCTTTTCACTTTGAGTCTATATTTGTCTTTGGAGCTGAGATATATTTTCTGGAAGAAGCATATTGTTGGGTTTTGTTTTTTTTTTGATCCAATCTGTAACTCTGTACCTTTTAATTGGTGAGTTCAGTGCATTTACCTTTAGGATGACTATTGAAATATGAGGTCTTCTTATAGCCATTTTATCTTTTGCTTTCTGGTAGCTCAGTGTTCCCATTGCTTCCTTATCCTTGTGTTTCTGTTTTCTTTATTTTTGTTGGCTTTTGTGGGTTTTGCCTCTGGTTCTTCTTGTTTTATGTTATATACTTCAGTTCTGACTCTATGGTGTATGGTTACCATTACAAATATGAAAAAGATAGTGTTATATATATATATATATATATAGTCGTTTACTTTTCTCTGTGTGTACCTTATCTTCTTTCCCCTTTGCACATTTAAATCTTTGAATCCTCCCCTTTTCAGTCATTGTTATCTCAATTTGTCCCTATGTATGCTGAACCTTCATTACTATCTTGCTATAGCAATTCTCTTATTATTATTTAAGCTAATAATGCTCTGTTCTCAGTAAGGGTTGTACTTTTCTGCTTCTATTTGTCTGATAGTCACTTACTCCTAATTTTGTATTTTTTTGTTGCTGTTGTTATTTTGTTTTAGGTGTGCTGACGCCTTTCAGAATTTCCTGTAGGCAGGCCTCATAGTGAAGAATTCCCTCAATTTTTGTATGTCTGGAAAAGTCTCAATTTCTCCTTCATATCTAAAGGAGAACTTAGCTGATACATTAGTCTAAGCTGGTAGTTCCTTTCACTTACTAGTTTAAATATTTGATTCCATTCTTTTCTGACATGTAAGGTTTGTGCTGAGAAATCCGATGATAATCTGATGGGTTTTCCTTTATATGTTACCATTTTCTTCTCCCTGGCAGCACTGAGAATTCTATCTTTGTCATTGATTTTTGATAAATTTAATACAATGAATTTTCTTGAAGGGCCTTTTGGGTTGAGATAATTGAGCGTTCTGTTGACTTCTTAAATTCCAAGGTGCAGCTCATTCCTTAGATTTGGGAAATTCTCATCTACTATTTGTCTGAAAATGCTGTCTGGTCCCTCCTCCTTTCCCTTGCCTTTGGCAATGCCCATTATTCTTCTGTTTCCTCTCCTGATGGTGTCAGCTAGTTCTTGTATTTCTCTTTTATTATTTTTCATTCTTTGTTTTTTTTCTTCTTCATTCTGATTTATTTCTAGATTTCTGTCTTTGATATCACTGATCCTTTTCTCCATTTGGTCAACTATTATTTCCTAAGCTTGCATTTTCCTTTTTCAACTCTTGCAGTGTGTTTTTCTCTACAGAAGTTCTATTTGGTTCTTTTTGAGGGTTTCATTCTCCTTGCTCTGCTCATCTAGTAGTTTTGCAATTTCTGAAATTGTTGACATAACTCATTTTGGAACTCACCGAATTTTTTTCAGAAGTACCATACTGAATTCTCTGTCACTTAAGTGCATATTTCTATGTCTATAAGCTCATTTTCTGGAGTTTTTTTTTTTTCTCTTTCTTTCTGAGATGCCTTGTCACCTTGGGTGTTCATGCTGATTAATGGACTATTTATCCACCTGGGCATTAATGGAAGTATATTCTGTTGTTTTTCCAGAAAGAAGATTTTTTATATAAAGGTCTTTCTTTAGCCTGCTGCAAAGAATACATGTTTCTTTTGGTTTCAAGTAGGTAGCATCTAAGCATCTTGGATCCCTAATAGCTTAGGTAGCATTTGCTTAGATTCCCCTGGGCCTCTGCAGTGATTGGTCTTGGAGGATATGGAGGCAGGAGCTCTCTGGGGACTATGGCTCAGCCTTGGTTTTGCAACCACAGTCAGTCAGTTTCTCTGCTGGCTGCTTCTCTGTTCTCTGCCCTGATGACTGGACCCTGCAGCCAGCCAGCCATGGGGAGCCCACAACCCTCCCAGGATCAGCTGTTTAGGGAATTTGCAGCACGAACTCACTGTTCCTTCTCCCCTCACCCTCCTCCTGCAAGGAGCTCCAGAATCTGGGAGAGGTAGCCTCAGTCTCAATAGAGTTTGCTCAGAGTCCCCTGGGGCTCCTTTAAGTCTCAGAGGATATGGGAAAAGGGGCTTTCTGTGGCTTGGCCTCAGTTTTGGAACTGGGGCTGGTGAAAATCAACTGTTGTTTCTCTACTGTCCAGTCCCACTTTCCTGCTTTCTGCCCTGTTGACTGGGCCCTGTTGCCAGCTGCTAAGTCCTAACACTTCCAAGCAGGGCTGATTATGGAAGTCACCGCACCTTCACCCATCCCCTTCCTCCTGCAAGGAGCTCCAGTGGCTGTGAGAGGCAACTTCTTTATTTGTTCCAATCCACTGCCCGACACCTGGGTTTCTGACCTGGGGTAGCTCTTATGTGGAGATCTCATGCTTAGATGTGCTGGTGTGCAGTTTGGGTACTTTTTGTTCAGTTTTAGATGTTCAGTTTATTGTTGTTTCAAGGGGACAGATCTGAGGACATCTCTCACTCCATCATGTTTTCCAAGAATCTCCTGATTTATATTTTTTATTTTTTTTGTTGCTTTAGCGTTTAAGTTGTGTATACATATATATTTTAAAAGAGGTTTTCTAATTAAAAAATTAACTTTCTTTGAGAAAGATCAAAATCAACCCTGGTTGAAGAAAAATAATTTCTAAAGGTAATGTTTACTGTAATTGGTTCTATCTAGAACTAGGCTCTGGTCCCAGTAAAGAAGTGTTAGAGCAGTATTAATTTGGTTATTTTTACATAAATCTGCATTAATATTCAAGAGACCCTGCTCTAGGTATGCAAATAAAGCAGCATTAATTAATTAGTGCTACTCCGTCAACTATGTTCAAGCCCAAGATTCAAAGAGTGTAAGTGGCTGAAACACACAAAGGTATTTAAACCAATCAGTGCTAATTCATGCTCAGAGGAGACACACAAAGGAAGTTTTCAGACATACAGGGAGGATGTCACATACAGATACCCCTGTATTAGTAACTGGAAACATGACCATGCCCTTTCAAAACCCCATTTCCCCTCCACCACAAAGAAAAACTTCCACAAATAACAACACATGTAGGCTGGAGGAACAGAAGAGCTTTGTCAAGAATTTAATTGAATCTCCAAATATGTTTTTTTAAAATTTATAATTATTTTAGTTTCTAGATATACCCACTCTCAAAAAACAAGGTACAGAATTAAATGTGAAGGTAGGGAGTACAGAGAGCTATTAGTAAATGTGAAGCACAGCACGGGGTGGGGGGGGGGTGTGATGAGAGGGAACCATAGGGGAAGAAGGGAAGAAGAGGGAGAGAAGGGATAAAGAGGAAGTTTGAGCAATAAAGGAAGAC
The DNA here is from genome assembly GCA_030015415.1 of Cynopterus sphinx. Taxonomy (NCBI): domain Eukaryota; kingdom Metazoa; phylum Chordata; class Mammalia; order Chiroptera; family Pteropodidae; genus Cynopterus; species Cynopterus sphinx. The sequence continues at coordinate 148,421,044 of CM057380.1, read as the reverse complement.
TGAAAACTGAATTACTGCTATGGCTTACTATATATTTTAATGCATTAGAACAGATGATATTATGCAGGGAGAGACTATAGAATAAGTAAAGGACAAAGAATTGGAGACAACCAAAATTTTAAAGAAGAGGAGGAAGTGCCAATGAAGGAGATTAAAAATAAGTTTTCTTCTCCCAAATTGGCTTCATTTTTATAATTTTCATAGTGTAGACATAGTACATAGTTCAAGGCACGATTATTTTCATCCTGGACTATCACTGACACTTTTTCTCTAAACTCTGGACTTTGGAGAAAATTTAAAAGCAACATATTCACCAACAGAAGAATTAATAAATACCTTGTATTATATTCACATATAAATACTATACAACAGGTAAATTGAGTGAACTAGAGCTACATGTATTAACAAAGATAACACAAGAATGAATGGAAAAAATTTGCAAAATGATACATGCAGTATGATATTATGCATATAAAGGTTAAAATTGAAAAAAATCATGTCATGAATACACACATATGAATTGGAATGATAAACAGCAAATTCAAGATAGAGGTTATCTTCAGGGAAAGATTGAAGGAAGTGAAATTGAGTAGATATTGTTACAGGAGGGGGCTACATCTCTATCTGCGATATCATATTACTTTCTTTTTTTTTTTCTGTAGAAATATAAGTTTTCACCAGAGTTTCAAAGAGCACATGGCTGCTTAGCTAGAGATTCTGTATTCCAGTCTTCCCTGCAGCTGTCTGTTGTATGCTTATGTGACTAAATTGTTGCCAAGGTGGTATAATTAGGAGTGATGTGTATTACTTCCCAGTTATTTCCTTAAAAGAAATTGTTTATCTTTGCATCTTCTCCTTCTTATTTCCCACATTTTAGAATATGGATGTACTACCAGCAATCCAGTCTCAACCCTGAGGGCATGAATAGTACTCCAGGACAGGGGACATGGTCCATGGACCAATGGCTTTGTTTGAAACATGTAACAGTAGCTCATTAAGAGTGAATCTTATGTCTTATTTTGTTATGCGAAAACACCATGGTTTATCCATTTTGGTGGACATTTAGATTATTATTTAGATTATTTTCTGTTTGGGACTATTCAGAATATCCTTATCATGTCGCCTTCCTCCATAGATTGGTGTTAGTCTGTTTGGACTACTATAACAAAAATATAAACCATGTAACTTATAAACAAACATTTATTCCTCATAGTTCCGGAGGCTGGGAAGTCTGAGATCAAGGCACCAGCAAATTTAGCATTTGCTGAGGACCCTTCTCCTAGATGGCCACCTTTTCTGTATTCTTTGTATAAGAGGCAAGGGAACTTTTTAGGATGCTTTTATAAGGGCACTAATCACTGAGGGTTCCACCCTCAAGACCTAACTACCTCCCAAAGACTCCACTTTCTAACATAACCTTGCGGGTTAGATTTTGAAATATGACTTTTGGGGGATACAAACATTCAGACTATAATATATATATATTTAGAAATGGAACTGTTGAATCATAGGATGCGTTTGTGTTTAATTTTCCTCAGCATCATCACGATAAACTTTTCCAAGTGGCCATAAAAATTTAAATTACCATCAGTGTGTTAGACAGTCTCATCTTGTTTTTGATTGAATTTTCATTTTTTATTTACCATCATTTTAATTTTTACAAAATCGTTCATATTTCACTGTGGTTTTAGTTTGCATTTTTCTAATTACCAATGAGGATAGGCATCTTTTCATATGCTTAGAGATATTTGTGTTGCCTTTGCTGTGAAATGCCCATTCACATTTTTGCTCATTTCTCTATTATGTTATCTTTTTCTTACTTGTTCTATATATACATCTTTTGTTAAAAATATGTATGACAAAACCCTTCCACTCTGTGATTTGTGTTTTTAACTCCTTATGTCTTTTGATGAATGCAAGATTTTAGGTTGAATATAGAGATATGCCTATTTGTTACTTCATGGTGTACAGGTTTTATTATTGTTTAGGAAATCCTCTGCACTCTGAGGTTGCAAAGATATTTTGTATTTCATTGTATAATTAATATAGTTTTATCATTCATATTTATCTTAAATCTGTAACTAGTAACTGAGTTTTGGATATGAGATGGGTTAAGAATCAAATTTAACCAATTTCCTTATAGATCACCAATTGTCCCAGACCCACTGATGGAGTAACTATTATTCCCTCCTCTCCCCACTACCCAGTCATCTCTAATTCCTGCTTCTCACACATTTGTGTGAGATTATGTTAGGACTCTATATTTTCCATTATTCTGTTAATCTAATCTCATACAAATGCCACATTGTTTTATTATAGTCTTGATAAAAATGTTGGTGTCAGATAAGACAAATTTCCCACTCTTTCTTTTTCTTATGGAAGATTGTCTGGGATAGCCCTGTTTGCTATTCTATCTGAACTTCAGAATCAGATTGTCATGGTGTTACATTTTATTTGTAGATTTAATTGTTTTTATAGATTAATCTGGGAGAGAATTTTGGCTCCAGTTCTTTGTTTTTAAGTTTACATAAACACATTCTTTTGTGTAAGTTTATCATAAGCCTGATTTTTATACTTTTTTTTTATATGTGTTGTAATTTTAGTTTGAAATTAAACAGAAAGTAGAGAGGTAATTGGTAATTGTTTTTTTAAAAAGAAGAAATTAAGAGAGTTTTATTGTTGCCTAAAGGATAAATTTATACATTCAGGGAGAAAAAACCTTAGGTGGAAACAATGAAAGTACAAGTCATTAAAGATAAGTGTGAGGAGCAAAGCATTTGCCTGATCTTCTTGAAAAGTGAAGCAAGGAAGTGAAGACCATGTTGGCTACCAGCTGTCCTAGCTTGTTTTAGGATGGCTCAGCTGAATTGCTGGAGCACTCCCTGAGGGAGAGAGCAGAGGATTCAGAGGTAAATACTGAGGGTGAGAAAGAATGAGTTCATTATGTAAATAATAGTTGCAGCCAGATGTTCATAGCTTGGGTATACCTTACATGCCTAAGGCAGTTGTACAATGCATTTTGAGTAAGTTTTCATATCCTCGGGGGCCTTGCTATCAAATTCCAAAATTACTCCCTCTCCTCAGACAGCTTTTCTCACAATTCCTGAAAAAGAAACTGTTAAGAAAGTCTCACATTGAGGAAATTTTGGTACAGTGCTTTACATGCAAACAAGAAAATAGCAGGAGTTAGGCAATTCAGATAATTACTGTCATGAATGCCAGACCATGTGAAATAAAGAAAAGATTTTGATTTTTAATGTTTACACTTAAGTACATAAAGTAAAAAAAAAAGAATGTAATGGAGCTAATTTTTTAAAAACCAAGCAGGCTTTTAGCTGCTCAGATCCCATAAAAATCAAAAGGACAAATGTGACTTAAACTTGCTTTGCAGAAGCAAATTTTCCCAACCTGGCATTTAAATTGAGCTTTGGGGAGCTCAAATAATCCCATAGGCATGTAAAATCTGATACTATATCTGCATCTAGGTATTCTGCTCTGAGACTTGGAGTCCCAATTGGCAACCTGGGAAAACCATATTACTTACACTTGCTCAAATAGTCTCTAATTAGTTCTTCTGACCCTCTTGTATACTAATAAATGGCCCATTACAAAACATTAAAACTGAATCCTTTCCATTAAAAATGATTTTCTTGCTAGTGAACATGATCTAGGTTTAATGTACACTGTTGATTTACATTAGATTGTTCTAATGTACAGCAAATACTTTCCAGTATAAAGTGATTGTATCACTAATTTGACTTTCTGGTTCAGTCATTTCTCTCGGGAGGGGGTGGGGGATGAATCTTCCTACAGTGATCTAAATATTGCTTATATTCTTAGTTTATTTTTGGTCTATTACTTTTTCATAGAAAGAGCTGAAAACTCTAATGTGAAATTGTATAATGAGCCTTGGAAAATTGTGAGCCTAAAGAGACTTTTAGCTCACCTCATCAGGTCAATTTTCAAGTTTTATTTGGCTGGTGGTATGAATAGGCTGATGCAATAGAAACTTCTTTTGGGATTCTGGCATAGTCTGCAGACCATTCAAGACTCCCTTGCCACCTAGTACAGTGTCACACATAGTAGGTGTTCAATAATTACGTGTAAATTAATATTGGAAAATGTTTCTGCGTGACTGGTAATTAGTATTTCTGAAATGATTATCTAATTGATCAATAAACTCATATGTATAGAGCTCCTGTATTTGACCAGAATTTTGTTTGACAAACCCTAAATAAATTGTAAAAGATGCATTAAATATGGCTCTATGAGACATTATCATAAGGATTGGAATTTAAAATTTATTATAGATAATTATAAACTAACTTAGATTGGTTTCCCAGAAATCCTGGCCCATAAGCTCCCTAACTGCATGCTATTCTAAATGTTGAGTAGGTCAGTGAAAGTTCTTAATACAATAACCATGTTGTTTTTTTATTCCTGGATTGATATGATGGGAATTTTACTCACTGGGCTAATACTTATCAAGCACCTACTATATGCCAGGTGCCCTGCCTAGGCCCAAGGCATACAGGCAATCATTATGAGTACCTTTCAAAAGAGCATGGTTAGATAGAAAGAGGGAGACATGCAAACAACTATTAGAGTAGAATGCAGTAAGCATCTCAAATGGTTATTACAAATTTAAGCTGAGTGCCCCTATCTCCCTGCTGAGCTGGCCTTTGCCTATCCATAAAAGGAGTCAAGAATCCTGTGACTAGACAGGGATAGCAGTTGAGATAAAAGAGATTGATCAAGGTTGTTGAATAAATAGAAATGTACAGAGGATGGGAAGCAGGGCAGAGGAGATATTTGTTGAATGGCACAAAGTCTAGTGGAGCTTTGGGGACTTGGTTGGTACCCAGTTTTGCAAGAGTTGACCAAAGGTTCTTCCTATTTTTAGCCTGAGCTCACAATAATCAAGTGAATCTTCCTCAAAATATAGCACATTTATTCCCTCTTCTCAAAGGTCTCCCAATTTGTAAAGAAAATAAACACAGGCTTCTTACTTTGACATTCTTGATCTTCTACAGTTTGGTTCCAACATATGATTTTGGTCTACAGAAACAGCATTTCTGCGTGTTTCAAAGACATAACTTTGTTTCTCTGCTACACAAATATATTAACTTTAGCTAAGCCTGATTCCTTCATTGTCCCTGTGTCTTTTTCAAAAATGCTACTTAAAAATGCTCCTTTTCTAATGCTGCTCCACTAGGAATGTTTTCCTGGTCCTCCTTCACCCCCATCCACAGTAGGATTTCTTTCTCACCTCAGTACACACTGTAATTTATTTCTCCCTATGGTGTCTTCTGTTTTATAATTATATACATATATGTTTTCAACCTCCTTGATTATAAGAGATTCTTATTGTACTCAACTTTTGGCCTTTCATTTCATTACTCTTACTTAAATTATGCAACTGGCATAATGTAAGGCCATAAATAACAGTTACAAAGAGCAAAATTGAATGCTTAATGGAGATGATAGTGAGAAATTTGAAAATCTAAGGCAGAAGGAAGTATAGGAGAGATGTTGAGTTGTGATCTGCTGGAGACCTGATTGAAGAATCTCTCTCTCTCTCTCTCTCTCTCTCTCTCTCTCTCATCTCTCTCATCCACTCTGTTGTGTACATGTGCACGCATACATATGTTTGAGAGATTTCTAAATATTTAAATCAAGATTAGGAATTCTCTCCTAAAAGCATTAATAGTTACAACAATGCAAAACCATTATATCCTTCTTATTTACTTTATAATGAGATTGACAGCCCCATTTAAACATTGTGAATAATGCAAAATGCCTTTGTTGATGATTCCAATGCACATTTTCCCAATGGTTTCAATGGGTGAATACAAGTATTCTCAATGCCAGTGATGTCTAAGAACAATTTGACCCTTGTGATTTTTGTCCCCTACTTGTGTAAAAAAAAAATTTATAAAGAAGTACTATAGATTTTTAAAGAAAATTATATAAGGGTGGGGCATATCTGTGGATGTAGGTAGAAAATCTGAATTTGGTACTTGTATAATGAAAGATAAGTATGAAAAATAAAAAGAAACATAAATATGAATTAAAACAGCATATACATTCAAATAAATAGAGCTAATCTACTTTTGCTAACATGTTTCCAGATATAGCTGTTTTAACACTCAGGGAGCAGTTCTCATACCTGTAAAAGATAAACATTTTTTCCAGTGTGGAAATGGAAACGTAGAAAGATCATGTAACATACTTTAATTTTCTTTCTGGCTCTAGCTTTTGCTCTCTCTTTACTCACCCTTTAGTGAAAACTCCTTACGAATGAGAATCTCATTACTCTGTTCTCTTCATATATTTGTACTCTTGCTGTATTCTATTTGCTGGACAACCTTTGACCTCACAACTTTCTCTAAAATAGTTGTTTGAATGCAGACACTCTCATCTAACACAAAAAATTTCTTCTCTTTCTCTGTTATTCCATCTATCAGCTTTAAAAAATCACTGTTAATCTTCAGTTAACCTAGGCTTTATATCTGTATACTATTATCCCTGATAAGAATGAGGCCCAGAGAATTCATGAGATGCTCCCAAAATTACTGGGATTATGGGTTGAAACACATGCTTCCCAACCACCTCCCAAATACATATGCTGCAATCCTATCTCCCAGTACTTCAGAATGTGATCTTATTGGGAAATGAAGTTGTTGCAGCTGTAATTAGTTCTCATGAGATAATTTGATACTGAAGTAGGATGGGCCCTTAATCCAACATGAGTGAAACACACACACACACACACACACACACACACACACACACACACACACGGAGAATGCCATGTGAAGATAAAGGTGAGTTAAGGGTGATACTTCCTCAAGCTAAAGAATTCCAAAGGTAGCAAGCAAACCACCAGAAGCAAGGGTGGGGAGCACAGTACAGATTCTTCCTCACAGTGTTTGGAAGGAACCAACTTTGCCAAAATCTTGATCTTGGACTTCTTGTTTCTAGAACTATGAGACAACTAATTTATGTTTTTCAAGCCACCTAGTTGATGGCACTTTGTTGTGGTAGCCCTGGGAAACTAATACAGATTCCAACCAGAGTACTCAGGTCCCATGTTCTTTCTACTATATCACAACTACATTTTCTGAATAGATGTCATTTTGTCTTGGATCTAAAGTCTAGGTTTTTGATGCAATATTATTGGGAAACACAGAAGAAGAAATTACTTTTTTTGCCTGGGTGTCCAAGAAGGTTTTATTGAGAAGCTATCACTTGCTAGGGTCCTTGATCAAAGAGTTGGAGTCTATCAGACATAGGCAGACTGGAAAGAGGAAGGAACTCCAGGTAGAAGGAACAACATATCTTTCATTCAAATATAAGAAAGGGGGGAGCACAGTAGATTAGAAGAGATTAGGTAAAGAGAGAGAAGGCTCAATGAGGTGGGACAGTTAGAGTGCTTTTGTTAGGTAAGATTCAATGTTTGATTAAGGTTCATGGGAATATCTTGGCAGTGAAGTAAAAAAGAGGATATTTTTGTTATTAAGTCAATAAGGAATTCACTGAAGAAGAGGACACCAAAATCTTAGAGACACTTATTGGTGTCTATTCTTTGCAGGATGGAGTTAATAGTAAAATATACCATGGAATTGAACTCCCTGTCACCTGTCAGAATGTTGAGATTCCAGAATGTCAGGGACCAGGTGACAGTACTTAACTATCAGATCAGAGATGAGATGGATTTAATTACAGAATAAGAAGTAAAGGTAGCGAATCAACTATGACAATTAGGGTTTGTTTATTTGCAAGAATTTATGGCAAAGGCCAATATTATTCCAGAGAGTGAGATACAGAAACAGCTGAGATATTGTTCAATTTATTTAATAAAAATAAAAATAAAAGAAATATGGTAAGTATAACTTAGCTCTTATAACAGAAAGTTGAAGCCCCTTTTTCAATTTTCAAATCTAAGTTAGTTCACAGACATACATCACATTGATCAAAAGGAAGTCTGAATCCTTTTGAAGGAAAAACTCACCACCACCACCACAAGTGTATCCAGGAAATATTTTTCTGAAACTTCAGAAAAGGTCATGTGCCCATTTATAGAGAACATCAAAAGGGGAATACAAAACTTTTTCAAAGATATTAGATTTGTGATCTAATGAAGAATTTTACTACAATCCCTTAGTTAGAATAGGGACTTATGGAAGGCAAATGATTGGATAGCTGGCTTCCTGGTGGGTCCTGTGGGTCCATAGATCCAACCTGTGGTTATTTTCTCATTCCCTTAAATTATAATTGGGATAAATATGCTTAGCTGTTAGCAGAACCATCTCATTGGTTCTCTGATCTGTGGAAGGTCTGTCATGCTAGAAAAGGTCAAGTGGAAGTCTGTATAACTGCCTCCACCCCTTGGAAAGATTGCAGAGATGAATATCTTTATTAAACAGCCCAAGGATATAGTGATAGTGGTTCCCATTATGCCCCTGCTCAATTCACCTGCCTGGCCTATGCAATAACCTGATAGGTTATAAGGGATTTCCATAAACGGGGGGTCTCAGTGGCAGCAGCTGTGCCATATATAGGTTCTTTACTACAGTAAATCAACGGAGCCTCTGGTACATGGTATGAGGCTATTAAATTGATACCTGAAGACTCCAACTTCTCCAGTGAATATCCAGAGGGACCCAGTAACCAGATGGAAGTGGGGAGAAGTTAAAACCACAAGGGTTAGACTTTGACCAATGAGAGATGACAGACAGGACCAGCAGCTAATCTGCTTGCCCTTTCCCTTTCATAGCTTCTTCCTAGCAGTGCTTTCATTGTGCTTTGTGGAACCAAAGAATTGGCTGGATTTCTCAGAGAAGCAGTGCAAAGTCAGTAACGTATCATCTTATATTTACTTTTTCTTCTTCTCTGCCTCACTTTTCCTTTCTCCTCACTTTTTCCCTCACTCAAATGTTAGCATTTATGCTTTGTCTAAACTCTGATTTTTAGAACACTTAGGCTGACACATTTTAAAGACCTAAACTGCAGTCACATTAAAGATGGTAAAGAGGGGTATATGTGCGAGATAATTAGGGGGAAGAAATTTCCATATTTCCTATTGCATTGGATTGGAATTGGAGAGCCGAGTGAGGGTAATGGAGGCAATTATGAAAACTTGGAAGTTTATAGCATTGGCAGCTGCTGAAGATTTCAAATATTAAATATTAAATGTTTTCAAATATTAAATGTTTAGAGTTTTGAAATATGAAATGTTTAGAGAGAAGGTGATGAGCTGAATTTTGAATAGGTTCTACTTGAGGTAGCTGTGGGACATCCAGGTGTTGAAGTCTAGGAGGAAGTTGGAAATGTGTTCTTGAAGCTAAGATGGTAGCTTTAGTAAATAAAAGGTTGAGGTTAGCTTGCTACAGTGTAAATTTTTTATGCACATAGATTTTTTACAGCCACATTTCTGGCAGACATGTAGGTGTGTTTCAACAGTGAATATAACACTTTTTGGAAAATAAATCATCCAATAGTATTTATTTGAATGTCCCTTGCCCTAAAACATTTTAATACTCCTGTCATTTATTTCTTCTAAAGCATCTATCATTTATCCTTTCCTGGCTAAGGCCATGTTTATCTACAGGGTGGCTCTGCTGATGTGCAATCTGAGGCAGAGTAAGGCGGCTCTGTCTTAGAAAGTATCTCTTGTGCTGCCTTGCTCAAGCTTGATTTTTACAATGAGTGGTACTACTCTTGAAATGAAAGACATAATTCATTAAAAATCAGTAGGTCGTTAGTGGGTTTGGAGAGACTGAGAGTAATAGATCTCCCTGAGGGTAGATTTTATTGTAAAGAGAGGTGTGTGTGTGTGTGCGTGTTGTATGCATGTGTGTGCGTGCGTGCATGCATGCATGTGTGTGTGTGTGTGTGTGTGTAAAAGATTGGGGGGAGGGAGAGAGAGTGTGTTAGAAGTACCAGGCCATCAGTGGTGTAAAACAGTGGTTCTATTTAGTGGTTAAGAACCCAGGCTCCTGTGTCAGTCACCTGTGTTCTATTTTACCTATGTGTTCCTTGGCTCCATCACTTTGGAGTTATTTCACTGAGATTCAATTTCACTGCATCTCTAAAACTGGGCATAATCATAGTAAACGCCTATAGTGCTGTTGTGTGAATTAAATGAGAAAATGGATGAAGGGCACTTAGTTTATAGTAAGCTCTCAAAAATTATTAATCATGTTTTTTAAAGTGGGGATTTTGATGCCAAAGACAAATATTATCTACTTTATAAATCTGTCTGGAAAAATTCTTTTAGATTGAGCATAATCATTTGTTAGTAATCGAGATTCAGGATCCATTTTTTTCTCTTAAGTCAATTATTTTATGATTTAAATAAATAGATGGTCCCAAGTGCCCACCCCTCTCCCATCTCCATGGAAATTTCATAAACCTGCTGCACCTTTTGGGTCACTGAGAGAGCAGCTTCTTGGTGTTATGGTACTCATCCATTTACTTGCAAGGTGTATCATCTGCCTCACCTCTAAAATATACCTTAAATTACCCACTTCTCATCATTTATATGGCCTTAACAATGGCAGTGACTTCTTGATGAGACTCTAACTTTCATTTTTCCTCCCTACCATGTTCTTCTTTCAATTTAGAAACTTGTAACTCTCCTGTCATTTATTTCTTCCAAATTTAGAAACTTTCATTTGATTCTTATTTTGATTAGAGTAAAATTCAAACTTTTAATTATGGCCCCCAAGTCCTCTTATTCATAAACCCCTGCCACATCTTCTGTCTCATTTTATAACAGCCAAAAGACTTCATTTTATTTATCAAAACACCAAGTCCTTTTTGCTTCTTTCTTGGTTGCTTTCTTTCTTAGGCTTTTTCACTAGTCTCATTGGCCTGAAATTCTCTCTCTCTGTCCATGATGTGTCACAAATTTGTGTTCACAAATGATCTTCCTACTGTGATTTGCAATCATAATACTGCTTTCATTTTCTTCATAGCTCTTATATCACAATTTCTTGTAATTGTCTTGTTTCCTTATTATTTCATTTGTATAAGCCTACTCTTTTCTATAAGAGCTTCATGAGTTAAGACACCTAATTCCTATCCTGTTTATCTTTGCATCTCTAATGTTAAAAGAGCCTGGGATAGCATAGGTTCTCAAGAAATATCTGTTTAGTGAATGAACATAAGGAGGCATTATTGCCCATCCATGTCACCATGACTAACAAAGTCAGAAAATGAGGTGGCAAAGAAGGTCACCCATATGATGATAATACGCAAAGTGTTTCTGTGCCTATGGGTAGGTGAAAAAAAACAAATATGAAGCTTTTAACAGCTGAGAAAGCAGTACATGATAAAGATCTTTAATCATATTAACTCATTTAATTCTCACTATAACCCCACAAAGTAGAAGCTGTCACTAACCATCTCATTTTATAGATGAGGAAATGTGATGCTCAAAATCACAAAGGAAATGTCAGGGCAGGGTGTGAATCCAAGCAGTCTAGTTCCAAAGCCAATGCATGTGACCCACCTCCCTCACCCTCCGCCCACTCTGTGGCTCTTTAAAGCAGCCTACCAGTCTCATCAGTGTGACCTTGATACTAGATGATGAAACCAAGAATCATATCTTATAACTGTTTATATTTAGTCAGCACTCAATCCATTCCTACCTATGATTGTTCTGGATCTACTTGAATTAGATATTGAAGTCCTTGGAAATGTGAGCAGGGTAGGTGAAGAAAGAAAGGTACTAAGTTAGATGTTAAAAATCAGCAACTTTGTAGGGAGAATGTCACAGAGATTGATAAGAAAAAATAATGACTAAATAAAATTGGGGAACATGGTGATAATAAATATAAACAATAAGATTTTTATGAAATCCAGGGGAAAAAATAGGGTAAAAATGAGTTTTCAGGGAAAAAGTGGCATTCAAAACGAAGAGGGTAACTTGACGAGGGAACACAAATATATAATTAAATTGGCAACCAGAAACCTTTAGTGGAGAGGAATGACTCATTAGGCTTCATAGCTTGATGAAAATATCATCTCTTGAGGCGATGCAATTTCCATTTCTCTGATTCCATATTTACCAAGCAATCTTTGAATTTAAATCCAATTTCTCAGTGTTTCCTGACCTGGATAAGTAAGCACTAAGAAACAAAGAACCCAAACACAAACAACCTGTCTGCTTTAAAGCAGAATTTTTATGGAAAACTAATAAATGTTTTCTCTTTTATTAATTCAAGCAACACTGCTTGGGCACTTTATACAAGGAACTCTTCCAGGCTGTGGGCTAAGACAAGATGACTGGAACATTACCCCTGTTTCCAGCTTACTTACAATGTTCTGAGAGCCAGATTATGTTTGTTTTGGGTATAAATGTGGGCCTCGTTATCATCTGGCGGAACTGACCATTAAATTCCTTGACCTGTAGCAGTGGAGGATCAAATACTATACTTATATTGCCTTTAGTAATAGGTCTCCACTTTAAATGCCTATTTCTAGGAAGGACATAAGCTTTCCCATTCAGAGAATTTGCTCACTTGGCCCTGTTCAACCTTAATTCCTGTTCCTCCTCTATCTTGTGAACTAGTACTGACCTGGTGAACCAGCAATGAACATTTCCCCAACTAAGGATTAAGATAATACCTGGCCTGTCATGACAGTCACACCATAATATTGGTCCTCTTATCTCCTTTTTAGTTGTGTGTGGCCTTGGGAAAACTTAAGAGACAAAGGTTGTGTGATCTTTGCAATAACTTGAAAAAATTTTTATTATTTACTTATTTCAGAAAGCCACAGAAGAATAAAGCATTTAAGTCTGTTTTAAGTGTTCATTTCAATCAAAAATTATGTAGCTTGATATCTGTCTCTCTACCTCTCTCTGTGTGTGTCTCCCTCTCTGTGTGTCTCCCTCTCTCCCTCCCTTCCCCCCTCATCCTCTCTCTCATGTGTGGGAGCACACACACACAAGGACACACACTGTTTTCTCCCAGCATACCATTATATAATTTTCCTGTTTTATCATTCTCCTAACATAGACTAGATCCACACATACCACACATATCAAGGATTTGGGAAGAGAGCATGGAGATAGCATCCTGAAAGACTTGAAAAAATTTGTTTAGCATTGTGACCTTCACCCTTTTTCTTATTTGTCAGCTCCTGATATGCTATAAGTTTCAGGATTACCCCATGAGCTTTGGTGCATGAGACCCTCCCAGAGCTAATGTCAGTGAGTTGACACAAAAATACTCATGATTACATAGTTTTAAATATCAACTAGAATAAAGATAAAACACATTTTAACACAAAGGAAATGAAGTTTATCACAGGATGGCTCTGATGGCTTTATAACACTGCTTTGCACTCTTGCCTCTATGACCTTGACTACCACATTTATGTGGCAAGGCCTTAAATTTTCTGTTAGCTTTGATTGAAATCAGTCTAAACTAAAAACGAGGCTTTTTTTTCCCCTTTCCTTTTCTGCCCCATTCCATTACTTTTTCATTGTTAATGTCTATGTGGAACTAACTCACTGCACTGTTTTCCAATTCGTACTCCCCGAAGCCTCCTCTCAAGTCATAAAACCATGAATAAGAGGAATTAGCAAACAGAAAGCCTATGATTTTAGAGTATCTGGGGTAAATGGGAATATAATTAGGCCGATGCTGGTTTACAATTAGGAGACGGATTATATCTGCCTTTCCTTGCTATCTACCAAGGTAACCTGGAGAAATATGACTAATTTGGAGAAAATTATCACCTTAGCCCATCGCTCTAGGTCAGCCTCTCTCTCCCCCATCTGTGGTAACCCTACAGGCTCTTCTTAAAGAGAAAGCACTGGCTACCACCCCTGCTGCTTCATAAAGGTGCTCTCTTCAACCTGAAGGGATTGTACCCATAGCACAGTGCAATTTTCATTTGGAAATGGGCTTCCAATTGTGTTGACACACCTCATTAGCTAAGCTCTACCTCTTAAGTCAGGGACTTTCATACAGGTATTAAGTAACAAAGGGGGAAAAAATAACAAATAAACAAAAGCTTCATTTTTCACCTAAATAAAAAAGGGAGGACAGTGTTCCTTATTTCAAGTTCCTTGTACCATGTAATTCTAAGCTTTATTCTTGCTGTTGTTGCTATTGGTTTATTTTATTTCATTTTTCTTTACTCTAGGGTGAGAAGTCCCTTTATCTGTAGATGATGAGGGTGAGATTAGATATAGGTTTTGGTGTTTTAGAATTACGGAAAAATTGCTCAATATTGTTTTTCTCTATATGGCTTCCACTGCCATGTATTCTTTCATTGTCAGGTGTGCCATTTGGACGTATTCAGTTAAATTTATTTAACTGTTTAATTTTATCAGCCTCTGCTGAGGGTATATTTGGCACTTGATTTTACTTGATAGTTTTTCCAAGGAGTGGGTTTCTCAGTTGTCTAAGGGAATATGTGTACTGATAACTGAAGCAGGTGTTTAAGCGTTTGGCAGGGTTTGTCACTTGGAAGAGAACCAGCCCAGCTTGGGCCATGTCCTGTGGTAGTAAATTTCAGCTTCACTGTAGGTTTCTCTTGCTCATCGATGATTTACATGTCAGGAAGAGCATCTAGAAGTTCTATTGACTTAGATGACTCTGCCATCCTCAGAAATATTTAATGAATCAATTCCCATTATAAAACTAGGCTGGAAACAATTGCTCACCCATTTTGCTCTTTTTCTTCCTGCTTCTTTCTAATCACTTTCCTGAGAAAGGGAATTGCATCATAAGCCTGCTGCGTGCAATTAATATGTGATACTTGCCTTTTTTTCTGGGCACATTTTTATGTTTCATGATCAGCTTTGCTAACAGCAGAAATGGGAGAGGGAATGTCAAGAGAGAAGCTATTGAAAAGGCTTTATGTGACAAACCATATTGTCAAACATTACCACAAAAAAAAAACATGGCTACAGAATGGTGGCAATGCATGAAGGAGAAGCACCAACGGCCACCACAGATAACAACATACATTTAATTTTCTTTAAGTTCTTTATTCTCAGGTTATGCTTCTGCAAAGTGTATTCTGGAGTGGTATTTGGGTAAATCCTAGTTTTTAGAACCAAAACATTTTTCTTAGTAAACTCAGTGCCCCCTTTCCAGGTTTCATTGAATCATTTTTGTTTTAGTTCTCATTTTATGTCCTTTTTATTTTAACTATTTATAAACTGTAATTTTGCTTTATTCTAATTATTGGCTGTCTCTAATGTTGTTTGCAAAGATATCAAAAAATGATTCTTTTGAATTGCACCACCCCACCTAAGACAACTAGCAAGTAATTTACCACCTGAAACACATATCCTATTCTATTAAAAAACATTTTCTACAATTCAAGAATTGTGTTAAAGTCTTTATTTGTTGATTTAAGACATGGTGATACCTCATTTCTAGCCAGACTCAAATTATGCTCTGGAAAAACTGCCCTTGTTCAGTTTTTCCAAAGTTTGAATGACATAAACATCACCTTTTTGAGAATACAGATTCTAGCCTGAAACTATACTTCTTTGGATCAAAATTGCCAGGGGGAGGGGCCAGGGAATCTGTAACTGTGACAAAAACTTTCTATCAGACAAGGTCAGTGGACACCTCTCTGTGTCTGTGAGCTATTGGTGTAGGGGAGAGAAAACTGGCAGACATGAGCTTGAGTCTCCTCTACTTTACCACTTACTAATGATGTGACCTTAGGCAAACAAATTTCTCTGAGCCTCACTTTTCTAACCTGTATATTAGGGATGATACTAATAGTCAGGAGCTGATATTAAATATATTTGACAGCCAGAATGGAATAGCAGCAACCAATCAGAATCAACATTATCCAGAGTATTGTGCCCAGACATCAACCTTTTAATTGCTGAGCTATGGGGAGGTGATGACAAGAGAGCCTGGGTAGCTGGGAAGTCAGGTGAGAGCACTTAGAAGACTGAGGCAGTGGCTCTCGACTGACCCATGAGAAAATGTTACAATATTTTTGCAATTGGGAAGAATATAACCATATACTTATCAGCTGACTATCAGCCCTGTATAAATTAAAAGGTGGTTATGACTATTAAAATAATGCTTGAAAATATGGGGCCTAGTACTTTGTAAGTATTCAACAAATATAAATTACTAGTATTATTAATGCTTTATCATTATTATTACTTATACAGCACCTGTTATACTTGGGGTATGGAACTGACCCAGAACAAAGAAGATTAGAACTAAGAGTCCATAGTCACCCCAGGACATCTAAAATAGGATTATAACCAGATTATTGATATAGTCTTGAGAAGACAGGATGTGGCTATACAAAGGAAAAATGAAATTGCGAGATGACACTAAGGGGAAAGAACAGTTAGCATATGAATCAAGGTTAGAGTGAATCTCATGTGTCATTTTAAGCAGAGACAGATCAAGTAATTATTATAGGGTCTACAGAGACCCCTATGCCTATAGAGAGATCTGGCAAAGATTCAGAGATTCAGATATTCAGTAGTGGATGTGAAGAACCTAGATGCAGGGACTGGGCACAAAGTAGGTGAAGGACAAGATAATAAAGATGGTTCAGGGACAGGAACTCAACCTTGCAGAAACTTGGTTGCACTAGCCAGTGTCATAATATCAAACAGATTCATTTACCATGGAGATAAATTTTCTTAAATACGAACACTTCAATTTCCTGTCCCAGGACTGAATTGTTTGCACTGTATGTGGCAAGTCTTAGCCTACAAAAGTATGCTAAATGGACATTTTCCAAGCAATACTCTGATCTACATGGCAAGAGCCAGGGACATTGCAAACTCCAAGGAGTTACTGAGAAAGGAGTGGGTGAGAAACTCTGGCAATGATTTGCAGGGCAGGACTGAAAAACAAAAAAGGTCAACAGGAACAAAAAAATGTCCTTTTCTTACATGTCACTCGTTTTGTTCCCACACTTACCAGTCCTCTGCCCCAAGCCCATTTTTCTCATCTATTGACATTTGCTCCCTCAAATAATGTAATTGTCTGGAAGTATATTTCCATTGCCCTAGGAAAGTACTATACACATTTTTTAAAAATAAAAACAGAGTTATTTGTAAAAGGATTAACTATTTTTTTTAACTGAAAATACTACTCTTAAGGTGGTGACAGCAGTGTGGTCTGCAACCCTGTCACTGAATGACTGCTGGAAGGAAGAATTCAGCTGTTGGCTCCTGCGTGGGGCTGGGAGAGACACCAGAGCCCAAAATGAGAAAACGGTGTCTCGTAACCCACAGCCGTATTGATTATTCTCTGCTGCCTTCTGTGGGAATCAGAAATCCTGGTAGTGATAAGGCTAGCCAGGGGCAAGTAGAAAAAGGGGTTTTCGAATAGTGCAGAAAGCAACAGGGAAGGGAGCATCTATCGACTGGAACCTCCAGGTCCCAGGCTGCCTTTCGTAACCTGCCTCTTCCTCCATTTACCTCTGGCCATTGTTGATGCAGAGTAATTGGGGATATTTCTCAATTCCATTATTGACAAACTCCAAAGAGAAGTTTTACCAAACTGCCTGCTGGTGCTCTCATTTCTAAATTTTGAGCTAGTGACTAGAGGTACTTACAAGGTGGGTACCTTATACTCAATGATTTAAATAATGCATATTTATTTATATCTTTAGCTAAGTTTCTTTAGGTACCTACTGCTCTAAGAAGTGTCACAGTTAAGCTGACAGGGGTGAGTGTGGCTGTAAAGATAGTTTCTGTTTTCTGAGTTTAAATTAAATCCTTGACATAAAATATTACAGATACATTACCATTGTCGATTGTGTACTGTTCATATGTTTTCGCTATTGCATTATTCAGAATTAAGTTAAAAATTCTTTTTATTGTGTCTTAATGTTTCTAGGATATGGACAGATCAATATTTCTAGACTGTGCACACATTCTACCTAAGGGCTATGAGTCATATTTGCTTTGAAAGAAATAGCACTTAAGGCCTGTCAGTCAAGTCAGTTGTAAGAAACATAGAACTCTTTAAGAATTACTCTGCCTCCTCCTCACATCTAAATATAGCTAACTGGTTGGAGTGTCTAAGAAAGATAGCTCCACAGTATTTTTAGTGTTACAATTGTAATTAATCAATGCAAATAAAAAGCTCAAGGTCTTTTTGCTTATACATATAAAATATACAATCTTTATTAAATTAAAAATTAGGTAACAATATGAGTAAGGAATGTGTATAAGGAAATGACCCAGTTTCCTAAAGTTATCTGGATGTCAGTGTTTTAATAGGTCTTTATGCCTTGTTTGGGAAAGCACTGGGCAGGCAGGGTGTGCAAAAATGGGATTTCTAGTTTCCATTTGGTCATTGCTTAACTGTATGACCTTTCAAAACTACTGCCTTCATCCCAAGGCCTAAGTCCCCTTTCAGCCTTAACGTTAAGGACTACATATTAAGAGTGAACTCTATATTGTCAGATTTACTTGCTGTGTCTCTGTGAGAAGTTGAATTAATATCAATACGTTTTGATATAGAAGGAATCTTCCTGTAACACAAAAGCTGACTTGCCTAATTCAGACCTGTTTACTGTTCCTGAAAGCAAATAAAACTAAAATCGTTCCTCTGATATCTACTATACTAATAATGTAACAACTATTTATTCACTGACTACCTTCTTTAGGCTAACCACTGTGCTAGCTGTGTATACTTTGAATCTTCTCCCTGTATAAGGTTTAATTTACCTATCGCATAATTTATATTTGCAAAGTGGTATTTGGATTATTCTGGCATATTACTGCCAAGAGTGCCAATAAAGGAACCATACGGGGCCCTAATATCCCTGATTATATTTGTATCAGTGTCTGTAGAGGTTGTATCAGCAGACGGAAAAATGGACTATACCATTAAATTAGCACAATTTTGCAGCATCGCCTGGCAAAAGCTCACACTTAATCCAAGAGGTTATTCAACCCTATCCAATATGATTACTCTATAAATATTTGCCCAAGCTCAGCACCAGCCGTTATATCACTAATCACACATATAGTTTTGTTATAGAGAAGACCCCCAGTGTCAGCAATTTGAAAAACAAAGCTAATTAGTTTTGAGTTAAGGATGGAGAGACTTATTAAGTTGAAAGTGAACAGTTTGCATAGTACAGTGGCTCTTTAGAGCACATATGAATATGAAAAAGATTTACTATTTGCGTAGAATTTTAAGAAGGAGTGGAAAGGTTAGGAATACAGCATATGTGACAACCAGTGACAACAACCAGTGATGGCTGGAATGGGATGGGGCAATAGAACAAACCTATTAAAAACACTACTCCAAATAAGGATACATTAAACCCATTTCTGGTTTAGGGGGAAAAAAGTGCTGCTCATTGCCAGCGTTCATTTAACATCACATATAAGAATTTTATATTTTCTAGGATTTGACATTTTCATCAATCAAACTACTAAAATAGGATACTGTAAGTAAAATGATATCTGTTTTCAAACAGTATCGATATAGTAGAGCGATGCAAAACAAACATAATAATAAGAGCGAGATATTTTGTGGCAAACTTTGAGGGTAATCCTTGAGTTATTTATTTCCCAGTAAACACTACAGTGGCAAGCTCTGCTGGAGAGTATTCTTGGGGCAAACAGGAAATGGATTAAGTAAACACCGTACTTTCTAGTCATCCAGCTTTAGGACATGTCCCTGGTTTCCCTTTCCAAATAGATCATTGCTCCTGAACTCCAATAGAGAATTCTGGTACCAACGACAATGTTGACCTGTATGGTTTCATTTGAGAAGAGGGTAGGCAAGAGAGCCCCTGACCTCGACATCCCTCAGCTACCAGGCTACTGTGTTACTTGAGGTTGTTATTATTATTGTGCTTATATCCCTTAAAATGGTTTGAATTCTAAAAATTTTACTTAGTTACATATATCTTAACACCAAGTAATACAGTATTATTTATTCCAGTTTTTAAGAGGTACTGTTATTCAATAGAAATACCTCTACTCTGGGACATGAAAAAAAGTGAAGTAACATTAAGCTCTTACGCTGGTCCAAACACTATCCTCTTTAAATGTGTTCTTCTTTAGTCTAATACTTATAATAATTTTATATTTTAGGACTCAGTTTCCCCTTTAAAGATGAGGAGGCTGAGACCCAGGAGGTCTTTCTATGCAGCCAGCTTTGTGGCAAGTTCTTGGTTTTCTCAGTGGGGTTATTTAACTTAGCTAAGGTCATCTCATACTCTCCCCCATTGATGACCATATTCTTCTACTTACAGGTGAGACCTTGGGTAAGTTGTACCCTTCTTCCAGGTCACTTACCTCCTCTGTGAAGTAAGAGGACAAGCAAGATCACTGGTCTCTCAACTTTTTTTTTTTTTAATTTTACTACCCTATCAGTAAAGAGAAAAAAATCTTTGAGCATTTATCCTCTAACATATATTTAAGTTACACATATACTATTGTGAATCTATTCATTAAATAATAAGCTTATTTCTTAAGTAAATTTTATACTAAAATATATAAAAAATATATATCATAACATATTTTCTTCTCAATTGAATAAATTAAGATTTCTGTGCACTCTGTTTTGGAAACTACTAGACTGGATGATCTCCACAATTTCAAAAACTCTAAATCTAAGTTTCTTCTTAGCTTTGTAAATTATAGAAAAGATGTATTGATGGAATCTTATTGGCGTGGGAAAATCTTATTGGCATAGAAGAACCAGAAGGAACCAGGAAAACCTAGGCTAGGAAAGTTTAGTTTAGAGTCCTGAACTAGATAATGTAGAGAAACTGGGAACTCAATAAATGGGGAAAAAGTGGGGATGAAAGTAGATGATGATAATGATGATGGTGATGATGATAACAAAAATAATAGAATATTATTATTGTTCCAGGCCCTGTTTGATAATTTTATGTATATTTATTTATTTTTTAATCATCACAGTAACCCTATGAGATAGGAACTATTATTATCTCTAAATGAGGAACACTTAATTTATATAAAAAAATTAAGTGCTATAAAAATCTAAAGGGATAAAAGGTCAGCTTTGTAAACAAATTGTTTAGCCCTATGTTTCTGATGTATGTCCCTGTCTTTTAACGTTTGCTATAATATGCTCCATTCTTGGGCTTTGTCAAATGTTGAAAAACATTTCTATTAGATTTGTGTTATCTCTAGGATAAATTTTTTAGTTGGTATAAATCATTAACTTCATACAAGTTTTCTTGAATAGTTGGAAAGATGTTTAATCGAAATGAATCAAAACAGATGTTCTCAGTTTGGGGAAAGTCGTTCTCTGCTACCACAAATACAATCCACCTTAATAACATTTCATAATCTCAGTGCCTGAGTCTCCTTTTTCCAGCACTAGTACCATGCCTCAGCCTTGCTTAAAAATTTGTACTGTTGCTACCACTGATATATCTGTTCTAGAAAGAAACAGGCTTTCATTTCCAGGACTGTCAAATCAGGAGCTTTCACAAGAATACAAAGATTCACTCTATTATTGCACTTCATAGAACTCATGCCTGTAGCTTGAAAATAGAAGTCTTTGGTGTAGGCATTTTCTTGTTTGACAGCTCTGTTCTAAATTTTGAAACTGGTGGTACTGTAAAGTGCCTGTCTGACAATGGTGTAGCAGAGCTTAGTCATGCAAAATAATTATTGTTCACGGTTCCTTAGCTGAAGTCAATAGCTCCGTGCAAAACACAACATAATGCAGAGATCTAAAGTTACTAAATCAAAACTGAGAAAAAGAAGAATTTTAAAGAGGTTTGGCAGAAAAAAAAATAGCTTCTACAAGATTTGCCAAGTGATTTCTCTCAGCACATGGAAGGCTCTAATATTTCTAAAAGAAGATCCATGATAAAAACGGTGGTAACTTTTATTAGTATTTTCTGGTAACTGTTGTCAGTAAGCTTACACGATGTCAGAGAAACAAAAGCAATTATGGAGACGTTAACAAATGGTGCATGGTGCTTGTTTTCTAAACTTAAAATATTTTCAGGTTTGCTTCTGTGAATGCATTGCTTTAAAAGCCTCCAATATATCACCTACACTGAAAGAAGGATTTATTAATCTAAGTTTGTAACTAAATTTTTTGATGAGATTGCTAGGATGTCTTTCCTGGTCCTATAGAAGGGTCCATGAATCAGTGTAGTAGTATATGCTGGAAAAGTCAGCATTAATCCCACAGATGAAGAATTATGTGTCCATATTGCCCAAAACATTTGCTAGAGAATTTTGGCAAGATTAGGTACTGCTGCTTGACTGCTTGTAATAAAAGGGATGATGTCCTTTTTTAACCTTTGAAAGACAATTGCACTTAAAAATATCCATCTTCTGGAAAAAACAAATAAAATTTTAATTTCTTTAGAAGAGGGACAAACAAAAATACACTAAGATTTCACAGACTCCTCTATAATACATTTACCTACATTTTTTCTTCAACACTTTCCATCTGATTTAAGATGGAATCAATAGAAGTGAATATGTGTTTTAGGTTTAGTTCATTGTTATCTTTCACAGAGTTAATGATTTTTAAAAAATTAACTTGTTATTGAGGTATAATTTGTGTACAGTGAAGTATACAGATTTTAAGGGTATAGTTCATGTTTTGATTAATGTATTCTCAAGTTTTATTATCATAGTTTTACCTATTTTTGAACTTTATATGAATGAAATACAGTATATAGTTTGTTGTGTCTCTTATTTAACACAGTATTGAGATTGTCATGTTATTGTGTGTATCAGTAGCTTATATTTTTTAAATTGTGATATAGTTAGTATTATTATAGGAATATGCCACAATTTATTTTTCCAGTTTTCTGCTTATGGACATTTGGATTTTCTCAGTTTTAGGCAATTATGACTAAAACTGTGAAGAAATACTTAATCCTGTTTGTATCTCTATGTCCTCATTTTTCTTGGGTGATGCCCTGAGTGAAATTTTTGGATGATAGCCTAGGTCTGTGTTTATCTTTATAAGAAATTAGGTGACAGTTTTTCAGTAGGAGTGTTCCATTTTATACTCTCACAGGCCACATGTGAGAATCCCATTTGCTTCACATCCTCATCAATATTTGATTGTGTCTGTCCTTTTAATTCTTGCCATTCTCAGGTTTTGGAAGAAGTATCTCATTGTGGTTTTGATTTGCATATCCCCGAATACTGACGTTAAACACCTTTGTGTATGCTTTTTAGCCATTCATATGTCTTCTGTTGTGAAGTATCTGTTCAAATCTTTTGCATATTTTTCTATTTTTAGTTGTCTTTTTTTTGTCTCTTAATTATCGCTATAATTAATCTTGGTATATTTTACATATAAGTTATTTGTCAGATAAATGTATTGAGAATATTTTCTCCCACTGTGTCATGCCTATTCATTTTCTTAATGATGCCTTTTAATGAGCAGAAGATTTTAATTTTGACAAAGTCTAATTTGTCAATTTTTTTTTTCTCTTACAGATAATGATTTTTGTGTCTGGTCTAAGAAATTTTTGCCTACTTCAAGGTCATGAATATATTTTTTTATACTTTCTTCTAGAAGTTTTATAATGTTAGCCTTTAGGTGTAGGATCAATGTTGAGTTAATTTGTATGTATGATATGAACTAGAGATTGAAGTTCACTTTTTGCATATGACCATCCAGTTGTTCCATCTCCATTTATTGGAAACTTTTCTTTCTCCATTGAATTGCTTTGGCACCTTAGTTGGAAATTAATTGACCAATTAAGTGTGGTTCTGGACTCAATTCTATTCTTATGACTTGTCTATCCTTTTGACTGTACCATATTCTCTGAATTAGCTGCATAAGTTTTCTCATGTTTTTAGTCCTGTCCCTCTCATTGTGGCTTCTTTAACATACTGAAAAATTTAGGTTCAGAGTTTATTTTAGAAATTAGTACAACTTTCAAACTGCTCTCGATCTCAGAATGTCTACCTATAAAATAGGAAAAATAAGAACTCCCTTGGAGGGCTGTTGAGAGAGATAAACAATCCAAAAAACTTTTTAAAAGTATGTTATAATTCTAAATAATAATTGTCTGTTTAGAATGTTGCATATATTTGTTTTACGTTTTGCTTTCCTTAATCTTAATACATTATTTTCATGTATGTTTACTGAAATCTCCAAGAAGCGTATGCACCTTTGTTTCAGATTTGGGGGGCACCTAGTCTGTGGATTTAAGGACAAACAAAAATCTGAGATAACTTAAAGAAGTGATTCCTTCCCACTTATAGGAAATCTAGTCTAGTGATGATGTCAATCCTTTCTGATATTTCTCTCTGTGTTTTTAAAAGGCAAGAATTACTAGACTTCGAATGCTTTATTCTTCCAGACTTTTCTGATTTGATATCTTTGTTGTGGCAGTTACTTTTGCTAAATGACCTTTGCTCTCCCTATCCCAAATCAATGAACTTTAAACTGTTATAATATTTACTAGAGAATTACTTGTCCCAAAGATTTTTTTGTAGACTTAAAATGGTGATGAGAAGAAGGATTCAAAGTTCAAACCCTTCCCTTTACCCAAACTAAAACAAACTGAATAATTCTTTCTGTTCCTAACTCATTTAATAACATATTACAAAGATGTATAAAAAGCATAAATTTTTTCACAACCTCTTCCTGTTATTCCTTTAGTTCTTATCCCAGTTTTCATTCTAATTTCTAATTGAAGTCTTTTCTTTCTCAAGTTTAATGGCAACTTCTTACTTTGGCTTTTGTGTTTACTAGATTGTAAACTCCTCAAGCCAAATTATTACATTTTATTTATTTATCTTAATTTCATACTTTAGCATCAAGACAAGTGCCTTGTATTCATTTCACAAATGTCCTTTGAATTAAATTTATTACAGTCAAGTGCTGATATATCAAAGGCAGTTATATATCACACAGGTAATAATTGTTCATTGTTTTTTGATAGCAGGAACTTAGTATTTATTCATTTATTAGTAAATTTTAAATACATTTTATAATTAGAGAATCAGATGAGTCAAATGCTCTTTTCAAAAACATATTAGAAGGTGAGAATTGCTCAACTGGAAATCTGTGGGTCAAATTATTTAACTAATAGCCATCTGTATCTTTTCCTGTAAAGCAACCATAAGATTTGGGCCATATCACCTCATAAAAAATGAAAAGGATCTTTTAAATGCTTGTAGTACTACACTCCAATGGCAAGAATTCGGAATAGAACTATCTCAGATTCTGTCCAGTTCCAGTTAGTGTTGCAGCCAGGTTCTAGTGTATTTTAACAAAATAGGTGACTAGTTTTCAAAAGATACAGACATGAAAATGAAGCATTTATGTTTTCTGATGCTAGATTTTCCAATACTCCTACTGGTATGCTTATGTAAAAATTGTTCTCAGACCTGTGATTAATTTCTGCTTCCTAGCACAAACTAGTCTTATTTCCTTTTTTTTTTTTTTTGAAATCCAAGACAGTCCTGAAAGCACCCCCTAAAGCCTATAGGAGGAAAAATTAGGATCCTCAAACTGCCAAAACAACAAAAACAAGGAAGCATGCTGCACCTAACAGCTGGCAATGTGTGAGAAGTATTACCAGGAGAAAAGTAACATATACTGAAAACATAAATTCTTAAACATTTCTAGATAAAGTCATGGAAGCTAGAGCCATAAGTATTGTTGTGGGTTAGAGAGCTTGGAAATATCTCTAGCTATTGATATTAGAAAAACTATGTTCACCTAAAATATTTCCTTAACTGTCCCCGTAAAAACCATACTTAGCTGCTTGTGTAGTAAACTTTGCTGAATATAACTCCTCCAATTCCATTTGGGACTCAACATGAGGGGACACGGTAAGGAAACAAGCTGTCTGGGCTCACAGCTTTGGAAGGCTATGGGTCATCTTTACTGAATATTTATATGATGTCAGTGCCAGCGTTTGCCTTGCCACGGATGTAGGGAAAGCGAAGTTGAATGGAACACCATTTTATCAGTGATTGCTAATCAGGATTTTTTCCCTAGAGATTTAAATTTTCTAAAAAGTTTTTAATACCTTCAAATTTCAACGTGAAGATGTTTTTACATTGTTTCCAGCCAAATAAAGGTTAACCACTTTTTCCTTGCTTTCCCACTCCTGGACTTGAAATGGATGCAAAACAAAGTTCCTCCTATTCAGTGGCTAAGGTCCTGTCCCCTGCGAATAGGAGAAATGACATTTCGGGAAGGATTTGCTGCTATTGACGCCAGATAGAAGGGTTCAAACATGGGAGCCCGTAGGCGTTGTTTACTCCCGGAGACAAAAACGATCAGACAGTTTAGGGGAGGTGTTTGGAGGCCGGGAGTCGTTTCCTAAGCGCTGGGGAGCAAATTAACAGAAAATCAATCCGTGTGGGCGACGCCTCCGTCCCGCCCACTGCTGCGCTGGGTGAAAGTCCCCGCAGCAGCGCAGGGCGAGCCTCCCGCCGGGACAGGTCCGCTGCCTTTCTCCTGCTGCCACCCGGGGTACGTGCCTGGAGGGGATGTGGACTGGGAGAAAGCAGAGAGGGTGGCTGGCCTGAAGGGGAAAGGTGGGTGGGGGCTGGAGGCTTGATAGGCCCTGCCCGCTGGCAGCATTTTTTTTTTTTTTTGCTCCATTTCTCTGCTAAATGTTTGCTTTTCGGTGATCATCTCTGAAAGGGAGTTCGTTGTGCGCCTGTATCCTCGTAGGTAAGTGCTGCCCGTTGTCGAATTCCAGGAATGAAACTTGAGAGCCTACGTCTTACCATGTCTGAGTGATGATCTACTACTCACTTTTTAATCTCCAGCCAAAGTAGCATCCACGTTGGAAGGGCGCCTTTGAACTTGGGGGGAATAAAAAGTAACTGCCATGTGTAGTAGTAGTACATGAAGTCGCCCTAGTTTCAGCAACTTCTTCTGTTCGCCCTAAGAGTGTAAAATCCGGAAGCAGCTCTATTTCACGGTCAGATTGTCCTTTGCCAGCTGGGATGGGCTCTTCTTGGTTCACTTTGATACGCAGGAGAAATATCAGCAAGTTTAAAATAATAACAACAACAACAAAGTGCAGGAGGACATGGATTAGACCCTGTGACCTAATGGCCAGCTGACTGGAAAGCTAAGCATAGAACTCCCTGGAAGGTTCTCCATCCCCAATCTGGAGTAGGAAGCCACGTGGAAGGAGTAAAAGAGAAGGGGACCTTCTCTGGTCCCCTCCGATATTATTTCTCTGACAGGAGTGGACACATGGAGAGAAGAGTGCTTGCAAGTCTTCCGCTTTCCTGTTTTCTTTGAAATAGTTCCAAGGCCTCTTGGTAGTCCGGGCACCACTTTTATCCTCTTTCCTGTCTCTGCTTTCCTCTCCAAGGGAGTGCCAAGCATTGTGCTGTATGGCCAGAGGGAAACTTCCCCAGGCTTCCAGCCAACAGCCTTTAATACAGTCAGGCCCAGAGTTCTCAGTGTCCTAGCCTGCTGTCAATACCAAGCAAGGCATACCTTTTGCATACCCTGTGGATTTACATTCTGGGAATTAGGGTAGTTTGGATTTTACTGTCCTCTGCTGTTTCCCAAATAAGAGCATTCTGTATGTTGACCATCTTTGATCATTTTTTAGAATGGCAGATTGGTCCAAATTTGAATATTGCTTTCTGTGTCAGGAAGTATAATTTTTCTAAGAGTTTGTTTTTGAGTGGAGTTTATGAATCACTGGGGCTGGAAAGGGAAGTCAGGATAGTCCCCTGATAACCACCTCACACCACAGCCCCTCAGAGCCACCAGCATTTTCCTCCCAGCCCCTGAGTTCTGAAGCATAAGAAGGCAAGTCTGCAGTCACCTCAGTCCACTCAGGAAATTCTGGAAACTCATAAACAACTACAAGGGCTCTGTATTATCCTTTTTCCTTATCTCATGGGTAGTGGTTTTTTATTTTTATTTTTATTATTTTGTTTCAGAAGGTATAAAATTGCAGTCATGTTCCTGGGGATGTGTGCCAGGCTTTCTGTGTACTTCACAATCTTGGCATAGAGAGGCCACCATAATTAAGAGAACTTTGCTCTTTTTGGCCAAAAGCCCAAAAAAACAAGAGAAAGATTCCTCAGTTGAGATATGGAAAATTCAACTGCGATAGGGGTGGAAAGGAGGCGGGGGAAGATAGGAATGATTTTTGACAAAAAAGGGGCTTCCAGAACGCCAGCCTTGATGCTGGGCAGCCTGCGAGTTAAACACTTAAGAAAACTGGGTTTCAATCTTGGTTCCTCCACTAAATTTGCGTCAGATTACTCTACCCTCTGGGCCTTAGTTTCCCGATGTGTTAAAAGTAGAGACAACTATTATTTTCTTTGACTATCATAGACTTTAGCAAATTGAGTGAGATAATGCAAAAGCATTTTGAACTCTAAAATTTTATCCTCAGTGCCTAGAACAACACTAAAGTAAGAGCTTATTATTTATTTGCCAAGTACTCAGAGAGCACTTACCAAGTCCTAGTGCTTTTCTAAGTACTCTACACTTTACTCTTTTAATGCTCACAAGATTCCTGTGCGGTAGGAGGTATTATTAACCTCATTGCACAAGTCAGGTAAGTAAGTCCCAGAGAAGTTAAATCTCAGATAATAAGTTACAGAGTCAAGATCCCGCTGGACTCCGATCTAGCTCCAGAGTCTGTGTGTGCTCAACACTCTGCTCTGTCTTCTCAAAGGCAATCGCCTCCACATTAGGAGACTGAGCCCTGTTCTCTGGCCAGACAGATTGAGGTATTCTCTTATGTTGACCACTGAAGAACAGTAAAAGAAACAACACACTGTACATTGTAATAATTTATTTTCTATAATTAATAACCAAGTTCGTATTTGTTCTGCTTACCTTTTTTAAAAAGATTATTTCTAAGTCACTCCATGAATATGCAAATCACCATAATATTACCCTCCTGATTATTATTACTACTATACTGCTCTCTTCCCTCCTCATGACTATTCCTGTAAAAGCTTTCAGTAATTTTGTTTTGAGTAGTGCATAGCCATAATGCAGGTAGGTTCGGGGCAACTTATCAACAAATCAGCTTTGAAAAAAAAAAAAAGTCTAGGCTAGCATTTCTTTATTCTTTGCTATAAATGACTCTTATTTCTAAATGTCTTACCTTTACTCCTCTTCACCTGGCCCTCACACGTGCCGGGAATGGAAGATGTTGGTTCCAGAGAGGTAGTTCATGGACCTGTAGCGTGAGATATCAGAGGCTGTTTTGGCCCATGTCCTAAAACTACATGCCTGAGGAGTTAAGCCATGGTGATTGAGAAACTCTCTTTGGGTGGGGTGCAATTTCAATGTGTTGTTCACATTTAAAGTGAAAGCTTCCCATTGCTCTTTTCTAACTGCTGATATCTTTGTGTTCTTTTCCTACCAACACTTCTGAAAATCTTTTTTTCTCTACACTTTCCATACCAATTTTCACTAAGGGAAAAACATTCTTCGGCCTTTTATTTCATTACTAAATAAACTTCGTCATGCAAATATTAGTAGAAACCTACAAAAACTGTTCCAGTTTTAAAATTATTGTTAAATCACAACACCTCTGACTTGATAAACATTTCCTAATTTTTTTTTTTAATTAACATCCTCATTATTTCTTCAGATCTCTATCCAGAGGCATAGAACTTAGGGATCCCTTATTAAGCTAATTACTTTACATGAGCTCTGAAGGACAGTGCAGCTTGTTCATGACTTTCACCCCCTCAGCACTAGGACAAGTACAGATACACGAAATGGTACTGAAAGAAAGTGTTATCTGGCAGAGTCTTATCTAACGCACTGTGCTTTCTAGACTCAGTAATGGGGTCTTAAAATTAATTCACCCTATGGGGGTGAATTAATTTGTTATCATGTATTTTGTTTTTTAAATTAGGCTATATCATTTCTGTTTGCCTAAATCTAAGGAGTACATTTTTGGCCTACCCTTTAAAATAGCGGTTATGCCGGAAGCTTTGATTCTTTGATCTGCAGAATGGGAATAATAATATCCACCTTGTAGCATAATTGGAAGAGAAGGCAACAGCTGTAAAGGGTAACAGCAATGTCAGTCTCAGAGTATGTATTTAATCCATGTTAGTCGAATCAGAATTAAGTAATTTTCAGTCTCTTAAAGGAGTCAGGGCAATGTGGTTAGTATATGAGATATGAGGTCAGAAATGTCTGTTTGTGTCACGAGTTGGCTGCTTAATATCTCTATTTCCCATTTTCTTTATCTGTAAAATGGATCTAGTCATGAGGATCATAATATTATCAAGATCATGTAAGGCAATACATGTGGTCAACTTTTATAAAATTAAGTGTGTGTTGTGTGTGTGTGTGTGTGTGTGTGTGGTTTATATCTCATTCAACACCAGCACATCGACAACTATATGACCAGTAACAGAGACTAGAAAAATATGTAGATTTATAGATTATTGGAAGATATATATAATGATTAGAATTTGATAGATGTCGGTCTTATAAGATTGCATGCAGAGGCTAAGTTTTAATGGCAGAAGTGAACATCGTCTGGAATAGAGCACTCCATGCTTAGCAGGTTAAATAGTGTTTAAATTTAGATATGAGAAAAGATGTGTGTTTCTGCGGAAGAGATAGAAGAAGCAAAAAGCAGGGCTGATGACAGAACAAGAAGAGGTTCAAAAGTGCAACGACTGGATAATGCAGAGTTTAAGTTTTAAGATTTACCCAAAATTCTTATGCATTTTGACTTCAGTGTATGTGGCCTTAGCTTTCCTCATGAGCACCGTCCCAATTATATGTCCAGCTCTAGGCTAAGATGGTTATATTCAGTTTACTCTTGACAGTTTTCAAATGGAAGTAGATATGGCATGTGAAGCAACCTCAAGAGTTATGCAAAGTTAATCCTCTTTCCCTTATTCCTTCTAGGAAAGTACCATAAATGCCACTTCTTTACCTTGCATTTGCAAGCCTGTTATTTTCTTTCCATTATCCTTCTCCTTCATTTGCATTGGTGTTAGTGATGACCATGGTCATGGTGATAGTGATGATCATGATAAGGACATAATAAACATTATCAAGGGTTTTTTTATGAGCCAGGTGCTGTGCTAAGTATATTCCAAACATTATCTCAATTAAATCCTAACAACAATCCTATAACTTAGGAGTAATTACTAGTCCTATTTTATAAATGAAGAATTTTAGCCTCAGAGAGGCCAAATCTCTCAATCAGGATAACCAAATGGTGGGACCAGAATTCATATCCTGGAGCCTGAGATCTTGAATTCTACTGTAACGATAAAAAGCTATGAGACTGGTTTCTCAAGCAGGACATGTATTAGAAGTTAGGCATTGCTAATGAAACATTAATGGTACTGCTATGTATATGGTTTGATGTTTCTAAAGCATTCGGTCCATGAATTCTGATCTTTTGTGTTCAACTTGCAGTTCATCTTGAAGTAAAAATGTGATATTAGTCTATCTTTACAACATTTTGCTTGGTAGTACCCCCTGCGTTTTTGTTTTCTCTCTACTCATTTGATGTCTCAAGCTTAATGACATAGAACTAGATATAAATCACAATTCTACTTATTTTGAAATTTTAGAAAACAATGATTATTTCTTCTGTGAATAACCCAAGATATTTTAAAGAATGGGATGACAAATGCTGCATTATAAGCACACCAAGTGACCCTTAAGTTTTTGGGGATATTTATGTCTGCTTTTTCTGATCTCATTTGTAATCTTTTTAAGATTCCAAATCAAAATTGAAAAATGGTTGATCTCACCGAGCTAATGGAAAATGAAGCATTCATGGCCTTTGCCTCCTATGCAACAATTGTGCTTTCAAAAATGATGTTTATGAGCACTGCAACTGGGTTCTACAGATTGACAAGAAAGGTAAGAAATTTGGAGGATATATTTTCTTTTAAGAATTGAAATTCTGAAAAGCAATTTTCTTAATTTACTTTTTCTCTTTTTTCGTAAAGTCCAGTGGCACATAGTATATTGCGGCAAATGTAGTATGCAGTCATTAGGTACAGATGGGTTTGATATATTTATGGAATGGGTTCTTTACCCCAGAAACTAGTAAATGTTATTTTCATTGTAGATTTTACCTTTTGTCATGCTGCTTAGCATATGAGATTTCTGGAGTATCAAAGTTTTTAAGAAAAGTTTCTGTGATTTTGAAGTTAATTTGCCAACTGGAGTTTAGAAAATAGTCATTTTCCAGACATATAAATTGTGTTTTCTTCTCTATTACAGGTCAAGAATATGTCTCTGGGGACACAATTAAAGTTCTTATTCCCATAGTAGAGCTCTTTATGGGACAAAAAATTTAAATTTTGTGTAGTTCTGAATTCTTAGGTAGATAATATTGCTACCCAGTGTTATAAGAATGATTAAATAATGACCATCATAATAAATTGGCAACATGGGGAAGGTGGTAGGGAGATTTTGGAGCACATATCCTGTATTTAAATAGGGTTTACCACACAGTCAGGGGAGTTGAGTGAGCAAAGATACCTTGATAAAGTTAAACAATTTTTACTGGTGTGGTCTCTGTGCCTATTCAGCAACTTCCTCCTGATATTCACCTGTTCCTCTCTTAGTGCCTGTTCTGAGTTTTTGTCCTCCAGAACCTTGCTTTTATCTAGAGGTCACAGTCTTCCTCAAGGTATTCCCTGGCTACTGTCTTGAGGTATGATTTCTTCCCCAAGGATTTTTGCATCTTAATGGGGGTGCACACTTACTTGCTTAAATCTCTATTGGAGCAAGGTGTTAGAAACTGCAGGCTATAAAGTAGCTGCCTACCACGAGGTCCACACTGTCCTCCAGAAACAGTGGCACCAAGAAATTTACCCTGTCTTATCAGAAAAAGAGAAGGGAATTCACGTTGTGGACTCCAAGTGATATGTATCAGGAGCCATGATGATTTTTGTATGTATCAGATCATGGAATCATTTTTATAATTGTAACTCTTATCCTGTGAGATCATCATAAATTAGCCCATTTTATAGCCGAGGAACTGAAAGTCGGAGGAGTAAAGTAACTTACCCAGGGTTTCATGTCAGTAAAGGATGAGACTGAGATTTAAATTCATATTTGCTTAAACTCAAATCTCATGCACTTTCTACTGTCATATATTTATTTATTTATTTAAAATATATTTACTGGAGAGCTAGTGTGTGCTACGCATTTATTTAGTAATAAAACTAGAGATCTCAAGTCTGTATCACGTTCCTGCCTATCAGTTCTCATCAACATCTTTATCTGGAATAAATACTCATATCATATTAAGAAAAATATTATAATATTTATGAAATTTCTGAGCTTACATTATGGCTAATTTTGTAGTTCATGTTTTTATTTATTAATGTCTAAATTATTAAATAGTGGAACATATTTAAATATTTTTTAAGTGCATGTTTCAAGTACCAAGGGATGGGGAAATCATTTCAAACAGCATAATAATTATAGAAAGGAAAACATGAACATAGCCCTAGAATGTGTATTTGGTATTTATAGAAATGTAATTTAACTTCTTATACTTCATTATATTATTCAACCCAAAGTTTTAGCTAATTCAGAAAAAGAAAAGAGATCCACATATTCTAACAAAATACAAAATACAATTTCTGCCCCTCACACTTTTATGCAGCTAATATTCTTAGCAAGTAAACTTATGACTTTCAGATGAGCCAATCAGTTGGAAACATTCGTACCCTTGAGAGAAGGTGCGTGAACATCACTATGAAAAAATGCAGTGCACCAGAATGATAGTCAATGATGACTTAAAATTATGACCTCTTTTCCATTTTGCTTCTTTTTACTATTTTTATACAGTGGTTTTTATTTAAATTCTTATTTATGCTTCTCTTTTAAAAAACATTATGCACTATTAATAAAAATTCAAATTTAAACTATGTTTGATCTGTTACTCCAAGTTTTCTTTCCATAAGGACCATCCTGGATGCTTGTATTTCTTCTGTTAAAAATGGAGATAATTTAGATAGAGCACTCTGATGTAATTCAATGTTTGAAAATTTTTTCTTTTGCATTTGGACTAGGTTTTTGCCAACCCAGAAGACTATGTAGGCTTTGGGGGAAAAGGAGAAAATGCCAAGAAGTATCTTCAGACAGATGAAAAAGTGGAACGTGTACGAAGGTAAATTCACCATCTCTTGAAATTATACACTTGATCTAAGAATTTTGGTTAAGATATTCAAGTATTGGGGTATTGAAGAAGAAGGAGGAAAAGTCAGTCATCTTGTCTGGTCCTTATAATAATTACAGAAAATTAGGGATTTAGAAGTCTCCACCTATCACTACAATTGCACATATTGACAATTTTACTATACTTTTAGGTGGACCTGGTTGGGGTTAATGA
This sequence comes from Cynopterus sphinx, assembly GCA_030015415.1. Classification (NCBI taxonomy): domain Eukaryota; kingdom Metazoa; phylum Chordata; class Mammalia; order Chiroptera; family Pteropodidae; genus Cynopterus; species Cynopterus sphinx. Next base: position 148,386,742 of record CM057380.1, on the reverse strand, counting down.
CTTTGTGTAGGTATATATATATAACACCTAATGACAGGTAGGAGACAAAATAAAAATGGTAGGTTCTTGCAATTTTGTCATCTTTCTCCAGAGGTGAAAGGCTGGATACTTTTGCATAAGATTCAAAATATAAATGTGAGAAGTCTCTCCCTATCCTCTCTGTCCCACTCTCTCTCTTCTTTGTAGATGTTATGTTTAATGTACTGAGAATTTAATGAACAATAAAAAATAATGAGCCAAAATATCATCGACAGAGCTTCCTAACAATACAATTAATATACTTATTTTAAAAGGACATTGAATTTTATTCTGGAGGTATATTTCTCAATTCTTGTTGTAGAGTCAGGTAAATTGCAAAAAATTTTTTCAGCTTCAGTAAGGTATAATCGACAAATAAATTGTAAGACATTTAAAGTGTATAGCATCATGAGTTGATATACACATCCATTGTGAAAGAATTCTCCCCCTCAAATTAATTAATGCATTCATCACCTCATTTATGCTTTCCTTTTTTTTTTTCTTGTGAGAACATTTAAGTTCTACTTTCTTAGCAAATTTCAATTATGCAATAGAGCATTATCAACTATACATTACATCCTTGGACCTTATTTACCTTATCACTGAAAATTTGTATACTTTTACCAAGCTCCTTTTACTTCTCCCTTTTCCCAGCCCCTGGCAACTTTTCTACTCTATTTCTATAAGTTTGCCTTTTTTTTCTTTAGATTTCCCCATATAACTGGCTTATTTCACTTAGGATTCTGCCCTCCAGATTTACCCATTTTATTGCCAATGACAAGCTTTCCCTTTTTAAGGCTGAATCATATTTCACATATTCTTTGTCCATTCATCCATTGCTGGACACGAGTTCTTTCCATAACTTGGCAATAATAAATAATGCTGAAGTGAACATGAGAATAAATACACAAAGCTCTTCACAACAATGATTTATTTTCCCTTTGCTATATACCCAACATGGGATTGCTGGATCATGGCAATTAAAAATAGTTATAGTTTTTAATTTCTTGAAGAACCTCTATACTGTTTTCCAGAGTGGCTGTACCAGTTTACATTTCCAAAAAAGTGTATAAGAATTTTTTTCTCCACATCCTTGCCAGCATTTTTCTCTTGTCTTTTAAATAATAATCATTCTAACAGATGTGAAGCGATAACTCATTGTGGTTTTGATTTGCATTTCTTTGATAATTAGCAATGTTGAGCACCTTTTTATGTATCTGTTGACCATTTGTATGTCTTCTTTTAAAAAAGTCTATTCGTGTTCTTTATTGTTTATTTTGTTTTGCCTTTGCTTTTTGTGTCAAGTCTGAAAAATTATTGCTAAGACCTATGTCTTCTTCTAGCAGTTTTTGTTGCCAGTCTTACATCCAATTCTTTAATCCATTTTGAGCTGATTTTGATATATAGTATAAGATAAGGTCAAGTTCCATTCTTTTACCTTTGGAAATCTAAGTTTCCCAACATCATTTATTGAATGGAAGCCTTGTTGGCTATCAGAACCAGGTGATCCAGGGACCTGTCACTTGTGCTGCAGCTATAAAAACTGAGGCACAGATGTGTGCATAAGCTCCCTATATGAAGATACTGGTGACTTGGAGAGGGTTAAAGGCAAGGGAGATATCTATCTGTAGGCTTTTCCATTTCTGGGAAGAATCAAAGCCAGTCCTTTGATGAGTGCTAAACTGGAAGCCTCAGGTAGGAACTTTTAAAGCATGCAACTGGGTTTTTTTTAGGGAAATACTGGAAATGGGAATTTTTATCTCTTTCTTCTGTGCTGAGCCCCACAGAATAGCCAGTTAAGAACTTCTTTGTTCACTTCAGTTCGGTGGAACTCAAATGGAAGCACTGTTGGCTTCCAGACCCAGGTCATGGGAGACACATCCTTCAGGTGGCAGTGAAAAAGCTGGAACCCAGACTTGTGTACAAGCTCCTTTCAGGGAAATGGCAGGGATGTATGTGTGCCAGCTTCCCCAGTCTGGGGAGGATTATAGCCAGGTCATAAAATGTATGAAATTACAAACCTGACCCTCAAGCAGCTGCTTTCGAAGAATGCAGATGGAACTTTTTCAGGAAAAGATAGGAGAAGGGCAATTTTGCTGGCTCTCTCGGCACTAGATCCTGGGGTGACTGCTGTAGTAAGTACTTATGTGGCTGTTAACAACTGCTCTTTTGTTTATTATAGACTCATGAGTTTCATGGATGCAAGCCTCATTGGCTTTCACAGCTAGATGCTTTAGGGGTCCATCCTTCAAGTGGGAGTCTTAGAAGTTGGAGTGCTAAATGTGGGTCCAAACCCTTTACTCCTTAGGAAGAAGCCAGGACTTGAAAGTTCCACCCTGATTGTATGGAATCATGCCAGGGTGTGAGGTTCATGGTGAGAATGTATCTCAGTCTTTCCTGCCCATTTTGGTGTGGGTATTTTTTCATTCCCTCAGTATGTAAGAGTTGCTCTTCTAGTTTCTGGTTTTATTTCAGAGGTACTTGCTTCAAATGTAGCTGTACATTCAGTGTGTTTGTGGGAAGAGGGGAATTCAGAAGCCTCTTATGCTGCCATCTTGGTTGACCCTCCTGCAAAATTTTATATTGTGGTTGTGTTGCCAATCCATTAGTTTACTTTTTCTAACCTGTGAAACATGAAAGTTATATAGCATCTTCTCATTTAGTATTTTCTAATGCTCATCCAAATTGGTACAATTGTAGGCACATTTCAAGGAATAAAGAAAATTATATAGATTTAACAAAACAGTGAAGAGTTTGTCCAGCCATACTTAAATGGACAGATATTTAATTTGGTGACACAGGGTTAAGACTATACTTCCTCAGTTTGGTGAGTATGAATAGAGAGTGAAATGGAGACTGAGGGAAATGAGTTTTACTTCTGCGATTCAGTCACATGGAGTCTCCAGTGATCATATTTCCATTATCCCTTTTTCAATTCCCTATGAAAGTTTAAAACTCCTCCTAAGATTTCTGCAGATTCCCTTATGATAAAAGTTCTCAAGATTAACTCTCCATCTGGGTTCCTGCATTTGTGCATGTTTCCATTTTCTGAATGTTATTAGGCTGATGTGGACTTGGCCCTTTTACTTAACAAATCAACTAAAAAATGTGGGTAGAAATAGACTTGAATAAATTGAGGTGTGGAGGAGTTTATAGTATGGCAGCACAGACATTTCAAGTTGTATGTTAGACCTTTATTCTCTGACAGTGTCCTTCAGCATCCACTGCCTGGGACGTTGCACTGTACCTTCTTCACCTCAATTAATGCCCAATATTATACCGTTTTGTGTGCTCTTCTCTTGCTCAATGTACTTTTCTGCCCTTCCAGTACCAAAATCAAATTCAAACTTTTTGCTTATGCAAAAAAATCTAACCCCAAGTTATTTATCAAGTACAAATGTGTTTTTTTCCCCAAGAAAGCTGTGCTAGATAGAATAAAATTTTAACTTTTACTTCACTTAATTTTATATCTGTTAATTTAGCATTCCTACAGGGTAAATGGGCCCATGTTGAAAATGGTTTGTGCCAAGAATATGGATCTAAAATAGTTTCAGGATGAAGAATCAATGTGAAAATCAGAGGAAAAATTATAGGTGTTATGATGAAAAAGAATAAAAATTAAGAAAAGGCTAGTAAAGCTTTGTGAAGGTACAAAAACTACTAAAGAAACATTAAGCATTTAAATCTTTAGCTTGTCCTTTTTATACATCCAGCCTAGAACAATCACATGCATGATGCTAACCATGAACCTATACTCATAAAGTTGCCCAGGACTTGAAAGTAATAACAATAGACGCTCAATAGCATCAGTAAGAATGGACTGGAGATCCAAGTAAGTCTCACATGTGAAAGGTTAACAAAAGGTATTTTCTTGGGGGATTAAAAATTTTTTCTCATTCTTCCTTCCTGCCCCCTACTTCCATCTCTATGTCCATAGAATTATAGTTGTAGAGGAAAATACCATTATCTAAGCTGATCTTCTAGTCAGGTTGTGAACAATAGATACATTTTAGTGAAATAATTGATCATCGTGGAATTAGTCAGTGTCCTTGAGAAGGTGCCACAACTGTGTGCACAGCCTCCCCTGGATCAGACACTGGCTTTTCAGTGTGGCAAGAGAGGAGAGAATCTAAAAGCGAAGTGTCCAGTTTCCAATTGGGTTTTTTGGTACGTGATTGATCCTATCAAATGTTGCAAACAACTGCTCACTTTTGGATACTTTTTGGAGAGAGTTTTCAGTATATCTCCTTTTCACTTTTAGCCTAGACCATTAAAAAAAATTTTTTTTTAATTACTTCAACATGTTACTCTCAGTAGCCCTTGGGTTGCTTCATGAAAGAGTGTAGACAGGAGTACTCAGCTTTTTCTGTCTTTGCCTTTGTTTAGGCACAGGCAGTTCCTTGTTTAAATCTAGCAAAATCATTACTTATCTAGGTTACTGTCACCTTCTTCATACTTTTATGTTGTCATCATCTCTGTCAAGCAACCTTGACAGAGATAATCCATGGAAAAGAAAACAAGGAAAGAAATTCCCCCTTGGACTAGGGCTGGGCTGAGCTCTGAATAGGCTCAGGAGCTCCTCTGGCAGCCGGTAAGCATGACATTTGGCCCTGGAAGTCAAAGAAGCTCATCCTTGTCCATTTTGGGGGGACCTTGGGCTCTGCCAAGGGGCAGGGCTTTATGCTAACAGTTTTGGGCCGTCCCCTTATTCCCCTATTCTGTAGATTGGCGGGGGATGGGGGGTGGGGGGATCGGAGGGTGGTACTTGCACCTAGAATGAGCAGGTTCAGTAGGGGGCAGCCCCACCCCTCGTCTGCCCTCTTTCTTCCTCCAGGCTCTCTTCAGACTCCTCCCTGTCTTCACCTATTCCAACCCCAGCCCTTCTTGTTTCTTGGACCTACTTTCTATGTTACCTGAAAAAGTCTGGCACTCCCTCCTTGACCATTTGTGACAAAATATGAATAAACCACTTCAAACAACAACAACAACAAAAATAGTGGTGATAGTGGTGTTCATTAAGCATGCAGTATGTCATTTTTTTTTGCTAAAAGGGTAACAAATCAAGTATTTTTTCATCTTGAAATATGTATCAGTAGCTGATAAACACTATCAAAATCTCAATTTCCACTCTAGATTCAAAAGCAATTTTTAATTCACGAGGTTTAAGCAGGAACATCAGATTTGGAAATTTAGCACTTAAAAAACCCATCATATCAATAATAGACGTGCCTTGTCTTCATAGTCCTAGCCAGAGAAACCAGGGTGCCATGATTTGGAAGAAAACTTGTGGCTAAACCATGCTCTTTGTTTTCTTCTAGCTATGACATATACATAAAATGTAAGAAACATCTTTCTATTGACTATCATTTTTATGTGTACTTTCTACTTTGCTCCTTCACTTAGCTAATTCCTTTTGTAATTTGAGGATAGACTGGCTAAAATCTTACTCAAATTTGAAAGACTAGTTATGTTTTTTGTTACTTGGATGTGGAGAGCATGAGACTCTATTTTTTAAATTAAATATATTGGAGTAACATTGGTTAATAAAGTCACATAGGTTTCAAGTGTACAATTCTATAATACATCATCTATATATTTCATTGTGTGTTCCCCACCCAAAGTGAAATCTCTGTAACCATATATTTGACCCCCTTTACCCTTTTCTACATCCCACCACCCCCCTTCCCTTCTCGTAACTGTCATGCTATTATTGGTATCTGTGAGTTTTTGTTTGTCATCTTTATTCATTTGTTACTTTCAAGTTTATATCACACATATGAGTGAAATCATATAGTTCTTGACTTTTCTCATCTGACTTATTTTGTTTAGCATGATATTCTCAAGATCCATCCATGTTATTGCAAAGGGCAGTATTTCATCTTTTTTTTATGACTGAGTAATATCCCATTGTACTACAACTTCTTTATCCAATCATCTATTGAAAGACACTTTGGTTGTTACCATGTCTTGGCCACAGTGAATACTGCTGCAATGAACATAGGGGTACACATATCTTTGTGAATAAATTTTTTTCAAATTTTTCAGGTAGATACCCATAAGAGGTTTTTCTGGGTTATATGGTAATTCTATTCTTAATTTTTTGATGAACCCTCATACTCTTCTCCGTAGTGGTTGGACCAGCAGTGTATGATGGCTCCTTTTTCTCCGCAACTTTTCCAACACTTGTTATTACTTGTCTTTTTTATAATGGCCATTCTAACAGTTTAAGGTAATATCTCATTGTGGTTTTGGTTTGCATTTCCCTAATAACTAGTGAAGTTGATCATCTTTTCATATATCTGTTGGCTGTCTGTATGTCTTCTTGGGAGAAGTGTCTGTTGAGGTCCTCTGCCCATTTCTCAATTGGATTGTTGGTTGTTGTTGTTATTGTTATTGTTGTTGTTGTTGAGCTGTATGAGTTCTTTATATATTCTGGATATTGGCTCCTTATCGGAGATGTTGTCTGCAAATATTTTATCCCATTTGGTTGGTTGCCTCTTTGTTTTGTTAATGGTTTCATTTGCTATGCAGAAGCTTGTCAGTTTCCTATAGTTCATTCATTTTTTTTATTTTGCTTTTGCTTCCCTTGCCTTTAAGGTCAAATTCACAAAATCCTCTCTAAAACCAAGGTCCATAAGTTTAATACTTGTTTTCTTCTATTTATTTTATCGTTTTAGGTCTTAAAACTAGGCCTTTGATTTATTTTGAGTTAATTTTTGTGTATGGTAGCAAATAGAAGTCTAGTTTTATTCTTTCTGCATGTGGCTTTCCAGTTTTCCCAGCACCAGTTATTGATATTAAATTGGTAAGTTAATTCTTGGAAACCTGTGGTTTGGGTGAATTTGCAGACTAGCAGAAATGAGGAAGATGTTGTAAGAAAGATCATAACCAAAAGAATTTTCTTCCTTTGGAAGGAAGAGTTTTTATAAGACTCTTGAATTGTTATTTTATGAACTCTGGAAGAAAAGTATTTCATATTTATAAAAATGAAGTGTTTTATTATATAGATGCAGTTTTAATACTCTTGAAAGTGCAAAATACCTTCTCTCTTGTATGTTGAGGTACACTAAAAATAAAAAAGAAACAAAAATAAGAAGACATTCTAAAAAGAAGTCAAGTTGGTAAGAAAACAAGGCAATATGGGAGAAGTAAAGTAAGTCTGTCCTTACATTTTTAAGATCCATTAACACTTATATTTAGTTTTAGAAGAGAGGGAAAAATGAACATATTTTTGCTGATTTTAAAATTAGTGTTTCACTAGTTATCTTTTTCCACAGGGCGCACCTGAATGACCTTGAAAATATCGTGCCATTTTTTGGTATTGGCCTCCTATATTCCTTGAGTAATCCAGATCTCTCTACAGCCATCCTGCACTTCAGGCTCTTTCTTGGAGCACGAATCTATCATACAGTTGCATATTTGTTACCTCTTCCCCAGCCAAATCGTGGTTTGGCTTTTTTTGTTGGATATGGAGTCACTCTTTCAATGGCTTACAGGTTGCTGACGAGCAGATTATACCTATAAGGAGAATCATATTACTCATTACCTAATTAGGTTCTAAGAATTCTGTACTTTCAATTTATAATGAATATTTTTAAGATTTTAAGTGGGATGAAACAGAAATTAAGATGGGGAATACCTAGTCTGAATATGAACATCACCAGTATTCTTTATTTTCGTGTTATACTTGCACTAGAAATAAAAAATAATTCTTAAGTCTTTTGTCTTATTCTCTAAACACTGTTGAAAATTTTGATTATAACTTGTAACATTCATTCAAAATTTATATTTTAACTTTATGAAAAGAGGGAATGCATGTATGAGAAACCTATATTTTGATATTGCTGACATAAGCATATGAAATAAAGAATTTAAAGAGTAGTTTTTTTTGGTTTTCTTTTTACAACTTGTATTTTGAAAAGTTTTAAAGCTATAGAAAAATGGAAAAGTTCTACGGTGAAACTTTATATATCTTTCACCTAGAGTTAGCAGTTGTTAACATTTTGCCATATTTGCTTAGCTCTGTCACTCAATGTTTTTTTCTGAAAAATCTGAAGGTAAGTTTTAGATATCAATATACTTCAGTCTGAAGTACTTCAACATGTATCTCCTATCAACAATATAGTCTCTAAATAACCACAATACCATTATCACACCCAATAAATTTAACATTAATAAAAAATATTTAATATATATAATTTATATTTAAATTTTTCCAATTTTTATAATAATGTTCTTTATAATTATTTTTGATCCAGGAATCAAACAAGGACCACACAAGCCTTTTGTTATCAATTCTATTTAGTTTTCAGTAAAAATCAAAGAATACTTTAATTATTTTCATTTTTTTAAAATATTTTACCCTTATGACCTTCAAATGTTTTTGAAGAATGAAGGCTGGTTGTTTCACAGAATTACTGTTGATCTGGTTTTGCTTGTCTATTATTTTCCCATTCTTTGATTAAGATTAAACATTTTTAATCTTTGTTTAACATTTTTGTTGTAATGTTGTATCACATTACAACACATCAGTAGGCATATGATGTCAGTTTATCCCATTATTGGTGTTGTTAAATTTGATAAGTTTAGTAGGGTAGTACCATCCAGATTTATTCATTGTAAAGGTATCGTTTTTATCTTCATAATCATACGTGTGGTGGTAAGTTGAGACTTTGTAGAAATCCTGTTCTACAAACTTTGACCTCATAGATTTAGCATCTAATGATGCTCAGTTGATTTCTACATAAAAATATAGACATATAAACATAAATTTATAAAATATATATAAATATACAGACCCATAAATACATATAAGTCCAAATTTAGATATTTTTATCTTAATTAAAATTGTGCACTTAAACCTTTATAATAAAGGATGAACTTTTAAAATATTAATACTTTTCTTGTACTTGCCTTCCAATTATAGTATTAATTTTTCCTTCTAGATCTTGATTAGTCAATTTTAAATACATATTTCTTAAATAATGCTTTTAGTGGTTCTCATAATTGTTCATTTAGGTTCACCTCACAAGAAAGAAGGCATTGTGTAATATTTTAGTTTCAATTGACTATCAAGAATTCTGTAAGAATTTCTCTTTACTTCTTTTTATAATGTTAAAAACAGCTTGGCACATCATATTCAGGAAATATTTATGTCATAATTAATAGAAAAGACCATAAGGTCAGAATTGAAAAGTCCAAAATTATAGGATTGGATATTCTTTCATAAAAAACTCCTCTCTATTTTTCTCCTGCGCCCCCTCCCTCTACTTATACCCCTGCTATCTGGGTTAAAGCAACTTAATTACCCTGTCTGATCTATAGTTTTTCTCAAACATTTTGTCATGTTTTTTGAAGGTCAAATGATCTATGCATGTGAAGCACATGATAAATACTTTCTAAACAATGTCTTCTCCACATGTAAATTATTTGAATAATATAACAATGATAAAGATTAAGATAGCTGAGATTTTTCTAGTTTCATGTGAGATATTTGGTTAATAATGGTCACTTCTCTCATTGTGTTCTTAAAATTTCTACTTTTCTAGTAACGTTTCTCACAATAGCAGTAGAGTTGATTGTGGTTATTGTAATGGTTATCCATTCAACTACCTTTTCAGAGGATAGGTTTGACAAGACCCTGAGAGGTCAACTGTTAAGAACTAAAATATAAATGAGACAGAGTATAAACCAGATTAGCATTGAAACTCATTTTTGTAACTGTTCCACTGACTGGTGATCTAAACCCCAGGATCAATCTGTTCTGCCCCAGCGGTCAAGCTGCCTTGGAAGCTAAATTGTGATCAAAAAGGTTCTGTTGATTTTCTCTGAGGGAGCACTGCCAAAGGAACCAAAGTTACTTCATGACCCAGTACTCTCAACATTGTACATAGACTTATGTGGCAAAAAAATACATATGTAAATTATACACACACATACACACACACACACACACACACACACACACACACACACACACACACTTGGTGAACATGGGCTTAGCCAAGGAGAGTTAGATGAGTCAAATGTTAATTGGCACAAGACTGAGATAATCTGAAACATCCATTTCAAGATAGAAGTGATCTCATGAATGAGACTCAAATACCCATAATTCATTGGTGCTTGTACCCCACATTCATCTTCACACTTGAAACAGCCTTGCAAGTGGGACTGGCATGACCACATTCGATGACATGAGTTCATCACTATTGTTGGTGTTTAGATAGGCACAGTCAATGCTTATAGTTATGTTATTTTTCTTTTCCTTGGCTATCTAATCTCTATTCTGATTGAAATATTATATTAAAACACAAAGAATATACCTCTTGGGTCTTATTAACTTGGATGCCAGTGACTTGACATGTCTATTCTGTGTCAGCTAGGAGGTCAATTCTTACAGGGTAATTGTAAAACCTTTGGTTTCTAGCTATAGGGGAATCTAAAGAACCACCTAAGTACTGCTAATAGGTACCTCTCCCACTCTAACATTAAATGTTTCTTAGACATATCTTCAGGCATTGAAGAGAAGGTATGGAGTTTCTAGTGCCCAAAATATTGAACTTGAATAAGAGAGAAACTCAAGCCTAGGTAATCCTACATGGGATCCATAAACCATTCACCTGATGGTTCTACTTTATAAATACCAAAAAAAAATTTTTTTTTGAGTTGCATCACACTGATTCTTGGAGGCAGATGATGAGAAGTGAGGCAATTTGCCTTGAGAGTCTCTACAATCCATTTAGAAACAGAAGCACAAAAATCCTATGATCATCTCTCCCCTGCCATCCTGAAATGTCAGCCCTGTGGGAGGCTGATAGGTGTTCCTGCTATCAGCAGAAGAAGCACCTCTACATTCATATCTTTCAGAGTACTTTATTCACTATATATCCTATGTAAACTGTTGGATTTGACAAGGAGGAGTTGTTGAAGGCAGACTACTGGGAAGGGGCTATGTTGGGTTGAATTTGGCACCAATCTCTCATACTTGACAGCTCTAGTACAAGATTGTGGATGAGCTATAGGACCTATGAGCCTCCTCAGTCAGTAACGTAGGCCCTAAGTCACATTTAATTCAGAAAGCCCTGACAGCCCTGCATAAAATGGGAGCAGTAAAATGGAGAGAGAGGAGCTGTGTGCAAGCATAGGCCATTTAAGTTATTTTACTGAAGTTTTGGAAAATATGAACCAGGAAAATATAGACTATGAAACACTACCAGAAAAACTGCATTAACAATTTAAAGAAAATAATCCTAACTTTAAGCTAAAGTGATATGATTTTTGATAGCTAAAAACTAAGAGTGGAGAGTTAGAAGTAGCTGCTTAAAATTGTTCATCTTTTAACCTAAGTCACATATCTATATCTAAATTTCTATATAAATAAAATCACCTAAAATAAAGAGGAAAGCAAAGGATTAAAGCAGTTTTGTATAGTAGAACACCGGATTGCTGAGTCTTGGCTCTGACACTTTCTGGCTGCCTGAGATAATGATCAAGCTATTTAACCTCCTTAAGCCCCATCTTTAATTCTAAAATAGCAAAATTAATACTTTACCCACTGTATTAATAATCTTTTGCCACAATAATTCTGTGTAACAATCACCCATGACTCAGTGCCTTTACAAAAAATTCTGCAAGATTGAACTGACTTTCCCTGGGTTTGCTCATGTGTCTGCTGTGTCAAGTTACAAGGTGGCCAGGTGGTTTTGCTGGATGTGTGTCTGTCTGGCTGTCTTACATATTTGGGAATTGGCTGTGGCTTAGCTGATTCCAAATGACCTCAACTAGTATTACTGGGACAAGTCAACTCTATTCCATGTGTCTCATTCTCTAGTACAGGGGTCAGAAAACTTTGGCTCATCTGCCAAATCCAGACTGTGGGCTGTTTTTATAGATAACATTATTTTGCAACACAGATGTGCTCATTTGTTTTTCTCATATGGTTACTTTTGTGTCATGATGGCAGACTTGAGTAGTTGAATAGTTGCAATAGAGAGCATATGGCCCCAAAGCCAAAAAGATTTGCTATGTGGTCTTTTACAGAAAAAGTTTGCTGACTCTACAGCTTGCTATTATGATAACTCCATGTTATCAAGGCCATGGCACAGTAAGAGGAAATGGAAAAGTGTAAGCACCTTTGAAGCTTCTTCATGTATCACATCCAATAAGATGCTATTGGCCAAAGAAAGTCATATTTGTGACTGCAGAATTAAAGTGCTAGGAAATGGACTTAACCTTATTAGTGAGAAGAACTGCAGTGATATGGCACAAGAGCACACATGCATGGAGAGATGAAGAATTTAAACTTTTCATGCAATCAATTGACAGCACCTGCACACTTTATAATATTATTATGAGGTTTAATTCAGACACATGTAAAGAATCTTATAAACTCTACAACATTATGTAATTAAAAAAGCATTCATTCAAATGTGTCATAATTTTATTGGATTCGTGGTAACATGTTATACGCTCAGTATGATAGCAATAGTTATAACTAAATAAAAAATGTGATACTGGGTGTGTGAACTTGGCCTTCTCCCTCTCATTTGCAATGTGCTGCCTTAGGGAAACAGATGGGACAAGGAACAAATATTTGGATAGCCTTATTGCCTCTATAATCAAGTTGGTTCCCAAAATGTGCCCAGTCTGTTCTCTTGAAATTATCATTTGCACCCTGCTCCCAACCAAGTGTTTCATCAAAATTAATCAATTTCTGACTATTGACATATTGAATGCAAAACAGACAACATTACTGGCCTGAATATAAAATTTTTGTGTTACTACTTGTTGAAATAATTGTATATTATCTTGATATGTGTTGTATAAATCATGAAAATAAAGGCTGTGCTAAATCCTTGTTTGAGCTACCAAATTTATAAACTTGATAACTAATGGAATATAGCTTACTTTTTGTTTATAACTCATTTTTCATGGCAATATATTTGGAGTTGAGAAGCAAAAATTGGTCTGATAATAGCTTTGCCACTAACATGAGACACACAGGCAAATTATCTACTTTTGCTCTCTCCATTCCCTTACATTTAAATAGATCGAATTAAAAAAATATTCAAAATCTCCTGACTCTAAAATTTTATTTGTTCTGGAGGCAGGTTTGGTCTTTTCTTTTTCCAGAGATAAAACATGAATAGCAAGATGTGGGAATAATTATAGTAGAAAGCTTATAGCCTCTATTAATAAGGTCAAAGTTAAATTTGTGAGTTTATAGCTAGTGTTTTAGTATAATAATCATTAAATTAATTTTCTCTGAATCACCAATATGATGTCACCAAAACCAAATGGTCATTTGTTCATTGTTTAGGGCAACAATGCATTGTTACCCTATTTTAAGATTTCCTTCTATTAAATTTTCTTCAGACATTGAACAAGCTCTCACTTGAGTGGACCAGACACTAATAGTCATAATGTGCATGGGCCAAACAACTAGGATGCCCAGAAGTAAGTGAAATAGGGTACTTTCATCTTTTTCATTCTGGGCTCCCAGAATCTTGACTCTAAGAGTTGGTTAGGTTCCAATCAGTCCATATATCTAATCATAAAATAGCAGAAAATGTTTTATTCATTGCTTCATGAAAAATTTTTTTTACAAGGGCCTCCTAGGTGCCAGATACTGTTCCAGGTACTTGGTTCATTCCAGGTACATCCATGAATAGATAAATAAAGATCCTTACCTTGTAGAGTTTGCATTCTAGTGGGGATTCTTTGATTTAGGTCTTGCAAAGAAAGTAAAGGATTTGTTGAATTAACTGAACCAATACTATAATAGAAATCAGCTATGTCAGAGGTCAGTCCACTATAGCCGATGGGTCAAGTACAATCTGCCACCAGTTTTTATTTGGCCTACAACCTAAAAATGATTTTTGCTAATGAACATTTGTAATAAATTTGGTAATTGGGAACACTAACCTTGAACTCCAGTTAAGTATAATGCTATCCTTTGAATAAAATTTCATTCTTTTCATCAGTAGATCTGAATCACAAAAACAAAATAGTGTTCCATTATCATTGTTAGCCTTTGAATTTGTTGAATAAAAATGTAGAAGTTAGTTTTCTTTTTTATTTTATGAGCACCTACATAACATATTTGATTTTGCCTCTTAGCTCACAAAGTCTAAATATTTACTATCTGGCCTTTTACAGAAAAGTTTGTGAATCCTTGCTCTATACAAATGAATACAAGGAATACAGAAATATCTCTGGTTCTTTCTCACTAAATAACTGTTACCAGAATTTAATCAAAGTGACCAAGAAAACAATTTTATTTCAACATTGATCCTCTTGTATTTGACCCAAATTATCTATTTTATTTTTAAATTATTATGTACCATATGGTTGATATATGCTGAAATATTTGGTAGTCTGTTAAGTATTTGCTCAGTTTTTAAAAAATTGAGATATTGTTAATTGACTTCTACGAAAATACAACTTGTCATCAGTGTGCATCGAGCCTGTGTGTACCTTCCCCGGTAGCAGAAATTTTTTTGCCTGAGATCAGTACTCTCAATATTACAATGATGAATATTGAAGTCTGAAAGCCCTTTTGGCTGGAAAAGTAAGTCTCTTTTCACTTGGAATAGATATATAGAAATCATGACACTTCCAGTGTAATACTATTAAATCACTCACTTCTCAGAAATGGTAGTTAAAACCATTAATGTTTAATCACATTATACCCATTGCCAAGTAGTTCACACCAACAAAGAGCTGAATAAGATATGGCCAAATAAAACTGAATGAAAAACTCAGAAACAGCTGATGAGGTCTAATTTAATATCTTTGTTTTTTTCCTGGAACATTTATGCTCATGGTGGTGATTTTATATTGTGTGCATATAATATAGTTATGGTTATTGCCTTAAAATTGCTCCTATTTCTTTGATGGATTTAAATTTATTACTATTTTATGGAGAAATAGTATATTGTTCCACTAGGAAAATCATGATTTTCTATTGCTCTGCCCTACAAACAAATTTTAAATCTACTAATTCAAAAATCACCCCAAACTCTTTACCAAAAATGAAAACAATAACCATTATGTTTAGAATTTTGAGTTTGTTTTAAAATGTTTCAAAATGTGAACTAGAAAACTTTCATGCATTCTCAGTTTTAGAAATCTATGCCAAATTACACCAGTCAAAAATATGAAAGTACTTGTGAACAAGGCTACTCATTGAAGCACCATATGTAATAGCAAAATACTACACTTTAAATTTTTACTAGTAGGGAATGGTTGAACAAATAATAATGTATTTATACAAGGGATTGTGATGTAATAGTATAAAATAAATTTTAAAAAAATCTTTATCCAAAAAAATTCAAAACACTAATTTGAAAAGGTATGTGCACCTCTATGTTCACTGAAGCACTACTTACAATAGCCAAGATATGGAAGCAACCTAAGAGCCCATCAATAGACAATTGGATAGAGAAGTGGTTGTACATATGTATAATGAAATATTACTCGGCTATAAAAAAATTTACCCATTTGTGGCAATGTAGATAAACCCAGAGGGTATTATGCTAAGTGAAATAAGTCAGAGAAAGACAAATACTGTATAATATCACCTGTATGTGAAATCTAACGAACAAAATAAATAATGAAAACAGAAACTGACTCATAGATACGGAGAACAAACTGATGATTGCCAGATGGAAGGGAGTTTAGAGGTCTGGATGAAAAAAGTGAAGGGATTAAGAAGTACAGATTGGTAGTTACAAAATAGTCATGGGATGTAAATTACAGCATAGGCAATATAGTTAATAATATTGTAATAATCATGTACAGTGCCAGATGGGCACTAGACTAATTGGGGGGATCATTTCATAAATTATGTACATGTCTGACCACTATGCTGTACACCTGAAACTAACATCAAATAATATTCAATGTCAACTGTAACTGAAAATAAAATAAATCTCCACGTTACTGTGAAATAATCTTCAAAATATGACTACACATACACACAGACACACACATGTGTGTATGTATATGTGCTTATATTTTAACAATCAGTAAAAAGAAACTGGGGACAGAGTAAAAGAGAGGAATAGAAACTATTTAGTATCTTGTTTTAAGATGTGACTTTGGAAATGTAAATATTTTACATAATAATAAAAAATTAAAACCCAAAGAGTAATTTCTAATTGAAAGCAAAAAGAAACCTCAAAATGAGTCCTGCTGATGACATAACCTCCCACAGAGGAATGATCCCAAGTGACTTTAAAACATAACAGTTTGATGGTACATCCCTGGTGGGGACAAAAGAAGTGTAAAAAAAATCTTTTTAGTAATGATATAGTTGGTAGTACTGTCAATATTATTCTGAGGCCACGGTGTATGTAGTATGGGATACAGCAAATGAGTAATTACGTTGGTGTCATTGAAAACTAGTATTTGGGGCATGGCAGGAGAGATACAGATAGGAAGTCAGGTTAAATAAAAACCTTGTCCTCCTAACTTTGAATTGGAAGTATTAGTTTGAACTCATGACGTGTCTTATTTAAAACAAAACAAAGATTACCAATTTTTTTTAATCTATGTCCACTAAAAAGAACTAGTGATCAGATGCAGAAAATGTAAGAAGAACATGGAATATCATATCAAAAAATAAGGATGCTAGTTTTATGTCAAAAGGACTCAGGGTCCAATAGACTCTCATGTACTTGAGTATCAGTAAGTACAATAGTTGCAATAAATTGTAAGACATCAAATGAGTTGGAATCCATGAACTCATAAAATACATAGGTATACACACAAACATGGATACTACGTATGTTTATATACACACATTATATACATAATATAGTTAGAAGACCATATACATTTTTTGAAGGATGTTACAGATCTTATTCTTCTTGAAAATTGTTAAAAAAAGAGCCAAGTATTTATCTTTCCTCTCCTATGCAAACTGTGCTTCAGCATAACTAATCACTGTTGAGGAGAAAATACCTTTCTGTAGGAGAAAATCAGCTAAAAATTTTAGTAATAATTTATCTTTTCAGTACCTAATGAATTAATGGATCTAAGTAATGACTGTCAATGGCTGCTAACATCACGAAAAGAAGGTAAATGGAGATTTTTTATTTCTTAAGGTAGTATACAACATGATCTATGATGTGGCCTAGACAAGGCAACATTAATCTTCACAAGCTTCTAATTTTTAATACAAATTTATAGGAAATGCAAAGCACAAATATCATTGTGAGGATGTCGTAAGAAATATTCAGACTGAGGAAAGCTTTAGAGGACAAACAACCCATTTCTCCAACAAAAACTTGAAGAGAGAGAAAGAGGCAAAACAAAAAAGAGACAGATACAGAGGGAGAAGCTATAGATTAAAGAAATTTGAGAGATTTGTAATCTGTCAATATATATATGTTATTTGGATTCTAATTCAGGAAAAGTGAAAAACATTAAGCAATTGGGGGAATGTGAACATGATTGAATATTTGATATTAAATAATTGTTTTAAGATTTTCAGGTGTGAAAATGTTATTGCATATACAAAAAATAATATCTTTTAGACACACCTTTGAATGTTTACAGGGGATGTGATGTCTGATATAGCTACAAAATTCAGAGATGGGTTAGAGAAGGACAAAAAGGTGTCAGTCTAAAGGAAGCAAAATAGTCATGAGTTGGTAACTGTTGAAGCTAAGTGATAGGTACGTGGAGAATTATTACACGTTCTCTTTACTTTTATTTATGTTTGAAATGTCCTAAAATGAAATATTAAAATATAGAGGGTAGCGAGGAGCAAATTCTTCTAAGCTCTAAAGCTATAGCTTATCAAACTTAATGAATTAGATGTTGCCTGTTGAACTAATACTTTTAAAATATTTTGTACTCTGTAGAAGATTACATATAAGCTGAGGTGTATTAGTGGATATTTGTGATTAGCATTTTTATAATAGTAAAACTTCATATTATTTTCCAAGTCTAGATTCTTCTTTAAAGTTTTTGTTAAGATGATGCCATTTGGGGCCAATATCTTAATATGACAAACTTTGTGTGTGACTGTTCATATATAATAGAGATAATATTTTTGAAATATGTTCACAAATAATCTCTCTCTTAAACCATGCAGTCATTTTTTTTTGTCCTAAATGCATGCTTTGAGATTTTATCATATCAGGGAAGAGGAGAATAGGTACCTTCTAGAACCAAGAGGCCATGAAGTAGAAAAGAGTATAGATATGACATGGGTGAATTCCTCACTGAAAAGAAACAAGAAACACTTCTTGTGCAAAAGAGAGGGGCTTCAAAGGGAATGGATAGAAGGTTGGGGTGCTACTGGGGTCCCTTGAGGAACACATTCCTGGCCTTTATGAAAAGATAGAGACCTCATTGTAGACTATGCTCCATGTAGTTGGTTTAATTGTGTCCCCGACCCACAGATGGATACAAGTCACAATACCTAGAATCTATAAATGTAACCTTATGTGCAAAAAGCATCTTTGCTGATGTAATTGAATTAGAGATCTAGAGATAAGATTATTCTGAATTAGGATTGGCCCTAAATTCAATGTCAAATCTTTATGAGAGAAGAAACAGATATAGATATACAGAGAGAAAGTCATGGGTTGTGGGCAGCCATCAGAAGTTAGGAGAGGCATGGAACAGAGTCTCCAGAGAGAAGGAACCCTATTGATAATTGGGTTTCAGACTTTTGGTCCACCAAATTGGAAAGAATAAATTTCTGTTGTTTTAAGCGACTTAGTTTGTGATAGTTTGATATAAGAGCCCTAGGAAACAAATATACCCCACTTCTCACAGTGAACTCTGAGAAGAGTGAATCTCTCAGGGTGCCCCAGTGCAAGATGAGATGGCCAAAAGGGTAGTAATATTCATGTTATGTGGTTTGGAAGGGAGAGCTTCAGCAAGACCCCTAAGCCTCTCAGGGCTCATTTACAGACTGTGGAAGTTCTGACATCATCTGCTCCCAGTAGGATAGCTGAGAACCATGGACCAATCGCAGAGATTCCTGTAGTGAGGGCTACAGTAGAGGCTGTGGGTGGAGGCAGATGGTAGAGGTAGAGACCCAAGAGAGTCAGAGGTTGGGTGGGAAATGGGAGATAATACCAGACACTAAATGTGCTGAGAGAACAGACCATAGATTTCACCGGCATGGGTTTGATAGAGTGGATTTAGATGGGACAGTCTGAGGTCAGAAAGTGGGAAAAACAAGTTACAGCTCAGAGAATCAGAACTTAGGAGAGAAATACAGCACAATGTGTAGAGACCACCTCCTCAGTATAATCTTTCGCCTAAATTTTATTTGGAAAAGGAGGTGAACTGTGAGAGAGAAATTGTTCAAATAAATAGTTTGAACTGGAATACGGGTTCAACTGCAGTGGGCAGTTGTAATTGAGAGGAGGTTTAATGAGCATGCGTGAACAAGTTTAAGAGCTTTCTTGTGGTTTGATGGGTGGGGATAGGTGGATTGATTCAGGACTTTGAGATTAAATCAATTGGATAATTTTTTAAAGGCTATATTAGAGTACATAGATTGTAGTATGTAAAATTTGACCTTGCTAAACATAGAAGAGGCAAAATTCAGTGGTAATAGACTTTCACTATTCTTCTCATAATAAAACCCACTACAATTTTACCAGCTAATTTAGACCTAATTTAATTTATTTGCACATCCGTCTGACTGTGAAAAGTCAGCTTTTGACAATGAAAATGTGAAGCAACTTTATCTATTTTAGCTTCACTCTGACCATCAAAGGCCAGGAAAAGCTTGTCTCTTCTGGGGGCTTTGTTTCATCAATCTGGGTGGCCAGCTTTGATTTGGCTTTGTCATCTTGCTGCGAGGCTCACGAGCAACTCTCATTAAGAGTTCTGCTGATGTTAATTTTTAGATCAGCAAATTTGGAGGACGGATTTTAATGTATTCAGTTTGTTTCAGAGCTTTGCGTCTTTTCTACCTCTCTAGGATCGGGTCTGTTTTACAGGCAACTAGAAAGAGAGTATTGAAGTTACTGCCCATAAAATGAGGGTCTCCTATCTGTATTCACTCCTCAGCACACAGGCCTGAAGAATTTATCTATTGCTTTCACTCTTTGCTTCATTCGGTGACTTGATAGGTATGGCCTAACAAGCGACCAGGGTGTCTAGCTGCATTTCAGGTGCTGCAAATCACTCTGACCTTTGCTTGCCTTCAAATGCAGTGACTAATTTGCTAGGGTGTGAGGTAACATTCAATAAATGAATCTAAAGCCTCAAGTAGCTCGCAGTTTGGAAATTCTTGGACTTCTTTGAGCAGGTTGGTGATTTTCCATTGCCACTAGATGTCCCTGTGTGGCTTTTCTTTAGGACATCAGTGCTGTACAAGTTATTTCTGCTCTGCTAGATAGAAGGAAGTCTCTTCAGTCTCTGAAGAAGCAGAGTGGAATGTCATCCAAGCTGCAACCGGACACACCTTAGCCCTAATACACTGATTTCAAGTAGAAGGTCATGGCAAACCTGAAAATTACTCTGGAACTATGAAGAAATCAGAACTATCTTTATAGAGGTCCCTGGGTCACTTCCAACTTGTATTCATTAAACTTCCCTGCCTCTCAGCTCACTCTCAATAGTCTAGACCAAAGCTTGTAAAACTATCTCTTATGAAGAACTAGCTTTTAAAAAATAGTTTTTGCACTTCTGATCTTTTGTAGACTAATATGTGGTCTTACTGCACATGACCAATTTTCAGTGTACCTCACATGCAACTCAGTGTGTGAGTTTGATAACACCGAAACTGAGTATTCCGGGTTTAATGAAATGAATTCTCTCATTATGTGCTTGGATGTAATAGTATGCAGCAATGTCAGCTGACTACAAATATTTTTTAATGTATGCTTTCAATTCCTATATCTGCTTTGTCATTGACTGGCAGCAGCCTGCAGGCCGCACTGGTCTGAAGACCACATTTTGAGTGGCACTGGCATAGGTGTTACCATTAGGCTTAGTACTACGTCTCTAAATTAAAACTAAAGGACTATGAGGAACTGCAGAGGTTCAAAGTCACTTTAGTGGACTTGAGTGGAGACTCATGTAATGTTGAGAGGGCTGTGCTCTGTCCTTCCAGTGTTCCTGTCCTAGGCTAGGCCTGAACCTTCCGCGGAGCAACTGTGCTGGATCTCAGATTAAGGTTACTTAAAACAGAAGACAGTGGGTGGTCCCCATGAGCAATAGCAGTGGAGAGAGAAGGTGAGTTCTTACAGCTTCTGAAGCTTTTTGCAGAAATTAAGTGAATCTTATAAAAGGCCACTTTGTACCTTTAGAAGAGAAATAAAGGTGTCCCAGGAATGGAAAATACCATGCACTTAGATTCATTTTAATAATTAGCCATAGTGACAGCTATGTGATTGTGTGATGATTTACCCAGCAACTAGTTCCAATTACAGAAATTGTAGAAGGGAGTTTCAGCTTAACAAACTGAAGAATAGTTTGCTTACTCAGAGCACCAACAGTTAATGTGCCAACAATCATTTAAAGTCAGTTATTTGTAAAGCAAGAGCACACTTTATCTAAAACAAAAGGTTGAGAGTAGTGGTTAAGTTTCTTGTGTACTCACAGAAAACCATTTAAACCAGACAGCAATGAAATTAAAATAAATAAGCAATATTTTTCTCTTTTTTACTATTCCATGGACCATGTCAAGTAAAGCTGCAAAGAACATTGCTTTCTCTGTTCCAAACTCTTGAAATTTCAGTTCTAAATTTTGGTAGAAGGGATTTCCCCTTTCTTTCTCAGGATAGCCAGTGGAAAAATTGATTTCTCTGAACTCCCTTGCTCTGGTTGGGGACGACAATAGGACATGAGTCTCTCATAGCAGTCACCAGCAGAAAGGCAGAATTCTAGATGAAGAGGGATGTGGAAGAAGGGTTTCAGTAGCTGTTTCTTTAAAGATTGAAGTATCAAACCAGGTTTGATGAGCAGTGTTGGGGCTTTTGTGATCAACACTCCCAGGAGTGTCTGAGAGGCTTTAGATCCCTTGCAGAAGGAAAAATAGAGCAATGAGTGCCAGAAGCACTGAGTCAGGTGTTACCAAGTCGAAGAGATTGTGAAGGGTAGAATTGGGCTACCCAAACGTGAAAATAAGAGAAATGCTGGTGTGAGAAGGGAGTTAAGGGCAATATATATAGCTCTATGAGCCAGAGATTGAAATTCCACAGGTTAAGGCTTATTTTTATACATTCACATTTTGGGGGAAAGGGTTCCAGAGAAGAGGCCCTAAATGTATCTTCTCAAAACGTCGACTGTAGTGAGGGTTGACATCTACAGCGTCTCCCTTGGGACGCAGGGGGAGATCCAGATTTTACAGAGCCTGAAGCTTATACAATTTGTGTATACATCAAAATTAAAAAAAAAAAAGCAAACATAAAATAATAAAATTAGGTATAAAAATAAATATTTTGATGAGAAAATAAAACAAAATATCTATTTTTAAAAAGCTAATAAATACTATCAAAATACATAAAAATAACAATATTTTCCTGTCATGGCAAGGAAACTAGTGAGAGGCTGCTCATGCAAGAGCAGTGAATCTGAGACTACCACCATTGTGGTGAAAGCAGCAGCAACGGTGACAAAGGTGCAAGGGAAAACAACAGATTTGGGGCATAGTTTCATCAAAACTAAGACCTATATAACTTATTTGGACCTTGAAGTTTGTTTTCTTAGAAGTGCTCATTCACATCTCCTGGCCTTTTTCTTATTGATTTAGGAATTTATATATTGAGAGGAAATATTTGATATCTATAAAATTGATTTATAGAAGTACTTCATATATTCTGAAAACTGGTACCTCTATGAATCAATAAGAAAAATATAGATACAATTTATATATAGCAGATATTTCCTCTCAATCTATAGTTTGTCTTTTACTCTAAGGTTTCTTTTGATCAACAGAAGTTCTTCATCTTAATGGAATTGAATTTAAACATCATTTCACTTTTGGCTTTTGGTGTTTCTGGATAAAATTTATGATAATACTCCAAGTTTATGACAATATTCTTCTATATTTATTTCTAATATATTTTTAGATATAGTCTAATATTCACTGGGAAAATTACCTTACCTTTTAAAATATAGTGTGCAGTTGCAAATCCAATTTTATCATCACCATTTATTGAAAAGTTTATCACTCCCACTTAAATGAAATAAACCTTTTCATATATGAAGTGTCCATATATGTGTGTGTCTTTCTCTGTCCTCTTTATATTCACTTCCATTGATCTGAGTGTCTATTCCGTGATCAGCAACACAATATCTTAATTTCAATAGCCATATATTATATATTTGAGCATGTACCTCTTACCCCAAACTTTTTCATCAAGGTCATGTTGTCCTTTTTATGGCATTGCTGTATATATTTTAGTGTCAACGTATTAAGTTTTAAAATCACACACACATGCACACAAGCACACATTCTCATTAAAATTTTGAATAGGATTATATTAAATCTATAGGTCAATAGAAAAGCAATTGAAAGACTTCTCATCCTTACACATTGAATCTTCTAACTTGTGATTACAATCATCTCTGTATTTATGGGCAGACACTTTGAGATCTTTCACACCTTTTAATTTCTTTGGAGAATATCTGTGCCTCTTTGGTTAATTTTATAGCTCCTTACTTAATATTTTTTATTCTATCATAAACTATCTTTTTCTATTTATTTTTCCTGTTTGTTGCTGAGGTATAGAAATGCAATTCAGTTTTACATATAATTTTGAATTCAGTAAACTTGCTTAAATCTTTTAATATGATAGATTCTTTTGGATTCTCCATTTACTTGTGTCGTCTAAGGTTTTTTTGATTAGTCCAGACAGATTTTGTATATTTTTCTTATTCAGTCTTTTAAAGAACCAGCTTTATCTTTTGTTGATCTTCTTCAATTTATGTGTGTTTCCCATTTTATTAATTTCTGCTGTTTGTTATTCTAGTTTCTTCTATTTTCTTTGAATTTATTTTAAACTTTATATTGTATCTTTTTAGACTTATTTAAAAATATTCTATTTTGTAAGTGGATGCTTGAGGCAATAATTTTTATCTTTTCAGCATTCTAATATAAATAGTTAAGGCTATAATTTTTCTAAAAGTACAGCTTTAGCTGCACCCTAGAAGCTTTGGCATACCAGATTTTGTTAGCATTTAATTAAAATGTTCTAAATATTTTTTATTATAACATACCATTTACATAATTTAAAAATTCAAGCATACAAAATTCATTTTATAAGGCTGCATGCAAACATATTTGAAGATCTATATCTATTATTCTAGAGTGCTGGCCCAAGAAAAGAGCTACAAAAAGAAAAGGGTATAGACAGCAAATACTGTAAGTGCTGTACTCATATTTCTTAATTTCCCATTTTAACATTTTTTTTCCCACTGACAAGTATAGTCAAATATTAGTTAGGAATATTATTTTGTCCTAATATCTGCTCAGTTGGAAAGTGATTCATGACAACCATTGTTTTGAAAAAAATTAGAATTGTGGATAACAAGAATTTGGAGAAAAAAAAATTTATTTTTGACTTCCAAAAGAGGTGTTTAGAGCCTTTGTCAAAAGTAAATAATTCTGAAGACAATAGTTTTTTATTTAGAAAAATCAGTTTTATATGGAGAGAAGAAAAGACTCTTAAGATTCAAGAAGGCCTCTGAGGGAAGTATAACATAGAGTAAATGCCATAATAATAAACTGGAAAGAGAGTAGAAAACTCCTTAGTACATCATCCTTGATGATGGTAATAATGGTTTTTAATCTGGAGTGAGCACTATGGCTACTTGATGACTGCCATTTGTGGGAGGGGAGGAGTGGTAAGTAAAGTCAACAAAAGAGAGGACATCAAGAGAGCCACTATCACTGTCCTTTGTTGACCACTGCTTGCTGTGAAAAAGCTAAGCTGATGCTCATAGATGCTCTGTTACCATTTTAGTGACCACTACATGTCACTTGTATTAAGGAGCCATGTTGATTGCTGCTCATGTAGCTGTCAAAGCAGAGTTTTACATACATAGCTGCTTACGTGTTGTCTATAAATTTTTTTCAGCAGAAAAGACTTCAGTCTATTGCCTAAGATTTTCTCTCATCCTAGCAGCTGCATTATGAAAAGAATACCATTTTTTCATAGCTCAGGTATGTCATGAATCCTAGGAACAGCAGGTAAGTGGCTGTGCCAAGTTTGATAAGAGAGGTCTCCCAGCACCAGCATCTGGATGAAAAGAGATGGTGGTGAAATACCCATTCTATTGGAATCCTCTTTTATCCCTTCCCCACGTTGTTTAAGTAAATTCTATTTATCCTTGTAGGTATATCTCAAATGTCTCACCTCCTCTTTTTTTTTATACATTTTCCAAGGAAATGTTGATTACCATCCTCCTTCTGGTAAACCACTGTATCTTGTGTTCCTAGCACTTGTTATAGTAGAATGCCAATATTTGTTTACATTTGTTTCTACTTCTAGACTACCCAATTATTAGTGTTTTTAGTCTTAGTATCTTCAACATATAATTCCTGACACATAAAGGACTTAGGAATTGCCAGATGAATGAATGAATATACTATTTCTTCCTTGTAAAAATCACATTAAGGCTTATTCTCTGTAGCATTTTTAAAAAATCAGAGTGAATTTAAGTTTTCTGGAAAGTATAAGATCAATAGCTAAGTGTTATGATATTTACCTAGTAAGAGTTGTGACCACACTGTTTAATATAAACAATATAAGGTATTTCCTACGTGGTCTTATTTTTGTTGTACCTCTGGTGACCTCTCTTTGACCAAATACTCTTCACTCTAACCTTTAAGACACCTGAAATTCTATTATACCAGTATTTCATATATTAAAGAATGCCAGAATTCAAATTTATGAAAGTCACAATTGGTAGCCTGAGTGTGAGAGAAATGGTCGAGAAAATGTGAGATAACCACAAGTTTCAACATTAATTTTAAATGAGTCACAAGCTCAGTCAAGTAGTAGACAAATACTTTGTTTAGAGTAGAAGTAGTTAACAGTGCTTAGATTATTCCTTCAAAGTCATTCCATTTTGTAATTATTTTATTAATAAAAAATATTGATATTTTAAGACAGAATTATTATATTGAAGTAGAAGTAGTACTTATTTATTTCTCTATTATTTATATATTTATATATTTTTTCTTAGAACCAAATATAACTTTTCCAATGGTCCTCATTAACATAATTCCAAACACTTAATCTCCATCTTTTTGGTTGAATTAATTCTAGAATTTGCCTTCATCTTGGATATTAATGAAGGTCTTCAAAGAGGCTCAGAGCCAGAAAGCATGGGGCCTTGCAAAGAGAGACCTAGGGTGAGTTTAATTGTGAGAATACTGCTACCATGTTCAGCAAGCCCTACTAGAATTACTGTCTAACATTTACTTCATTGTTGTCAGTTATGAAGAAACCTTCTTGACAAATAGTATAATAAGATACTGTAAACTCAAATCTAGTAATTCTCAAATCTAGCTAACTACCAGAATTACCTGGGGCCTGTAAAAATATACAAATTTTTAGATTTTTGGAGATTTTGTTTTAGTAGGTATGAGGAGTTGCCTGTATTTTAAAAAGTTCTCCCAACTGATTCTGATATTCTATCCAGATCCAAGTTTAATACTCAAGAATTGCATGTGTATATTATATCTCTCGTTTCACAGAAGCTGTTTTATACAACCAAGGGATTACGTGAGTGGTAGAAACAAATGTTCCAACAATATATATTGTAAATATTAATAAATATTTCAGACAATGTTTCTGCCAGTGTTAAGACATTTCAAAGGCTGCAAACATTTTAGGACACTACTAAATATTCTCTTCTCATTTTTCAAGAATCTCTTAAAAATCTGCCATGAATAAAGACTTTCCAAACTATTACTACTCATACTAATCTTTTTATTCTCCAAACTTTTACATCAATAAAGCCAATGGTATGCAATTTAACATTTAAATATTTATCTTTATTAAATGGAATGATGAGGACTCTGTAAATTCCAAACTATGAAGCAAATGTTATATTTGTAATTCTACTTTGTATTGTTTGCTGTTATGTTTCTTTTGTCTTTATCTAGATTTCAAACTCTAAAAACTACAAATTACTAACCTTTTCTTATCCAAATAAAAAATCGAAAAGGACATGCTGGTTAACTTGGGAATAGTGTTGCAAGAAAAGGGGAAAATGTGCTGTTAGTTCTACCAAGAGAAGTAATATTTGTGCCAAAAATATTTTCTAATTATTAAATGTTTTAGCATTTATGGTAAGTTAAAACATCTGTATCAGGAACCAAACATTAAATGACAAATTGGTATTTCATAGTTGATATATACATTTTCTGAATTACTTGTAGGGGAGGAAAAACAATCCCGCCCCCTACACTTTTGAGTTCTTAACTGAGAACTAAAAAAAAGACAGGTAAACAAGAGAAAGACGTTTAGTAACATGTATATCTTATATACACATAAAAAAATATCCAGGGAAAAATGAGTAACACCCCAATGTGGCTTACAATTCACATTTAAATACCATCTTAATAGACAAAGGGGAGCAGGGATGTGGGCCACTCACTGCAGAGTATTAATTTTTAAGAAAGATGAAAGGGCCCTTATAAGAGTAGATGGAAGGTGTAATAGTTGTGACAAAATCTGGGTGTGGCATTGACTTCTAATCTTCTCTCCTGTGACAAGAGTTAATCTTCAACTGAGGAAACTTTTGATGATTGAATTCCTTTTGGAAGGTCTGTCTTTAGGCAGATAAGGGGAATTCAGAGAAAGCCTATTCCTGAATTTGCTAATTTCCAAGTACTTACAGCTCAAATTAATCAATATACCAAAGCAATTTATTTTAGAAAGGCATATTCTGCTACCTGGCATATACACCATTAAGATTTTAGATATTCTACTCTTCAAATATTTCTTGCCATTTTTCTAGTTTGAATACAAGTGTAGCAACTTTGCTCACTAATATTTAAAGTTTATATTGTTTATTTCACAGCTTATTAATTTTCATATTAAGAAATGGCACATTGCAATATACACTGATTTGATAATACCTTCTTATTTACTCACCAGATAACCTTGACCATGAGTGAAATATATCTAACCGCACAACTGAGAGGAAACCAAAATTCTCAATGACAGGAATGATTTGCTTCAAGTGTCAGTAGGCAAAAACTCAGATACAATTCTATAAATTTTCTTTTGTAAATTTTTGTATCTATATTCTAGAAACCACTTTTAAATTAGTTTCATATATAAAAAGATTTTAATGAAAAGAACATTTGGTTAGAAGTCCTTTCCATATGTGTTTGTATATAATAATTAAATAGTTGCCTTTACCATAAAGTCAACTGAGCCTATTTGTTTTTCCTTGAGAATTTAAATTTTTAATCTGGGAATAAGGTAGAAAATGAGACGATGTGAAAAAGAAAGAGTTTTGTAGTCATAGGCTTCCCTGATGACGAAGTCAATTTACACCCCTATTTAAACATTTGTTATATATGTCTGCTTAAAACTATTGTTTTCCAATGTTGTGCTATAAGCTTGTGGTTTTATCAATATAAATGAAGATAGTCTGTAAAAGTTGGAACTGAGTAAAGGTCAATCTCAGTCTAAAAAACCCACAAAAATGTATAACTAAATATTGAACTAGAATGAAGTGTCATTGTATAGAATTGAAAACTTGGAGAAATTTCTTTCACAAGAAAATAAACAAAATGGATGAAGATGTAGATGTAGAAAGAACTGTTACAGACTGGAAAGATATAGGCAAAGAGAAACCATTGAGTGGGAATTCTCAAAGACTGGAGTGATTTGGTTAAAAATTTTAAAGTTCATTGTCAAAAACTGAAGTTAGAAATTTGCAGAATTAGCATTCCTCATCTCATTTGCTACAACATGTTCAAATCAAAAGCTTGACCACAAGGTAGCCAGCTGAAAACACATCAAAGTTTTTAGCCTATAATCCCAATATTGATTGGCTGTCAAATTGACTAAAATATTTCTTAATTCAACAAACTTTTTTTGTAGTTTTTACTTTATTCTAGATATTCTACTGGACTCTGAATATAAAAATGAATGAGAAATGGTGCCTTCCTGGAGGTGCTCAGAGAGCTATTTGTCCAAGTTTTTGATGATGAAAAATCATCAAGGCAATAATTTATACGTCATGATTTCTGGTTTAGTGCTCTTTCATTGAAGACACATTGCTTCTGAAGTTTAAAAGTCTGACCAGTACCCAAAACAGGGAATGTTCAACAGTGATGTAAGCAAACCAGTACCTCTAACTCATGGCAGGTTAATAAGGCCCTATAATAGTTTCAAGTATTTTGAAACTATTAAACAAACTTAAAGGGTCTGAGGTAATGGGCCCTAATATCCCTATGATAGAAATCAAATCCTCAACCTAAGGAACATCTCCAAACACAAATACTAAAACATCAAAGGTATTGGTTTTAAAATACAAAATCACTAAAGCAAGTAGTTAAAGTATCAAGACAAGTATTTAAATGTAATTGAGGTCCTTTCTTAATTACTCAATTAAAGCAATTCTACATGTAGGAAATAGGAAAATTTCAATTTCTAGCTTGAACAACCCTGCCTAGCTCCTTACTGTAGGGAGAGACTTTTAAGACTTGGTGGATGATTGCACATACATTCCTTCACCAGGAAAGTAAAGCAATCAAAATAGAGCAAAGGAAACTCACAATTACTGAGTATCATCCGTGGTCTCTGAGCTTTATGTATGTCATGTCATTGAATCATTAAAAAATCTTATGTGGTAAGGATTATTGTTTTCATTTTACTGAAAACTAAATTTGAACATTTTTAATACTATGCTGAAGGACCTACAGTTTGTAAGTGGTAAAGTCAGAAACGGAACAAGGCAGGTCTAATTCTAAGTCTCATGGTCTTTGCAGCATACCATGCCACCTCAGGGATTAGGGCAAGATTTAAATGAGAGAGAGAAAAAAAAAAAACAGCTGAAGTTGAAGCAGGAAGATGAAAATAGGGAAGAGCTAGCACTTAGGTTTTTGTTGAATTAACAAATGTATCAACTAGAAGGCTGTGCTTGTAATCATTATTCTCTGATCAAAAATCACTTTTGATCAAATGGTACTGGGAATCAGGCTCAATTTCCTCAATTACTTGTGCTAGACCCAGGAACAAACCCAAATACTCATAGAGAAACTTCTGAAAGGTTCTGTATCCATTGAGAAGTAGGAAGATAAAATCCTGTTCTCTAGAGGTGCACAGCATATGTTTAAACATCACCTTTGCTGCCAACTAGATATACATATATATAGAGAGAGATACAGATTCTACAACTTTCTTGTGCCCTGGTTGTCTCAATAGGAATAATCATAATAATGCCTTACTCCTAAGCTTGGGGAATAAATAAGATGATACACATAAAGAACTTAATGTGGTGTCTAGTCCAAAGTGAATGTTCAACAAATGTTGGTTTTTCTATTATTATTTTAAAACAACTATGGTAGGTGTAGATTGCTTTCCTGCAATCAGAATCAAGAAATGATACATATTTTAAATAAAGCTTGATCCATTTCAAGGACTGGTAAAATGTCTACTGATTCATTTGAAGATTTTATTTTACCCTTTGAAGCATAGGTGTTGAGAGTCTAAAAGTTCTAAATTGGAGGAGGATCCTTGCTGACGTCTAAGCTAATGTAGCCTATGTAGAGATGTTGGCTTTACTCCCCAAACTGGGCCTCTTTCCCAAGGCATTCCAGCACTTCCCAAATTGCCACCATTTCTACCCAAGTTTCTGCCACTCATTTGATTGTGGTCAGGTCACCATCAATTCCAGTGGCCCAAATACAGAGATCTCATTTTCCAATCTTAGAGATCTAATTATGCATTTTGAGTTTGGACTATTTCCCCTTTAAAATCCTCTGTCCTGGCCTCTTCTCAAATATCTCTAGCCTATATCTTAATACACAAACCTCTGTAATATTATCTTCAAGACAACAAAAGCCTGTCTGGCATTTTCTCTTCTCTGGCTCTGAAAAGAAAAGTATTCTTTCTTCAGCAGGGAGTGGCAGTAAGACTGAATTCAGAAACTTAGAAACACAATTCTTGTCTACCCTTGCCGATGGAAGAGGAATGTCTTCATTATTTTCTGGTTAGATTGTGTCACACATATAATACTCAAAGTTACAAAGTTACTCAATAAATTACCTTGTTATATAAATATGTATAAAATCCTGCTATCTGTAAAATACTATGGGGAATATTGGGAATAGGATGAGCTATCCCTTGAAAGAGCTTATCCTCTAGTTAAGAAAATAGGACCTAGTCATGATAAGACAACTGGGATATTTCTGAACTTTCTAGAATTTCTATCAAAAATTTAATATCCTTACAATGATTTTAAAATATGACACTTTTAAGTAAGTACTAGTTTGGAGAGTTATATCTCTGCCTGAAGATATAGTTTGATGGCCATAATCTTTGTCTTTCTGCTTCAGTGACAGAGATGGATTGGATGTCAGGGTGTCAGAGAATCTTCCTAGCTGATTAGGCTGCTATAGACATAACAAAGGCCATGGTTTAAATTAGCTCCAGCAGTCTAATCAGAGTGAACAGACTACTTGGGTCAATGATGGAGATGTATTGGCACCTGATGAAGGCTGTCAGAAGAGATTTTGGTGAAAAACTAAAGTGTATTAATGCTGAAAGCAGTTTGATTCTAGTGTAAGGATTAAGGGAGATTTAGAAAGAAATGTTTATGCTAAGAATTTATTTTTATTTTGACGATTTTCTTTAAAGTTTGTCTTTATGTGTGATGAAAGTTTGGCTTTAACTATCATGGAAAATATAGTTTTTTTAAATTTCTTTCACAAGTGACTTAAAAATATTCATCATATAAATAATCACACTTAGAAGCATTTTGATAGCTCGGACCACCTCATTAACATGCCCACTACCATTGGGG
The DNA here is from genome assembly GCA_030015415.1 of Cynopterus sphinx. Taxonomy (NCBI): domain Eukaryota; kingdom Metazoa; phylum Chordata; class Mammalia; order Chiroptera; family Pteropodidae; genus Cynopterus; species Cynopterus sphinx. Next base: position 148,354,747 of record CM057380.1, on the reverse strand, counting down.
CAAAATACCCTAACTGTAGAGGAAGTTAATTGCATCTTGATTCTGCAACCTTGACCACAATCATAATCTAAGAAAAATTTACACCACTTCTCATTGGAACACACTAAACGTACTTTCATAAATAATTTTTCCAAACTATATCTAATATTTTACTTGTTTTTTAAATCTAAATAGAAAACTATCTGAAATCAGTTTTCTTGGGAAAGAAATCTTGAGTTGAAGATTTATTGAGTAGTGCCCTCAGAACTAAAAAAGAAGAAAATGGCAGAAGGAGTTGAATTGTGATGCAATCATGAGAAGCCTTATTAGATCATAAATGGAGCTCTGTAACTGCAGTGGCTCTTCGGAACTGGATCTTTATTCTTATTTATCAGTGATTGGATTTGGGTTGTCCTTGGGAAGCAGAAGTGACCTTGAGTGAGACTGCTCTCTTCTGCTGAAGGCGACTGCCAGAGGACTCAGCTGAGCACATTCAAACATTAGCTGAGACTTCCAGCAGTTGAAGGTGCTCAGTAACCATTCTAGTCTACCTATTGATTTTCTCATCTCCATTTGCTTTGCATGATAACTTCTGGGAATAATACTTCAGGATGCTGAATGGTCTATTTTTGGGGTGGGTGGGGGACACTGGAAACTTGACTGAGAAATGTTAGTGGGGTATGTTACCATCCCATTTCTGCATTGGTCTCAAGACTGCAACTGATGCTTATTGTTTCCTATTTTGACAACCTTCTGTTACCCATTTCCCTCACCCTTGGCTGCCATCTCTCTTGGTCTAGATTACTTGACCTGATGGAATGATGCAGGCTTTAATCCAGAGGAGTCTGAATCCCTGATCACTATACCCATAGTTGCTACATATGTCTATTTATCAATAAAATTGGGCAAGGGAATAACAAGAAACACACCTATGGATCATCTGGATACCAAACATCTACCTCCTCTGTTTAAAAGTAGCTTTATCACTTCTTATTGATTTATTACTTCTAACACTAGGGCTGCTTCATTCCTTCTCTGCTGTTCTTTTTGCATGAGAACTCTGATATGATTAAGTAATAATAGTCTTAGCTTAAAGTTTAATGATACTTTTATTTCCTGGTGAAAGCATTCTTCTTTTGGGAACTAGACCACTATGAAGTCCAGAGTTTTAGGAGTTTTAAGAATGAGAATCCCAAGTGGGGTCACTTCGCTTTCTAGTTCATGGTTTCCAGATCCATAATTCTACTTATTGAAGGTGCAGAAATATATAAAATTTGCATATTTAAGATATATATTTAATGTAAAGAATACCGTCTTACCCAGGCATGGAATTATCTCTTAATAATTATTTTATTTGTAACTTCAAAAGGCTCTTCTATCACTTTATCAAAACAACAGTTTCTAGATGGCATTGAATCTGACACATTCATAGTCCTATACTGATTTCTATGCTGCTTCTCCTTTTAAGTGGGTTTCTTGGTCCAGAACAATGTTAGAATATCATGCTGGTGTGTTGAACACTGTTTAAGCTCCAGCATAGTAAGAGATACCCATACTTGGAATGAGTGTCCATTTGGTCAAGATGAATAATGTCACTACAAGAATAGAAAGGTCCAGTAGAATTAACTTGAGACTATGTGGTTATCTTGGTCTCCTTGAGGCATGGTGCTATATCTGGACCCAACATTCATCTCTTACAATCACTCTAGATCTCTGTGACTGGTTGGTTGGACTAGATCAACCTTAATGAGTGAGTGTCCAGGCTGGATCCAGCACAATCATCATTCTACCATATTAGCTAATCCACTCCCATATCCAACGTCTTCAAACTGGAGTGGCCATTGGCTGACGCAAGCTAACATCAATTGACTGGGTCATTCTGTCTCAACAGTTTTTGAGTCCTTCTGTAGGACGAGTTCTTTCATCCAGGCCTCTGACCACCTATCTTTTTACGCTATATGGGTCATCAGGTATACCAACCAAATCTCTGCTCAATGTGAGGATTTCTACGCACTGCTGTCTTTCAAGATACCTCTGAGAAATAGTGCATCTTCAGCTGGCACCATGAATGCCAAAACGACCTATTGTTAGCCTGGGCCATACATACCATGACCAAACTTTTCCTTCTGCATTATCAGGTCATAAATTAATCCACATGAATCCATAGTAGTGAGTTGAGATGCAACAGGGAAAGCTGACATGGGAGTCTGGGCTGTCTGTTTATAATGTACTTGCACTTTTACCCCTGTGTCTGATCCAAATGTACCACTCTCCAGTATTCAAGTGTCTTATCCAAATGTACCACTCTCCTTAGATTTATGGGTATGTAGTCACTTGATTTTCCAGTTAAGTTACTTAAAAACAGCCTTATCCTTTTGATTCTTGCTTTTAAGATTTGTTAATAGGTATAGGAACAAGATTTTACCCTAAAGCTGATTAATGAGACAAAGTCTTTTGAATATCCTACCCAATGCTTCATGAATTATGAAGTTTTCGATTCTGAGTGGAGAGAATAAGGTCCCTTTCCTATGTATGAACTCTGGACAATGTTTTTAATCTTTCTGAGTGGGTTTTTTCTGGATCTCATGTGGCTGTTTTTCTCACATGCATATGCTGATCAGTACTCAGATGAATATTCTATGGGAGTCTCTGAAAATCTTTTGAGCTACCTTTCTGTACCATTCTCTGAACTAGAGCACTCTGCTCTACTGACTCTAGCTGTCTTGTTGACCCCAGACTCTCAGTTTGTTTACTCAACTAAGAAAGTCTGTTGAGCTCTGCCTAAGTTTCTTTTCTTTGAGTTACAACCTGTAAACTCTCTACAGTAATCTGGAATAATTGCATAGTTTACCTCATTTTTTCAACTTTTCTGAAATCACTGGCTTTCACTGCCTAATATCTAATATGTAAAAAATCATTGTTTTATGTATTCCCTCCACTTATTTGGTTGTTTTATGTAGCAGTATAAATTTGATCCCTGCCTTGGCCCATATCCCTAAATATTAATGTCAGCTCAGACATAATATTTAACAATTGTAATATCATCTTGGTATTTCCTTTTTCAGTATATGGGAATGGGCATAATGTATAGCACAGCAAGTATTTTCACTTTAATATGAAAGAAAAAATAATTATCATATTCTTTGTCCCTTATGTCTATAGCCTATGTGCAGAAAATCCATTTTGTAACTGATTATTTATTCCTTAAATTATTTTACCCATCTTCTTCCTTTTTATAGCATTTTGTTTGCATATTTATAATGAATGTAATTATCTGAGGACTTGTTATTTTGCTACCCACAATCCATTGTTCCTTCCTATGGTTGCCTGAATTATATTATTGGAATGATGGCTTTTCCATTTCACTCCTCTATTCAAAGGCACCTGATCCATAGTAGACTAATTATGTGTTCTTTTTCCAGACAAAAGAAATGGCCATTCCACTTGAGCAGGCACAGCCTCACCAGACCACCAGACCCTTTCTGCTATAACTCTTCTGCAGTGGTTCTGCATCTTAGCCTCCTGCTTGGCCATTGTGGCTCTCTGGGCTATAGTCTGATTCTCTAACCTCCCATTAATTCTGAGCCTCCCTAATCCATACAACATATTTCTTTATCATAACATATTAAGAAGAAAATTCTATTTACACTCAATAAAATGACTATTTGACTTTACATTATGGTTGTGAATATTTCTTTCTGCAATAGACTGTGAGCCAGTAGAAAACAAGAACCATGGTTTATTCATCTTGTCTTCTACAGGACCAAGAAGAAATGTAGGTATTAAATAGATGCAGCATTCATTTCAATCAAGCATCAAATATTTTTTACACCTGCCTTGTGAAGGGTATGTTATTTTCTTATAGAAACATGCCAAAATCTTTAAGTTCAACAGAGCAGTCAAATTGACTTAAGTCTTCCTGAGAGAACTTTTGAAATAGACAGTATTTCCTATTCAAAGTATATGGGAAAGGAGTAAAGCCCTCTATGTACCACTTTACAAAAGTCTCCAACCTTCTTTACAAAAGTCTCCAACCTTTGCAAAATCTACTGGTCTAATACCTCCCCAATCTGTAAGCTGTCATTGATAACACCTAACGCTCTCCTGAACATCTTTTCATGCCTGGGCATTTGAGTTGTTTTTTTTATCTTTTCTTCTGGTTCATTGTTTCTTCATTTGAGGCCCAGGATTGAAATCTGTGCTCTGTTACTTCTCTACATCCTTGCTTCTACCACATGTATGAAAATGGTTTCCAAATCTTTATTCGAGGGCATAATTTCTCAGCTGTGCTCCAGTTTTACATCTGCTCCTGCCTGAGTGACACAGGCATATACATATACTGCCATTAAAGCTATATTTGGCACAAATTGAACTTCTAAACTTTTAAACTGTCACCTTGTCATTTTCCCCACAATCATTAAAACTACTATCATCCCTCAGATTTAGAATGTGAGATATATCCTCTATTATATTACCCTAGTCATACAGATCAAGTCTACATGAGTCACAGGTTGCAAAAGTAAAGCTGCTTTTTTACCTTTTTTCACTTATATACATGCCAAACAAAGAAACAAAAGAGGTATTTAAGCTAAATAATAGAGTTAATCTACAGGAACTAATAAAATCTGTTTCACAACTCTCATTGGTGTTACTGCGGACCTAACATCTCTCGCCCTAATCCTGAACTGATCTGACTCAGGTAGGAGGAATTCAGGGTTAGAATGAATATTCTTCTATCTATTGCCTTATGGCCTTTTGGTTTAGTTTTTATTTGTTTTATGTTTTGTTTACTTATAGATAATAAAAAGGTAGGATTTTGCTAAATGTAATAAGATAGCTACAAGTTTCTATAGATAAAACCACTAAGGTGGGACACAACATATTTTGTAACTTAGATTTGTTTTTCTTTATGTTTTTTCATTCATTTCAAATTGTGGGATTTATTATTTTACATTTACAGAAGAGTTAACTCTTTCTGGTTTTATTTACTATAAGTATTTATTTTTGTATCAGCACTGTTGATTATTGAGTAGAGTGTTCCTTTAACCTAAAATCATCACTAGTTCTTTAAACTATAGGACAGCACGCCAATAAAAGTACTTCAAATGATCTGATGACAGATAAAAAGCACAGTCGAGAGAAAGGCAGTTACTTATGAATGCATTACTTCATAACTTCACTGTGCTTCAGATCCTTATGCCTAACTGCTCACTGGGCATTTCCTTTTCCATATACTCAAAATTGAACTTCTTATTTTCGTCAAATTAATTCTTGACTTTCTATTTTCTATTCACTCAGGTGTTAAAGTATGCATACATTTTAAACTTCTTTTCTCTCAACACAATGAGTTAATTCATATCCATTTTATTTCTGAAACACTATTTTCATTCAATTATTTATTCCTACTCCATTGTTTCTTTTACTGATATGTTCTGATCTCATATCTCTTGCTTTGATTATTGCAGTAGATTCTTCATGGACTTCTTGAATCCAGTCTTTTCTCTTGACCAATTATCCTTCACATTACCAAAAGCTTTGTCTTTCTAAAGGGATATCATATCACTTTATTTCCTGATTAAAATAACTTTGATGCTTCATTGCCATTATGATACATTTCAACTTTAATAGCATGATATTCATTGCTATGATCTGAAATCAATTATCAGTTAAATATTGAATTGCATTTAATATAATTTTTCTTCTGCTATCAGATTCTATAATAATATATTTGCTTTATACACTTTATCTCTTACTTCTCACTACAGGTATTGCTGACTTAATACTTTAGCTATATGAATTCTTTTCCAAATATGCTCTATACTTCTTGGCCTCCATGGCTTCGTAATGACTATTCATTTAGACTGGAATGCTCATTTATTCCACCTTCCTGTGTCAAAATCCTGTTTCTTCTCTCTGGCAAAATTCAAATGATGATTCCTTTTTTGATTCTCCTAGTTGTAATTAGACATTTCTTCCTTTTATATTCTTTTTATTGTTTTTCTCTCTTATGTAAAATAAGTTTAATAATTATTTAAATGACTGTTGATGTTTCTTCTGTTGTATTGATATAAACTTTGTCACATCAAAGACAGTTTATTTTATTTGTCTCCCTCTGCCCCTATTCCCATGTTTACCTAGTTAATTTCTTCTAATCTCTCAGATCGCAGTCTGTGTATATCTTTCCACTTGGAAGTTTTTCCTGAGCCTCAATAATATGTTGGCCTTCCTAAAAAACTTATATAGTTACATGAACTTCTCCTTAATATCATACTAGACACAATTAATTGTTTTAAGTCTTCATTGTCAGACTCTATATTATCTACTTCACTGCAGTACTACCTGTAATCAACCTAATATTTGGCACACAATAGGGATTCGATAACTATTTATTCAATGAATGAGCAAAACTAACTAACTCTGTTTTGTTTACTTTATAACTAGGACAGAACCAAGCCTCATGCATTTAATAAGTTAGCATTCAATGAATGCATGTAATATAATTAAATTGAATTGAACACTGTCAATAAGTCATGTATAGACTAAACACTCAATAAATATTTGTTGGATGAGTGAGGACGTGAATGAATGAATAAAGATATAACTAAAAAAATACTAAACAGAGAATTAGAAGGCCTTGGCATGGTTCTATAAATATCTTACTGCATGACTTCAAGTAACTTACCTATATACTCTTTATCTGAATAATAAATCCTATATTATCTGCTGATAAAAAAATAAAGTAAAATACAAATATAAGAAATTTTTGTGATGCTACAATTTCTAGGTCAAAGGAAATAGATCTAGAAAATGGCTTCACAGAGTGCACAGTTCTCTAAAGCTAGGGAGATTTTTTTCTCTGTGTTGAAGAAAAAGGATTGGACTCAGAGGGTTGAAATTTCTTTTAAGAATATAAATCACCTATGAAATCTAACTATTTTCTCCTTTGCAAATACGGAGACCTAGATTCCTTCAACACAAGTATTCCCATTTCTAAATATTGAAAGTTTTACACTAAAGGTGTAAATAGAAGTTTTTACCTCATACTAGAGTTATGACAATACTCTACATAGTCCTTAACTTAAAAATCCATTTTTTAAAAACTTAAGAGTCCTTACATCTTATATATAGTCCATATATTAAAGTCCATGAACCCCTAAGAGTTCAAAGTTTTAGGAAGCCCCTGAAATTTTAGAAAAAGTTCTGTTTGTATTTTCATTGAGGGAAAATTAGCACAGTTTTAAAAATTAGGTTTATAAATGTATCAAAAGGCTAACAAATCACTGATCAATAATAAAGAAAAAGAAACATTGAAGGATGAGCTTAACAAGATGAAAAATTTAAAATCAGAGTATTTTTCAGAGACATAGAGGAAAGGTAAGAAAACTCAGTCCTGTATTAAGACCATATTGACCTTCACACCTTCTTGAATCTCTATGATTTGATTACTTAGGCCAAAGGAAACCAGAGGAACCAAATTAGAGGAGTGACCTTTTAGAAAGAAGTACTTTGAAAATAACAAAACTAATAGCTAACAGAAATAAAAATATAGAAAAATATAAATAATGAAAAATAAAATATCAGTTTATAAGCCACAGCAGACCATAACAGTTTCAAACCATGAACTCACAAAACCATAGAAGTTTCATAAAGATTCCACAGAGAGTGGACAGATGGTGAGGAAGAGGGAGGTTTCCAAGACCAATAACCAAGTGTGGTGGGGACATTTGCTGCTCACTGAATATCTTTATTACACACTCACATTTAATTTATAATTTGGCTACTTCAAAGTTGTTTTACTTCAATATTTTGCAACAATCACTATAATGTTGTGGTTGAAAGTTTGAAACTCTGTTACTGTTTTTTTAGTTCATGTTTTGTTTGTATGATTTTTTCTTTCTTTAATATTCTTAAATGGCACTTTTTCCTCATCTTTGCCTCTCAGCTTATTTTTATACTTTTCCTAACTTCATTCTTTACTGTTGACTTCTGGAACATTTCTTCAATTGTATCTTTCTACTCCTGCTATTTACCTTATTATTTTTTATTATTTATTTCAATCACCATACTTTTGGACAAAAAATTTTCTGTTTATTATTTCTATAACATTTACAGATCTCTTCTTTAATCTATTTGCGGAGTCTGTTTTTATTATTTTAAATATTTGACCAATTCCTTTCGATAAACTACTTGATGTGATCTATGTGTTCTATTTGTTATCTGCCTTTAAAGATGATTCTTCTTGCTAAATGGCTAATTATTTATGATTTCATGATAACTTAGAAATATCAGAAGCCCTGACTGATGTGTATTGGGAATACACATTCTCATAGTAAATGAGGAGAGATGAAGAAATGTTTCCTATAGTGAAGGAAACTAAGTACCTATGTCATTATTTAATGTCATTCAACCAGGGAATTTTTCAGAAAAGGAATTCTACCTTACCACTGGGAGTAAACTAGCTCCTCAATTTAAAATTCTCAGTCACTTAGGACTTGAGTGGTGGGAATAAATGAGTAAATGCTTATTAGTGGTTGATTTTTTTCTATTGATTCATATTTTCTGGTTAAATATGGAGCAAGTAATGATTTTCTTAAGGACAGATGGAAAAGAGCCAAAAGATAAAGCTTAAATGTAATTCAATATCCTAAACTTCCACTTTTGTTTTTGTTGCCCCCAACTTTATATTGTTACTGATACTATCACTCACCCCAAAATCTCTCTCTCTCTCTCTCTCTCTCTCACACACACACACACACACCCACACCCACACCCACCCACCCACACACACACACACACACACACACACATGCACACACACTGTATTAGTCAGGGTTCTCCAGAGAAAAAGAACCAATAAAATCTTGGTTTATCTATCTATCATCTATCTATCTATCTATCATCTATCTATCTATCTATCTATCTATCATCTATCATCACCTATCTATTATCTATCATTTATCTATTGAGATTGATTATATATGTATACATATGTATGTTATATATATTTACATATATAAAGAGATTTATTATAAGAAATTAGCTCTCATGATTATGGAGATTGACCTCTTGCAAGAACTGTATGGTGAGCTGGCAGGACCTGGAAGGGCCAATGGTAGAGTTCCTGCTTTGGTCTGAAGGCCTGAGAACCAAGAGAACAAATGATTTAGTTCTTGTCTGAAGACTAGCAGGCTTAAAACTCAGGAAGTACTGATATGTTTGAGTCTAAAGAAAAGAAAAAACCAATGTCTGAGTTCAAAGATAATTAGGTAGGATGAATTCTCTTACTCAGGGAAATATCAGTCTTATTCTATTCAGGGTTCTATTCAGGCCTTTAACCAATTGGATGAAGCCCACACACATTAGGGAGGGTAATTTGCCTTACTCAGATTTAAATATTAATCTTATTAAAAATATCTTCACAGAAACACCCAGAGAAATGTTTGACCAAATGGCTGTGTACCTTGTAACGCAGTCAAATTGACACCATCAAACATACGCACTCTAATCCAGGACAGCCTTCAGTGTTCTTAAGGTTTTCTGGTATTTTAATGTTGGTTTCTTATATCTATGCTTCTTTCTCTTTCCTGATTTCTGCAGCCTTGATCTTCGTAGAAGAAGCCAGTAGCCATCTTGTCAGGAAACTTCTTAATCTCAGTTTTCAGATTATTTATATCATTACCAATACTTTTTTCCCCTGTATTAGGGAAAATAGCTTCTCTTTTCTAACACTAACTTCTGCTGTGTCCATCTTTTCCTCCAATCCCCTTTACATTGTCTATTACAACCTATTAAGGAGTTATCTATACCTTGTATGCATATTTTAAGGGTATTTATGTTTTTTCTGTTTAGACCAATATGAAAATTCTTGATATAAGCACACCATAAATGTTTATTGAATAACCAAATTGATAATGAATAAATTAGTGAAATGATCACTAAGAACAAATCTTTAATACAAATCATGAAATATTACATAAATCAGAAAAAAATGCAATTTATGAATGGTGGCAGAGATTCATATTTTATAATGAAGCATTATAAAATACTTTCTGGTTTTAACACACAAGATTAAACAATGGAAATTGCTGGTTTTTGTGATCACTTGTTATGTCTCATTATAGTTCCAAGTAATTCTCATTTATTTGATTTCAGTGTGTGTGTGTGAGTGTGTGTGTGTGTTTCTGTTCAACTTTTAACATGCTTTAATTAGGTTTGGCTTGTGTCTATACACTGGAGGCTATTAAAGATGCCCAGGGAATTATTCTATGACTTATTAAGTCCCTAGGTGATTCAGAGATTCATTGTCACCTTAATTGAACAGCCATTTTTCTTTTTTTCTTTTTCTTTTTTCTCCTCCTTCCTATGTTCTCTTTCTACTTGTTTTTTCCTTTAGTAGGAAAGAGTGGGAGTTCTAAATTGTTTTTAGAACATTCAGTTCTCTTTGGGGAATTAGGCAGCATTCTTGACTTCTAAAAATTCTTAGAGTAAAATGATTTGACAGAATGTAAATTTAACCCTACTTTGATAACTTTCACTCTGTGGATTTTTCAAATGCAGAGATCTTGTTTGATATTAGTTTGATATAGAAACACATTTTTATCATAAAATTGAACATAATTTATGAAAGTTAGAGTAGAAATTATATTTTTGTTTAGCTTGATCTGGCAGGTTTGTATAGCTCTCTTATTGTTTATATTAAAATTTATTTGAAATCCTTTTTAAAAATATATCTAACAAAAGGTTATCTATTTACCAAGAAGTATATTTAAAAAAATTCAACTTCTACTTTCTGAATACCTATTATATGCCTATATGCCAGGCACTATTCCAGGATCTGGGAATACAGCACCATCATAATTTTTCACAGCACAGTTTTATTATTCATCCTTAATTAATTTTATTTTGATTTTATTTTTATCCCAATTAAATGCATAAAGAGTGACAAAAGACAAGAACATACAAATAAATCTATATTAAAATAGCACATGTAAAATCATAAATTATCATTCATGATTTCCCTAGATTGGTACCTATAGTTTGCAGGTGACAATTCGCAGTATTACTAAGCATTATGTTTTTTATAATTCCAGGGATATATGTCTAAAATAAACTTGTACCCTATTCTGATTTTGATTTTCTCTAACTCATAACTAAAACATGTCATTTGGATCAAGTTCATACTAGAATTTTGATTTATCTATGTTAAAAATACTTTTGTCAATCATTTTTGTTTAACATTCTATTAATAGAAGAGAATTTTCATCCATTAAACATTCAACAAATATTTATTAATCTTTCCTTACATGCTGAGTGTTAGAAGTCGGGTAATAAATAGACAAGACATATAATCAAATCAGAGCTGTAATTCTAAAAGTTATGAAAACAGTTGTAACCCTAGACCTTGAAAATCAATAAGAAATAAACCACTCAGGTTCAAGTATGAAAAATTAAAAATTATACATGATTGTGTTGTTTATTATCTTTTCATAAGATATAGAATTGAATGTTGTATTGTACTTAGGGGTATTGTTACTTCAGATACTATTCTAGGATAGCCTTGAGTTTTCAATAGCCCTTGAGTCATAAGATCCATGTAGAGAAATTCAAAACATAAAACCCATGCGATATCCTTGAAAGAAGTTATTTTCACCCTAATGCAATAAAATAGATGTATATATTTCACACATAGAACTGCTTTTGAAAACTGACTTCGAGATTTCTTGGCTCCACTAAAATTACTTAGAGCTTCTAATTAGTATTACTGCAAAGACTGACACTGTGGGAACTCAGCCTCTTCCAACAAGATGGTATTTCTCGTAGAACTAGTATTTGCTTTCCTAGAGATTTGCATTAAAGAAAACAAAGGGCAAATCAATCACAAAATATTTACTCAGTGCTTAAAATGTGAAAAGTATTCTGGTAGATACCGTGAGTGACAAAATGGACAACAAAGCAGACCTTGGCCTCAAGCATTATATAATCTAGTTAGGCAAGCTATCACATGTGATGTGCCACATTCAGAGCAAACTTCCAGAAACACTTGATCAAAGAAATGGAATAATTTTTCCTTTAAGGAAAGTTACTATGCACACTCTAAGTTCATTGAGAGAAAGAAATATGTTGTATATGTCTTTCTCTCTCCATATTGCACAGAATTGTGCTTTGAAATCAAAAGAAACTAAATAAATAAATAAAATGATAAAAATAGGTATTCCAAAAAAAATGTGAACAAGTAATTAAAATAATAATTACATAATTTTTACTACCAGTGACATTAGGTACTGCTCTAACTGTTTAGATGTATTGACTCATTTAATTTTCACGACTCTATTGAAGTAATTGCTATCATTATGCCTATGTTGTATAAAGAGAAAATGGGTATAAAAGCTAAACAACTTGTCCAGGGTCACGCAGCTAGTTGATGGCTGAGCCTGTCACAGAAAGACTAGTTTTATGTTCTTAACCACCACACAAAAATATTTCTCAAAGCATAAGGGGTAATATGAATGATACAGCATGACCACTGCCTTCAAAGAGCTAAAAATCTAAGAGGTAAATTTTATCAGTTTAGGCCATTTGAATAGCTAAAAAGTAATAAATACATTAAAATTAAAGCTGTTGCAACTGATCTTGAAATGAGAAGCAAGAGCATAAATGAGTCAGTTAGAGAAAGGGATGATTACTGAAACTTGGGAGTGCTCTGGGAAGACTTTATGAGGAAAAGAGGAATTAGTCCTGAAAAGATGAGCAAGATTAGACAATTAGAAAGAAAAGTGTGGAGCATATCCCAGAGAGAGGATGTGTATTGAATGAAAGTAAGGTGACTCTAAGCAGTAAAAGGCTATGCTCTGGAAAAAATGTGTAGGCAAGATAATCTGGAATGACAATTCTGTGCTTGAGAATAGTGGATAATTGTCAGAAATGTCTGTTTGAAACACAGTAGAGGAGCCTGAAGGACACACTGAAACTCTTGTCTTGATGCTTCAGATCTGGTGACACTTGCATCTTTGGCAGAACAAGAACCCTGCCCAGTGTTCAGTGGCTTCCAGGAATTCTTCTGGAAATAGACCCTGTGCAGTCTTTTTTCCATGTCACAAGTTGGCTTTCAAGTTCTTGATACTTTGAAGACCTTAGGCTTCTCAGTCTGAGAGAGATAGCTTCTTTTCCCCTCCAGCCATCCTCATATGCAAACCACTCCCTCCTCTTATTGTCCAGAACATTTAGCATGATCACTTCTAAAAATTCAGGCATTTTCAAAAGACAAGAAAAACACCTTTGCAGCCATTGCAAACATGCTCTGAGGCAAGAGATCAAGTCTGTCAGAATAAACAAACATTAACTGCTCACAGATTTATTTATCCATGAATTTTATTGGAAGGTAACTTGGTGGTTTGTCACAAAGAAATGTTTAAAAATGTTCCTGATCGTCTTTCTTATAGGACTTTGGCTGTCCTCCCAGGGTTCGCATTGTTTTAAAACTATTTGACATGCCTTAGCTTACCTCTGTGGAACAGTAATATATATATTTTTAAAGCTTCTGCCTGCTCTTGGAAGACAATATTATGCTAAATATAGTGCAACTCCCTACAGCTTGTAAAATGAACTACATGGCACAAACCTGGAGGTGTCCTCAAAAGAAATATGGCACGAAAAGTACATTGCCTGCTTTAGTCATACCCGCCATTTCCCTTGTGGCATTTTACTGAAGTGGCTGGACATCTGCATTCCACATCCTAGCTGGCATTAATGTGATTTTTCTATAAAAGGAGAAGAGGACAAAAGGAAAAGCAAAATGTGCTCCACAATGGAAAATGTGATCCTCAGCCACTGGGATAAAATTACATTGACAGTGGGGGAGTTACTTTCCTCCTTCGAAGAACAATGTTTGATGTTTGAACTAGACTCTTTGGTGATGAAGCTCATAACTTGGGAGATAAATCAGGTTCAAATTTAGAAAAGAGTTTTCAGAAGTTGCTTAGCAGGGTAGTTTCAGAGGTTAACACATGAATAGAGGTTACATTGTGCCTTGTCTGTCTGTCCTGTATTTTGGACAGAGATAATACAGTCTAGCCCCCATAGAAACACATACAAAGAAATGTAAATTCTGTCATAATTATTCATTATAAATGCTGTGACATTTTGGTATCTAGAAAGGGTGTAAATCTTGTCTAGTTTCTGCCTCTTTTCCTTCTGTATGTTGATTTCTATATCTCCTCCTATTTATCTCTGTTGTGCATCACACATATTCACTATGAACTCGAATTTGCGGGTGAAAGGCCACAACTAACTGTTTTCATGCCTTATCTCTGCCCTAGAGAGTGGGAACTCACAAATGAGCCAGCTGCACCTACTGTACATAAAACAGCAACATCACTTTGATCTCTCCCTTAATGTGCTAGGTTTAGATTACTTTGTGAGCAAAAGGGGTGAAAGGTGGCAGGATACTATTTTAACTAACTACTGGGGGCAGTATTTATTCATGGTGCAGATTTTTAATGGGAAAGATGGAACATGAAAGCCTGTCAAATGCACTGCTCAAAGAGTTTGACAACACAGAATATTTTTATAGATGAAAGGTGAGGAATCTCCAACTTCTCAGTGTAGCATAAATTGTATGGCTAAAGTAAAACATGTAAAAAAGCCAGATAGAAAACTATATTCCATTATGATTGCATGAACCCCTGCCACAAAACCGGAAGACTATTTCAGAGTTGCATTTGCCGGATACAAAGAGGGACATGGTGAACATTAAAAATATACGCTTTGAGAAAGATTTTCATTGCGTTTATAATATAACATTATTGTGTTTAAATTGGTATTTCAGGAAGTGTCTATTCTAATGTGATAACAAGGCAGAAACCCAGAAAGAAATATACAAAGATCATATTGACCACAATCGGAAGAGTGACTATGTCTCACACTTCCAATCAGATTCTCACTCCTATTATGCTTAATTCAGAAATAGCTTGAAAATTCTGCCTCTGCCTTTGAGGGGACCCTCAACTTTCTTTCCTTGGTTCACCATAGCCGTGTCTTAAAAACGTGATTCTCAATCTTTCTTTCTACCCCCATACATTCCTGTCAGTTACAGTGGCTTCCAATGATAGTGTTTATCAAAGTGGAGGGGTGGAAGGTACAGGAGTTGCACAAATAACTTGTGAATTTTAAAGAAAACAAGATAAGTTTTATATGCCTATTCTAATTTGTGCCTTGCAATCATTAATGTTAAATTATTTATCCCTTTGTACCTTTGTAATCTGGCTATAATTCATTTTGTTAATGACATGGGTAATTAGGAACTCCACTTATATTTTCTAAATTTCACTTTTTAAATATATTATTTCATTTATCTGAAATATCAAACTTAATGTACCTTCTTTTCTGTCTCCCCAGCACATTTCTATTTCGTTTAAACTTCTATGCTCAAAATTGGTTCGTAAGTGAAGCCTTCTCCATTAGCTCCTTAAAGACTTAATTGTTCTCATCTTAGATGTTTACATAGCAACATGATAATGACTCTGAAATGAATTCGTGGTGTGATATTCTAATTCATCTTTTTAAATAGCTATCTCCTCAATTCTATATAAGACTGTGGGCTTATATAGAATTTGTTTGTTCATCTTTTTAAGTCCTAACTTCAAATACAGTGGCAACCATGTTATAAGTGATAAATAAATGATTGTATATGTGGTACTTTTTATTTTTTTTGAGAAATTATATATGCAGATATATAAACCTTAAGTGTAAAGCTCAATCATTTTTACATTTGTATACCTCCATGTGACTGCTACTCAGATGAAAGTATGAAATGGTTCCAACTTCGCAGAAGGTTTTCTCATGCCCCTTCCTAGTCATCACCTTCTTCCCACCACCACAGGTAAACGCTATTCTTTTATACAATAAATCAGTTTTACTGGACTTGAATTACATATGGACTCTATAAATGGAATCAGACAATATTTTTGTGTCTGTGTGTGTCTGACTCCCTTCATTCACATAATGTTTATTTTAAAATACTTACTGGCCTTTTGGATATCATCTTTTGTAAACTGTCTTTTAAAAAAATTTTTTTTCCTTGTTAATTTATTTAAGTTCTCTCTATATATGGATACAATTCTTTTGTTAGGTAAATTAGAAATGTATTTTCTGAGATTTGGTTTGACTTTCTGTTGATGGACAAATTTTTTAATTGAGCCAATTTATCATTTTTCTTTTATTTATTAGCTCTTATTATGTCCTTTTAAAAAATCTTTCTTTCATCCAAGTTTATGAAGATGTTGTTCTGTGTTCCAGAAAATGTTTAACTTTTCAAATTTATGTCTACTATCTACCTCAGATTAATTTTTCTACATTGTGGGTAGTGGAAAGTTTCAAGATTTGTTTAGATTCCATAGAAACATGCAATTCCTCCAAGACCATTTACTAAAATGATCATTTTTACTCAGACTAGCTTGTATAGGGAAGTTTGGATAGCTAAATTAGGTAACCATGTATGCTTAGGTTTATTTTTGGATTGTCTATTATTTGCCATTGGTAGATTTGTCATACTGAATCATGAAATCTAGTAGATTCAGTCCTCTAACTTTGATTTTAATTAAGGCTATCTTGAACATTCTAAGTCCCCAGTTTTTCACATAAATTTTAGAATTAACTTGTTGATTCCCACTTATCCTTCAAAAAAGCTGTTTTAAGCTACTGGAATAATATTGAACCAAAAGATTTTAATTTAGAAAAAACCGCTTTACAGTAACTTGTGTTTTTCAAGAAGTTTTCCTATTTTACTTTCCCTGGGTTTAGTTTGCCATTCTTTTTTTTTTAATCTTTGAAACAGAAGCTTACATTATTGAATTTAGAAAATTCTTCTTTTCTAATATATGCATATAAAACTACAAATTTTTTGCTAAGCCTGCTTTAGCCGAATCCCATAAATTTTGACATGTTGTATTTTTATTATCATTTAGCTCAAAATATTTTCTAATTTCCCTTGTGATTTATTCTCCAAATCAAAGCTTATTTAGAAATGTGTTGCTTAATTTCTAAATATTTATAGATTTTCTAGCCATTTATCTATCTGTTATTCAGTCCTAATTTAACACATCAATGATCAGAATATAATTTAAATCCTTAGAAATTTCTCAAGGCTTATTTTAAGAACAGACTAAGATCTTTTGGTAAATGTGCTATGTGCACTAGAGAAGAATATGCATTTTGCTATTATTACATATAATGTCCTATATATGTTAATTTGATAAATCTGATCTGTTCATTCTTCAGATCTTATTGATTTCCTTTTTGTGGTTTGGGTGATTATTTTTTTTTCTTTTTAAATATACTTTATTTTTTAGAGCAGTTTTAACTTCAGAAAAAAACTGAGTAGAAATTGTAAAGCTTCCTTATATCTTCTCTAACATACGCATATCCTCCCTCACAATCAACATGGCACACTATAGTGGTACATTTGTTACAACTGATGAACCTACATTGACACATCGTTCAAATCCAATGTTTAACTATAGTTTACCTTAGGGTTCATTCAGTGTTATACAGTCTATGGGTTTGGACAAATATATGATATATATCTACCAGTATAGTGTCATACACAATAGTTTCACTGTCCTAAAAATTCTCTGTGCTCCACCTCTTAAATTCTTTCTCTACCTCAACTTCTGGAAAATATTTATTTTTCTGATCATTTCCATAGTTTTGTTTTTTCTAAAATGTGATATAGAGTCATACAGTATATAGTCTTTTCAGAATGACTTCTTTCACTTAGTAATATGTATTTAAAGTTCCCTATGTCTTTTTGTGTCTTGAAAGCTCGTTTATTTTTAGTGCTAAATAATATTCCACTATTTGGATGTCAGTTTATTATTCATTCACCTATTGAAGGACATCTTGATTGCTTCCAAATACTGGCAGTTATGAATAAAGCTGTTATAAACATCTACATGCAAGTTTCTGTGTGTATGTAAGTTTTCAACTCCTTTAAGTAAATACCAAGAATCATGATTGTTCTGTTGTATGGTAAGAACATGTTTAGTTTTGAAAGAAACTGCCAAACTGTTTTCAAAAGAGGCTGTACCATTTGCATTCCTACCAGCACTGAATAAAAGTTTTTTTTACTCCATATTTTGCCAGCATTTGGTGTCAATGTTCTTGATTTTGGCAATTCTAGCAGGTATGTAGTGGTATCTCATTGCTGTTTTAATTTATATTTCACTGATGACATGTAATGTGGA
This sequence comes from Cynopterus sphinx, assembly GCA_030015415.1. Taxonomy (NCBI): domain Eukaryota; kingdom Metazoa; phylum Chordata; class Mammalia; order Chiroptera; family Pteropodidae; genus Cynopterus; species Cynopterus sphinx. The sequence continues at coordinate 148,336,529 of CM057380.1, read as the reverse complement.
GCATCTTTTCATATGGTTATTTGCCATCTGTATAACTTCTGTGTTGAAATGTCTTTTGAGGTCTTTGACCCATTTTTTAATTGGATTGTTCATTTTCTTATTGTCGAGTGTTAAGAATTCTTTGCATATTTTGGATAACCCTTTATCAGATATATCTTTTGCAAATACGTTCTTCTGGTCTGCAGCTTGTCTTCTCATTCTTTTGACATTGTCTTTCACAGAGCAGAGTTTTGAATTTTAATTAGGTCCATCTTATATGTTATTTCTTTCATAATCATGCCTTTAGTATTGTATCTAAAAAGCCATTGCTATATCCAAGGTAATACAGATTTTTCTATGTTACATTCAAGAAGTTTATAGTTTTGAATTTTACATTTAGGTCTATGATTCATTTAGAGTTAATTTTTATGAAGGTTATAAGTCTGTGTCTAGATTCTTTTTTTCTTTTTGCATGTGGATGTCCAGTTGTTTTAGCACCAAGTATTGGAAAATATGCCTTTTTTCATTTAACTGCTTTTTCTTTTCTGTTAAAGATCCCCTGACTATATTTACATGGATCTACTTCTGGGCTACTTATTCCGTTGATCAATTTGTCCATTCCTTCACCAATACCACACTGTCTTGATTACTATAGCTTTGTAGGAAAGCTCGAAGTCAGGTGGAATTAGTCCTTTGAATTTGATCTTCTACATCAATATTGTGTTGGCTATTCTGGGCCTACTTTATGAGTTGTCTGCTTGTTCAGTTATTGGGAGAACTGAGGTGAAATCTTGCAGTGTTTTGTACACATCAGTTAAGTCTTTGGTGTGTCATATTTTCCAATCTTTTAAAGCCTGACTAGATTTTTAAAAATCTGCTTATACTCTCAGTTATTGAGAAAGAAATGTTAAAATGTCCAGTTGTAATTGTATATACATCTGTCTATTCTTTTAGTTATGCTAACTCTGGCTTTATATATTTTAAAGCTACATTATTAGTTTTATACAAGTTTAGGCTTATATGTATTCTTCTTGAATGAGGTTTTTATCTGTATGGCTGTTTGTCTGTATCTTGTAATACTTCTTGCTTTCAATGCAATCTTGTCTAATAGTCATATAGTTATGTCATGTTTCTTATGTTAAACGTTTACATGGAGTACATTTTTGTTCTATTCTTTTATTCTTAACTCCTTTTGACTTTTATGTTTAAAGTGGGGTTTTTTTGTAAACAGTGTACAATTAGATATTTTAAAATCCAATCAGATAACTCTTGTGTTTTCATAGGATATTTAGATAATTTACATGTGTAAGTATGACATAGGTTCAAGTCTACCATCTTATTTTTTGTTTTTTTTTGTTCCATCTATTTGTTCCTTAACCTTTCCCCCCCGTTTTCTGTTCTATTGATTAAATATATTTCTTCCTCCTCCTCCTCCTCCTCCTTTTCTTTTTCTTTTTCTTCTTCTTCTTCTTCTTCTTCTTCTTCTTCTTCTTCTTCTTCTTCTTCTTCTTCTTCTTCTTCTCTTCTCCTCCTCCTCCTCCTCCTCCTCCTCCTCCTCCTCCTCGTTATCTCTTTTAGTATCATTGTGTTGTGGTTACCCTAGAAATTACTATTTAAATTTATTATAGTGCAACTCAAATTAGTGTTTTTGCAACATCCTAAGCAATGCAATCTATCAGTATATGCTATTTTTACTTTTTTTGGTGCTATTTTTGTTATGCATTTAATTCCAATGTTATAACAAAACCCACAAAATTTGTGATTGTTGCTCTAAATAGTCAATAGCCTTTTATACTTATCCATATATTTACCCATCTCAGAGTTGTTTTTTTCTCTTCACCTCTCTTATTCTCTTGGATTGTTTTTTTAACGTAAGGAAATCATTCAGTATTTCTTATAATGTTGGATTGCTGGTAACACATTCTTTCAGCTTGTTTCCGCTTTGTCTGAATATCTTTATTTTACCCTCTAATTTGAAGGATATTTTCATTGGATATAGTATGTTAGATTAGCCAGTTTTTTTCTTTAGCACACTAAAGATGTTTTCTGGTTTCCACTGTGTGTCAAGCATTCAGGCAAGGTTAAGGAGCACACAAGGTCATTTGGGGGATGGGAGGAGAAAATTACTCCTGTGAAAGCTATAAAGGGAGAAATCAGGATTGTTAGATCATGTCTGACACCTGTGAGTAGAAAGTGAGAAATGAGAAGACTTTGGCAGGAAGATCCTCATACCAAAATATAAAAACTCTTTCACTAAACCAATGCTCTCATAACATATATCTGAGGCCATATTAATCTTTTCTAACAAAGATGCATTGCTAGCATGGCAGCTGTGATTGAGGATATTATTGGTTTAAATTTCTGGTATCCTGAAGTCATTCCCTAGGATCCATCTAGTTTGGCAAGAACCATTTATGATAGGGACCAAAATGTTCTTATGATAGTTTCAAAATGTTCTACTTGACCATTCTTCATAACCCAAGAGACTAATGTGGGGGTGATTCTAACTGTCAAATATCTCAAGTCTAATAATATGTTGGGGCTTGGGAAATAATCAACATGGAGTTTTGTGGACCCAGTGGACCCATTTAGGCCAGTCTGATTAGAATTTCATATACTTCCTAACTCTCATACAATTCTGCTCTTACTTTGATGCTTTGGGTCTCTGAGTATCAATGTCAGTTTAGAGCCCGTGTACAAAAAGACCAGTATCAATGTCTGGGTATTCTCTGTTTCCAGTGTATAATTACCCAAATCAGTGATGGTAGGTCCAGATGAGGAATAACAAGGGAAATTCTTACAACATAAACTTGCCAAAGTATTACAAAGTCCTTTTTTCTTGAGACATAATCACCTTTACAGTTAACAGATTTTGAATGTGAAACTCCACTCAGTCTAAGAACTGGACAAATGACCATGTGGTTTTTGTTGTTGTTGTTGTTGTTGTTACTATTGAAAAGACCATTCTCAGCTTCCTGTTCATCCATTCCTGCTTTTTAAAAAAATTATATAAGTTAAACGGGACTCTGATTGGCTGCCCATATATTTGTCTCTAGAGACGCTATGTTCTATTATCCATCTCCATAACTCTCTGAAAGTCGTTTCTCTTTGCCCACAACTCCAACTTTGACAGTCCTTTTGATAATTGAGCCTCCCAGGCTTCTAGTGGTTAAGTGCTACCACTTATTCTTTATTGCTTCCAGCACCTTATTCTTTACAAACAAAGCTCTGCGACAGCCTTCCCTAGTATTCACCATAGCCTGAGAAACAGAATCACTACTGAACTTATTATTAATTCTGGTTTCTCTCTCATCAGTGCATTCCTGATGGTCCTGTTGAATGGTGTGTCCTCTGGAATGTAACCCTCTGATGGGTCTTCTGGCCTCAGATGATATATCTACTCTAGCATGCCTACTTCCCTGAGCTTTTTAAATCCCTTTCCCCATTATCTGTCATGGCAATTCAAGCATTACAATTTCACTTAGCATGAGCTATTACTTTCTCTAGACCTCTGAAAGCCATCATGGCAGCAAATTTGCACCATCCTCTGGGGTCCTGAAAGAATGTCTCTAAGTAAATAAACTATTCTTTATCTAGTTTTATGGTTTGTCCTCTTGATCAAAGAACTGGCAAAATCCCACTGCCCAAGTACTTCACAGGCTCTTCCCACATGCTGGCTAATTATTGAAGCACTTTTGGTCTCTTTCCTCACTAATCAGGCCCAGTGTGTCTTTGACTTGTTTTTGCTATGACTTAAGCCAAATTTTTGGCCTGGCATCCAGAAGAAGAGCTGGAGAGAAAATACTGAAGGTGAACCTAGAGCCTTGTGGGGCAGAAGACTCTACAGTGTTTTTCCATATGCAGAAGGTGTAGTTTTAAAAAGACTACCTCTGAAGGACCTGAGGAGTCAGAGGAGTTTGGATGCATACATGTAGATTGTGCATCATATGTCAGTCTACAAGTTGTTCTCAGTAAGGGCCATAATCTTGGCATAACAGAAGGCACTTGGCTGAGCATTCTATACTCTCCCGGCAGCTGCTCTCAGTCAGGCTTTCTGGAAGCTCTCCCTGTACAAGGTCAGCCAGCCCTGGAAATATCCAAGGTTCTGATGGGTGATTATCGTACTTACCCATAGGTTTCTTTCTTGGATCGTAGCTTTCCTCTCTTCAATTGCTTTCCAATGCTTATAAACAGTTCCCTTAAATATTGATGCACGTTTTCCTGTTGTTTTTGATAGAATTCTCTTAATAAAAGAAGCCTCTTAATAAAAGATTGCTAAAAAAAGGGATTTGTTGAATTTGAGGGAATTCTGGTATATCTTGATGAAATGTTAAGGATATTAGTAGTTCAGCGAAGTTGCAAGACTTGTTGAAATTCTCAAGGAATATTAGACAAGGGCCAAAGAGAGGAGAAATTTAAAAACAACAAAATTAGGGAACAACAATATTTAAAGTCCAGTAGTTAAGACAATTAAGAAAATAATGAAAAAGGTACAGAGAAATAAATACTTTAAGTAATCTGTGTTGCACTTCAAATTAACTAACAAATATTATAATTCTTTTATCATTTATATGTAATTAACAAAAGGAGAGATTGTATGGATTTTTGAGTATGTCAAGAATTAGGATTTAGTGAGAAAAAAATTTTAGGAGAGTGAGTTTTGAATTGAAAACTAATTGGATTAAAGCATTATGAGATGGGATAGATGTGGGAAATAGGGTTAATTCAACCATCAGTTAAGCATGAGCACGATTAAAAGTTTGCTGCTCTGATGAATATGAAAAAAAATCAATACAAAAAATATCAGGGTGGGAGAGAAATGGCAATGGATCCAGAATTTTCATGTAGATGAAGCTTTGGGGTAACAGGCAATGCAGAATCAGATTTGCCTAGAGGTTACACTTTCTGTGCAAATACACTTTAAAATTTTAAAGTGTGTGGTATAAATCAATAAAAATAATATTGGATTGATGATTTTAAACACACATTTGCTGATTCTCTTGTTATTTGCATAATTATAGTAATTATTTAGCTTGAGGTGGCTTTGGCAAGCTTCAAAGATTTAGGAAGACTTTCTATTCTTTCTAACCCCACATTGTTATTCCCATTTTGCTAATGAAGTGCATTAAGGTGTTAATACAAGAGCAAGGTGGAAGATTCTAAGCGAAAGAGAAAAGTAGAAAACATTACCTTAATTGGCCTAAAAGGCAGAAATTCACTTTAAATTAGATCCATTTGAAAGTGGGGTAGGGTAACGTCAGATGTTTAAAAGTCAAGCTAACCATGATAAAAATAGGCCATAAAAGTACTGTTAATTAAAAACCCAGTAAGATGGAGAGAATAATGATGTTGTGAGGTTTATGTTGAACTCTACATAAGTCTAGTTAAGTAAGTATATGGTAGTGCATATCTGGGTGGATATATTTTGTAAGTAGTGAAAGGCAAATGATTAGATGGAGAAAGATCCATGGTCATTTATCTGTCTGTGACATAATAAGTATTCTATGATGGAACTTTTCATCAAAATAGAATGGCAATAAACAAGATAAACTATGTCTTGATATCAATAAGGGACTCTGTGGCTTTGCGATAGAATTGTAGTCATTCATTTAAATTCTGCCCCTCCCCCAATGAACCACATTGTTTGCTGAGTTAATAAACATTTGAGTCCGTCTACTCATCCATCTATTCCTTCATCCTTCCATTCTTTCATTTGGTGTCATTCCCCCGAACTCTTCATTAGCTAACAGTTAAAATACTCAGAAGGCAAATAGTTCCACTGTTTTTTCTCCATCTCACTGGAATTGTGGGAACTTTTATTGAGTAGTGTGAGCTAGGGTAATGAAACTTGGACAAATGCCATCCTAGGATCCCTGTGTGCTACCAATATGCAAATAATTTAATAGTAATGCAGTCAAGAGTTCCCTGAGTAAAGACTCTCCATTTTCATCACTGTTGGTAAGTGCCAAGAGGGACAGATGAGAATAAGTTATAGCCACATTGTGACATGTAATAAATCTTCCAAAAGAGGTTTGCATGTACTCAGTTCTCTGGGTTTTATCCTGTGTACGACACTTCTGTTTACTTTGCATCTAAGCAACAGAAAGTAATCAGCCTCTAAGAACTTAATTATTGGTTGCACGGATAACCCTTAGGGTTTGTCTGTCCAGTCACTTGGGCCTCCTTCTACATCTCTCATCACTAAAAGCAATATGCTTCCCCGAGTGCCCGCCTCTCTGGAAAGCATGGTGGTTCATTTCTTAGAGAGGAAGACAAAGGGCTGCTGAAACAACAGAATGCATCGAAATGGCCCTGCCTTGAGAAAATGAGCTGCTAACAGTTTTTGATGACTGAAACAAAGGAAGAGTCTTAGGGCTAGAAATCACTCAAGAAAGGAGCCTTGATAACAGTCAGCAGCTGAGAGGTAGAAAGAAGAAATTCTAGGGAGAGGAGTGAGAAAATACTGTAACAGGTTTGCAAAATCCAACTCTGCATCGCACTAGTGTATTAATGAGACAAGTTTAAATCAGTCACACTCCCACTTCTTAACAAAACTGTTAACACAATTTAACACACTTTCAAAGGGGCACCCCTATGATGTGCTAATGAAGTCACTTTCTTCCCAGCAAGAGTCCATGAATTTTCCTCTCTTTGTTGAGCTTTCTTTGATCAGGTATACAAAAAAACTCAAAAATCTTGTCAATCCTGAGAGGCTGTTAGTATGCTTTTTCAACTACATCTATGGGAAACTGAGGCACGAAGGACCAAATTTAAAGTTTAAAGGTAGTACAGTAATTTGAGTTTGGACTAATTTTCTGTCCCAGTTTTTCTCTACTGCTATTTAAGTGTTGCAAAATTAATAAATGCTGTTCAGGAATTACATCTTTTAACTTTACAAATAACTGGCAGAGTCACAATAGCTGTGAAATGCTGTGTAATTCTCAAACACTGAACAAATGTTTGAAGTATTATATTTCAGCTTTAAAAATTACAAGTTGCAATTTGTTTTAATGAACTGGACTTGTTGAAACAATTTTTAAAAATTAAAGTAGTACTGGATATGTTCTAGAAACCATTTAAAGCAACTGAACAATTTAATTCAGTTATTTTTAGAATAACTTCAAGATTAAAACAATCTCTTAAAAGGCCTTGTTCTACCTAAGTAACACAGAAATTATGCTTCTCTTAAAACAGAACTATGTTCTTTTAGGCTAGAACAGTGGTATGTACAGGATATTTATTTTTGCTATTTTTTACCCTGCACACACACACAAAAGTACACAAAATATACTTTTATTTATATTATGTATCTCAAAATAAAAAGGGATTTTCAAAAAGACCTTGTTCTATCACTGAAATCTTAAAATGAATTGAGTAGAGACCATGCGTTTAGTATTCTTAAAAGTTTCTTGTAAGATTTTATAGAAAAATTGCCCATTATTCTATTTGACAACAAACGTATGAATTTTGGAGAAAAACAAAAAGAGGACTTGTAAAAACCAAAAGGGTCCTCTTAACTGAACTATATAATATACAGGTCACTACCGGTAATTTTTTACTGAACATCTGGGTTTTGGTGGAAAATATTTTTAAAAATTTTTTATTGCTTTTATGAATCTTTGCAATTATCTGACAATGATTTATGGAATATTATTGTATATCTGACTTTGGCAGTTACCCATTACACCATGTTAACATATTTCAATAAGTAATCAATTTGGTTTCCAGTACGCTGATTTAATTCTGGTTTCATTACTTGCCTAGTATTTATTTTTTAGGCATGTTGTCCATCTTAGTCTAGGACTGCCCTTTTTGCATTAGCCATTTTAGGATAAAATACTTAATAAGATTTGCATTTAAAAAATGAACTAAAGGAACTGGACCCCCTCCAGCCAGAACAAGTAATTATGTCATTTGTATTGCAAAGCAGGAGTAGCTATAAAGCAATGGTATACTTTTTTAAAGATTGATAACCTTAAGCAGTATTATATTACACATAAAATGGCAGGTCTGACAGAGAAACTAAACGTGGGCAGTGTATAAAGTCCTGAGAATTGTAGGGAGTTGCAAAGTTTTACTTTGTCTTTTGATGAGATACTCAAATGAAAGCATTATTTGCAGTTTGTGTCTTTATTTTCTATTACATCTCTTTGTCACATATTGGTCATTCCCTGAGAGAAACCTATGTTTGTGAACATAGCAAGATTCTCACATCATATACCAGCAAATGCTCTCAAATTCACATCTTAATATTCAGAAGCCCAAGTTAAACTGTGTCTTAAGAAGTGGCCCAAATGAAATTGAATTTATGTAGTTCCCTTATGATCTCTTAAAAGGTACCCAGTCTGCCAAATTGAAATTTTCCACTATTGATAATGACTCTAAAAACTGGAATTGCTATTAATAGTATTGCCGTTGCTGAGAAAAACACAGTAGAGAAACGTATTGAGCATTTGTTACTCAATACTATGCTCCAAGTGCTGTGTTAAGTACTTTACACACATTATTTTATTAATCCTCACAATAACCTAACAAGGTTGGTAATTTTAACAGTACAGATGAGGACCCTATGCTTATGAAGGTTATATAGTGATCCCAGGGCCACCAATTTTTAAAGTGGTGGAACTGAGATTTGAGCCTGGTCTAGTTTAATTCCAGAGCCAATGTTCATAAATTTATTTAAACTAAAATTATTTTTAAAATATTCCTAAAATATTTAATGGAATCATTTATGACTATATTTCAGTGAATGACAGGACATTAAGTTTTTTGGGCCCTAAACTGGGGTCTTTTCAATTAAAAGTGGTCCCCTAGCTTTATGGAGGAAGGTTTTATGATTAAGATGTGCCTTAATGATCAATTATGGTCTTTCTTTAGGATGAAAGTTTATAGCGCAGGTTATTTTGTAGGCATTGGTCAACTTGTTATTTCTTACATTTGATAGAAGTGTTCTAAACTGTCCTTCACAGGGCTCATATCTTCATAAAGGGAAACAGAAAAAAAAAATGCAAGGCAAATGAGAAAAGCAGTTTCATAAGAAAATCAAAATTCCACAGAAGCAACTAGCCAGTGCGATATGAACCAAGAATGCTGACGAGGAAAGCTTCTTCTGCTCTTCTCATGTGCTCAGGAAACCCATTTAGGGAGTTGTTAAAAACTGAGAGAGGCAATTTAGAGATAGCAACATCCTCTTAGACTTCAAAGAGAAGGAAATATATTTAGAGACCTTGCTGATATAAAAAGCTGTTATAATTTTGAAGCTTTTTCTTAAAACATATTTTTCTCAATTTGAGACTCTAATGTCCAATAATTGTATTCAATGTTTAATTGCTTGATATTTCAATCAATGGTCTACTTGAAACAATAAATCAATCAAGTGAACGTTATGGTAGTATACTTTATATTATTTATACATACATACAAATACAGATGTATGCATATATGTTTATATTGTAATTGGAACTCAACATTTTTTAGTTAATTATGGAATAAGATATGTTTGTTTACTATGGCTGCCAAAACAAAGTACCACAAAAGGAGTGGCTTAAACAGAAATGTATTGTCTCACAGTTCTGAAGGCTCCAAGTCCAAGATCGAAGTGTCTGTAGGTTCGGCCCCTTCTGAGGCCTGTAAGAATCCGTTTTGTGCCTCTCCCCTGTCTTCTGGTGGTTTGTCTGTAATCTTTAATGTTCCTTGACTTGTAGAAGTTATCACCCTGATCTCTGCCTTCATCTTTACATGACATTTTTCCTGTGTGCATGCCTGTCACCAAATTTCCCTCATTTTATAAGCACACCAGTTATATCAGATCCCCTCCACCCCCACAACCAGCCCACTGCAGTATGGCTTCATCTTAACATTACATCTGCAAAGATCCTGTTTCTAAATAAAGTCTCATTCTGAGTTGTTGGAAATTAAAGCTTCAACATATGAATTTTGAAGGGATACAACTCAACCCATACCTTAAGGTATAACTTTGAAAAAACACAAATGTTTACTATCATAAAATGTTAAGAGTTGGAAAGAACTCTAGAAATCCATATATCTTTTACATGAGAATCTCTTAGCCCAGAGAAATTAAGTGACATACCCGTCGAACACACAAATAGTGGCAGAGCTGGGACTAGAATTCAGATTCCTAAATTCAAATATAATGTGTTTCCTAGCACCTAAGCTTCAATTTAATGATAGTAATATACTGTTATAAATTACTTCATTTATAAACTGTTTTATTTCTGATTGGTCAATTAAATTGTTCAATAAAAATTTAAATTCAGGACTGTATATTTATTATATTTTATGTAGAAAATTCTGGAAACTTCACAAGAAAAAATATATTAAATAATTAAATAACAGTAATTTAATGTCTTTTTAATTCATCTCTTTCCAATGACTTAAAAACAAGGGCAGTGTATAAGCACTTTATTTCACTGTCTCTGTAGCTTCTCATTATAACCCTAAAAAGTAGATGAAATTATTCTCATTGTAAAAATGAAAAAAAAGAGAGAGAAATAAGTTGACCAAAGTCACTCAGATAATAAGTTACAGAGCAAGAAATCACACAGACATTTAACCCTAAAGTCCCTTCTTTTTTAACTCTGACTAAGCTTTATTACACATTTGATTTTTGATATTTCAAATTAATCTGAAAAGATGTAGTTGAAGAAGAGATCTGGCATGAATCATTTTAGCCATAATTTTCCTACTGGAAAAAATGACCACCACATGAGTAAAAATGCTCCTTAGGTAAGAGTGTATTAAAAAGAAATTTAAGGCATCAAAGTTGAATCATTGACGAAACTTATAGTTAATATAAAAAATGACCAATCGATTTGAATAGACAAAGAGAAAAAGTTGGGAGATTTGAGGAAAACTGGGAAAAGATGGTGTCAGATATCTCACAGCAGGAAGAAAGTGAAGAAAGAGAGTTTTTTTGCTCTTAATCATGTTTGTATCACTAGCCCGATCGTCAGTAAGTTATTAATAAGTATGTATAAATATGTTGGAATGAAAACTTTGATATTGGTTAAGTGAAATATTTTTTCACAGAATTTTGAGGATGATAATTGGATGTACATATAGCAAACATACATAGTCCCATATTAGTTTATTTTACTGAAAAATGAATTTGTCCAAAGGAGATAATAGCTAATATTAATTGAGCATATATGTTTCAGGGACTGTTTTAAATAGTTTATAGAGAACATTGCATTTTTCCTTCAACAAATTTATGACGTAGGCTCTATTTTGATTTTCATTTTATAAGTGAGAAAAGGGAATTTAGATGCTACACAGTAAAAGATCCATCGTATTATTCAGAACAGTCACTCCTAACCACTGATAGCACCAAGGAAGAAGAAATGATATAAGAAGGAATTTAATTCAGCTTTTTTTCACCTATCATAGCACTTGGCAGGCATTTAATAAATGTTGGATAAAGTGAACTGAAGTTTTAAGTTATGTTTTATTAAGGATTGGGTGCATGGATAGGCTGAATAACACAGGGAGTCTTCAGGGGATAAAATATATGATGCTAAAGAATGGAAGGAAACATGAGAATCAAGCAGCCTCATCAAATGAAAAATAATCTATGCATAAGCATGGATAGGCAAGGTAACTTTGTGTGAAAAGAGAAATACTTTGTCATCTATTGCTGTATATCATCAGATCTTGAATTTTGGAAATAGATATCAGATATTTAAGTTTATAATGGTCATGAAACCCAGAGAAAGATTTTCTTATCCCTGAAGTTTAAGTATTTGATAATTGTCTATTTCAAAAAATTTCAAATATGAAACATATTGTTAATGTTGTATAACCATAAAAATGTCAGCAGTATGTTACTGAAAACAAAGCAGATGTTGGGTGAGTTACTTTGGTGTGTGTGTGTGTGTGTGTGTGTGTGTGTGTGTGTGTGTGTGTGTTTATATTGATTATTAAATGCCAAAATATCTTCACTTGTTTAATTGTAAAATATATGAAAAGCTGTCTTAATATATGGTCAATTTAAAATACATGGGCAACTGCTCACTTTACATTTCAAATGTAAACATTTATTTTATACTTACTGAATTTCTATTATGTGACATATTATGCCAGGCTCCAGGATGTCTTCATATTTAAAAAATAATAATAATAAATTAATTAATAAATAAAAATCTTTAATTTCATTTGTATCATTTTTTGTGAACCCTGGAAACACTTAGCTTCACTATTTTTTTCTAATTAAAGAATTTTGATGCTTCTGTAATTTTGGTAATTTTAAATAAATATAAATTTTGTCAAATGTTTTCTGCATGTTGTTGCATCCTCAAACCATTTCCCTATTATTAAATTTCAAAGGCTGAATAAAAATTATAATATACCTATATTTTTCATCCTTTTTTTGAGAAAATTGATAGTATGCTTTTAAACCTGAGTAGTAATTCAAAGACTGCAGAATATTTTTGTTCAAGTACTAAGAAAACATATTCTCTAAGACAATGGGCCAAAATTACAAACTAAATTAAAAATTAGCTGGTAATTTACAAAGATAACTTTACCCAAGGAACATGAGATATCAGTCGTTATTTCTGCAATGAATGCCTTTTCAATCACTACTGTCCCAGTTGAGGCAGACATTCCCAGGAAGAACGTTAATCTAATTCAGTATTTTGGAAATACCCTTAATTAACACATGCATTTAGTCACCTTCTTACATACTCTTTAACTCACAAATAGCATTATCAGTTCTTCCAAAATGGAAACCTCAAGCTACTCCTCTACCTCTCCACAGCCAATCAAATGTGAAATTCTGTCAGTTCAGCTTCTGAAAACTGGTGACATTCATTTCCTTCTCCACTTCTTTCTTAATTCAGATGCCCACCTCTTAACCTGGGCTAATGCACAAGTCACTAAGAGCCCTCCCTCTCTCCATTCACTCTGCCCTTCCGTCAGTCTTCACTGCACCTAAATTATAAATCTGACTTGTCATTCCCTGCATAAAAAGCTATTCAGCTCTAGCCAAATAATTCAAATAATTATAAGGAATCTAACTCCCCCCTTTTTTTTTAATGGAATTCGTATGGGAAGACTCATGGCTTCTACACTGGTCTTTTCAGATGCAGGCATTAATAAAAAACATGGCAGGTCTACATATTTTTACCACAAATTTTTTACTAATGCATACTTACTAAATATTTACAATTATTCCAAGTATAGTTTTAAAATTTTTTTCAAAACATATATAAATATAGCTCATATGTGTAAATTACGTATATGTGTATATAATTATATTTTGCTTTGTTTTGGAACACTTGCTAGTATGCTTTAAACCTCAGTTGTAATATAAAGATGGCCATCTGATTAGGTTGCAAAAAAATGTGGCCTAAATACCCTGTTTTATAATTCAGTAAAGTGCTTGGAGGAGGCACAGTAGGAATGATGAATGGTAAAGATGAGATTATTACTCAAGTCTCATTTGTGACAGTTGACTTCTGTGATATTTATCTTACATTTTTCTTTTTGGCTGTGTGTGTGAGTGCAATACACTTTATATATTAGCATTGGTCCATCTATTATTATATTGGCAGCAGGAGATTTTCATTGATTAGTTTCTCTCTATTTGCTTTTTCTTTCTCTAAAACCTTCATGGTGTAATGCAGACGATTTATTTTCAATGATTTATTAAAATGTAATTCTAAGGTGACTCCTTATCTAGAAAGTAATCCGCAGGCTATCTTTGTTTAAACTTGCAACCTGCTTTGTCAAGGAAAACTGCCTATGAAATTTTCATTGTAATAGACAGCTTTTCATAATGAATGAAAAACAGCTATTATGATTGAAAACAAATTGCTCTAAAACATATTCTTTGAAACAATGTGCTGCTTAATTGTATTTTGGAGGAGGGGGGTAGGCAAAGGCAATTCTATTTAATTGGTTACATTTTTCAGTTCTATAAATTAATTTGCAGTACCCAATATCACTTAATTTTTCCCTAGGAAAGCTTTTGCTTGCCCTAGCAATATTATAACTGCTAATTCAATTACACTGAAATTGTTTAATAGAAAATATAATTGCTTATTCATACAGAATACCCATTAAAGAAGTGCAAAAGCGTGAACCTGAGGGTTACTACATATTAATACTTTGGGAATAAAGATGGGAATGTTGTGCAGAGAAAGTACTGGCTGATCTTTAATTGTTCATCACCTGCCTCCAAAATAATATAAATGGACCCAAACTAAATGACCACTCATTACAAGTTTCAATTTAGGAGCTTGGCTGGGGTCAGCAGATTGCTTATGCTGATCACAATGATTTGAAGTTGTGATTACCATAAGCAATTTAAATTTTATTGATCTCCCCTTCTGAAAGTTGTAATTGAGCATAGATGTTGGACCCAGAGCTCTCCAAACTAAATTGTACTCTCTAGCCCTTGCTGGATCCCTGCAAGAATCAATAAGCAGTCAGTCACATTAACAATGAAATAGGTCCATTAACATACGGTGCTATTGGTGAAACTTTATTTAGGAAGGGTGTTAGTTCACTTCATTGTTTTATCAATGAATCTTGGCTGTACAAGGAAAAGTATTGCTTTAATATGTGTAATAAGCTTGTATGAAAATGAAATTATATATTATAAATATATGGAATTTGACTAGGTAGGCAGTTGAGTCCTTATATGAGAGTCACTGTGATTCATATCATCATTTTACTGTAAACAGAGGCTTCATATGACTGAAATTGCAGCTTGTCTGCTGCAGTACTTTGCAGTAATTTGAAATTTTTATTTCTCTTTATTAGATACAAGATTTCCCTCCATCAAGGTTAAGTACATCTCGAAGTCTCCATGTTCCATGGTAAGTAGTGGCTTGTTAGGGAAGCTATATGATGGGAATTCTAACAGAACTCCACGTGGTTCCAAACATTTTGGCACAGTAATTTATACCCACAGCACCAGTGAACTTTGGTAACAATTCTGGCCCACCTATTATTGTTAAATTGAAAAATGCTTAAAGCTATAAGAGTCTGTTAAAACTTTGTGACAAACAAGGCATTGTTTATTAGCTCTTACTAAGATGACATAACATCCAGGTTGCCTGGGATAGTCGTTTTCTTACAAATAATGTTTCCTTACGATGGTTTGAATGAGAAAACAAATGTCCACATTTGCTCTTATTATCATTCAGTGACATAATGAGTGCAAAGCTTGGCATGACAATTTTCTGCAGAAGAAATCAAAAGTTGAGAGAACTCTAGAAGCCATGTGCTTGGTTGGGGGATTGGAGTTCATGGAGGACAAGGTGGATGGGCTACCCAGAATGTGGATAAATCTAGACCAAATGTATAGTTTCTAAACATTGCCTCTTATACACCTCTATCTTCCTTTTAAGATCTCTGCCCCGCCCCATTTCAAATGGCTTCTGTTCTACCCAGTGTGACTCTCTTCAGTGTGACATTCTTATACTACTTGAGGCCATCTAAGGATTCCC
This sequence comes from Cynopterus sphinx, assembly GCA_030015415.1. Taxonomy (NCBI): domain Eukaryota; kingdom Metazoa; phylum Chordata; class Mammalia; order Chiroptera; family Pteropodidae; genus Cynopterus; species Cynopterus sphinx. The sequence goes on along the minus strand of CM057380.1, from coordinate 148,321,077 downwards.
ATGATGGTATGTAATTCAGGTCAGTTTCAGGGAGAAATATTTTATGTTCTGGGTGTTGTGGTTTTCATTGAGTCACCTCTAGCTTAATCATTTCTAACCCATTCTCTATGCTCCATCATTGGTAAACAATAGCATATCTAAATTCAGATCAAACTTCAATGGCTATGTGTTTATTTTTTTTAATAAGTGTTTATTGAATAGATGATTAAATAAACACTCAGAGGGACATTTGTGTTTTAGTTGATGTTTGGTGATACACTTCTTTAACTTTAATAAATTGCTCTTTAAAGGTAACTTTTAGGCTCTATAGCAGGCCATTAAAGGAGATATTATAAAGCAAGAAGCTTTCTGGGTGTCTTATAAATCTTATGGTTTTGGTTATTATTTGACCTACTTGCACAGTGGAAGAGATTTAGAAGATTCAGAGGAAGATGTAAGATAAGTGGGATATGTGGACATTGAATAAGTTTACTAATAGAAGACAAAATAGAAGTAATAAAGTACTAGAAAAAAAAGTGATCTTGCTTTGAGGACAACTGATGCTAAGAGGATAATGGGCTATTTCAATGAACTGGCCTAAGTTTGAAGGCCGGTTTCATCACTTACTGGCTATGTGTCTATGAGCAATTTTCTTACCTGTTATAAGCTTCATCTGTAAAGTCGGTATAAAAATACTATCAACTTTATAAGCCATGAGAATTATTTAAAATAATCTCTGTAAAAGCACTTTTCATACTTTCTGGCCCATAGTAAATATTTAATAGTAATTACATGAAACAATGCAGTAGAAACACAAAGTATCATTTCTCCAATTACAATATTATTTTCCCATTTTAATCTATCTAATACCATAGATTGGAAAAGCTTTCATGATTCATCTTTCTTCTTTTCCTTAGTTGATAGCAGCTAGAGAAAAGTTTTCTGTTGTTTTTCTTCGTTTGGAAAAATGGTTAGTTTTTCTGGTAAAAGAGTGATGTCTTTCATCCTCACAGTAATATGGTTTCAGGTAATACTATGAATAAAAATTTAAATCCAAGAGCATAAAATAATAAATAAGCAAGGGCTGTGTGTACTTCACTAAAGGGCAAGTGTAAAGCTCAAACAAAAAGCTGTCAAATGTTGGAATTACATGTTAGAGCAAGGTAAGGCAGGCCTTCATGAAGCATATAGTATTTCCTAGATTTCTACACAAAGGTACTCATCAGCATTACTGTGACAAACTCAACATGTCAGTGTCTTTACATAATAGGTATGTGTTTTCTGCTCAAGTGACAGTCAGCCCAGTGTTCCTAATTGTTAACAGGGCTTTAAGTGGTGACTCTGACACTTGGCCCCCTCCACGCCCTAGAGCTTTGCATTCCTCTGCGATATATGTGATGTAATTAAGAGAATTATTGGGTAACCTCACAAATAAAGATAGGGGAATTCTCAAAGAGAAGCTCCTTTTGATTTCCATTTGACTGATTTCAATGAGCCCATGCCTCATTTCTCCCTGTGCACAGGTTTACCTGACACAGCAGCAGTGCTGTGTGTTGTACACAATTGGAACAACAAACGAGAAATACTGTTCTCTTGTACCAACCTTGCCTCTTAGAAAAATGTGTGTGTGACCAGCCTGTTCTCCAGATGTATCCTAGTTATGGTACTAGAAACTTTCCTTACTGATATAAATTTGGATAATGGTAAGGTGAAGGGTGGTGTGCATTGACAGAGCCTTACTGACCAGTAGGGGATCGTTTTTAAGTAGAATTGTTTTGAACTCAAAACAGTTATGAAAATCAAAGAGAAGGAAAAGAAGTTGTTTATTCATTTTATTGAGAAGTACCTATATTTTGTGGAAAAGTATGACCAATAAGATTCAACTCTACCCACATGTAGTATTTTCAGGGCTGTTTAACTGGTCAGTATTTAAATGATTTGGAGCTATTAGTACATAAAGTATGATGAGCTTTGTTCCCAACAATTTTACATATTTCAACTTCTTCAACCTTCATACTTTCAGCCTCTTTCACATTCTTTGATTGTATGTGAGTTCTCAGTTAATACATAACTAATAGCTCTTATTTTTCTTATGTTTTTAACTATTTAGGTGTCTCTGGATATGAGGGTAAAAAAATATTTTGAAGAAAATACTTGTGTGTATTTAAAGACTTAACAGCTTTTATATTCAAGTATGATTAATCTGCATAATAAACTGATTACTACAGTGATTGAGTTTTTTTAAAAAAGATGCACACCATTTCTGATTTCTGCTCACATTTATTGGCAAGTGATTACATGGCCATACTAAACCTCAAAGGAAACTGACAAGTGTAGTGTAATTTGGTACCCTGGAAAGAGAAATGAATTATGAATGATTTAGGGTCTTTACCCAACTATCCCTCTCACAGAACCCTGAATTTTTTAAAAAGCTGTCTAGGTTAAGCATAACAATTTTGACAAAAAGTGAAGGATTCTATTGTATGTAATTGAATTTTTTTTTTTTTTTGCTTTTTTCCAGTTCTATTGAGATATAATTGACATACGGCACTGTATAAATTTAAGGTGTACAGCATAATGATTTGAAATGTAATTGAAATTTGACATAATACTTTTACGTGGAGTGTTGTTATGTGGAAACTTGGCCATGACAAAGAAGCTAATATGACTATTTTTGTCATCTAGTCTTAAATTCATAAACCTTGATTTAAGAAAGGCTTGGTAATAGACTCAAGAAAAAAAGATTGCTATTTTGGGGTCATTACATATGAACTACTTGAATGAAAGAAGAATGAATGGTTTAAGAGAGCTAGAGTGGAGGATATTGTTTATATCAGCATAGGACAGAATGAACTTCTACAGAAAACTACAAGAATCTCAATTAGTTATAATTTTTCTTTGGATGGACACTGGCAAAAATACAAAGAGAAGTTAAATAGTTAACTCTATTTTTTTTTCTTAACACACCTTCTCTTTTGTGTCATAAACTAGAAAGCATGCCCATGCTGAAATCTTGAATACTGAATATTTTGGTGTTCTCTCCTTTTTTTCTAACAATTTTATATTTTCTACAGTTTTGTAGTACTGATAACTATCATTTCTTTCTCCCCTTATAATCCCTGTTCTATACTACTTTTAGAAGGCAGTCTGACCCATAATTTGTGTAGCAGATGGCTTTGGGAAATGTCTATTTCTGCTATTAAGGTAAAATGGCAGGAAACACCACAGTGTTCTTATATTTGAAAAAAAGGGAGGATGTCATATGATATGAAATACAAATCTAAGGGCTTTTGGCAGTCACTAAGCTCAAGCAGTATGATTATAACTAGAATGTAAATGTAACATCCACCTTCAAAACTCTGTGAAAGATGCACTCTGTGAAAGGCAAGGCAGTGCTTTCTGGCCTGCTTCTTATATGTGCAGCAATTTATTATACAAAATGCAAAGTACGACTAAGACAACTTTTGAGTGTTTATTGAAGTTGCCAGGAAAAAATATTTTCTACACGCTACATTAACATTTTCTGGCTTAGACCAGCTAATCTTTTTGAATTGGGTTACATGAACCATCATATCCAGTATGTAAGTTTAATGTGTATATTTAAATATATTTTCTTTTAAAATGAAACTATAAATTATATTCTATTTAATATCTTCTGAATAAAATAAAAACAGATTGCAGATTAGAGACAGTCTTTTGTCCTCCCTGTCACAGACATCTAAGAATTCTAAGAGCTTACAAGTTTAATATTGAGGAGAACAGAGATGTTTTTAATTTAATAATATCATTTTTTTCCACTTTTAAAATGTTCTTAAATCTTATTAATAATTTTATATATCATAATCATTCACCTTGAACATACATTTGATATTATATTTAAAATATTATTCTCTACTTAATTGCTTTTAACAAGCACTTTTATTGAGCATCCACCAGGCAAAAAAAAAAAATGCCATTTTGAGAGTTCTGAAACCTTCTGCTTTTGTTTATTAATAATTCCCAAACAGAATGTCTGCTTTAGACATTAGTTTCTGAAATAGAATTGAATCTTAATTAGTTTAAGAGAAACTCCTACTTAAGTAGTGTTAGAGAAAATGTACTCATTTTCCCCTCTAATATATCCTCCTGTTGTTTGACTGTGATGAGAATGGTCTTTTAAAAGAGGCCTCAGGTGTGAAACCAACTGTTCAGGCTCATTGTCAGCTGCTGGTTTCTAGAGTATTAATTCAAAATTAGTGAAAATATAAGACTATGTCTACATTGGCCAACTCTACAGCAAAATTGAGCAATTTTCAGTTAAGGGTGCAGCATCCTCTATAATGCCCTTGAGGAAGATTCAGAAACTCATTCTATTTCCATCTGCTTTCATCATTAGAGAATGCAGTTGATTGATTCAACCTCAGTAACAATAAGAACGAATGCGATTTAGCCAAAAGGTAAGTAAAGGCAAAATATCTATGTCAATATTAATCAAAATAAGCGTCCCCTTTGTTAATTTATATACATGTATGTATATGTAGCTAGATACACGGTTTTATATATACGTATAATTTTTTAAAGATAGAAATTATGGTTTTTTTATGATTTGAAGAAAAGAAATGCCCTTATTCATGTTGGATTCTTGTTTTCATTGGGTGAAAAGTGCAAAATAGGAATAGGCTTCCAGGAGTTGCCTGACACCTCTCCTCCAGTCTTCCAATTAGGAAATAAACACTGAATACTAATATCCACATGTCTTCTGCACCACTCATTGATCACCTACGATATATTATATTATTAGCAGCGTTATCACCGATATTATTATTGTTGGCATTCAATGTGTACACAGTTGACACTTGAACAATTCAGGAGCTAGGGGTGTTGACTCTCTGCATAGTCGAAAATCAACAATTAACTGTTGACTCCCCCAAAACTTTACCGATAGCCTACTATTGACTGAAAGCCTTATCAATAACATAAATAGTCAATTAACACATTTCTGTATATTGTATGTATTATGTACTATATTCTTACAATAGAGTAATGAGAAAAGAAAATATTAAGAAACCATAAAGAAAATACATTTACAGTATTTATTTTTTAAAAATCCATGTATATGTGGACTCATGCAGTTCAAACCTGTGTTGCTCAAGGGTCAACTGTAGTTAATTTGTCTAAAAATAGTAAAAGTTCTTTGTTGTCAAAATCAATATATTTAAAGTTCCTTGTGGGGTATAGTGCTATAAACACAGTAGGCACTCAGGAAATATTTGTGGAAAGATAGATTAAATAAAAACATTATTTTATAAACCATTTATTAAATGCTTAAGGTACAGTTTGCTAATTGCCCAGTATCTATTTATTCACCATTTCTTTCTTGTAGGAACAGAATTCCCATCCCTATCCTCCAGTATCAGCAGGGTACATGGCTATCTAGTGAGAGACTACATTTCTCAGCCTCCTGGCAGCTAAATTTATGTTTGACATCTAGCTAATTTTTTTTAACAATGACACTACTTCCTATCTACTTCTTTCACCTTTTCAGGAATGGTGGTGAGCCAACTTCACTCACGTTAGAAGAGCAATTTTTAAGGGATGGTAGAAAGACAGGGCAGTAGGAATCTAAAAAAGCAAAGCTCTTTTTGTGTTTCGAACCTCTCAGCTATTTCTGCACTGTTAAATGTGAGAGAAATATAGAGTTTCTTTTTATTTCAGCAATTGTATTTTGGGGGTATCTTTGTTATTGCAGCTTTGCTAGCACTGTAACTTACACAAGTACATAATGCCCTTTCCATAGATGCCATTCTAGAATTCCATGAACCCACTCATTTTCCTCTAGTAGCACTGTAATAATTTGAAAAGGCAGCTAGACTTGACTTGTGAAAGCATTTGTAGTCTATTAAAGAGTTGAGAACACACTGTTAAGGAAGCCTGATCTCCAAAAAATTATGGACAAAACTTGTAGGGGCCAAAGTCTTTCTCTAAGGGGCACTGTGCACTCCAGAAAACAGCATCATGGAGATTATCAGAGTAAACTACCCTCTATTGGTTATGCAGTCTGTAACTTTGCCTTAAATAAATTCAACAGTAATTGTTTTAGGTTTTTAAAGGACTAAAATTAATGCTAAAGCTTAACCTTGTATAATTAAACCATTTTTTATAAATGTGTTCATGTCTTTTCACTTACACACACACATGGACACACGCGCACAAAATAAACAAATTGAAGAATGAAATTGTTTTATATTTCTGCTTACACAGAAATCTTATTTCTATACATTGTAAAATATTGAACTCCACTTTGTTTAATTAATTGTTCAGAATATAATTAAAAAATATTACAGATATTCTAGTTCCCTTGACTAATAATTAAAATAAATTTCACTATAATTTACTAATCTAAATATTATTTTCTCAGAATTGGCCATTGTCTATATTGTTTATAGTGGAAAGAAAATTTGGGGCTGGGGTGAGAGTAGGGGTTCTAAATATAAAAAAAATCAAGTGATTGCTAGAGTTATCTGGGTTTATAGCTGTCCTTCAGTTGGGATTTCCAGAAATATCTGCTAGAAACTATGCTGTGTTTTAGATCAATAAAACAGGATTTATTTATTATCAGTGTTAATATATTTACAGAAAAGTCTCTACATAATGATTAAGTCAAATTTGCTTTCTGAGCAAGAATTTTGATGTCACAATAACAGAAATTTTCTCCGCCATTTAAAGCTTTCAAGAAGGGAGGTTTCTCAATGGTAAGTTGATGAATTTTGTCTGTGTACACAAGAGTTGCTCATGTAGCAACTGTTTGTTTCGGGAAGTCACTCTGTTATTTGTATTATGTTGATCATCATAATAAACGTCTTGGATAGGTAACTTCTCTGACTTATACTGATACACATAATGATTATGAGGGTCTAAATGCTTCATCTACTGCTCAGTTTTAAAGAACACACGTTACAATATAATCCTTTGAAGATTTTTCACAATCATTTCTAGAAAAAATGATGTTGCAGTTATTTAAGTCCTGAAAAATAATATCAGAATTCAATAATGAACTCAAAAAAGAATTAATTCTTTAAGAGGGAGTTATTTTTTCCAAATTAAAATTATATATTAAGATATTTAGGTTTTGAGATCATTTAAAATAAAATCTCTACTAACCTCCCTTTATTTGAGAGCATTTTAAAACTAAAAACAATTAAGTTTTTGAAATTGATTTAATTTTTTCTTCTTTTAAGTACCAGCATAAACATCTGCCATCTGGCATAGAAATTACCTCATATGGCAGGAGGAGAGATTAGATTTATTTAAAAGTTCTTTGTCTTTGATACTTTTCCCTGCTGCATTTTCCACTAGTGTAATTTAGACCTGACTGTATTTAAATAACCATTTATCGCCATAATGGAAGAGCAGGCTTAAAAATACATAACTGCTGTCATTCCAGGAGACTGTATTAAGGAAACATAGAATTTGCCATTCTAGATCAGACCATTTGTCTGTCTTGTCTAACACTTGCCTCTGGCAGTGGCCAATATTAAAGACAATGGAGAACAGCAGAAATATGCAACATGAGAACAAACCATTTTTTAGGAGAATACTTACATAATTATTTTCGCAGTTGGTGATCTTACATTATGGAATATAAGAGTAAAATCGCCCCACCTGTTTATATTAATATTTTTATCAATCAATAAAGTAACCAGTTCTGTTAAAATTGTTTTACTGAATTATACTTAATAATCTGTGGTATTTCTCTATGTGAAATAATCATTTTTAATGCTGTGATTTTTAAGTATGAGGAAAATACAGGAAATTTTAGGCTATATAGCAAAACAAAAACATTTAATTTTGGCTTGTAGTTTAGTCTAGATAAAAATGTATTTACTACAAAGTTCAGTTTACAGGTCCAGAAAACAATCTAAAAGCACTATCTAATTTTATACTAAATTTACAATGGATAGTAGCAGAATAATCCTATTCTGAATGATTAATGGGTTGACCTGAAATTTAGGTTTACAAATTTTTATCTTCCTTGACAACTTACCAATGTTGTTAAAAAATATTATGAAGACAAATGCATCTCTTGATTCATCTCTGAAAATATAGTTAGGTACAATGAACAGAGTGCTTGCTAAGTAGAGTCCAATCACACACACACACACACACACACACACACACACACACACACACACACGCAAATTTTCAATGCACCAGTCATGTCAAACTTCTTGATGTTCCCCAAGCTCAACATTTGCCTTCACGTTGTCCTCTGCTAATCCCTTTCTTACTTTATATTCTATGGGATTACATAAATTCTACACCATCTATAAAACTCCTATAATTCTTCAAGGAATTATAAATACATAAAATGTGTGTACTCTATATGCCAACTCCTCTTATTTCTATCACAATCAGAAAAAAAGATCGAGGGTCAGAATGAATATTTGTTAATTAGCAGTGCTGCCAAAGCTACTAGTACCGCTAAAGATGTGACCACCTGTTTAGAACAAGATCTTCTCAGTGTTCAGAAATCAAGAGTTTTAAATAACTTGAGTAAACACCTGAATACCTGGTTACTTGGCTGAATGGGAAAGTAGTTGGATCACATGACATTTCCACACTCCAGAGGGCTGATGTGTCAGCTGCTACTTTAATAAACTCTTTCCTTTAGAGGCTAGTGACTTTGCAGACATTTTTTCAATAATTGTTATTATTCTTATTGGGGACTAATGAAATCAAACATGGCTGTAGATAACTAAAGACATCGGAATAGAGATGCTTAGGTAGTTGAATAAGTTTTTAAAGTGCTCTTTAAATAGGTAAGTAGTTGAAAAGAGTTTATTCCAATTGGCTTTGTACTGAACTGTCAGCAAAAAGAGAGACCAAAAAAGAAAAAGATCAAAATAAAATTCTTCCTTTCCTAAGGAATGGAATGTTTACTTTGAGCCAAGTTCCAAAGGCATCTGGAAATTCTTGAGTTAGTTTTTTAGCTCTCTGAATGTTGTAGGTTGATCTTCCCATGGAGGCAAAAAAAACTTTCTTAGAGCAAATACTTTTTTCAGCTAAATCAATCCCTTCCTTTTACATAGAGCATAACTATTCAGAAATAAACCTTGCCAAGGTTCCATCCATAATTCTATCAGACAATTTTTATATCTGTTGGCCAGAATCTTGACTTTGGTAAAAGATAAGGTTTATATACCCTTCTAAGTCACTGCTTCTTAATAAGAGCAACTTGGCTTCCCTTCCCAGGATATTTGGCAAAGCCTGGAGACATTTTTATTGTCACCAGTGCAGGGTTTGTACTGGAATAAAGTAAGTAGGGGCTCAACATCCTACAATGTATGAGACATTCCACCTACAACAAAGAATTGTCTGATCCAAAATGTCAGTGGTGCTGAGGTTAAGAAACTCTGTTCTAAATAAAGGGCATTAGGAAGACAATCAGAGAGTGTTGAAATGTCCGACAACCCACTCTGGAATGAGGGTTATATTCACTACACTGTGAATTGTTACACATAAACATATATAATTACAAAAGTAATACTTTGGGCTTCTAATACCCATTTTTAGTACTGCTCTCTACAGAACTAGTGAGAGCCCTTCTATCTATTTCTGGTTAGTTTTTTAATTTTCAGGTGTTGCTGAAATTCCTTTGTCTCCCACACCATTTTTGAGTGTGTTACCTGTGTTTTGATTGGTCATACCTTTGCTTTGTGGTCTGTAATTGCAAATAAGTGTAACCACTGAGAATGCACTGTCTATAAATTAATTTTAAGCATCAATCTTTGTGTTCTTATTTCTGTAGGGACTTTTCTTGCTCAGCAGCTATGTGTCAAACTTGAGCATTTTCTGCCATACTGGGACAGAGTGAGAGATTTATTCTGCAACTTTCTACAGAAAGGATCATTTCCTGAGCAAGTTCCAGTTGGTAAGGCATTCTTTGTTGATTGCAAGTGTAAACACCATGACATTCCCTGCGTAACACCAGCAAATATCCACTTATCTTCCCCACTGTACTTGCCACAGCTGCTCTATTTTTTCTTCTATTTAACCATTTTATGCCCAATAACAAGAAGGCAAAATGTCATTAAAGTGACAGGACATGCAAATGTCTCTTTGAAGGCCCAAATGAAGAACTATAGGGAACATTTGTAATTTTAGATTTCTTGAGGGGGTAAAATGTGTGTTATCTATCCTGTTAATTCTGAACCAACAGAATCATATATTTAAAAAGTTTTCTCTTCTTGGATTTAATTCAAAATTGTTAAGGCTCTTGGATATCAATACCAAACAGACTCTCAAAATTACTCTCTCCCAAACTAAATACATATCTTCTGAATATTCTCAAATTAAGCTTGATAATGAATATTATCTTAGAACAGATGACCAACTTGGCTTTCCATTGTCATCGCTCTTCTCCTCAATGAACATGCAAATTATATAACTTCTTTAGCCCCTTTTTCTTGCTGTCTTTACCCTACTGCCATTTTATTCTTGACCATTCCTGAAGGAAAATTAACTATAATAATAATAATAAACATTAGTAGTAGTAGTAGTAGTAATAATAGTAATAATAATAATAATAAAAATCCAAAGAGATTTTGTCAGAAGCCTATATATTTGTGCGCAGTGTAAAAGGTGTACTAAGAAGGTATTAATCTTATTTTCTCCTCTCATTTTACATGAAAGCTGTCATTATTGGGATAAGAATAAAATGAATATAAGTATGATAAATGATAAGCGCAGACGGGAGTCAATATACCACTCTGAGAGAGCATTGCTAATCAACGGGTGCAGTAGGCTAATGCACCATGTGAGCGAACACCTCAGAGAGATTCTAAATTTGTAACTCAGGGAAGCTTGGCATTTAACTTGAGCTGCTTTTGGCTTAAGGTGAAACAAAGGGTACAATCGTGTTCCATTTGTGGATTACAGTAGCAAATCATGTTTCAGAAGGTGCCTTTGCAAGACCATGTAAAACACAAAACCAATTCTACATCCCTAACAAGCCTAGCACATACAGGAGTTGTTTAGTGAATGTTAAATAATGTTAATAAAAACAAGTGAGAGAATATCACATCTATTTTTTTTAACAAACAGTGAAATGGACGAGTAAGACAATCAATTAGTTCTTAATTTGAAAGCTTGATCTTATATATTAAAGCTGATGAACACAATTTTAAAAATGCAAGCACTGGAGTATCTATGCTATTGGGGATCTTCCATCTTTTTAAAACATACTTTTTAAACTTGATTCTTTATAATTCCTAGATAAATGAATCCCAGTGCTTTTGAAAATCTCGAGATCTTTGACATAGCTCTGTTTTTAACAGTAATGCCCTTTCTGTTTTCCTTATTCCAGTTAGTCAATAAGCTGGAAAAGAAGAAAGTTTATGATTCTGTTATTCTAACAAAGCATTTCTAATGCCCCTGAGAAAAGTAGAATAGATAGCAATTAAACTAAATAGAAATATGGCTGGCTGAATTGGACTATTGGAAGTAGCAATTCTGTTGCTGCTTCTTGAGATGAATAGTAATTCTTATTGACATTGGTCACCTTGCCTCTTCTGATATTTCAGAGTGCCTCTGTTATACTCTCTTTCCAGGTGGCTCATGAATTAGTTAGTATTTACCAAGTATCTATATGTGCTTGATTCATTGTTAGGTACCTAGAGAGCCAGAAGAAAAATGATATAGTGAAACAGAAAACCCGCCACTATCTAGAAAACACTACCTTCTTTCTGATAGTTCAGGAAAGAGTTAGAAAAGAGAGGAAAAATGACCATGGCTTGAAAAAGGAAGTAGATCCCTCAGTTGCCATCTTAACATCTACCACCATATGCCTTCACTCTCACATCCCTGCTCCAACTCCAGTGAGGACTTGGTAATATGTGAGCAACTGGTGGAGAATAACCAGAGAGAATGTAGCTAGAATAGCATGATGTGATAAGGGCTCAAATAAAAAGACTCCCTGCATTTTTAAATATCGTAATCTACTTGGCAGACATCAAAGATGTTGCAGCGTGGTTAGGAAACCAGTTTTTTTTTTTTTATCATCAACTAAATCAGTATATGCTCTGCTACTTAAATATATTAATATAAGTATATAATAGTTCTTGATCTATATGTCAACTGTTCACATGAATATTCAGAAAGGACACTATATTAGCATGGTCATATGCAACCACTTTCTCTCAGAGGCATTTACCCTCACAGTCTACTGTATTTCTGGCCCCACTTAAGTAGCAAATAAACAAAGATGACTAAGACAAGGTCCATGCCCTCAAAAAGGACAGACTAACTGGGCATGTTCTTTTGAAATGTGCTGATATTGTTGCTGCACTAGAGCCATCCTCATGGTTTGTTAAACAGATTGGTTAAATATAGTCATTTTGTTGATTAAAAGGACAAAAATTGAGCCTCCTTCGCCAGAGGATAATTTTTAGATGATGTGGGACCTAAATGAAGGATTTGAGTACATTAAAAGGATAAAGAGTATTTCAGATAGATGGAGATAAGGAGAGGGAAAAAATCTAGTTTTTGGAAGGTAGTATGGCACCTGCCTAACATGACAAGGAGTCAAAGATATTCACTGAAATCAAGTGGGAAAAAGGGGGATTTCTACGTTGCTTACAGTGTAAATAAAGTCTTTGAAAAGAGATTTGGCCAGGAAGTCAGGATATCTGGGTTTTGCTTTGTAATTTTGAGCCAATCAGTCTTAATTTATTAATTTTTAATTTTTCTCTTTACAGAAAGAGGGTGAAAATACACATTTGTCTATCATGTAATGCATATCTTTGTCAAAGAGGGTTTCTAGACTGAATAAGAACATAAAGCAAATTGCTTTGAGCTCTTGGAAAAAGATACTATTCAAATTTAGGAAATTATTTTAAGACCTGATATTCATTCACTTTTATATGTGGTTTTACTAAAAAGAAAAGATTAGTTTGACGTTCATCCTGCTGTTTTGGTAAACTGGTAAAAATGTCTTCTTGATTTCCCCAGAGCATTAAATAAGTTATTGTCCTTGGTGAAGTAATCATCAACCATTTTCTTGGAATACTGAGAGCTCAAAAGTAGCATCTATTTTATTCAAAGACTACCTATAAAATGACATGTAAACTTACAAAATTTTATTTAAACATAAGTTAAGTACATGAAACAATTTTCAGTTCCATTTTTTTTGTGTGTAACATCAATTGAAGGTTTTCAAACTTGAATTTTAGCAGTTTCAAAACAAGTAAATACACATAGACAAGTTTCTTTCAAATATGTTTTAAAGTAATTTTTTTTTTACATGAACCTACTATCTTCTCCACTACTCAAAATTGTTTGAACAATCATAATTGTGGAATAGGTAAATAGAAACTTCTTCATTCTCATCTACCCTGAACTAATGTTATCAGTGAAAGTTATACTGCCTCTTAAGATCTAAGAAAAATGAATTGAACCATTTATGTCCAGTGCAAAAGATTTTTGCTTTTTCTAAAGCAGGTCAGCTCTAGAGTTATTTTGCTATCCTGTGCATGCAGTCCTTGTTCCATCATATTGTCCTAGAGACGGAACTCATTTTTAAACAGATAAACTCACAAAAGACCTTCCAGTATTAAATGAGTTTAACCATACTTGGAGAAGTGAATGGAATCAAAATGCAACGTTGTAAATGTAAAAATTGTACAGTAAACATCTCAGTTCTTAGAAAAATGTTCATTTGTGTTTTCTGAAAATCAGGGTTTAGCTTTCCCCTGTTTTTGGACTTACCACTCTTCTCATTCCCTTAAAAGCCCATCAAAACCCAAAATGAAAACAAATTCATTTCATTTTTATAATACAGAATGATTTGACTCTCTTTTGATTCTTATCAACTAATAATGTTGCAGTTATTCTTTGCATCCCAAAACACTTCTCCAAACCTACTTCTCCAAAATAACTCTTCTTGTGAGGGCCTGCAGTTATTATAATATATTTCTGTTTTATTATATATTCTATATCAAAATACATTTCAGCAAATTTTAAGATCACAGTACACTATTATTAACTATAGTGACTGTGCTGTACATTAGTTCTTCAGGACTTATTTATCTTATGACTAATAGTTTGTACCCTTTGACCAACATCTCTCCATTACTCCTAGTCCTCAGCCCTTGGCAACCACTATTGTATTCTCTGGTTCTATGAATTCAACATTTTGTGATTCCACATATAAGCAAGATCATGCAATATTTGTCTTTCTATGTCTGGCTTATTTCACATAATGTCCCCTAGGTTCATTTGTATTGCTGAACATCGCTGGATTTCCTTTAGACTTCATTTTTTTAAGAGCAGTTTTAGGTTCACAGAAAAATTAAGCAGAAAGCACAGAGATTTCCCTCATACACCTATCACATAATGTTTAAAAATACCTGTAAACCACCACAATAACACTGAAAAAAAATGAGTCACAAAATGGATTGTAAATATAAGAGTAGTAACTCTGAAACTTCTAGAAGAAAACATAAGAGTAAATCTTTGTAACATTAGGTTAAGCAAAGATCCTTTGGCTAGGACACAAAAAAAGCACAAACTAAAAGAAAAAGTGATTATATATTTTATTAAAATAAAAATATTCCTTTTTGAAAGACATTTTTAAAAGTCAGAAGATAAGTTGGTGACTGGGAAAAATATTTACAAAACACACAGCTGATGACAGACTTGTATATACAATGTATAGAGAACTGTTCTAAGTCAATAATACAAGGACAAATAAGTCAATTTAAGAAATGAGCAAAAGATTTGAATTGATACTTAAGCTAAATGTTCTTGATTTACCTGCAGACAAGAAGTGACAGTGGTTGTCCAACTTTTTCAGTAAAGGACCAGATAGTAAATACTTTAGGTATTGCAAGCTTTATGGTTTTTTTTTTTTTTTTGGTCAGATATTCTTTTTTTTTTCATAACCCTTTAAAATTTTTTGAATAAATTTTTTTTCTTTTTTAACTCACAGGCAGTATAAAACCAGATTGCAGACAAGATTTGGTCTTTGGATTTTAGTTTGCTGACCTCTAGCTTAGGCTCCAAGTAGAATAGGAGGAAAAAAAACTTACTGGGAATTTATAGCAACAGCCCTGTCTTCATGTCTTGATGAGTCAAATCTGCAGTATCTACATGATCTGGGAAATAGCAAGCTAAGATATATAATTAAAGTAGATTTAGGTAAATAATGCCCTAGAAATGCTTGGGGTAAGCAAAAAATATCATTTCTGGAGAATGGGCTCCCAAACTAGATTTAGAGCAGCAAAATATTAACTCACAGTACTGGACATGATTGAAGAAATAACTAGTGATCTAGAAGGTAGAGTTAAAGAACTCGCAGATGAAAGAAAGAGAAGAATATTAAGAATATAAGATATGGTTATAAGATATGATGGCTGGCATGAGATAGGCTAAAACAATTTGATAATAGTTTCAGAAGGAAAAAGAAGAAAGCATAAGGAGGTAATATTCAAGAAGATAAATGTGAAGACAGTTTCAGAATTAAAGAAAGTTATTGATCTTCATATTCAGAATGTATAATGAATCCCTAGTAAGAAAAATTTTTTAAATGACGTAAAGTTATATAATAGTAAAATTGAGGAACATCAGAGGAAATGAGAGTTTAAAAAGAGCTAGACAAAAGACATTTTATTTTGAGAGAGATTAGTAGACTCACAGTGTTACATTCTTTTCATCATTTCCCTACTCCTTAACTAGGCACAAAACAGGAGAACAATAATTTCTGAACATATGAGTGAGTCATTGATTGAATAATGAATAATGAGCTAAGAAAACAATGTCAGACTATTCTGTATCAGTGAAAATTTCCAATTTATTTTCTTCTTCATTTTAATAGTAGAACTCATGGCTTCTATTTTAAAATCCCTAATTCATGTTCGTTTTTGCTGAGCTTCAGCAAGTTACTTCATTTTTGAGATTCTCTTGGTAGTAAATAGTTTTACTATTGCCTATGTATTCCCAGTGTGACCACTCATGATTGATAAGTACTTATAGTTCATAATAAAATATCTGGACTACTTGTGTTTCTTTGCTTACAATCTAGGTAGCCACTAGTCAGTTTCTCAAAGTATTCATCACTGTTTTGGATTTTCATAACAGCATTTTCTTCAGGGGCGAAAATTCTTTTCTCATTACTTCTCTTATTCATTACAGGGCTTTACTTGAGTTTCTTTGCATTATTTAATACTTACAATAGTTATGTTATAGATGAGAAGCTTAAAATTGAGAGAGATTAAATATCTTGTTAAACATCATACAACTAGTAGAGGTATTTCATGCAGAATCAATTCTTGTGAGTCTTTGTAAAGTGTTTTTTATATCTCTTCCTTCACCTCATATTAGTTTAAAGAATCATTAACTATGGTAGAATTAATTGTTGTTCCAATTATTTACTGACACTATGAAGAAGAATTATACATCCCTATCCAATGCCATGTAACTGTGTTATCCCACTTTGAGAAGAATATTCTTTACCCCTTGGCTATGTGAGTTACTTTGACAAACAGAATGCAAGGGGCAGTGATATGTATCACATCTATGCAAAAGCTGTAAGAGACATTGGTTATGAGCATTGTTTTTTTTTTTTTTTAATTCTAACATGAGAGCAGCATGTCTTACACATGGGCTACTTCATCAGCTTAGATCCTAAAATGACAAAGAAGTAAAATGGAGCCAAGGTAGAGCTGATCTACAGCCAACATGTAATATAAGCAAGAAATAAATATTTGTATTTGTAAGCAACTCAGATATATGGATTGTTTGTTACTAAAGTTTACATCAGCAAATGCTGACTAATATGCTAGCTAAGATTTATTTAGAAATTACTATATGTCAGACATTGAACTAAGTACTTTTTATATATTATATTATTTATTATTAATGCAAACATATGAAGTTGATAATATTATCCTATTTTGTGTGTGAAGAAACCAAAGCTTAAGAAAATCATGTAAAAAGTAGGGTTGATTTATTATTCAAAATCAGTGTGTGTGATACCTAAGTCTGGGTACTTAATTCCTCCATCAAAATCTCTCCATCTACCCCAGGACACATAAGACTCAATATTTTAGTGGACCAAATTTCATATTTTAAAGAGACCTGAAACATTATAATATAACATATTTTGCTTTAAGTAATCCCAAGATATAAATTCCTCAGATGGTAGAATCTATCCATTTACTGCTTCTGGATTCAAGGTACCCAGCGATACAGAGAATATTACTTTATACATTTGGGAGCATCTCCTGCAATATGAGATTTAACCAAAATCTCTATACAATTATTTATGTTTTGCTTTTAATTGCCGTGTTGGTGCTTTAAGCCCAATTAGGGGCCTAGTTAATTTGAAAGGCAGTATACTAGAGCAGAAAAAAGTCATCTAAGATTGAAGAGATCTGACTTACGGTCTTTGTTTCAGAACTGACTAGATGTTTAATATTTGACATATCACCCTGATCCCAATTACGTTAGGTGCAAAATGGAACTGAAAATACTTCACAGCTTATTGACTGGGATCTGGAAATAAATGAGCTCTGCAGGAATTTTATAACTCTAAGTACTATGATTAATTGTTCTACATTAGCACACAACCTGATGGCTGAGACATAGAAAAAGAATGGGATAGTGGAACCGGAACAGATCTGGTAGACAAGACCTGTATTCTGATTCTAATTCTGTTGATTGTTTTGTAATTCTCAGCAAACCACTCATAGTATGCAGGCCCCGCTTTGCCATTTCTTGTTCATTTTCTTTTTTTAAATAATGAGGGGCTAGGAGAACATGAGCCTTATCTCCTGTTAGCTTGAAGCAGCATTGCTTCAATACTGGACAGATTTAAATACTTTACATTTCATTTTTCAAACACAACTATAAGTTGGGCTACTTCCATCACATACCATGTCACCAAGTTCAAGATGATATGAAAGTTTCTTATAGACAGATTATATTTAGCCATATTTCTTCTAATGAATGTGTATCTTTTGTCCTGGCATACATGTATTTTGTACAGATTCTTTCATGAAACAAATGATCAGTAACTTTTCTACTTGATGATGACCTTTTGCTGGCCTTTAATATTTTGAAATCCATGGTGTTTCATTAGTCATTTTCTACAGGGCACACAGTTTATAAGGCAAAGTTTGGTATTAGAATATCAAGGTAGTATCAACTGTCCTTTATCTACTTCTACATTGAATGCCTTCTGTGTTGTTCAATTCTTTCATTCTCATTATTTAAAGTATGCAGTTATATGGATTGTATTTGATAAAGGTATGCATTTAAATTAAAAATACTTATGCTGCTGTGATTTTAAATCTCGTTCTTCCATGCTCATGTGAAAAATAAATCACTAATATGTAGGATAGTGGATTCAAATTAGATTTTTCACCTAATATTTATAATATTTGGTTACTTATTAAGCAAATAAAACAGGTGATAATTTACTGAAATCTTGCTCCTAAAATCAATTATCGTGTCTGACAGCACCTAGAGGAGCATTAATGTTACCATGTTTCTTTGCATCTGGAGAGTACTGTTACAGTGCTTGATTATTTCACCTAACAGGCTCTTAGAAAGATGGACCTTGATGTGGCAGCTTGTAGCTATACATTAGTGTGGTTTCTGTTGGAGCCAATTGCTGTCTGACCTCTCCTCCCAGTAGAGGCAGTGTAGTGCCATCTGTACATCTTTTAGTCACATTAAATCATGTCATTTAAAGGGCTTCTGAATGTGAATGAGATTACCTTATGCTTAGAAAAGAAATTAGTCAAACTGCTGAACTAGAAGTCTGTGTTCATTTTCATATTGTTTTAATTCTTTCTTTTCTGGACTGGGAATAACACTGTCAGAGACTATATCTGTTTAAAATTTTCTACTGTCATAACTGGACTATCACTAAATATTTAAAAATTATTAAGGTAATTTAAATGGTATAATTATATATAAAATAGATTCCAGGATTGGAGTCTAGACTGTCTTCCCAATTTGGGTAGGGATGTTTTAGTCATAATTTGGTCAAGGAGCTACCATGCCAGAACATAATCAGATGAAGAACTGAGGAATTTCATGAACACAAGTCACTCTAAAGGAAAAAAAATGACATAACCAGGTTTATTGAAGGAACTCCTGGGAACGTGAGCATGTGTAGGGTCTACGCCTACATAATCACAACACACCATTATCCTAGGCCCAGTAATTGTCTCCCTACTCCAAACCCCAGGAATCAGCATGTGAATAGGCTCAGGCCAATCAGAGCCCATACTGGAACTTTCCTAGAGCAGAACTGGGTTAGATCATTTTTTTGAGGTGAACTTGCTAATCTTGTAGAACATGATTATGGGTTTGCCAGTGACCCTCTAATGGCTACATGGAGTAAACCTGCCTAGTACATGGAGCAATGAAGCACTCATTACAATATTTAAGTTTCTTCCTTTGGGCCAGTGATGTCCAAAGCCACAATAGAACTCCTGTGCCTCTGTACTTAAAAATTACATGAATATTTTAAAATTTTTACTTACTTGTTCAAGTCAGTGGTTCTCAAAACGTGGTACCTGCAGCAGTTATAAATGCTCATTTTGGACCCTAGTCCAGATCTTTGGAATTAGAACATCTGGGCATAGGGCCCAAAGGTGTAATTCTGATGCACTAAAGGTTGGGAAGCTAGTTTAAGTTATTTGGAATTATTTCTGTCCATCTTTAATGGTTAAGTCCTGATATGGCAATGACAAATAAACAGATAAAAAGAATTTTGGTTTAAAAAAATATTCTCACTTGACAGTAACAAGTACCTAATTTTTGAATAGGGCTTTTCTCAGGAGATAAATGGAGGTTCTCTCTGATCTTAGGCTTATTTTGAACAGGAGTCTTCTCTGCAACTTACATCAGCTTGAAGACATTGTGCTGAAAGGAAAATAACTGCCTAATTTAATGAATTAATAATTATTATTTTTAATTTTAGTTTCAATATCTAGATTTAGAAGAGAAACTTGATAGATTGTCTCAAGAATGATTTAGTCCCCCAAGCTAAACATCTCTGCCTTTGATCGAAATCATTCCAATTTACTTTAACATAAGAGAGTATTTTTTTTTCAACTGCCTTAATGATGAATACTGTGTCATCAGTACAAAAATGCAGTCAGAAATCTCTTGTGAGTTAATGGTATAAGAACAATATGCTCTCTGATTAACAATAAAGAATATAAAAATGTATGCTTCCAAAAATATTGTAACACTAATTTTAAAAAATATGTCTTTACATGCTTATGAATGCAGAATATGCCATGTGGAAAACACCAGATTTACTTTAGTGTTATTTTTAAATATTAGATGTCTCTGCAATGCATGTTGATGATCTGGAATATTTAATTCTCATGATACTTTATTTTAAGAGGATCTGTGATTTGAAGTGTAATATCTACAATCTGATAAATTATTGCCTTAATTACAAAAATAACATTTCACTGTTCACTTTGTATATTTAACAGTTTAAGTATGAGGACCAGCAATTATTTATTAATTGTAAGACCTGGAGTAACAAACACATATAGGCTAATCTATAAAATTTTTGCAAAGAAATTGACAAAATTGACAAGAATATTAATTAGTATTTAATCATAATTAGAGGTTATAGTATATGAAACCATCTTTTGTGGGTTATGGATCTATCATCTTTGCAGCTCAAAGGCCTTGTGCTGTGACCTGATACCTATCAATGGAAGCCAGCTTCCTATTTGAAGCATTTATTAATTTATTACACAGAGTCTTCTTTTCCGGATATCCAAGCATGTTCCAAACTTCCACTGGTACATGTTAGTTTTAAAGAAACTTACATCTAGGATTTAAGGTAAAGGTGAAAATTATCATCAAAACAGAAGCCAGCTTGCCCTAGGTCCTTATTAACTCACTCCCAAGTAAGTGAAACAGATTTAGCTGCTCCATAGGCATAAATTTTTAAGGTTTATATGCTCATTTTCCCCTTTTCCCAGAAAAGAAAGCAAGCAAGCATTAACTCTAAGATCAAACTTTTGTTAAATGTTTGTTTAACAAATACTTACTAGCTGTATGGTGCTGGACAATACACTTTTCTGACGCTTTGTTTCCTTGATGTAGAAAGGCGACCAGCACCAATATCTCAGACTGCTGTGATTCAATGACAAGTCTACAAAAAAGGTAACACATTCACTCCCAGCCTTGTGGCCATGCTAATCTCTGTGATTTTGTATATTCTTTTCCCTCTGCTTTTGTATGTGCTATTCTCTCTTCTAAATGTCCTGCAGTGTACAGCATAACAAACCCCCACCAATCTTTTAAAAGCAAGGGCATCTGAGACTTAGATGCCCAGGGTCAGTGTAGCTCTATGGATGTGATTAACAATGCACATTCATTTAAGAGGATAAACTTTCCAAGCAGAGGTGGACCATTCTTTAGTCAAGATTTGCTAAGTGTACTCACCCCTTCAAGCCTCGGGGTCAGTTTCTGCAGAAAACTTTCTGTTATTTTTACCAATCTGGTCTATATGACCTCCCTTTATGCTTCTCCTATCTGGCATTCATTCTGCTGTCAAAGGTTTTCCACAGAAGATTGTGTCTTCTGTCTCTTTTTTTTCCATTACACTGCGTGTTCCTTGAATACAGAGTTGATGTATTATTTGCTTTTAAATTTCAGTGTATTATGTATTACAATGTGAAGCATTTGTTCTAATCAGTAAGAGATGTTGATTAATTATATCTCCTTTTTCTTTATAAACTGCTTATGTGTGAATACTACTGAAATATAAAATTAGAAATCTGGGCAAAGCCCAGGGGTGCAGAAGTGTGAATATATAACAAATCCCATGAGCTGCAGGTGCACATGAACTGGTGCAGCCATTCTGGAGAGTGACCTGCCATACTTAGCTAAATCGAGGATATACCCACTCACAACTCAACAATTCCACTACTGGGTATATATAGCCTAGAGAAATCCTCAGAAATCTCTGTAAGGGGAATTGTAAATGTTGCCAATATAAATGTTATTTATGGTGGCAAAGTTGGAAGCAATCTGGGTAACCATCTCTAGGGAGTGGACAGATGCAACATGGTGGTTTGCAGCACATGCTATACTAAGCAGTATTCAGAGAACATGAACCAGATAGGTCCACTAAAATAAAATGTTGAGTGAAAAAAATTAACCGTAAGTCATAACATAATATCACTTATGAAAATTAAAAATGCAGGCATGAAAAACAGCAAGAAATTTTCAAGAACATATAAAAACAAAAGAATAAATTTTAAATTCATTTGAATGCTTGCTTAGGTAGGAGTTGGAAAATAAGAATGAGGGATGCTGATAAAGGGGGAAAATAAATGTAAAATGAAAGGAATAAAACATAGCAGGTGAAAAAATACCAACAAAAGTCCTACAGGTCCTTTAAGAAATTTGTACTGGTAAACAAACAGACAGACAGGCCGACAAAAATCCCACTGATAAAACCTCAGAGCTCTCTGGGCTCAGATCTAGTTTGCCGCTACATGGCTAAATGCACCAAGGTCAGAAGTGTTGTAAATACGGGACCTGTTATGGCGTCTCCCTCAGAAAATGGTGAAGAAAATTGAAATCAGCCAACAAGCAAAGTATACCTGCTGCTTCTGTAGCAAAATCAAGATGAAGAGATGAGCTATAGTGATCTGGCACTGTGGATCCTACATAAGAATGGTAGTGGGTCATGCCTGCACTTACAACACCGTGTCTGCAGTCACAGTAAAATCCACCAATCGAAGACAGAAGGAATCTAAAGACTAGTAGAAGCTCCATTGATTAAAACATTGCTTGCCCACAATAAATAGGCTAACTTATGTAACAATGACAATAAAATAAAAAAAAACCCTCATGGATCTCTAATGTTTAAAGAGTGTTAATTGATACTACTAAAAGAAGAAATTATAGGTTATAGAAAGGGAATAACCTAAGAGCTACTAAGAGTTATCTTTGTCTTCTTGGAAGAAAAAAAAAATCAATTTTATGCCAGGGGGGGAAATATGAGAACTAAGGAATCTATGCCTCTTGCAAGATTTCTGGATAACTCTGAATCAAATGCTCAGCACTTTAGGAAGTTTCTCTAAAGGGCTAGTCTTGAAATCAGAACCCCACTCTCCCCCACCCCAATTCCCCATTCACAGGCCTTTCCTTTTCTGCTGCAAAATGAGAAACAGAAGTAGTCATCACTGAGAGAAAGAGAAAACTCAGGGAACAAATAATAGTTATTTTTTAATCATTGGAGTGAAGATACTTTGAAGGCATGCTCTGAAATTATGGGAGAAAGGTGGAATCAAGACTGTAGCATTTTCACATTCCGTACGAGGCAAAGTGAAAAGAGAAAGTGAAGTTTGGTGATGATAGAATCATGTTGGTTATTTGTACTAATATATTTCAATTTCTTTAAATCTCATTTCATATATTATTTTTTGTCTAATCGATATTTTTAGCTACTTTCTGAATTTACAGAAAAGGTAGTTAAGTAGGTTGTAGGCTGTGTGTTTTGTTGGGAAAACAGCCATTTTTCATATGCTAGTACCTATGGGTGTAGCCATTGTATAATTTATCAGTCTCTGTGGCAGTGGTTCTCAAACTTTGATTTGTGTATTTTTGCAGGAATTATGTGGTAACTTGTTTACTTACTGAACACATTACCAGAAATTCTAGAGTTAAGCCCAGTAATCTGTATTTCTATCAACTCTAATCTAGGAGATAGTGTTTATAAACAACACTTTATGAAATATCTCTAAAGGGCTAGACTTGGAAATCCAAATCTAATAAACAATCGCAATGTCACATCTTTAATGCAGAATTGTCTCGTAGATAGAGGTTGGAAACATTGGGCTGTGAACCTGTAAAGTGGCTGACTTTCTTGGGCCCCTTCCATAAAACATCACATGAAGGGTCCAAAGGTACTTAAAAAAAAAAAAGGTACACCACTTCTAGAGTACTTTTGAGTTATCATTACTTTATTCATATTTAAGATTTTTTTTTTTGACCTAGAATTATGGGATAAGGAAAGATCTCCAGCTGTGCTGAAATAGAAGTGGTGGTTCCTTCTGAAAATTCTAGAGAGTACTTTCTAATGAGAGTGGTACCTATTCCTTCCTGAAGAACCCCTCATTTGCCATTGAACATGAATTTATTCAGTCACCATGAAGCTATATTCTTTTGCAGCAGCATGGACTTTGAAAAAAAATGTAGTATTATTGTGAAACTTATAAACAGAAGGGTGAAATCATTGCCATCCTTGGTGTCATCTTCTTCCCTGGCCCCTCCCCCACCCAGTCCAGGCTATGTTTGTCAGTGGCGTTATGGAGCTAAGGCTGAATGAAATAGAGGACTCATCACCCCAGGAAAAGTAAGGAGGTAGGTCTCTTCTTGGGTAAGGTTTATGACTGCACATTATCATCCCTGTGGGAGGGCAGACCACATGAAGCTAATTATCTCATTCTTCTGAAGAAAAAGCACACTATTTTATGTTCTAATAAGTCATCTGCTTTCGATGTGACATATAAGAAAAGTCTAGAAGCAAGTAAGTAATTAAGTAGGTTAAGCCAGGATAACTTACAAGCAAACTTACAGAAAAAGAAACAAGCCAAATCGTAAAGCCTCCAAATATAACTGTCCATTTTTATTTTGAATAGTGTGCCATACTATTTATACATATTAAAGTAACAACTTTAGAATCTGGAACCAATATTCAACTTAAAAAGGAGACTCAAATAATGTAAAGAAGGACATGGAATGTATTAAGATATAAAGAGTGCTCAGAAAAAAAGTTTTGAATTGTCATTAACATAGATCTAAATCATATTTTTAAATTTCTTAAAATGTGTATTCAAAGCAAGATTTTTAGGATGGATACTTCATAAAAAATAATTGAACTACTTTTTTGAATATAATTTTATAGGAGCCTCCAGTGTCTCTTTCGATTAAGTATTTTCTTCAAATTAACAATAACTAAATAACAATAGCATCCACCTTTCTTTTTTATTAGACTAATGCAATATTACTTGTTTAATTCAGTAGGTATCCACATACAAATTGTTTATTTTGAGTGGCTAGTCTCATTTTAATCAGGTAGGATGAAGTGACAGGTATTCATTTCCCTAGCTTTTGCCTACAAAGGAATATTTACTCTTTCAGGGAGCACTGGCTTCCTTTCAGATAACTGTAGAGGTATCAGATCCAGAACATTTTACCAGGACTGTATGAGAGATTTTAATTACATTAGCAGGTGTCCTGTCCTCATTTGTTTTCCTATTTTTTCTAGAAGTATGGCTCCTGTTAGCACGTCAATCTGACTTATGAAAAGTTTCTCGGGCTTTTCCCAGACTCCTTCTTCTAATTTCAATGGGTGTATTACCAATATCTGCACAGAGCAAAGAGACAAGAAGCCCAGTGTAGTCAGTGTCTCAGTTCCAATTCTGAAACTGATGAGGGCTTTCCCCCACCCTCCTACACTATTTGATTCACTTTCTTATAAAGTTAAAGGCAGACAGACTTACTTAAGTTTTATCTTGCTTTCATTCGCTCGACCTCTGTTTCTCAGTTCCGGATGTTCTGAAGATTATGTGTGGAGATCTGACACCCATCTTTTCTTGGCTCTGGAATCCTGGCAGATTAAACTATGAACACAATAGTACTACATTCTTTTTAAGGTTTATTTTAAGGTACCGGACAACCAGCTCTGTCTTCACTCTTAGTTCAGTAGTACAAATTTTCAAAATAAATTAGTCAAGCTTAAAAGGTTTTTTTTTTTTTTACAATAAATGTTAAAGGTATGAATTGATGTACAAAAAGTGTTTAGCAGTCATTTCTGATCATTTTAAAGGAATTCCTTAAAATCTCAAGGAAGCTAGAGTTATAGAGAATAATTTCATAAGTGAATTTGGACTTTATTCTTGGACAATTAATAATTTAAAAAGTTATACAGTTGGCAGAGAAGCTTTTTTCAAATTTAGTTCACTTTCTATCTTAAAGCTACACTTTCAACTTAATCTTGTATCATGTGCCTTTTTTAAAAAACAAAAATTAAAAATTATGCCATTAACATAATGTCAGAAATTAAACAAAGTATGACTACCGTAGTTGGAAAATATAAAATATTTGGTTAAGATGCCTAAGACAGAGCAATAAATTGGAAAAAGAGAGGTTTATAACAATAGCTCTTCTCAACCTTACTACACAGAATTAATTTTTCTTTCCTTTTTTTATTCTCTGCTTCCTCCACTTCCTTCTCCTTCTCATTCTTACTATAAGGGTCTCTGATCTGAGCTCTCTGAGGCAGAGAATGTATAGCCCTGGAATACAAGTTAGATTCCTTGAAGGAATTGGCTTGTGGCTGTATGTCTGACCATAGTAAATGCACAGTATTTGTTGAAAGAATTAATGATTGGACAAATAAAGATGTCACACCAACACTGACATTGACTGTTGGTCTTCCAACCAACATACATTTTTTCCTATGCTGTTTTGCCATAGATGATAATTGCAAGTTTATGTCATAACTAGCTTCAAATTTTGCATGTAAATGTTCTCTGAGGTTGAAAGCCACCAACTAAAACTATTCTTGTGCTTTTTGATAGAACAAGAGACATATCTATGTATTAGAGAAAATAACTGCCACAGTTATTTGGGAAAAGATAAGAAACCCCTAATTTTTACTTGAATGACTGTTTTTTTTTTCAGTTTATGTGGCTTTTTGTAGACATAGCCAAAACCAAAACGTCACTTCTTACAGACTTCCAAAAAAGGAGATGGTGTTACTACTTTATTTGGTGATGTTTCCTTGTTTTTCACCTGTCCCCTTTCCATATAACTTACATTTAAATTCCCTAAAAATATAACTTTTCTCTGGTGCAATGCCAGAAAAAAGACATTACAACTGAATAACTATACAATTTTTATGTCAAATTAACTTACTCATCAATTTTCATTTAACCTTTTTTTTATGATACTTATTTACCACTTTTAAAATATGTTTATAACTCTCCTCTGGCCTTTTTTCCCAGATTTTAGTGAAATGTCTTAATTTGAAAAGGATGAAGAAAGTTTGGTTAATGATTCTATATTTATATTGATTTTTTTTCCTTCAACTTTATAGTGCTACCCTTGCCTATCTTCTTGTCAGCTTCATCAATTTAGTAACACATTTCAATCACTTTTAATCCTTTTAATTAGAATTTATTTAAGACATTTAACTCACATTACACTATACATTTTCTTTCATTTCACAAGTCTTTATTTCAAAATGGAAGAGATACCTGCGTTGTGAGCCAGACAGATTTGCTCTTTAATTATAGTGTTTGTTTCTCTAGATATCTACAATTATTATGGAAAAACTTTGGGCAAAATTAATTCAGAGTAGTTTTTGCCAGAGCAGAGATCTATCTTCTCTAAAGGCCTTCACCGTGCACAATGCTTACACATAGTAGGCACTCAGTAAATATACGTAACTCATGGTAAAAGCTATAATAACTATTCATATAGTTATTATAAAAGCAAAGCTTATATGAGAAAAAATCATCTATATTCATTCTGTATTTTTAATTAGAGCATTGTTACAACAAATCACAAATATACAGAAATTCATTATACATTTTCTTTTGACCCAAATCTTCAACCTAGCAGTGACATGTAAATTGACTTGTTTATGTTAATAGCAGCCATTTAGGAGAAAATTCCCAAAGCACTGCATGATAATTAGATTGGCCTTAATCCACGTGCTGTGCTGTGTGCTACTTGAAAACTGGGTTCCTTCAGAAAGGCATAAACTAGAACAGAACATTTACCTCTCCAGACAGTCTCTAAAAAGATTCTCATTACATAAAACAACACACACAGTGTGACAAAACTAATGTCGGGACTTAATGCAGAAAAATAATGCAACATGTTCTTTTTTGGTTCATTTACTGCTATTTGCTACTTGAGTAATGAAAACCTATTTGGTATAGACGGACGTGGATGTAGTCTAAAAATACTGGTCAATAATGAAGCTTTATTTTGCTAATTCAAGTATGACTACTAAGTGTTCAGTTATGAAACAACTCCAGATTATTAAAAAATTTCATTCTATCTGTCCTTTATAAGGACTAGAGGAGGGTTCTTAGTTTTCCTTCTTCATTATCCTGTTACTGTGTAATGAAAATTCTTCTAAATTTGTAAATGCCTAATAACTATGCAGTTCTGAGAGTACTAAATTAATTAATATTTAAACATTTTTATCTCCATAAGAGAATGCTATTAAAGAATTACTGGTTGCCCAACTACTCATATTTATCATTACCTTATATTATATCAAACACAACTGTGAATTAAATATTAATTTAATTTATTCTAAAATGTATCAAAAATTCTATTAATTATCTAAATTATTCTAGGTTGTGGGAGAATCTGGAGTACAAATAATAAACTTTATCAATATTTAAACAGAAGTGAATTAAATAACTTATTTAATATTACTGAGAAGCAGTGTCTACAGCTCAAAATCTGAATAAATAAAAACCATGTTTTGCTGTTTATTTTATATGATTGCAGGAGAAAAACTGGTTCCAAGATACAAAAATAATTAGAAACACAGGGAAATGATAGCAAATATTTTACAAATATGGCTTTTTAACTTTTCTGGTAAGTTATGAAAATATTTTTATGCCAGGACTAAAAAATTAAAAAATCTGATCAACATTTTTTATAGACTCATTCCATTAAGCTAGTAAGGTTTTCAGATATTTAGGCTGACTTGCAACCAAACTATGAATCTATGGCTTTTATTCAATTTGAAATTTTGAAATAATCCATGTAAGTCTCCAGTGTGTGGAATTATATGGAATTATACCCTCTGCTTAAATTAACCTTAAAGGTATTTTTCTATGGTGAAGTTTTAACCCCCAAATTTGTATAGCTACTATTCACTGAGATATCTTCCTGTTTTGCATAGTATTTGTATAAATTAAAATATAATGAAAATAGGTACTTGAACACAACCCCTAAAGCCTCATACAACTAAAAGCAGTGACTGATAATTTACAAAGGGAAAAATAAACCAACTCACAGAGGTGTTTTGCTAATGCTGAATTGTAAGTAGGTATCAAAAAGCGATGAAGTCAAATAAAGACAACGTTTTTCAAAATGGTTAGAAAACAAATGAAGGCCTTTGAAATAGAAGCAGCACCCCGCTTTCTTGCTCATTCCTGTCCCCCATATATTGTACTAAGTTTTACCTGAACATATATAAATTGATTATATAGAACCTGGAAAGAATTTGGGACAGAAACCACTTGGCTAGGAGAACAAGAATGCTGCACTTTAAATTCCAGGTATTAGAAGCATATCTTGTCTCTTGCAATCTTAGTTATAAATTTTGGAACTCTTCCTATGTGATGACCAGAGGAAGATGGAATTTCTCCTGCTCCAAGCAGCTGGCACTACCTCTAGGATCTCGAGGTGGAGCAGTATGACATTAAGGAGCAGACTTCGGAACTAGTTAAATAGAATCTCGGAGGACGGCGGACCCAGGGTGAAGTGGTTGGTGCCAAGTAAAAATGAAGAATGTGGAAGAAGAACTAAAAATGAGAGTTTTAGCGGATAAGGGTTTATCTTCTCTTTTTCTTTTTCTTTCCTTATCTCCTTATTACTGCCTAAAATTATTCTGATTGGACAAGAGTATGAATACCTGTGGATGGTATCAAGAGAGGGAGAAAAGGAATGAAAAGTTGGTCACATGGTATTTTTCCTACTTATCTCTTCAATTCTTAGCTTCGTTTCATTCATAAATGTTTTCTGCATCCCTCCTTAGTCCCAGACATTTCCAACCTTTTTTCTCTTTCTTCAAGTTTAGGACGGGGAAGGGTGCAAAGGTGATAATCCATAAAATCTAACAAAGCACAAAGAAGACAACCATGCTGCTATCCTTCTTTCCCTTTTACTCTTGGTTTTTAGGATGAGAGATAAAGAATATAAATGTTTTCTTTCTATCATTTGTGTCTCCTCTCTAATATTGGTTTTGTAATTGTCCATCCTGTCAGCCTAAATATTGGCTGTTATTCTTCACTGTTATTTGGGAATAAGAATTTACAAAATATGTTCTAGGAGAGAACTTTCTGATACTTCTCAGAGCTGTATTATCAAGTAGCTTCCTCACTTTTTGTGTAACCCAAATAAATACTGCAGGTCTAAGAGGTACAGTCGAAATATTATACTGTACTCAAAGAAAAATAATCTAGCAAACAATGTGGGTGAAGAAGGATCCAGATCTTTACTTTCAGCTCTCAAAAACTGTAAAAGGAAATCTTGTTTAGAATTCAGTTTCACTTCTTTAAATCTCTTTACCACTCCTTGCTTTACCACTTTCTCACTTGTTGCTTTGAAATCTCTTCTTGGCCCCTTCCAAACTTTCAATTACCCATCATAAATGAGGACTTTTTTTTTTTTTTTACTTTTTTATTTCTTTAAACCGTATCCATATTCTTTCTCCAGTAAATTTATACCCTTTCTGATGCAAGTCTCCTTTCTTTTCTGGTTCTATTTCCACCAATTGCCCCAATATGGCTAATAAGTCCAGGGTGGAAATGAGTATGTGGGGCCTGGGGTAGAGATAAGTAAAAGTGTCAGAATTTCCTTAATAGGTCAGGGAATTTAAAGATGCTACTAGTACTTGAAAAGTAATATTTTTGCCCTTACTATAACATCTTTAATTACCTTCTTCCTCTGGTGTCTCCTTTTTAATTACAAACATATGTAGTCTCTCATCCTCCTGAATGATCCCCACAAAACTGCTTAACATCTCATCTTTCATCCTAATGCTCAGACAACCCATAAAAACAGCGTATTCATGCTGTCTCTACTTTATAATCTTGCTGTTTTTTTTTTAAATCTTGCTGAAGCCTGACTTCCATATGTGATCTATGGGCAACCAGTTTTGGGGCCTTAATCCTTGTAATTTCATTTTGAAGTAATGGCATCGCTATCTAATGGCTCACTTAAGCATAATTCATAATGTCTTTCCTTCTCACACAAGATATACCAATATGGCATCAAGTCCCAACAATTTCCATGGAATCATTTCCTTTTTATCTACTATACCTGTCATTATATTAGTTCTGGCTTTCTTCATCTGTTTTTCCAGTATATTACCTTATCCTCCAACATTTCACTCTAGATTCCCCTCAGTATAATTCGTCTACACATTGTTAATAGAGGTGTCTTTCTAAAACTCAGATTTAACCTAATTCCGTGCTTAAATAAATATATTTGGTGGCACCTTATTGCCTGGAGCTGGGGTCCCATACTCAAAGACCTATAAAAGGCAGAGGGGGAATATAAATCAGTGAAGCAATCTGGGTCAGGAAACAGCCCAGACACATGGGGACTAGGGAGACAGCTGCCACTCATTTCTTGACATTTGCTGTCATGTGGAAACACAGGTCTAATATTGCCAAATATTTCACGATTTTAAAAGAAGGCAAACATTGGAATCTTTGAAAGTGAAATCTCTCAGATTTAAATAGTTGGCTCTAATTGTTTAAAGTATGGTTTGGGAAAAACTATTGAGAATTAAAAGGAGTCTAACATTTTATGCTACTGCATTTTATCTGCTATAGCTGGTAGAACACAAGAGAGACAAAAGTCATTATTGCTCATGGTAATCAGCATGTCTCCTGGTTCCTGGAGCTCTGTTCCCATATGCTGACGTGTAGAGGGCCATGAGAATCCTGCACACACAGTGGTTTGTGTTACTGGAGAGAAATCTTAATATTTGGGACCTGAACCTTTTATAACAGGCAATATGCTTGTCTGCCCTCTACTCTATAAAGACACATTATTTCTATTTTTTAAAGTCTGTTCACTACACAAACATCCATTAAAAATAGTGTACGACAACAAAGGCAGTCAGAGCCTCTGTTTGTATGATGTGTAGAAACATGAGAGATACATGGAGAATTATCTCTGAACAGAAATGTGTTTTTGGAGCTGATCTAATCTGTGGGACGTGAGTCTATATTTACAGTGTAGAGGTGAGGTCATCGATAAACAGCCTACAGACTGGTCATTTACTTTTGTAAATAAAATTTTATTGGAACCCAGCCATGTCTGTTTGTTTACATATTGCCTATGGCTGTTTTTGTGCTACTATGGTAAAGTTAAATAGTTGCGAAAGAGATCAAGCTTACAATATTTACCATTTGATCTTTTAAGAAAAAAAAAGGCCACTTTTTTTCTTTATTGATCAATGGTGTAGAGAATACAATTTTGGAATGTCATTTAAAATAATGTAATCAAACACTTGAATCAATAATTAACTCATTCATTAATTAAATAAATATATTTTGAGTAGTTACTATTATGAGACATCATACAAGAGATTGATACTGCTAAAATCAAAAATATGGTCCTTATTTTCCAGGGGCTCCATGTCCAATGGACACAGACAATAGAATAGTGAAAATAATATAGCATGGACTTTCCTATGGTAGATGTAACTACATGGATTTATGAAGACTATGGGAGAGGTAACTATGCAGACTAAGAGAGTGAGGGGAGCTTCCTAACACAGAGGGTCCTCAAAGATGAAGAAGCATTTTCTAGATGCAGGAAAAAGTAAGTTCTTTTCAGACCCAGAAAGCAGACTGCACAAACAACTTGGAGATTTGGGTAAGAAGATGCTACTGGATCAATGTGTTTGATAGAGATGAAACATTAGGTGCAGAGAAAGGAGGGTGTGCAGGGAGAAGCAAGTGAGTGAGTCAGAGCAAATTTATGACAGGTTTTGAATGCCGTGTGGAGGAGTTTATAATAAAACAGTGAGAGCCTTTCAAGTAAGAATTAAATGGCGTTGTCTGGAAGTTAGTGAAACTGGAGGTAGAAAGGTCAGTTAGGGCACTGTTGCATTGACTTAAATATAGAATAATAAGCACCAGAAGGAAGCAGCAGGGAACCAGGGGGAAGAAGGAGCAGTAGAAAAGGAGAGGGAACAGGACTGAATATTTACATTTCTCCATGTACCCTGTGCTCCAGCCACATCAAATTATTTACCTTTCCTTGAATTTAGCATGTTGCGTGTGTGTGTGTGTGTGTGTGTGTGTGTGTGTGTGTGTGCGCGCGCTGGGGAGAGAGGGAGCTCTTTATGTACTAGGAAATCCAGTCCCTACTAGACTACAAACAACCTGAAGGCAGGCACAATGCCTTGATCACTATTATGTTCCTGTAATACTATGAAGTACTTGGTACTCAGTGGATGTAGAGTATATAACTAGTGAATGAATGCATGAATGCAATTTCACCTTCTTTCCTCCTCATTCATTAAAGCTTATCTAAAAAAGTCTTCCCTCTTGTAAAGACAAATTCTCCTTCTGCTCCAGTTACTTTCAGCAGAGTACTGTGCTACTAGAGTAGGTTGCATTATTACATTGAATCAAAATGGATAGTCATCGTCTCTATCAGCCCAGGAGAATTTTAGAACTCAAGAGAAGTCTCATTCTTTTTCCTGTCCTTAGGTCCTGGAACAGTACCTAACATTTACTACATAGTCATTGTGTAATTAGTGTTGGTAACATGAACATTTATTCACACTTTATCAGACAGATCCCTGACAAGTCAATCATCTTTCTAAACAACTCTGGCTGACTATGCATTATTCTATTTGGTAATCCAATTCATTTTTGGTTTTCACCTTTGATATATCTTTAGCCTGACAACAGTTTAGTTGGTGAGCTATACAGAGCTGATCACAGTCTCACTATTTCTGTGCCTGATCAAACGATTATATGCTATATATAGGAAAAATTTCAGACGAATTGGATGGCATCAAGAAGGTTAAGAACCCTAACAACAAAGAAAATAAGCAGTTGCTTGTTTGTGTTATCATTGTTTAGGCACTGTTTTAACTACCATTTGCAAAATTAGAATGATATTAAGATTTTCCCAAATGTAATGTATGAATAGTAGGTGGTTAGGGGGTATTTTGGACATACAGTTTTTACCAGCAATGGCATGAAGATTCTTGATGCTGCTGCTATATGCTTTTATTCCCTCTGAGAGCACTCTTTTTGCCTCATTAACCATAGGACTAGAATTAATATGAGTTATTGAAGCTATTTTTTGTTGTCTGCTTTTTAAAAACAATTCAGTTAAATATCATTGTTTCTTTCACAGGAAATGCTGCTTAACTCTTTAGGATGATTGTTTAAAATAAAAAAGATGCAATATTGCCAGTTTTTTACAATGCCTTAAGAGAGTGTTTATAAGGGTATATAATTTATTAATTATTATAACCCTACTTCCCACTTCCATGGGAAAGAAAGCAGTGCTAGGAATATATAAGCAATGGAATTCTTATGGGTTACTGTATTACTTTTACCTTGCCATATTTCTTTTTCTTTTAAAAATATTCCTCCTTCTATTACCACTCTTATAATGTCATCATCAATCTTGGATTTCATTCTTTCGAATATTAAAATTAAACCCAGGCACCATCTTGGACATTTAGCCTCAAGAAGAGTTTGTAAACTTTATAGTTCATTTCATAGTGTAGCTTTAGTCATTCACAACTGAGGGGCTAAGCCCCTTTAGGTAATTTTGGGATAGAAATATAAACTGGTCAGATCCCAATTGATAACCATTATCAAGATCCATAAATCCACAATGGGTAAACCAACAGACAGTGAACTTTACCTACTGATTCGTAAAAATATTTATCAATGAGTGTGCTCTCATTACACATCTGTTTACAGGAGCATGCAGTTTTCTGCAGTCAATTGTGTTGAATATGCTTGTTTCTCATGCCTGAAATAAACTTTAAGGGAGCAAAGTTAAGCCACTTCTCTAGGTTGTATACCCTCTCTCCAGAATCCTCAACTTAGAAACATTTAGGTAGGAGTGATTCACAGGTTTGTACCCAAAACTGCTCACAGTGGAGACAGTACTAAAAAAAAAAAAGAATCCTGACTCTGTAATAACTTCTATTATCTGTCTAAACTAAATAATTTAATACATGCCTCTTGACCTTCAATTTTTTCAGTTATATGAACTGAAGTTTTATGAGGATTAAATAGGATACTCTATGTAAAAGTCTTAGAACAGTGAAGGCACATAGTAAATCCTCAATAAACGACAGTTATTTTCCCTTACAAACCTTAAGGAAACTCAGATGCCCCTGGCTGCTTCTTTTTGACTTCCTGAGCAGTCAGCAAGACTCTTGCAGAAGGCTTCCCTCTATCCTGCAAAATTTTCTCATTTAGTCTGCAGGCACAACATGGGATCGGACCTTATTTAACCATTGAAGGAAGAAGGGAAGAAAGAAAGGAAAAGAAAGAAAAGGAAGGATAGAGAATGAGAGACAGGAAAAGAGAGGGAAGGAAAGGAAGTTAAAAGGGAGGGAGAGAAGGAGGAACTTTTTTCCCACATTGAAAAGTCCATTGTAGAGACAATTTTATTAAATAATAATTAGCAAACTGTTTTTTTAAATTTGTATAAAAATAGTTGTGTTGAAACAGAAAGCTATGTTTTAACACATTGTAATGTGTCATGTTTATCTTTATTTGGTTGATTCAACAGTTGGTATTGCCATCTATCACCTTATCAACATACAAAAGCTGTTTTTCCATTTTGATATGTATTTTTGAAATTTATATTAATTATTTCACTGTGAATAGCATGGCATTGCTCTTATAATATTTTAATAATAATTTTTCTTAATCCTGAAGCTCTCGTGTTTCTATAACACTATAAAATCATTTTATATCTTATATGCAAAAACAATGAAAATTGTACTAGAGCAGAGATAAACTAAGTCATACATATTTCTTCCTGATTCTGAAGATGAAGTCTTTAGTCAAGAAAGTTAATAACTAATATTTAGACATAATTTAAATTAGTAAAGAGAAATAAAAACAATTGTTATTACTTTTTTTAACTCCAGTGATCATTTAATATATTTATAAACTTTTTCATAGTCAAAAATACAACAATGAGAAAAAACACAGTATGAACTATGAAGCACAAAGTAGGCTATTAGGTCTTGGCTTTGGATAAATAAAATACAAAAATTCTGTCAGCAAAAGATATCTAGTTGTATTTTACAAATGTCATGTTTGCATAGCAGCTTATGGATATGTCTACATTTAAAATAGGCCTGATTTTTAAAATACGTTAAAATTTTTCTTTTATTTTTTGACAATTATAACAGCCAAGCTGAAAGTCTTAAGCCAATGTTAAAATAGGCACTGAGAAGACACTTTTCTATTTCTCCTGATGGTCATCGATATAATTAACTGCCAGCAGCAAAGTTAGATATGTATTCTGTGGCCTTGAATTTGAGTCTAGCTAACTGGCCCCTGTGGGGCTAATGCCCACAATTTGGGCCTTTTTAGACTACACTTGATAGTACAGAAGCATAGATTTCATTTGGCTCCTAAAGGATTAGAGCTTTCTTTATGTAGTCTTCTCTTCAATTTCTATGCTGATTTTTTTCTTTTCTCTTAGCTTTCAAGGAGCTAAATGTGGCAATAATTGGTAAGTATTGTTTTAATAAACTTTTTAAAAATCATATAAGCAATCATCTTTTCTCTCGAGTAACAAAATATCAGAAATACTAGAGAGAAAAAATGGAAATGTCCTAGCATTCCTAGAGGAATTTGTTCTTTATGCTCCCCTTAGGCTAAGAAAGGAGGTGTTATTTCTCCTTCCTTGTTCTTAAAAAAGAGAGAGAATGCAAAGAATAGATCAGGAGAATTTTTATATATATATAGTTTTATTAACCTTCCATTTCTACCACTACGGGGCACTCACTTCACTTCCTTAACTAGCAACAATTTCCTGAGGACAGAGCAACTGATAGTAAAACCAGGGTCACATTTGGAGGCAGGTGATTTATCCACTCTGGACTTGCTGGATCACCAATTTCATTGTTTTGTTATCTATACCCTATGAACTACAGCCTCCAGGGCAAAACACATTTAACCTGCAATGATACATTGCCCAGGAGCCATTCAGTATTTATGTCATTCTGAATTTTTATTTAGAAACAATTAAAGCTACTTGGATTTCACGAATTTTCTTGGTTCCAGGTCAAAGTTTATTTTTTAAAAAAATACAGAATAATCTATAACTTTTTCAACATGCAGCTAAAACAATAACTGTAATTTCAGATTTCAAGTTCTCCTTTATGCCTCTAAGTTTATTCCCTGACGCAGTAAGGTATGCATGGGTGCACACTGAGAATATATGTGGTGAATGATTGGGAGTATGGATGAAGAGAAGTTTTTGTAATAGATTCATATTTGGTAATGATAAGAAATTCCAATAAGTATAGTTTTCATAGGATAATTTCATCCCTGGAGAACAATAGATGTACATTTTTTTTAATAAAAATATTCACTGAATGAATTTTAAAATTTCAGATAACCGTAGTTCTGGCATGTTGCTGCGTTAAAAAACATAGTGATGTTCTCATTTGATTTCTCCCATTAAAGTTTTGATTCCTTATGATAACTTCTACTGATAAAACAACATTAAAGTGCCTTCAAATTGCAAAACATTGATAATTTCACATTATTTTCATCTTCCACAATGACTCATCTTCATTTTTTTAAAGAATATGAAATCCTTATATACTATCATAAGATAAAACATAAAGTTCATTTGAGTCTGATATCTTGATATGGACTGAGGTAAACAGAAGTCATGTCCATCATCGCAGGACTTCCTTAAAGGCTAATCTATTATCTAAATAAAATAACCATTTCCAGTGAGGGGAATTGCATATAGCACTGAGAAGTATTCCAAGTTTTAGTTAGGTTGTTTTTATAGAAACAAATAAAAATTCATCTGAGTTATTAATAAATGCCATATTAAAATGATATATTGGGGAATGGTAAAGAAACAATAATCTCATGAGAATCTCATAATGATAACCATTCAGCCATATGGCCTGACAGCCAAGGACTCAGAGAAAAGTAGAATTTAGTAACTGGGTGTCCTCAGTCATCTCCAGGGACCTCAGAGCAAGGGTTTATGAATCATCTAATCTTCTTTTCTGTGAGTGATGATTAAGATTCTGCATATTTGCTTTTCTCTAAATCATTATTGAATAGGTTGCTTTATAGATGTGTGTATACATATACTTGTATCCTCTGCCTACCAATAGTTTCTACCTTCCCATCTTACTTATAGTTTTTGCTCCCTCATAACTTCAGCTTTCTGTGAACTCTGTGGAATTCTCTAATAACATTTTTGGTTTTAGTTCCCATTGCTCATTCTGGTTCTCTCAACACTTTCTATGATAAATTCTTTAAAAGGAGAATTTTAATTTCTTAAATTTTGTTTAATCCCAGAGTTTATCATTAGACTCTAACCAGACTTGAGAGTCATGACCAGTGCTGACTCAATCAGTTCTGGCTTATGAGGTCTGCATTGGGCTGCCTCTTTAGCATGGACTATTGGCCAGACCATTTCACACAGGAGTCTAACATGTCCAGTACATCCTGTCCCAAACTGTTGTCTCTTCTTCCTACCGTATTTTCTGAGTTAATCTTTCCATTAAGCAAAAGTGTTATCTAAGGAAAATAACATGTCAAGTCATTGTCTGCCATAAAACCTTAACTGAAATAAACTGATTTTGTTAAATAAATTGATTGTGCAGGCACTTGGCAAGGTTCTGAGAGAACAGGTGATGTTGGTAAAATTTTATGGAAAAGATATTCAACTAGCTATCAGGAGACCTGGATATTATTTTTGTCTCTACCATGAGTCCCCAAATTGGGCAAGCTATTTAACTTTTTATGTCTGCAAATGTAGGGGATGGGCCACACAATTCACAAAGTGGTTCCCAGTCAGAAGTTTGCGAGTCCATGTCATGAGATTTGAGGGCAGAATAAGTCTGAAACTTAATGAAGACAGGCCTAGCGGGAGCTCTGAGTGGTACTAGATCACAGTGAAGATGCTGCTTTCCCAAAGGAGCAATCTATGTCAGGAATGGCTTCCTTGAACTGATGTGCTCTGTGAGCCTAGGATGGGTCGGGACCAAGCTTTTGACTGTAATCAACATGTAGGGCTGAGAGTTGAAGTCTAAGAGGAGTGAATTCCCAAAAGAGGAAAAGTCGACTGTCAACCACTTCCAAGGTTGACTTCATTTTCCATTAGTGAGCATGCCTACTCATTGAGAGTCAGGAATGTTTTTGCTCATTTAATGGATTATTTGATTTACCTCTACATCCTCTTGTTCCAGTTGCTGTCAGTTTTGGTGACTACAGTGGTGAACCCCCAGAAATATAGACATGAAAGAAATTGGAGTTACACTGAAATATCAATCTATAACCTGAGACATGCAAAGTCACTGGAGGGAGACAGCAGGCTCCTAGGCCAGCACTCTTCATGATCATCTGCTTGGATCTATAAGTTTTAAAGAAAGACTCCTTCCCTTAGAAGGAGGTAAGCTAATCACGGAAACAGCCATGGGAGAGTTTCAGGCAATCACGGCCTGTGCTTATTTGAGCACTATCCAGGGGACAGAGAGTTTTACTCAATGGACTTCTATTATTCCAGATTCATTAGCAAAGTGGAGATAAATGTCAGGCATTGTAGCAAATAAGACTTTCAGATTTTAGACTATGATAATTTCAAGTTAAAGATGAATTTATGGACATTCTGGTTTTGTACATAGATCCCTGAGTCCTTGATTAGTCTGTATGTAAACTTAAGAGGTGTCCTTTCATTTTATGTGATGGGAAAAATCACGTTTTGTCTTACAAGCCTGAGGAGCAGATACTGGGCAGTGATGTATTTACTAAAGTGATGGGACTTCAGCAGAGGAGAATAAGAGTAGATGCAGACAGTCTTCCCCATAGTTACCACCAAGCATCCATATGTCCTCAAGTAAGGTGCTACATTTTTTTAAGATTCCCATATTTGTACTAGAGTAAAACCTAAATTTCTAATGTAGTCAAGTTTCTGTCTCACCTACCAGCAACCTCATCTTCTCTGACTCTTCCCTTCACTATGTCACTCAAGCCACATTACTCTTCTTTTTGTTTTGATGACACGTCAAGGTTGCCTCTGCCTAGGAGACTTTGCACTTAGTACCTCTTTTGCCTAAAGTTTTTTCCTAATATTTATA
This sequence comes from Cynopterus sphinx, assembly GCA_030015415.1. Taxonomy (NCBI): domain Eukaryota; kingdom Metazoa; phylum Chordata; class Mammalia; order Chiroptera; family Pteropodidae; genus Cynopterus; species Cynopterus sphinx. The sequence goes on along the minus strand of CM057380.1, from coordinate 148,280,960 downwards.
TAGTTTGCTCTTACTCATTATTCAGGCTTTAACTCAAATATAATGAGAAGGTTTCTGTGACACCTCTAATATAGCACTCCTTCACTTTCTTTATTCTATCTCACTTAGTTTTTGAAATATTTTATTTATGCTAGCTAATACTGTCCAAATGATTACATTTATTTCTTTTCTTCTGTTTTTATTTATTTATTTATTTATTTATTTATTTATTTATTTATTTTCCTCACTAAAATACATATTCTATCATAATAAGAGCCAAGGGTGAGGTGACGTCATGTAGAATACAAAAAACAAAAATATTAATTTTTATAAAGGAATTTTATTTTATACCAGGTAGAACTGGTTGTGGCTGGGGCAAGCATTGTGATTAGCTTTTTGGCAAAATATGCAATCCTAGCTTATTGTCTGAAATTTTAGACCCAGAGGGACATTAGAGACTGTATTTAGTCCAACCTTTTTACTTTGGGAATGAGAAATCCAAACCTCAAATTGATAAGTCCCATTTGACACATGGCAAATTAAAAGTTGGAAAACAAAATTAGTGAAAGAATGTCACAAAGAAGTTGGGTTATTTATGTCAGATGAAAAACCTGAGTGTGCAACATGAATACAACACAAATCATTCTATCAAAGATATTATGATCTAGTAGGGAAGAAAAAATTTTAATATATAAATGCCTTAATAAATGTATGAGTAGGGTGAGAATGCCTAATTATGGGATTGCAGAGATTTAGAGAAATGTTTCTAGGGAACCAGATGTCTAGACTAAGACTTGAGAAATTGAATCAGTATAAGTCAAGCAGCTGTGATGTGAAGCACGTTCCAGAAAATGTATTTCTTAGTGATCAGAAATATATCTGGTGTAAATGTGGTTTTTGTGTGGAGTAGTAGTTTGGGCCATAGGTTGTGCATGAGAAGTGTTGATGTCTTCCTATCGTCTTCCTCCCCAGCCTTCTTTTTTCCCCCTGATCTCTTTTATGTTCACCTCCAGTGAATCTTAAAATAACTCTGCATTCCATCTTTCTGACCAGAATAACTGTGAAAATGATGTTCAAGAGCATGTAGAGGGGTAGAAAGAAACTGATTTGAAATTTGTAATTTAAATCATAAGAAAAGTTGACTGTTTCATTTGGGGAAACCCAATAAAATTTCCCATTGCCCCTATTCTTGAGAGTACTGTCACTTCCTTTGTGAAGGTCACTTGAAATGTTATGCAAGTGTTCTCAAGTGTTTGCAATCCAGTCCAAGGTGTTGTCATTTTCACACTTAATAAGCACACTTTCAATTTTTCCCTTTGTCCCCATGCCCTCTAGGTTACTACTCAGTACATTCCCTTTCCTCAGGTGGCAGCAAGCCATTGTTTGTCCCTCTTTGTGTACCCCTCTCTAGCTACTTATGTACCACCTACTTTATTTTAGTATGTGGTTTGCTTAGAGTATTCTTAAAGCAGCTGCTTTTTCCCCCTATTTGTGTGACTTAGGTTTTAATAAATGATTCATATAAGGAAAATCAGTAGTCTCTCTTGTCAGAAGAGTTGTACCACAAATAAAAATCCAGAAAAGCCATTGTAGATTCCCAAAATGCAATTATAAAATACAATATTTTTAACTTTTATACAACAAAACCAAAAATGACCACTTACTAAAAAAGCAAGAATTTCACATAGGCATTTACATTTTCAACTTCTTCCTCTTTTTATGGATTTAAAGGTAAACCTTTGCCAAAAATAAGAATTTATTCAGAGGGAGACAAGGAGAAAAAGCTGAATACTAAGCATTGCTTAAGGCAGGAAAGAGTTTGATTCAATGCATTTTTTTTTACCCTAAATTTAACTACAATGTTTAACATTTAAATATATTGAGGGATTCAAAATCAAATCTAAAGCAAAATTTTCAGAAATCTACCAAATCTTTGTGTATGTGTATTTTCATTTTGTTGGAATATGACGTTTTTTGTTATTTCTGTTTATTGATGAGAATTAATTTGCAAAGAAATTTAAATCAACATCAAAGTAAGGAGATGAGAAGAATTTATGGGTTGGGATTAGCACTCCAAAGAAAGGCAACCAGAATACAGCAATAAGATACTACACTTGGTAGGCTGTAAATGCTCCTCTGCTTTTAAAATTCCCTAACAAGGTGAGCGAAACCATTCTGAGAACACTATTGTCAAGAGACACCTTTGAACTGATCTATCCTGAAGAATAACCCCCAGAAAGGTAGGGGAAAAAAATAACTTTCATATGTTTGTGGCCACACAGTGCAGCTCCGACTTCTGAACATTTTTCCCCAATTATTTTTGTAAAGTATTGATCGCAATTTAATTTTGCAGTCCCAACATGAGAGGCGCTTCATGCTGAAATGTCTCACAGGAGATTGTAATCAGGGTCTAGCCTGAAGGTGAAGCGTTCGTACACAGGTTTTACTCTATTTCTCCACTCTTCATCAGCTCGGGGATTGGAGCAGAGGGCATTCTCAGGCAGATTAATTTTTGACGATGGGATCGATGGAAGATGTTTTTTCCTCCTGACATTGAGTCATCTAATTTGCTGTTTATCTTTGGCTTATTGAGTTTTGAGCATTGTTAAATCATACCTTTCAGCTGTTTAATTTCATATGTGAATTTTGCATTCCCCTCTTGTACTTTGGCATAACTCTTTTACCTAAAATGAGCAGGATGATGGGCCTTTTCTGACATAGGGTTACTGCTTTTGAGTCTGTTAAGTACTCCAAGGTAATGTTATGGTACTTTCTAGCCTTTTTTCTTTGCTTGTGGCCATAGATCAGTTCACCTCTAGGGAAATCATTACTTGCCATCATTATTATCCCTAGCACCTTCATCTATTCTCCCTTGTTTCCTGACTCCATGGCTTGATGAAGTGCCTAGATGTGCGAACACCTTATCTCAGGTCTCATAATTAACCCCTTCATAACACAGGCTGAAGAAATAATTTTTCCTGTGATAGGCCCCATCTAGTTCAATATCTGGGCTTCTTTATAGTAATCACAGCAGCTTTAACAGTTTCAACTCTATTTTTGCAGTAAGATGTGAATTTTTAAAGTGTGCTGATGGCTGTAAGAAAAATACTTTTCACCTAGAGAAACTTGGCTTTGTATAACTTTTGTTTTTTTAAACAGGTAGTCAAGCTGCTCCTCAAGACCGCTCCTTGTCCATGCACACTGAACATTCTCCACAGTGGCTACTGTATCAGTGTTCATGAGTATAGTCATAATTATCTAGAAATTAATAAAATGTAAAAGTCTTTTTTTTTAGTTTCAAAGGCATATAACATATTTTAAAGGCATAAAAACAATATAAAATTAAAGATATTAACAACAGACTTCTAGATTTGAATTTAACATTAAAACAGTCACTTGGCTTTATTATTTCAATAAATAAAAAAATATTTTATTCCAACTTCAAACCACTTAGAGAGTTGATTGAACAGAGAGATGTTATTCTTATTATAATAAAAAGAGCCCTAGACCAACCCCTAGAACCCTAATTCCTACTCTCTAATTATTTGGGTTTCTTTGAGAAAGTCATAACATCTCTTTGGCTCTGTTTTCTCATCTTTAAAATTAGGGAGTTAAAAGAAGGTTTCTTCTAGATCTTAAATATATTATCTGTAACATTATTTTGTGTTGTTACATACTTATCCATTTCTATCATGCAAGATCAAGCTCAGATTATACTTCCTCCATGAAGCTATTTTGCCTATCACTACCCACAGTGGACTCACTGTATCTGTAGCTGTGACCATTTGTTTTTTGGTCATATTACTTCTGGTAATTTTTTTCTGGTACTTTTAAAATATGTCATAAATGTATATTGCAAGAAAGGACTAGGATTCCCATTTTATGTGTTATTCCAATATTCCTTAGAGGATGACTAATAGCTATTCTTTGAAGATGCATTTGATTTTTGGAAGAAGCACAAATTTTGGGGGGCATTCTTGTAATGAAGAGAGAAATCAAGACTCAAAAACATTATTCAGGTAAACCTCTACATTACTTAAATTTCTTACTGAAACTGACTACGAATACAAATCTAGAGATCTCAAAATGCTTTGTCTTATGACTTATGTCAACATTGTTAGAATAAGCATAAGTCTGATAACTACTTAGGAAAACAATTTCTATTTTGATATATAATATAATATAATAAATATAATATAATGTAATAATATAATATTGATATATTGATATAGTAATATAACGATCTAATTGTTTTATTAACCAGCTTCATGTCTTTCTGTAAGGACATGATATATCTTATATCTTGTCCTACAAAGTTATAGATTCTTTCCAGACCAAAAAGTGGTGTTAATCTTTGAATATTTGCCTTGTAAACATTTCAAGTTTTTTTCTCAGTTCAGACTTGAAGCTGCTACTTAAGAATCAATCAATTGAAATTTGTAAGAGTGTGTTTGTGCTTCATTAACTGGTACAAAAGATGAGGACAAGTTAGCATTTAGAAAAAATGAGGAAATAAATTTTCTCTTCCACAAGAGAATATATGAATTGCACATGTAAATGAGAATTTACAAATTAACATTCATAGTTATAAACATTAATGTAAGTTAGCGTTTCTATAAATCATACTGCCATACTTTGGTCCAAAACATTTCTTGGTAACTCATCAGCATAAAAAAAAATAGTTTCCAAATTTTTTGTGAAAGAAGCAGCTAGAAATAAAATATGCTTCCCCAAGTGTCCCTCAAAGTGTCCCTTAGCTTGTGATCTCAGTTCAACTCCAAGTCCTCACCAGTAGGATACTAAACACAAGAGAACAAGAGCAAAGGGAAGGGACACAAAGCCTGTTAAACTTGTTTGGTTGTTTTTGCATATTCCTAAAAGAGTCGTGGTCAGTTTATTCAAAATTTAACCTAAATTTCCAAGATATTTTTAACTCCAGTGTTTTGATCTTCATATCCAGTATATGTTGTACCTATCATACAGATCTAACTATTAAGAACATAGCTTACTTATTTATGTTATATATAGTAAAGATCCCTATGTAGCATATTCATATTGTAGTAGTATAATAGTCTTAGACAGTAGCAGCTAGGATAAATAATTAAGTTATTATTATGGAAATCTTTAATTTACTGAACTTTTGTTGGTGTTATTATAATAAACTCTGTGCTGAATATCATTTAATCCTCACTACAACCCTGTGAATAGCTATGCTTATTATCTTCATTTTATAGATAAAGAAATTTATTAGGAAGGATTATGAGGACCATGGAACCCATTTTAGAAGTAAGAAATATAAGACTCAAAAAAGCTAAATGGCCTACATAAAGCTACATGGCTAAATCTCAGGTTAAAACTAAGGTCTCCTGATTCCGTTGAAATAGTCTTTCTATCTGTCATCCAGTCTCCTAGTATGGTATATTGCTTAGGAGACATCATAAATTTTTGTTTGTGATTATCTCATTATCTTATTGAAAGAAATCAGACTGTGAGTGAGAAATTTCCTACAGAATATTGTTAAGATGATCTTCTTTCAGGAAAAAAGAAAACATACTAAACATGTTAAGGTTTTGATACTGAGTATGTTTTAGTTTAAAAGTTACAAACATGATTTTATTCACTGTCAAGACCTGGCCATAAAAATGTTTTAAGTTATAAATATGAATTTGTTCTATCACCATAAATTAGGCAAAGTGGTTGTAATAGCAACCAGGTCTTAGGATGAAAGTCAATGAGAGATAAATTCTAACATTGGTTTAAATAGCCTTGTGAAAGGTGGGTCAGGAAGTAAGAAACTCTGTTTTAATACCAGAACCTGGAAAGAGTGAGTCATGAAGGCTGTAGGCTTGGGTCTGATATAGGCCTGTGGCAGTTGGTGTGTTAAAATCACATTTTACTGTTGCTCCCAAATTCCCATCTTTATAGTGAATAGGACCTCGGGTTTCAAAAGAGCTGAATCATGATCTTTGATAAATTATTGCTGTTGTATCTATTGGTATCTACATCCAACCTGAGGAGAAGAATTTCTGGGCTGTACGACTGTCTAGCTCCAGAATAGAAATGAGGAGACATAATGTGGTACTTCATTTTGAGTTCATAACACATCAGTAAAAATATCTTCCCCAGCCCATTTTTGGGTAACTGGTGTTATGATGGCTATTTGTTTCCACCATTCTGCAATATAAATTTTGCCCATTTTCATATATCTGGTCTTTGTGTATACATTAAAAAATAATGACTTTTTCAAAAATACACCAATAGAGGAAAAATATAAATTCTAAAGTCCTGGATAATCTGCAAAGTAACAAATAGATTTTTAATTACTTAGAAGCAATTGTACTATTTTGTAAGTCCAAACTATATGAGCCTAATAGCCATCATGTCTTGCATTAATATCATATTTTTTAAATCTTTGTAACTGTGATGAGCCATGGTCAAGTCTGCTGCATTAAAATTTTGAATAAGCCTAGAAAATCTAACCTGGAAGTAGTAGGTTATATAACAATGGAGCAGCAAGGGATTATGAACCAGGATGTTACATTTGGGTAATTTGGCCACATGTAACCCATTCAAATAACTCCTTCACCAGCTTTAAATGGCTTAAAATGCAGTGAGTTCTCGAATATTCTCACCCAGTGGATACATCATTAATTAGGTTTGTAAGACTACCAAAATTCATGTATACATTCAGGGGGATTAAGAAGTCATCAGTGAGTTGTACCCCATTCTATTTCCACCTGCTCTTCATCTTGCTTATACACTTTGCATAGGGTCTTTGTTGTGGTCTGGTCATTCTCAATAATTTCAGGAATGGAACTAGCCTATGTGGTCTAATCCAGCACAATAAGCTAAAACTACCTCACCTTATATGATTTTTAAAACACTATGTAAGGCAGGCAGGTAAGGTATTCTTGTTCCCAATTTATAGAAAAAAAAATGTAAATCTCAGGAAGGTTATGTTAATTATCCAAGTTTGTCAAGCTAGGAAATATGTGAGACAAACTCAAATCCAGGTCTTTTGAGTCTTACTCCCCTACTTTACTACAATGGCTTTGAAGAGGAATTGACAGAGCTGTGTACTGTAGATATTGTAGAACTGGCCAAATTGCAGATTAATAGAATAATTAATTCCAGATCATTCTGGCTTGTTTACTTCAGGCAAAACAATGTCTATCTTTCTCATTTTGTAGGTTAATCCATAAATTTTCACTAGCTATGTTGCCTGGTTAAATGTCTACTATCCGTAGTCAACCACATATATATTGTCATGTGCTAAACATAACTCAAGATACACTACTGTGGGGAGTAATTTGAGAGGGGAGTTTAGATAGAATAGTTTTACAGAGCTCAACAATATTAGAAATTGAAATAAAAAAAAACATTCGTCCTAAAAAATGAATGATAAAACTTATATTCTTAACAAAGGTTATCATATAAGAAAAAATCCAGTTTATGAAACATTGTCTTCTTTCTCCTAATTTCATATATCTAGACAGCCAGCCATATTTGTGTTCCTGTGGGAATACTGTCAATTTATGGGGGCTTAATAGGCACAGATGATAAATTTTACTTTATAAGCATTTTGTCTTTGATAAGTTGCAAAGCCTAATGCAAAATGCACTAGGTAAAAAGATAGTAGAGATTATACATTTTAGTGCTAACAATATATTCTACTCAACAATGCTTGGTAAGACCTATTACATGAATCTGCTCATCACTTGGCTTAGGAAGACTTCTATCCTTGAATAAAAGTGGTAGTTTGCCATGAAAAATAGGAGTGTGAAACAACCAAGAAGAATCAACATGAAATGAAAAAGGGGTTTAGCTTGGGTTGGAGGGCAAATGCTATTTAGCTTTAACATGTATCTAATATGGGGCAATTGGAGAAATAGTCAACTACTTGGCTAGGTCCTTATGGATAATTCGACTTTATTAGAAGTTGAAAGTCAATGAGTGCTCTTAGTCTTGATGATTCAGGGAGAAAAGGGACCTAAACTGATCTGAATTCTTAACTATTTATTAATCCACGTAACCTCATTCACATATAGTGGTATACGTAGTGGTATATATAACCATTAATTTCAGGGAATTTTTGCCTTTCTTTGGCTCTTTTTCTCTTTAGTGCTACTTTATATATAATTGCTTTCTTATTGTCTCATTCTCTATCTCTCTGTTGCTCACCAGTTCTTGGGAAATGACTTCATCTATCCTAGGGTCCCCAGACCATTGTGACAACGATGACTTCTTTCACTTCAGAGATTGCTTAGTTTTTTTTTTTTTATAACCCCCTGGTATATTTATTTAGCAACACAGGGATATTCTGCTGATGCAACGCCCAAAGAAAAATTGACAAAGTTCCCTTTCTGCTTGTACCTTAGGCTTAGTTAAAATGTTACATTTTCAACAAGGCTGTATATGACCCTCTTAGCAGAATTAAGTAATTACTCCTCTATCTGGGGATAACTGATACACAATTCTATCTAGTATTATACTGTATTTTATAAATTCTAATATACCCATTTTCACAAATACATGGGAACTTCTTCGGGCAGAGTCAAATCTCCCCCACGGATACAACCCCAGTATCCAGTGGTATCTGTCAGTTAAGGATGGTCAATGAATATTACAAGAAAGACTGTTTAAACTTCTTTTGTTAACATAATAAAAAATGGAGAATTGAGGCTAGTTATTCCTCTCTAGGCAAAGAGTTTGGGCCTGTGTTATTTGTTAGAACATAAATGAGTTGCATTTACACTTATGGGATAAGTTAGAAATCTATAATTGTAAATTCATGCTGATTTTAATGAAATCAAAACTCAAAGTGTGAATCCATCCAAATAAATATAATTTTCTCCAAACTGCTTTGATATGAAAAAGACTCTTTGGCATCACTCCAATTAACTATCTTAGTCACCCACACAGAAGCAAAAAGACTCCCTCCATCTGATTATAAGTTTCTGCAAATAGCAAAAATGCTCAAAGCATTCCTGGTTGTTCTCTCTGTATGTGCATTTTTACGACCCAGAGCAAATAGAATGAACTGATTCTGTCATTTGCATAGACAGAGCTGATATATGTCTCACATTTCAAGCTTTACAAGTCCTATAGAATATGGTTTCAGTATTAAAAAGAAATCATATAAAATATGTTCATAAAAAGTGATATTTTTATACTTAGTCTATTATTTTATGACCAAGGCACATATTCATAGTTTAATTGCAATAGATTAAACTTTAAACATAACTTTATCGGTGTGTTCTAGTCTGCATTTCTTAAGCACAATCTTCAAGAAACTTTGTTTTTTAAAATGTCAAGCAAGCTTTTGTTTTATATTCTTCCACCCTTTGCCCACTACTGGTATCCCTGCTTCTGTTAATTGTTCCAAACACCTGCTACAAACTCAGCCCCCCAAACAAACAAACACTACAGGGAACTCGACAGCAAAACAAATATATACAGATATAGAAATTTTATAGAACCTGCCCTCTTACTGAATGTGTAAACACTCAGACTGAAAAACGAGATTGTCTGCAGATGTATCTCCTGGCAAATGAGAAAGAAGTTACCCACTGAGGCCAGTTTATGAAGGCAATGAAGGCATGGTTAACATGTCTGTCTACCTCTTGACGTGTTGTTCCAGATGGTTGCATAGACACAAGACAGACCCAGTGAGCTGGCTTATTTTCTATCATGAAGCAAAAGGAAGTAACTCTCTACTGTGGGCCAGGGCAGGATATTTCACTGTCCATGTGTAATATAACAGACAAGTACTTCTGAAAGTACCCACCCCTCATTATCTGAATAAAAGAACTTTTCCAGCACTGGGCATATATCAAATGTCTCGCAGCAAGATTAGAGCTTCACTAAAAGTAAGAGCATGGTCTTTGCCCAGGAGGTGATAAATTTCCTGTGCTAGCAACACTGAAGACTAGGGAAGTGAATAAAGAAATGTCTCTAAGCATCTCTTAGACATGTCATAAAAGGGCACATTCAATATAACTCAAATGAAAAAGGAATGTCTGATGGTGCTCAGGAAAAAAAAGGGAGAGAATGGTGGTGCTTTTAGTAGTAATTCAGAGAGGAAGCTGTCATAGGTGTTTTTATCATTGAATATAGGCAAAAAGATTGTCTCTACCCTACCAGCCTCCACCCCAAAATGATGATTGAGTTGAGCTAGAGTGGGAGGGTCTATAAGTCCAGAGGACTTAATTTTGAGAACAAACTTAACAGTAAGCAAAAGAGACATAGTCTAGGCAATTGCTCTTATTTGGATTTTCTTTTTAATTTGACAAGTAAAAAGAATTTTTAACATCAATGTTTTTCTCTACTTTCATCTGTTTTGTTGTTGTTGCTCAAAAGTGAGAACTAAAACAAGTGCCATTCTGAGTGTCTGTGTGGTGGTGGAAAGGAAAAGAATTAAGGCTGAGAAAAAAATAAAATGAAAGTGCAAAGAAGAAATGATGTTTCAGAAGGAAAATTAAAGAGATCCATTAAGTGAAACATAAGGACTTCTTTAGTTTTTGTGGACTTAAATGTCCAGCCAGACCTTGCACTCAGGGAAACAGGTTGGTGAAATGTGCAGAAGCTGAGTGTGCCTTGGAAGAATGCCAGTACGAATGCACAGAGGCCCTTCTTTGTGTAGTATTGTTTCTGTGGGTAAATGCCAAGACTGGCCCTGGGCTAATTGAAATGAGCAGCTGCATGGGTCACATCAGTGTAAGGAGCAAGTATTAACAGGTGCAAGGGGGCCACAGGCTTTTCCTCTGTCAATATTGAAGTAAACAGGTGATGCTGTTCATTTGTCCTCTTCAAATGTAAAACTTCAGACTCAAATTGAAAGCAGCCCTTGGCATTTCCCATGTGTATGTCAATGAGTCTAGTCTGCCTCCAGCTTCCTGAATTCAAAACCAGGCAGTTACTCATGTCCAGGAGGAAACAGAAGTTCGGGGGCTGTATCTTCAGGTGTTGATGCCCAGGATGGATTGCAAAATCACAGGAACTTCTAGCAGGTGTCAAGTGGCTTCCCCAATACAGATTGTATCTTAAAGTTATTTTAGTTCAAGAAGCCACTTAGGGAAAAAACAACCCCTCTCCCCTTTCTGATTCCATTCAGGGCCTCTGTAATCTTGTCCTTGTGTGCTTGTTTGGGGCATAAAAAGCCCATAGGCCAGGCCACTAAGTGTTTCATTCTTTGCCATCCCTGGTAATCTCTGTCAAAGAAATTGAGCTTAAATGGTTACTGAGAGTTTAAAACTTAACATTCTTGCCATAAAAATTTTAGATTGGACCAAGAAAACAATCTGTGAGGGAGGTTTAATGATCCATCAAAGCTATAGGGTTTAATTTTAGACTAGAAATATTTTTCATTTATGTTTATTAATGTGTGAGATTTTTCAGCAGAGGAAGAGAACTCCAAGCTATAAAACAGAAGCATAAACAGTTGATTTTATCATCAGGAACTAAAGTCATTTTAACTACACTGAGTTGGAGTATTCAGGGGTCCACAAATGTTCATCTCCATCACAGGTTCTTATTCCAAACAACTTGGACTTCTGCCATTTCCAGAGGGTGGATTAGATAAATGGTTTTTTTTCACCCCTCCATAACATTTTGACAAGTCTGCTTCACATAACGCATCGCTCATTTTATTTTACATTCTGTATACAAAACAATAGTGAAAGAACTAAAACATATCTGTTTTTTTCTTAACATTTGGAGTCACTTTTATACCAAACCTATAAAATTTTGTATTGCTCACCTAGAACCTGCCACAAATTCCATGAGAGATTATTAATAACATTAATAAGAAATGTCTTATTATTGAATCCCAGGTGAAGCGAAAGAAAATGTGCTACCATAGCTTGGGACCTTTAGCCTCCACAGAATCTCTTTCTTCTTCCTGCCGCTTTAAAGCTAAGTTGATCAGTTGCGCTGATTGTATTCAATTCAATTGTATTTAAAGACAAAAGTCTGATTTCCTGGGGTTTTTTTTATGTTGTTTTGTTTTAATGATGACAGAATTGGCATGTAAAAGGTGGAGAACTCTAATGTTTGACCAGATTATAGAAATCATGGATAATCTGGTACTCATTTTAATAAACACTTGTCAGGGGAAAATGTTAAAGGGAAGGGTGTACACAGTTCATAGCAGCCTCTGGATGTGAAAATGAGGCTGTATACCCTTGATTTGTGGAATCAGTGTCACCTATAGCCAGATCATTTATAACAAGCAGGTGGGAGGCTCAGTCACCCATTTGTCTCTACGGGCTCCCCTGGAAAAAAGAACATTTGCTTTTCCATGAGCCATACTAGGAGTTGAGCCTTGCTTTATTCTCAGTTAATTTTCTTTTTTCTCTAAATTTTCTTCTCCTAGCTCATCAGCCTGTTAGGCAAATTATTGAATACTTTAGCTATGATTACTGATCTGGAGATTCCAGGATTAAACATTTCAGAATGGTAAATCTCATTGTCTAATTGATTGATTAATGCATCAAACCTTTGTTAAGGACCTATTTTATGCCAGATATTGTTATAGATCCTGGAGAAAGCTTAAGGTGCTCACAGTCTAGGATAGGGTGAGAAGCACATTTGCAACCAATTATAATACAGTCGTGTGAAGGCTGTAGTAAGGGAAGATCGAAAAGGGAGTCTAACTCAATCTTCAAGATCAGAGAAGCTTTTCCAGAAGTGATTTCTTTAGAGCAGGCACTTGGCAGGTGAGGAGGAAAAGAAGAAACGTTGGGATATCCCAGGCAAAGGAATCATCATAGACAGAAGCAGAAAGCATCATAGAACATAACTCTTTCGGGAAGAGTGAAAAGTAGTGTGGCTGGAGCACAGGGCATATAATAAGGCAGAAGATGAGGCTGGAAGGTAGATGAGAGCATGTTTGTTATTTCAAGGTTTGGAAAACTATGACATTTTAACTTTTTCCTTAAGGCACTAGAGTGTCCACTCTAATTGAGGCAATTTTTAGCTTGTTACTCCATGTAGTGAAGAATTATTGATGAAATAAGCTAAAAGAATAACAACTATAATAACTATAAATGATTAACAAATATTATCTATATGTAATACACAGGGTATTCTGGAAGAAGATAATATGAAATGCGTACATTTGACATGCATATTGGAGATAAAGATGGTATTTATTAGCGTATGTCCTTTCTGCCCAGAAATCTCTGGAAATGCTATCTTTGTATAAAGGGCATTTCTCCTCCTAAATATAGCTACTGATTCAAACAAAACATCTGCAATCAACACTGGCTGGATTCTTACCACTAGGTGCATTTCTAATGTGCTTTTCATTTGTCTTTTTATTATGTATTCCAGGGGGCTGCATACAGTAAGGGATAGCATATGAAACATGAGGCTAAATGTTCCCTTATGTATTGTGTGTAACAGAAATAGGGATGGCTTTTTTAATAGCCAGAAAATAGCCTCCACATATCAAAGAATACATAAGCTATGATTTTTAATCCAGGAAATAGAATTGCAGGATAATAAAAAGAGTTTTGCATTTTTAAAAATTTTTCTAAGCAATAACCTTTTTTTTTTCTTCTTTCTATTGGTTTGAGAAATAGTGCTAGACTTGGTGGAATCAATGGGAAATGATAGCTATTCTCAACTTGAACTTTGCTTTCATTTGATCCCATAATAGCACACTAGGTAATCAATTGGGAAGTTCATCTGTACCACAGAGCTTTGGTCCTTTATCTCAATCCTTTTAAGCCAGGCTGTCATATCTCTGACCCCTACCAGATCTATTCATAATGATAAGCCTAAATTATTTGTGAGAAAAATTGTTCTTAGGTAGTCTACCATGTATCTGCTCTCCTCATCACCATTTACCCTCATGCGTTCATATTGTTTTTACTTTGATAACCTGGATCTTAGCCTTTGATGTTGAATTCACTGCCTGCCTCTGGTCTCCTTCAGATTTGATTCTTATTTGGTTCCTTTCCTGGTTCTTTTATTTTTCAGCATTTTTAAAACTCTGCTTTCACCTTTTTTTGTTTGTTTGTTTTTCATATTGCTTAAGTCATAACTCCTCATATTAGTCTCTTGCTTACCTCCCAGGTTTTCCAATCCCCCAAGAGTGGCGTTCTGATGCCTCTGAGTAGACATAAACTGAAAATTATACCTACAAGTTGGTCATCAATTAACAAGTGGCTTTCAAAAGAGTCAGCTGTGGGCTCAGTGTTTAATAATACTCACCACTGTGCTGGATTGAATCTCAATGTGACAGATACGGGTGCACACGTTCACTTGTGAAAAAGACAGAGAAAATCAGACTATACAAACGTTATGGGAATTCCCCTGCAATATGTAGGAAAATACCTCTGGTCCACAGTGGAACTATGCAAATTCACCATAAATTAGTAAATTTTATTTTTTTATTAGAAAAAAAAGTAGCATGATATTGCTACTGTACTGAAAGCAGCAATGTAAATTGTGATGCTCATTAGCTGTGGCTCTTAATGCATTTCATGCCAGTCAGACTACTGTGTCCACTTCTGAGCTATACAACCAAAAATACATTTGAAAGCATTAAAAATGTGCAGAGAAAAAGCCACCGAGATTATCCAAATTTTGAAAAATAAGACCTCTGAGGGAAGGCCAAAAGATTGGGGGTTATTCTGGAAGAGGAATAATTTCAAGATGATCTGTGAGTATTTTCAGTTTCTTATTCAGAGAGCAATCGATAAGCATTTTTATCTATCGCCCATGAAAGGCAGAAGAGAAGGGAAAGGCTGAAAGTGAAACACAAAGGATTTAGGCTTGAAAGAAGAAATGTGGTTGAAGCGGGCTGTCAACTATTGGGCAGGTGATTCATTCTTCTTCTAAAGACTTGGTAGAATCTCACTAACTTGGCATATATGTGTGTTCTTTTCTAAAAGATAGGGATACACTAGCTGTTTCTTTTATTAGGATAAGGTCCATGTAATGAGCTATTTCCTTGTTAGGGACATTGTTATTGAAAGAGTTAAAAAATTATTTTATATATTTAGTTTTATGCTGACTTTAAAGTAAAACTATAAGTCATCTGTAACACATACATTACCATCTGTGTGTGAAAGAACTAAGTGTATAAATGAAATACAAAATATCAGAATCATCCCTTCCTTCTAATTGTAGCCCCAATAACTTTTTTGAAGGACAGGTATGAGAAATGTGGTTTTGATAGAAGTTAAGACTTATTAATGAACAGTTCTTGGGATCATGTAGATAATAGAAACTGGTAATTCTGGTTAGAATTCTGTTTTGATACTAAGTAAAAACATAAGCTTGAAATGACATCTCAATTCAAATTAATATGGTGAGTTAAAGTAAGACGGTTTGTCACTCTAACCCATTAATTCTTGCATATCTCATCAACCTCAGATTAAATTTAATATTTTAAGTGAGCTTTTTACACTCGAGAAAGTAAGATCTGCCTTATGATTTTACTAGGATGTCTAAGTCATGTAATTTTGAGAGTACAGGGTATTTCTTTTACCATCTAGATGCACAAAACCCAATTCCTTCATCATGATCAGGTTTCTTATCATGAATTTTCTTTTAAAGTGTAAATACTTGTATTTCCAAGTTCTTTTCCAAGGCAATTCAAAACCAAAGAATCCATAACTCATCTTCTTTCTCAATAAACTACCAATCCCTCCTTTACTGACTATCTCTTAAGTGACTCTGAAGTACATTTTCTCTCTGGCTCTACGCTATTGCTTTTAAATCCTCATTTTTCAGCTGCATCAGCTGGTCTCACACTTTGTAATCTTGGCTGCATCTCTTTGCTTTCATTATGTCACCAGGTTGAACCTCCTAAAATGTAGATCTGATTTTGTCTTCTCTGCCTCATAATCCTCCAGAAGCCTCTCGTTACTGATGATAGTGGTATCTATACCTGATGAATCAGCAGCATTACTATGAAGTTTTCCCAATGTATAGATCTTAGAGTCTGACAGCATACTTACTAAGTTGGAATATCTGTTACACACCTATAGACTCATAAATATGCGTACATATATGTATACACACATATTTGTACAGTAACTTTCCCCTTCTTTGCATTTTCACTTTCCATGGTATCAGTTACCTGTGGTCAACCATGATCTGAAAATGTTAAATGGAAATTTCCAGAAAGAAACAATTCATACATATTAGATAGCCATGCCATTCTGAATAGTGTGATGAAATCTCATGATGTCCTGTCCTGTCCTGTCAGGGATGTGACTCATCCCTTTGTCCAGCATCTCCATGCCACATATGCTACTCACTTGTTAGTCACTTAGTATCTGACTCGGTTACCAGATCGACCATCAAGCTATTGCAGGGCTTGTGTTCAAGTAACCATTATTTCACTTAATAATGGCCCCACAGCAAAAGAGTAGTGATGCTGCATTTCACATATGCTGAAGAGAAGCTATAAAATGTTTCCTTTGAGTGAAAAGGTGAGTACAATATAAAAGATATTTTGAGAGAGAGAGAAAAAGAAATCACATTTACATAACTTTTATTACAATAAATTATTTTTTTTATTTTACTATTATTCATTGTTAATTTTTTACTGTGCCTATTTTTTAAATTAAACTTCATCATAGGTATGTATGTATAGGAGAAAAAAACATAGTATATGTAGGGTTTGGTACTATCTGAAGTTTCAGGCATCCATGGGTGATCCTGGAATGTATTCCTCATGGGTAAACTGGGACTACTGGATTTTTAAAACTCCACAATTTGGAGTCTGCTGTCATACAGCGGTCTATAGGAACAGAGCCTTTCATTGGATTTTAATCCATAACTCTTTGACATGCCAATTGCAGTTACTTTAGCTTACCAGGATCTCTCAGACACTGAAGTCTATGAACATTCCTGGAATAACTTCTCTTCTATCTAATCCTCTAGAAGCACTCTGACTGACTTCTCAAGACTCAGGTGCATTTTCTCAGGAGTATGACTCATACTCTTAAAAACAGGCATTTCTTCTTCCCGGTTCCTAGGGTATCTTGCCATACTCTATTGACATCACACTACTATGAAGCTGTTTTTCTCTTGCTTCCTCAATAGATTGAGCTATATTAGGGTAAAAAGTATGTCCTGTTTATTTTGAAGTCTTTGCGTCTTTTTCTTCCTTCCTTTCAACCCCTTTTCTTTCCATGCTCCTAAATTTTTGTCACACAGTGATTGGTATATAAAAAGTACAAAATAAGTTTTCATAAAAACAAAAAAAGAAAAAGAAAAAAGATGAAAAGAAATATTCTTGAGATGATGACTTGGAAGAGAGTGAATTTGTAAGTTAACTTTCCAACTGACAGAGGACTCTATAGCACTTGGAATCTGGACAGAGTACAGCATAAGATTATGTTGGAAGTTAGTTATGAAATGCAGGCATTTCATTTGAGGGACACATGGTTGAGCCAGATTTTATATCCATAAACAAATAAAACAAAATTAAGGAATTTCACAAATTTGTGTATACATATATACATATATACATATATTTTTAATAGAGAAAACAAAAAAAAAAGTTGGTGGCTGTTTATTTCTCCAATTAAGATAAAAAAATCAAAACCTATTATGTAGAATCACCATATTTCCATAAAGGAAAAGGCTATTTGTATACCCATTAAAAGTAGGAAAGGTGAATACCAGATTAAAGAACCATTTTTGAGAAAATATAGCCATGTAAAATATATGTAAATATTATCTTTATTTTTTTTCTTTATTTCTGCATATAAGAGAAAAACTTTATATATTGGAAATAATCTTAGACAGGATTTTGGGATAGACAGAAAGACTTTCAAAATTTCCTTTATATCCAGAGCAGGGATCTGACATTATCTCCTCTAGGTGAAATAACCTTGAATGGTCTGACATTTGCACAATGGCTTTCTTTTTGATCTGTCTGTAGTTCCAACTAATTACTTGAAAATACCTTTGCTATTTCCCTGCATCCTTCTGCCTTTATTATTTTATGACAGTCTAATAAGAACTCAGACTTCCCCACTGACCATATGTAAAATTAGATAAATTGTAATATTCTAATGGAAATGCTAACTTTATGTCGAAAAGTCAGGGTAGAGTTTGTGGGCTATATAAGATCAGAGAGAAAATAAGCAACATACATATTAGAAACTTCACTTTCTTTTAGAAGATTATGGGTTATCAAGTTGGGAAGAATAGATGAAACCATAATGTTGGATCCTAAATAGTGCAAAATTTTCTTTTTCTGAGTCAGATTAAGGCTGAAATCATATGAAATACTAAAAATATCTCTTAAGTTTCTGTAAGCAAATATACCAGGTAGGGGTTGCTTTTAAATGCATGTAACAGAAACCTAATCACAGTGACAAGAGGTAACCCAACCACAGTGTTAAGGTGTCCAGAGGTAAGCTGTATAATTTAAGTTCAAGTCTGCTCAAATCTGCTCTGCTACAGTGATTCTACAATTTCATCAGTGCCCAGGCTCTTTTAGATTTGCCATTTCATCCTCTTGATCATATATGCTTTAAATAGTTGGTCTACCACAATCTCCTATTTTTCATTCTAGGCAGGGAAAAGAGGGGAACAATAAAAAGGAAGGAGTGCTACCTATATCAGGAAAGTCAAAAGTTGCCCAGAAATTTTCCGTTGACACATTTTTATATCCTATCATCCAGAACTGTGTCAAATGGCCATCCTTATATTCAAAAGAAACTGTGAAATAAAAAGTTTTGCTTCTGCACATTCTTGCCCCATATACTGTTAGTGAAATTGAAGAGAAAAGGGATATTGAGCTGACGACTAGCAAGGTCTGCCACACCATTCAATTGTGTTATTTTTCATTTTTTCTTAAAAGACCAATGAGTTTCTGAAGCAACACTATAACTATGCACTTTGACATGAAATACAGTGTTTTTTATATCCAGAGAGTCATGAGAGAGGATACCTTTCTTCTTATTTTCTCTTTTTTTAGGTCTGTTTGCTACATTAATTATAATAATTTAGGGAAAAATTTCCCAAATTACAGAGTCATATTTGACCCTTCTCTGTGGTTTCCTTCACATTTAGTCAGCTGTCATACTTGGTAAAAGTTGCCTTTTTTATATTACTTTCCCCCCACCTTTGTTTCCCCAGTAATATGTAAGAGCTCATCTCTTCCACTGCTTTTACAAAGTCTTCTTAACTGAACTCTCAACATCCCATCTTATTCCTCCCTAGTCCTCCTGTATATTTCAGTTTGCATTAATCTTCTTGAACTTTCATATTTTCAGGCTGTATGTCTTTTCAAAATCTTTGATGGCTTTCTGTTGCCTATCAGTTAGATGAATCACAATAAAACTAATGGCTTGGTGAACTTAAATTAAGGATGGTCCCCGTAAAAACACCACCATTCCCTCCATTTGCCAATGGTTCTTCAAGACTGAAGATAAATTTTTATTGTAAAGTCTTTTCAGGTGCCCAAACCAAAAAAAAAAAATAACTTTTTCCTCAGTATCCCAATAGTTATGGTTAACAGCTATTTTCTTGTCTTTTCTCAAGTGCAGGGACTATTTCTTACATTCTGCAGCAGATGTGATAGAGAATCTGACATGCAGTAGGTGCCTTATTAATGTCTATATGACTAACAATATGGATATAGTGCTTATTGAGTCCCACTGGCTAAATATCATACATGCAGGCTGCTCCAACATAAATGCTAGGCACATGTATGGCAATATACACATATATACAAAAAAGTCTGAGTCAAAAAGAACACAATAAAAAAATTCCCACCCAGTATCTTCGACTATGGCCTAGATCCTTAATTTAATTTCCTCCTGGATTGCAATATTTTGCTTAAAAGGAATTTTCTAGTTTACTTGTTGAATGTTCATCTGTAGTTATTTTTATTTGCTCCAGTCTCCCTAATGGAACATAAGTCATGACTGATTCTCACCCAAGTTGATTAACCTCCATCCTGACAAACAGTACTTAAGAGGCTCTTAGAGGATTTGAAATTAGTGAAATAATCGTAATAATAAGTCAGACACTATGTATTAGGCATTATTTTAAGTGCTTGCCATAGATTGTTTCATTTAATCTTCAGTAAAACTCTATGAATTAAGTATTCATACTCCATTTTGCAGATGAGAAAACTGATACCAATAGGGCAAGTAATTTTCTCTAAATCATTTTCTTTCTGATGGCAAAGTTGATGCTGCTAACCACTATGTTTACAGTTTCAAATGGTTTCAATGAAGAAGAAAAAGTTAATAGGACTAAGAAAATTGTGTTTTGAGATAAATAATAACCACATTTACTAAAAAGCAATCAAGGTCTGCATAAATCTGATGATAATAGTGTAGCAGAAATATGCTCTTGTCAAATATCCTTGGTGAAGAATAAGGTATACTCTTTTAGATTTGGGTGGTTAGGTCATGGTCTCAGCTCTTGACTTCTTCAGATTCTTTATTATTTTCTTTTTAATGCTCAACTAATACTGTGTAATACCAATCCTTTCCCTCTAAATGATTTCTGCTACTGTTGCTTTTACATTGCATTGTTTGGGCTCTGCAATTTTCAGAGTACCCTTTTCTGGAACAACAGTTCACCTTTTGCTCACCTTGTTGTGCTGCACCCTACATTTTCTCTCAGGCCCTTTATTTTTGGCTTTCTGGGTTCCTAAGATAGTGTCTCACAAAACAAACTTTTTGATTGACATAATGAGAACTTCACACACACACAAACACACACACACACACACACACACACACACACACACACACACACACCATAATCTACTACTAATTCCACCCTCACTGTATCTGAGTTTATGAAAGCCATGGGTCTAAGATTCTACTCAAAGGAGAAAAAGTTAATGTCAAGTATATAAAATAGTTATAATACATAAAGCTAAATAAGGTACTAATGTCCAAAATATATAAAGAATACCACGCAATAGAAATAAGGACAATCTGATTAAAAAATGGTCAGATCTGAATAAAAATTTTTTTCCAAAGAAGTCACACAGATGGCTAATAGGTAAATGAAAATATGCTCAACATCATTCATCATCAGAGAAATGCGAATCAAAACCACACTATGTCACCTCATACCTGCTAGAATGGCTACTATCAAGAAGATAACAAATAAATGTTGGCAAAGATGTGGAGAATAGGGAACCCTTGTGCAAATTTTGTAGAAATGCAAATTGTTGCGACCAGTATGGAAAACAATATGGAGATTCCTCATAAAAATAAAAATAGAACTGTCATATGATCTAACAATTCAACTCGTGGGTATTTACTTGAAAAAAATAAAAACACTAACTTGAAAATATATATGTACCCCATGTTCATTGCAGCATTATTTATGATTGCCAAGATATAGAAACAACCTAAGTGTCCATCAATGGGTGAATGAATAAAGAAATTGTGACACATATAATATATATGTATATATAATAAAATATTATTCAGCCATAGAAAAGAACGAAGTCTTGCCATTTGCAACAACACAGACCTTAGAACATTATGCTAAGTGAATTAAGTCAGACAGAGAAAGATATCTTATGATCTCTCTTATCTATGAAATTTAAAAACAAATAGCTCGCACATACAGAGAACAGATTGGTGGTTGTCAGAGGCAGTGAGTGGGGGGTGGAAGACATGAGTAAATGGGGTTAAAAAATAAAATAAACAAAACAAACATATAAATAAATATGATGATATATGTACCCTATTTCTTCTACTGAATGTATACTTATTTACACAGCGTCAATTTATATTTGTCTCTATTTTCTAAGTAGAGAAGATTAAATGTGGATAATTGTAAGTCAAATTACACCAAGAACACAAAGTACTAATCAACACAGGTGGTAATACATTATAATCCGTTCAAAAAAAGTCCAATAATTTTTGCAAGAAAGAGGATTAGCCAAATGTCCTAACAGGAAATTTCACTATATAGATTCAATTACTTATTTCTTGGGAGGTTACAGTCTCTAAATCACACAATAGCTTATAATGAGATATTTAAATGGCATACATATGAATTTGGGGGAAAGCATTGAGTTATGGGAAATTACAACCTATGTGAAAGACTGACTTAAAAATGTTCTCTTGATGTAATAAGAAAAGCATGGCTATTATATTATTGACCAACTGCATGTGCACTGTCAAGTTGAAAGCATTTTGGACAGAGTAGCTCATTCTTATGTCCCAACTCAGGCTGATATAGTCAGCAACACAGACCCTTCAACTTCAGCTGGTGGAAACAATATTTTCTATTTTTTAACAGAAATTACTTACTGTTAATGTAATCTTTGAAAGGTAGGAACCAAACTATGGATATATTAATTCAAATAAAAATTTTTGTTATGGATGAAAAAACAAGATTAGACATTGTAAAAATTTCTGTCTGATTTTAAAGTACCCAAAGTTTAATAGATGGGATTTTATTGAAAGAAATATTTAGAAATTTTGACTAAGATTCTAATCAAGTTTAAATGGTTGGATCTGATTTATTAAATTTATAAGTTTTGGTTTATTAGCTGTTTAAATGGTGTACAAATGTTCAGAAAAATTGAATTTGTTAGAGCAGTATGTTTAATAAATTGGACATTAAAGACAGAATAAATAGCAGCAAACATTATATTTTGTGCACCAAAATCTTTCAGGCAGAAAAAATTTTTAAATGCTTAGTATTGTGCTGCAGACATGGTGGGTGCTCAATGAGTTTTTTCATAAAGTTACCCGGCTCTTTCTAGATAATTTTTTATTCCATATTTTCTTCTCATGTACCAATAATTATCTCAGATGTGATTTCTGTGTCTTCTTCTCTTTTAAAAAGAGTACAGGGATTATAGGTCAAAGTTAACATTCAGATTACCTAGCAGCTCCACCAAATTTGGGCTGTGAAAAACTGGACGTTGTTAGGGATATTTTAGTAAGTCATGCTGTAACTAAACTATTATACAACAAAAATTTAGGGGGCTTGCATGGTGCCTTCTAGGTTGACGACCAACACACTGTTTATGTAATGCAATCAGACCATATTCCTCAGCGATCATCACAGCTCCAAGCTCTTTAGTTTAAGTACTAATTATATTCTGAAAATACCAGAAGGCTCCCGTGTGATGGGAGTTCCCATTAGGACCACTTAATCGGGAATGATTTAGGTTCAAAAGGACCCCAGTGTATGGAAGTAGCTGTGGTGACAGCAGCAAGGAATTGAACCCAGTGGAAGGAAGAATGTCTTGGAGATTTTTCTGTGGTAATATGAGATTGTAACTGGTAAAGTTGTGCTCTGGTCTATGTTAAGAATAACTGCTTTACCCACTATTGCTTCAGCCTCGCTTGCCATTATAATTCTGAGACCAAAGAGTTTGCTATGTTGGCAGCTGACCCAGAACCAGCATCCTGTAAAACTTGTGCATTTTACACCAGTGAACACAGATCTTGACAAAGATTGCTATTTTGGCTTTAAACTTGCTTCCATATCATCTTATAAAAGTAAATTATATCAAAGACAGGTAAGAAACTAGTTTTATTATCTTGACTTCTGAGCTGAGTCTAGCCTCACTTCACCCCAGCATGTTCATCCTGATGTAGAAAATTGCAGCTTCTATTTGGAGTTACTCAAGTTTGGGCTACCTCTTCTTTCTGATACTGCCATCCATTCTAGGGAATACCCTATTCTTGGTATCCTGGCTTTGCAGGTTGAAATAAATTCTTTAATGTTATGGTAGAAAAAAAGAGCTCCTCAAGTATATTGCATCTAGGATTTTATGATCACTCTCATTCCCAATTTTCATTTTTAAAGATGACATTAACTCCAAAATATTTGGAACTTTTGCTCAAGCACAGAAAACTTCTAGTTCTTAACTAATAAATAATAATTCACATAATAATACTAATAAATAACAACAACAACAACAACCCTTTAACAGTGGCTAAGCCCCAGAGCCAGAAGGCCTAGGTTTAAACCTCAGTCCACTATTTAACTAGCTAGCTCTATGACCTAGGGCAACTTAAGTAACTTCTTTGTGCTTTTATTTAAAAACTGTAAAAGGCATTGCAGAAATTATATGGGCATGGAAAACTACCTGATATATGGTAAGTGTTCAGTAAGTGTTAGTTATTATTAAAAACTATTAAAGATGGGTCATATCATAATGCTACATGTTGCAAATGGACTTTTATTTTAGGTAATTTAACATCTTTGATAGGGTTAAGAAAGATATTGATCATCTATTATCTGATGTCTCTTGCTACCATTTTTCTTTGTACTGTGTCCATTAAATTTGGTATAGTTAATGGCAACCACCTTTCTAATAAAGCCCAAATATTCTGTACTCCGTTCTGCTATACTGATTTCATGAGTATGCAGCTCCTCAGCCCAGAACACCAATTGTGCAAAAAGTGCAATGAATTCTAATTCATATTTGATTGCAATGATCTGAACCAAACACAAAACCTAGTTGATCCAAGATGATATGGGCTTTACAATTTTGTGCATTACGTGATCTGCACACTCAAAACAGCAGTATCTTTGAATTTAACATATTTTCTTTTTCAGAAAACAAGAATTCTTTTAATTAAAAACATTTTTAAAAATTTCAGTATGTGTAATTGTTAACACCTGCTATGTGTTACCAACAGATGTTTCTGACTTACCTAAGGGAACTGCTATAATTATTCTATAAGCTTATTAGAATGGCATTTACTGAGATAGTTGGGAAACTTTAGTTGAAGACTTTGTATGTAAAGTTTGGTATTTCCTTTAATCTCTTCCCTTATGACAGTCAATCTCCACACATCCTCCCCAACTAGCCCTGTTCCTAATGGGGTACCCGAATGGTTACAACATTGGTCATGCCTATCTTAATCTATGAAAATTACTGAAATAAAAATATGTGTATCTAAAGCATTATAAAATTTACTTTTAAATGTTTTAGAAGCCAATCCTTATAATGTTTAGATAGATAATACCTTCTAATAGCTTGGCTTCAAAAAAGCTATAGTAAAAATGTGAGTTTTCTTTATTTTCCTAACCATTTATTAGGTCTTATAAGCAATCAACTTTCAAAATTCTTCATTTATGATACTAATCACACAATTACCTACAGGCGTGTATTAAATATGACACCGGTTTCAGCCAAATAATGGGCCAATTGCAAACAATGGATAAAGAGAGGCAGCTCCATTTATAACTGCTGTTTCAACAGAGCTCTATTGTAATCACAGTGATCTGAGGGTGACTCATTAATTAATTGATGTTCTTTTTTATTATGTGCTATTGAGTTAATGAGTAATTTGTGTGCGATAATTCTCTGAACACATTGATTACTTGAGATATTTTCTGGGCCTTTCATATCAATGAAATGCTGAATAGGTAGAAGATCATATTTGCTTTAATATGCTCATTATTAGTGAGTTTGAGATGAGTACAAACCAGTGCAAAGACAACTTAAAGTCATCTTATGTCTGAAGTATCCTAAATCTGCCTGACAGGAGGCTGAGGGCCCAGGGCAAGACCTGCCACATAGCAGGTTCTCAGTAAATGTCAATTGAAATCACAACTATATTAAAGCTTTGCTTTCTATTACCTTAAATTGCATTAAAGTCATATTTAAGAAATGTTTATAATGGTGTTTTTAAAGAAAAGTAATAATCAAAAAGCTTTGCTAATACTGTATTCTGTGCCAATGGCCTATTACAGTAAACACGAAGATTGTTTTTGCAACTGACTGAAGTGAACAGCAAGCCTGTTTGGCCTATATCATTTCTATGAAATTGTCTACGTGACTATTTAGAAGGTGGTTTGCTTAAATTGATAGTTAAAAGCAAACCACTCATATACAGTATGTTTTACAACAGATACAAGTTAAGGCACACCATCTCTTCCTAGAAAATGTAGTTTCTGGTGAGTTTTTTGTTTTCATTCATTGTACAGAAAAGAGGAAATTTGAAATTTAGTCTGACAACACAGTTGCTTCCAGAAAGATCACTTAAAATTTGTATATATGTACAAAATTATAACCAGTAATCACTACCTTCATTTTTGACAGTTTTATTTTCCCCACAAAAGTAAATAACAGTAAACTACCTAGCTCAGAGATCCCACATATAACATTTAGAGAAAACATTTGAGGCACTTTGTCTACGCTTATGATTTACCTTTTAAAAGTAAATGTCCTTATATACTTTTTTCCTTTTATGTGAACTTAATGTATGCTTTCTAGATATTATCTGAGATTTTGCCAATTAAGAGCAATCAAACAGTGTAATACCCCTTTTATTAAAAACATAAATCCAAATGTAAAAATGAATAAAAGAATCCAGCAGATATTTATTAAGCAAGATGAAAGTGAAATTACAAACACAGGTCAGCTTTTTAACTCAGCCAGCATTCTGGTGGACAGGAGGTGCCTGGGTCTTCATCAGAGGCAGCCCGGGTAAGATGCATGTTAGAAAGTAAGCTTTCCCTGCTTGAGAAATCAAAGCTCCAGCAGAGGTGTCCTACTGGAGCGTCGGATAACAAGCTAAGTGACATCAGGTCTACACAACACAAGAGAGGAAAGTTGACAACAATTCAGGGACTTTGAATAGGCAAGACAATTAGCTCAGTACTTCAGGTCAAAAATGCTACTATTTAATGGGCAATTAGCTATAAAATGGCCTTTTTCTGTCGTGTTTCACAATTTCATAGAGATGAAAGATAATCTAAGGATATTAAGGCCTTAATCTTTAATCTAGGTGAGTAATTTTATGTTTAGGAAGAGCATAAGAATGAACTCCCCAAGGATTAAGCAAAAGAAAAGGCAGAAAAAACGTTGTTTGGTCTTTGGGTGGCAAGAATAGTTGAATGGTTGAACAGTTTGTTTCCAGTTTACAGGTATTTTGACATATTGATCTTAACATATGCAAAACCATTTAAATAATCTTTAACAGATCATTTGAAAAAGATACCAACAGTTAAAATTGTACATCCACATGAATCTCAAGCAACTTCTAATGGGTACTAGCAGGGCTACGAAATTATGAAAAACACTTCTCACTACCTCCCCTCCCCCATTTGTTCTGTTTTTTGTTTGCTTGTTTTTGGTTTTGGCTATGCAAGTCTTTTCATAAAACAAATGTAAGGTCTAAGGCTAACATAAAAGTTATTTTATAGGCTCCAAATACCTATTTTTGAAATTATTTTTTCCATGTATTTCAATATTGGAGGACACATGACTAGAACATTCTTAACCATGAAGCATTTGTAAAAAATACATATCATTCACTTTTCACAGAATTATTTTCTTAAAAATAAGAGGCAATATTCAGGTTTACATGCATGTCCATAATAAAGCTTTGTTTTAAAACAATTCAAATCCACATCAGCATTATTTGCAGCTTAATATTTTGGCCTCAAACCAAGAATTCAGGTATCATATTTAATTTTCATCTGCAATATATATGTACTGGCAGGACCAAATATGTGTGCAAATAATACTAGAAAATATTGTTTCCTATACAAGTGATCAGGAAAAAAATAAATAATGAAGAAAAACCACAGCACTAAATTTACTCTAGTAAAAATATGCTTCATTGTGTTTGTGTGAAATTAGATTTGTTGGAAAAGTAGTACTACTACAGGGAACAGAAGCAAAGAAGCAAACTGTGAGCAACCCAGAAGATGGGATTATAGACTCATTTTTATTTCTTAAATTGTAATTTAAATAATCAGTCTCCATAATCTCTGTGTCTAGAAAGTTTTCTTCTTTATCAGCTATCATGTAGGTAAGGGAATTATTTCACCTTTAAAAAATGGAATGACAGATTTCAGCCTAAGTGATATATTCTGAGTGGGTAATTACTTAAAGCAATAGAGTAAGACACATCGAACTTTTAAAGTGTTCACTTTTAAACAGTAAAATAAGTGGCAGGTAAATACAGAAAAATATATAATCACCAGTTCTCAGCTTTTTACCAATCCCTTTGTTTCTCTTCTTCTAGAAGATTCTCTATAAGTACTATGTTGCTCTGATCAAAAGTAACTTCTCTACTCGAATATCATCAAAGCTTCAATGTGCATTATGGTTTCAGTAGATTCACACTCAACTCCTTCTAGTGCCAGAAATTTATTTATCAAGCCATAAAGTTAACCCTTAACTCTTATGGAGAGATCTGGGCAAAATTTATACAAGAAATTTATCATTTTAAAATTATATCTCATAATTGTGGTAACACTTTTTAAAGTGACCCTTTGGAAAAGATTTACATGATACCCAAAGGCACTAGTTTACATAAAGGGTGAATGGCTGACTAAAAACAAAACAAAACAAAAACAAAAACAAAATCAAATAAAAATACCCAAAGCCATTATATCAGTAAAGAACACATACACACATACACATATATACACACGCACAAAAGATATTAAAAGGATAACTGTTAAGCTTCAAAGTTATTCTAAAAATGGCACTTTTCATGTTGGTATAAAATGAAAGTGCTTTAAGATGAAATTTTTATGCATTTTTTTAAAGCTGATCTTAACCCCCTGAAAATAGGGGGTTATAATGAGAACACCGGTAGACTCTAAATCAAGTGGCAATAATAGTGGATGTTGTTAAAATGCTTTGTGTGTGTCTTTTTCTTTTTTTAGTATTTTTAATGTTGATAGACTTGCTTTATCTATATGTGTATCATTAGTGAGATTTACGCTTCAATTTTTTACTAGAAAGTTACAGCTCATTTAAAATAGCTGGTAGATACAGAAAGCATAAATATACAGTAAGTTTAAACACTGATTGTACTAAATGCAACAATACAAAGAAGCAAACAGAACACAAATGGTAACACAATAAAACTGTATTACATTTGTGCTTCAAATATTACAATACATTATATACAATAGTCCAAAATAAACATCTCATGCCAAGTGACACAAAAACGAATAGCAAGCAAAAAAATCCAGCAATCTGTACATTACGTTTTTTCTTTAATAATAAACATTCAACTCTGAACTGGGGCAATTTCACTACATACAGATGCAGTCCGCCTTTTATTCCATATAACCATCCTGCTTTCCTATATCTACGCTATCCAGTAGGTTCCTGTGTCAATTCTTATATACATGTGGAGCAAAAAAGATAAAAGAATGTAGTGCTTCATATTCTTAATGGGGTGATGTTGAGAGATCAGCGAACCTGGGGTGCATAACCTTCTTTCATTAAACCTTCCTCGTAGTCCGTCTGGCAAAGGATCATGTTATTCTTTAGAAAAAATTTATCTCCGACACAAAATCTGAAAATATTGAAAAAAAATAAAACGTGTTAAGACCATTTCACTCAGGTCTATAGATTTGAAAATTTCTTTTCCTAATTTCCTATTTTCCTAATAATAATTTTGCATGGTAATTCCCTGATTTGAAAGTTTGGCTTAGAAAGTTGTCTTTATTGTCAATGCTAAACCAGCCTTAATCTATAAAAATCAAAGGAACATTGAAAAAAATACATTTTTTTTACCACATTGTAAAGAAAAAAATTGATCTATATACACACTCATTAAAACAAGAAAGAATGATAATAACATTTCACTACAGTGATTATGGAAGAGTTCACCACTGGCCATTTGTCTACTTTATATAAAAAAGGTAAAAGATGTTAAAATGAATCAAATGATTAGAAAATAGCCCATTTTAAAGCTTCCTTTTATTCCATTATTAAAATGTGACTAAATTCTAATAATTTGAAAGTGATCATTCTGAAGTGAAAGTTGTTTTAGCACCAGACTCTGCTGGGCCATATTCCTTTGTTTGTGGCAATTTCACCCACTATAAAATTATAAATGTCATTTCTTAGAGGACTTCCAATTAAACCAAAGAGTAACCTGAAGAAACTTCTTAATATTGATGTGATAAACAAGTTTCCAGTAGCTAGTTATTGTTTTATTCTATAAAGCATTGTTTAACGTGTAAGACAGTGATGTTTCTAATAAGTGCTCTTTTGGTATAATTTCCCAGTAGTGACACATTGGACAGAATTAAGGTCAGAAATAAATGCTTGTGCTGTTTTCAGTACATTTAACAATAAAGTAACTCTGGGGAGAGTTGTATATATTTTTAATTGTAATAATTTAACCTTCAAACAGCAGTGTCTGGTAGAGTTGACCCAGTTAAACTACTTGTAATTATACACATTGACCTTGGTGACCTTTGATAGAGGTGTCTCTTTATCAGATAGTCAATTTCAAATGATGTTCAAGCAGAAATCTTAGTGGGTAGATTAAATTGTGCAGTGAAAGGCACCCTTTAATGTTTTGTGAAGTTGAAGTTTAAATGAGGAGCAGTTGGACTGATTTACATTTGCAAAGATTGGAATGCTAGACAAACAGTGAACCTATTTATTTTCCAACCGGGTAGCTTTGGAAATTTATCCTTATTCTGGCTAAGTAGATAGAGGGAAAAATGGTGTAATAAAAAAAGTAGATTGAAAAGAATTAGCTTTCCTCTTAAAGAAGATTGGTCTGTTTATTTGTGGAATTTACTTTTTTTCCCCAGGATTACTGCCTGCTGATGATGTTGATTGAAAGTAGAGACTATGTACTGATCTTGAAATCCTAGAGTTGCTTGTGGTCAAGGCTATTGAATACAATGAACTTTAGACTTTAAGTACATCTTTTTAATGGTTGCAAACTATAAACTTTAAACATGGTTCTTAA
The DNA here is from genome assembly GCA_030015415.1 of Cynopterus sphinx. Lineage (NCBI taxonomy): Eukaryota > Metazoa > Chordata > Mammalia > Chiroptera > Pteropodidae > Cynopterus > Cynopterus sphinx. The sequence goes on along the minus strand of CM057380.1, from coordinate 148,250,313 downwards.
AAAGTGGTATTTGAATAAATCAGTTTTTGCGGATAATCATGATACTAAGGTATGTTGAATAAAAGAAAATATGTCTTTTGTTGGATAGGCCTTATAGCCAAATTAGATGCTCATCTTATGAGATTATATAAAATATCATGTAGAATAGATCTGATTATTGTTCAAAATGTTTCAACTTATATTACTATTGAAATTAATTTGAACTAAAACTAATAATAAAATATCACATCAAAAATAAATTTAATAAAACACACTTGTGTTCCAACTGATAATACCGAATTTTTTTCTAAAAACCAACTAAACTGGAAATACTTTCAATTCTATATTGTCTAAATTTTTTCTTAATTTTTTCAACATAATTTTTACCAATCCCCAAAATTCTATTTGTTATCATATGAAAACATGATGGTTTCTGTCACATCATGTCATTATTCTTACCTTCAGAGACCTTGAAATTTAGATAATTTTTATTTATAGATTAATAAATTTTGGGTACTTAATAATGAGAAAAGCACTGAACCAAAAGCCCAGGGATCTATAATAGGCTAATTTCCAATGTTATAAAACTAGCTCCAAATGAGATACAGCACTTGAAAAAAAAATCTTTTAAAAGCAGTGATGACCAGAGAATACTGTTAGTATATTAAGAGGGAGCACTAAAATTCCTGAAAGTAAACGGATTATCTTCCTTGTAATCTAATTCTAATTACTTGTAGTATAGTCAGTTCAATTGATTTAGCCTTTATTTAAAAAAAAATTATGTTAAGGAATAAAAAGATGCTTAATCAGATTTTTAAACCATTGAGTCATAGTGTTTTGAAATTAATAATAGATTTAATTTCCAGATATTTTGAAAGGATTCTAGTTGAATTCATATGGTCTTAGAAACTTGAAAAGTATAGAAAATAACTATAATTAATAAATCATCTGTATAAAATATGGGCTTAGAGTAGTTTTGAGCAGGTTATCAAAAGCCTCTACTAAAAAGCCTCCATGTGTAACATCCTTTCTAAGGAATGACAATGTTAACTAAGTGATCTTATTTCCCTAAAGTTAGTGACTATCAATTATAATTAATTTCTACTTCTGCTATACTTCAAAAAGAGAGGGGGATCTAATCCATATTTCCAATGTCTCTACCTTCATATTTAAAATACTTGGTTACTAAAAGATGGAGATTTTTATACTGTACTTTGTTTTCAGTAAGAGGTGCAGGTTATATACTTATTATCCCATCATTATATACTTGTGGACAAATGTATCTTCTTTTTCCAATGACAGCCCAGTTGTCATTACACACTTCATTCCTAACAATCTTTTCTGCCATAAATTACATTATATATACCCCAAGTCCTGCCGGACTTATTCAAGTCTGTCTTACTCTAACTTCACTGTATCTCTTCACATTTATATCCACTTAGCCAGAAAATAAAACACCCCTCTTAAAACAGGCCAGGCCCTCATACTGCCTCTGAGTCCTGACACTAAAACCAGACTGCGAGGATTCAAATCATGAGTCTATCTTTTTGGGTAAATTTCTTAAACTATTTCAGTTTCCTCATGTGTAAAAATGAGGTTAATAATAATACCTACTTATGGGTTATATTGAGTGTTAAATGAGTTAGTATATGTAAGACACAATGTCTGTCTGTATATAATCAATAGTATATAAGAATTTGCTATCATTAATATTTGCCAATGGTAGTCTCTTCATCATTGCTTAAAATGTTCCCTAACGAGAGATATTTTTCTCCTTTTTTCATCTACTTAGATTCCAAAAATTCTTTAGTTTACATTCCTTCCAACAGTGTTCCCTGACCACATCAACTCATTCCGATCTTTCCCAAAGCACTAATTTATTAGTGTATCATTTACTTTGGCATTTCAAATTTTCTCATGAGGGTATAACAAGTTTCCCAGTCTGGACAGCAGTGCTGAGGTAAATGATTATGAGTTGAAATGCCATCATAAATTGTCCTACCACTTGAGATGAGTGGTCAATATACATTCGTTAAGATGGATTCATTCCAGAATCAATTAGTTTTGAATAACAAAGGTATTTTACATGCAACAATTTTAATTTGTATTCATTTTGACTTTCAGTCATTGACTTCTCACCTTTACAATTTCATCTCCTGTTCTTCACGCCATGCTTCACTCTTCCATATCCCTACCAAACTTTCAGTCTAATCTCTGAGCACACTAAGCTATTTTTTATTTCCTTAACAAAGCAGATGCTTTCACACCTCCGTACCTTACATGCTACTCCATCTGTCTGGGAATCCCTTTCTTCAGTGGTTCCTGGCTTCGTCATCTCCCTAGCTCTCCCACCAGACACAGTTCCTATATCCTAACCAGTCCTAGGGAGTTCTTTTTTAAAACCCAGCACAAGTCTCTGCTGTTTTCCCCAAGACATTCAGGACTGACCTTTCTTCCTTTGCTATGGATTTGTATAGCATAAATTACACTCTCCTTTGAGTCTTTGATGTCCTGTTTCTAAGGAGAAACTGGATTTTATTCCCCTCCATTCCTACAGAGCCTAGCACAGTGCTTCTATTCTTTAATAAAAGAAAATGAAACATTATACAATTCTACATTTTTGAGCCAATTTCATTACAAACAAGCATGTCTTCCTTTTCTTACAAAAACATTGTTTAGTTTTACAGAATTTTCTAAGGGGAGGGGTTTATTCGCCTTTAAGAAATTAACCTATTACATAGAAATTTTCAAGTCTGAATGAGATGCAAGTTATTATATAAGACACTCAAAATAACTTTCCTTGAATTTCCTTTCAAAATAAAACTTTTAGATTTTTAATTCAGGACTCACATTTTTAGCTATAGCCCTCCTAAAAGGGGCAGAGAGAGTATATACAAGGGACAGCCAATCCTGATAAGTGATTATTACTATTTTTTGAACATTCAGAAATATTTATAATATTAATGATATTTTGATTTAATAGTTAAGATGAAATAACTACTGAATAAAATTCATAAGCATGTATGTTATACAATTTCAGATGTCAATAAAGTTTGCTTAAGGGAATGTACCTATAAATTATCTTTTTGTCTTGCATTTTGTATGAAAAGGTACAATCCTATGACAATGATTTGGCTACTGAAAGTATAGGCTCATGTGGCTTATGGCTTTATTGGAGAGGATTTCTTAAGGAAATGTCAAAGTAAAAGCAGAATCTCCTATATTGAAAACCTTCTGTATTAAGAGTAACAAAATTTGTATCCTTTGCTTGGCTGATGAAGATTAGCTGACTTCCTGCATTAAAGAAGTTTGCCTTGTAGGGGCTGAAGTGACAAGACAATAACTAAGTGCTAATTGTGCATAACCAGCACTAAAGATATGCAGTCCCATTATGACATATAATAAATGAAGCGAACACAGAAATATGTTAGGTACTTTAATAATGATACTAGAATGGTATTTTGCAGCAATAAGAATATGAACAGTTTTAGAGTCAAAATTTAGGAGTGTTTGTCTTACTTGACTGAGTTCTATTGGGGAGAGAGACTTAATTGTGAGTGCAACTTTTTATTTCAATGGTGAAATAAAAGTGATATACGATAGGTAAATAGCATTAACAACCTACAATTACTTTGCATCATAATAGAATTTAGGCTGGGTTTAGTACTTGAATGATGTTTTAATTTTCTGTGTAGGACATGAATAAGATAGGTAAGTCTGCTCTGATAGAAGAATGGACAAAGGGCATAAACAGCCAGCTCCCTATAAGAAGAATTAGCAAAGGGCTATGAGTAAGCAAGTGAATGCTAATTAAAAAATTAAAATGAGATACCCTCTTTCATCCTTTAAGGATTAAAACAAAATAATTCCCAGTGTTAGAGTCGATATGAGGGAATGAATAGTTTTTACATTTCTGGTGTGAGCATAATTGGAATAACTTTTCTAGAGAGCATTCTGCAATATATAACACAAGCCTTTAAACTGTTATATATTTTGTCTAATTAATTTTTGCTCCTCTGAATTTATCCTGACACAAATTTCAGTATTTGCTTGTTTATAAAATCCATATTACACTGATAATATTGATAATATAAAAACCTGAAGAAACAACCTATACATCTGATGATATCATGTATGAGCTCTACCTATAAAACCGAACACAAGTAAATTAGAATCTCAAAATAATTTTTAAAGGCAGGTAAAAAGGCACAGTATGTTAAATTAAAATGTCCAAATATCAAACATTAGGATTCTCCACTGTTACTTTTTTATAAGCTGCTTAAATGTGGATATGAACTATATGCTATGTATCATTTTTTATATATGTATGCAAAAAACATATGGCTGGCTACACACCAAAATATTAAAACATTTTCTTTTGGAATAGTGAGAGAATAATGAGACATAAGACAATATTATTCTTTATTGCTTGTATCTTTAAAAATTTCTACTATAAATATGTAATCTTTTATAAGTAGAAAAGCAGTAACTGTTATTGTCTAAAGACAACTATATTGTTAGTGGATGCTATTAGTGTATCAATGTGATAAACAGAAGTTTTTTAACTTTACTACTAATACACTTTAAAATGTTTACACATAACTGGACAAATGCATATAAATATGTCTGTATAAATGTGTAGATATTTGTGTTTGTTAATCCATGTGCTTACAATAAACGACATGTGCATTTGCCAATTTTTGTTTGGTTAAATGTCACCATAGGCTGAATTAAGCTATGTTGGTTTCAAGCATTTATTGGGAAGACTCAAGATGTTGTGTGATAACTTCCTGAATCATTTTCTGAGTAAATTATACATTGCGAGGTATACTGAACCATATTCTGAATATCTACATTTAGCAGGAGACATTAAGATATATATCTCATGTAAAAACCAAGTTAATGTAATATAATTTCATAAAATTAAAATATGTTTCAACGTAAAAGAACTAATATTTGAGAACTTATTATGTCCTTGGTAGTTAACATAAATTATTTCATTTAATTTTCAAAATCTGCAAGATAGGTATTAGTGTCTTTATTTTATGAGTGTGGAAACCAAAATCAGAGAGATGAAGTAACATATGATCACACAGCTAATATATGATGGAACTGGAATCTTAATCCAGTTCTCACTGTAAACATCGTATTTTTTCTACTATTCTACAGGTCCTCATAGAAAGATGCTGCATTGAACAGCAAAACAGAGCATATTACAATAACTGAGAACTTGACATGACGAATATGTACCTATTATATACTATGTCCAGGTGTTTTCATATTCATTTGGGATTTATTTTTATTAAATTTATCAAGTATACTAATTTTTGAAATGTATTTTATAATAATCTGTGTATTTTAATATTCTAATATCCTCTGTATCTGTCACATAAAACAGGTACCAGTAGTATATAGTTCCCACTTGAAATAGAAGTTGTAATTTTCATCAAGGAAAAAATGGGATGAAGTCATAATAATTTGATATGAAAGATTTCTCTGAGATTGACTAATCCAGTTCCTGTACGTTATAAATGAGAAAACTGAGTTCTAGAGAGTTAATATTGTTGGTTTATGGTCGCACATCTTTTAGGGGCAAAGTCCAGACCGGAATTTAGGTATTTAGATTTTCTGTGGAATACTCTTTCCGTTTTCCAATGTTGCCTCTCAAATGTTGATTTTTGATAATTAGTATGTCCAGCCTCATTCCTAAAGAAACTTGAAGCAACTTAAAAAATACCTATAAAACTGGGTTAAAATTCAAGATCAGAAATGAAGAGATAGGACAACTATAAACATGAAAAAATAAGATGAATACACACTACCTTCCACAAACTCCTATATACTCACCTTGGTGCAAGTTTGTTTGCTAACAGAAGCAGTATAACACAATAAAGGCATTTTAAACCTATATTTTAAAAAGCAGAAAAACAATAAAGAAAAGAATGGATGATAACAAGACTAAAAGTTTACAGAAATGTTTTTGTTTCTTATCACATCCTATTATATGATGCATTTCTTTCAAGTACAAGTATAGTTTTAAGATCTTTCTCTTCAGTGGTTCATTTCTGGCACTGAATGAACATTTGCAGACAATAAAAAGGGTGAGATAAATTGCTTTAAGTGAAGTGTACTAATATAATTGCCACCTATTAAATAAATAGCCAGCAAAGAGACTTTTACCATTTTCAGAAGCCAAAATGAAATCCACGTACCTCTGATTACAAAGCTGACATGCAAAGCAGTCCAGGTGGTACACATTGTCCTTGGCACGCATCACCATCTCAAAGGCAGGGATGAGCTTACTACAGGCTGCACAGTTTCCCGTTACACCAAAGAGCCTAGAACAATAAACATTTTTTTCAAACTCTTAGAAATCTGAAATGGTGACTAGAGAAGACACTAATACACTTTGTAAAGATATCAATACACAATGCCTTATAATGTACTCAAGTGAGTTTTATCCTAGGTATAATACATAAATATTCTTTGGCAATACATACATAGTTGACCTTTCTTGATGAGAATCACATCTTGTTTGAGGAGAAAAGAAAAAGACAAATACAATGAGAAGCTTATACAAACAGAAGTCAACAGAGGTGAATCCACAGCAAAAATGTTTTACTTGTCAGAATATGCAGTAAATATAAAACAATGCAAGTTTGATCTTAATACCACATATTAAACATTATAATTGGGGAAAAAAACATTTGAATGACTCACTGCTTTTTTTTACCCCTAGTTACTAAAAGTTTTGCTATTATTAATAAAAGAAAATTTATGAACAAACCATTTAAATAGTCAAAAGACATTAAAGGTACATGTACCTTATGGCTCTATACTATAGTTATAGCTATGATTATGTTATTCAGGTAGCACATTAAAGTAAATGAGGCTGTAAACTATACATAGCTAGATCAGGAGTAGAAACATAATATACTGTAAGAACCACTGGAATTGTCTGGGAAAAAGGTATTTTTAAAAAATCCTATTTGCTGTAGATTCCTGCAAATAGTTGTTGTAATGGCCTAAAATATAGTACAACATAAAATATCTCCAAGGCTTCATAATGGGAGCAAATAAAATATTTTATCCATTTGCATTGGCAATATTTAAACCAAGTTTCTTTAAAGTTGTTAATGGTGGTGAAGAGTTATTACAAATAATATTCTGTGCATAGTAGTTAATGTACTTTTTAACTAGGAAGCAAACTAGATGAAACACACCACATCTGCCAGTTTTCTTTTTTCTTCAGCATCAGGCTGACAGGAGAAAAATATAATGGCTCTCATGGGAAAGACCAAATTAAAAGCAGTTCTAAACTAATGAATTCAAAGGTGCTATAGAGAAAATTCATTTTAGTTATAAAAATGTACTTTAAAAAATCTTAGCCTTTCATTTTATTGAATTTAAGGATTACACACAAATGTGCTTAAGTTTCTTATTACTTTCTATATACCCCAAAGATAGGTCTTTGCTTAAGGCATTCATATTATTTTTCAAGTTTATAACTATTTCCTTTTAACAGGCTAATGATAAACATTGGAAGGAGTTGTGAGAATGGCTTCTAAACATTTGGCAAAATTCGGAATAAATGTTTATGCTTATGTTTTTGTTAGATTGTCTCTTGAAGAACTTAAGCACCTTGAGGGTAGAAACTATGCTTTTCAGTTTGCTAACTATAATCTGTGCACTTGATAAAAAGTAAGCAAGGCTCATATTCCAAATGACTAAATTAAAAAGTGTTAGACATTTATTTTCCTGAAAGAAAGTTTAAAATGTTTTAATATACTTATTTTAAGGAAAATAATTCTAATAACCTTTCTGTTCTCAGTTTACAATCCCTATTTTGGGAAATAATTTTTCTTTAAAAAGAAATTCATTGGAAATATAATATCTCACATCTCCTACTGATGTCGTTAAAAATAAAACCATCATGTTTTCATCCTATTCTTTTGTCAGCAGAATTTTTTTTGTTCATTCTAACATTTCACGTTACTTTTCAGCGTACTTCACATGATCTATTCAGGAGTCACATCACTTACATGTGCCATTTGTTTCTTCTGTTCTTTCATTATTATTATTTTTTTTGAGAAATAAGGAAATCTTAAAAGTTCTTTATTCCGTGAATATAGATGCCCTGGTGGATTTAAAATGTGATTAGTCTGAGAGAAAGCAGTTTTTAAGAACTACTCAGTTTGCTTATACCTAATAAACATACACACACAATGCCATTTTGAAATTCTGGACATAGTTTCCCCCAATTTCAATTGCTCTCGCTAGCTGAGCATTTATCAGCTACCTGATTAGAATTTGTTTCCACACAAACCATTGATCATCAGCCTATTACTAGGCAAATGACAGTTAATTACCCACTACATTAACCACTGGGACCTGAGACCTGCTTCTGCTGCCATCAGTCAACATGATAAATGTGGCAAGCTCAGTAATGCATGGCCAGCCCTGAGCTGCCTGCTATACTGTGAACAACCCTCAATCTCACTTCCAGGCCCAGGAAAATCTATGGCAATCTGCATAATTACAAGCTCTGGGTTAATAACAGACAAATGATTTGTTGCATCTAAACAAAGTCCTTGGAATGGTCCCGGTCTCTGGTGGCTGCCCGTACAGCATGCGGCCACTAGTGTACTTTCCACTATAATGTGCACAAAACAGTTCTCTGACGTTATAGCCTTCCAATTTGTTGCCCTCCAATTTATGGATTCTGCATATGTGATTTTTAATCATTAAAGGACTCTTGAAGCAATATTATCTTAATTATTCTCTGCTGTAACCAGGGAATTAGGCTTCAGATAAAATTTTCTTCTTCCACGCACTCTCCCTGCCTCGCTGGAGGCTCCATCAGTTTCCATCTACACCTGGACTCTGAAATCCTAATGATGAATTATTGCCCCTTTTCCTAAGAGGGCGAACCTTACAAGGGAACATTTTACTGAACTGTCAGCTCACAGACTGAGTGTGGAGATGCGGAAATCTGATCTAATTTACTGCAAAACGATGCATTTGTTAGACTTTTCCCTCGGTTTGGTCCAAGGATCAAGAGAGATCATTCTATAGCCACATTCACGGGCTCCTTTTTCTCAGTGGGACAAACCGAAGATTCTCTGGGAAAGGAAACAAAGTCCTGTTTTACAAGATGGGGTTTTCAGAATATATAATGTGATCCTTTGCTTTTCAAACATAACTTTCAGACTCTCAGGCAAAAAGAATTTTCAGTATATCAATTAAGCTTAAGGCACACATAATCCTCATTTATAAGATTTTTGCAGATATGTCTAGGAAATATTCAAGGAGTCTTTTAATTATCAAATTTACTTCGACTGTTTATAATGCTAGAAACTCCTGTAACCCCTTCCTCCCCACTCCTCACTCTAGACTCATTTACAAGGGTGTTAAAACTGATCCACTATCTGTTTAAGCTAGGGATATCAGTAATCTCTTGTTTATAGGATCACATAAAAGGAGGACCTAAGTGTATTTTGTAAGTAGTACATTGAGACAGACAAAGCTTTATTTAAAAAGAAAGTCATTTTGAAATGTTTACATAAATTATTCATAGAATACCAACTCATAAATTTACAGTACGGAAAAAATGAAGTTATTGATCCATTTTGCTCATCTTAAGATGTCTTACAGATTATTAAAGCATGGCAGGGGTTAATTTGCCAATATATGAGCTACACTGTTCCTTACCATTTATGCTCATAAAAGGCTTTAAGCAATATGACCTTTATCTTGTTTCTGACACACTACCAAAAGTAGACTTACAATATAAAAGGTGACAACTGTCAACTATACAATATCGGTGCATATTACTATTTGTAGAAATCCCAGAGGAGGTTTCTGTCTCTTTTCCATTCTATTTTTGCTGTTACTACCTGGTACTGACAATCTAAACACAGACACAAAGCTAAAAACCAAACAGACAACTTTCTTATGGGTATGAACTCAGCATATCTGTATGCTGTATGACATTTCCTACACAGTACAAGGATGACAAAATATTTCATAATTTTTGTGTATGGGTAGCATAGCAATAACTAAAATAACACACATACATTGTAATGGTACCCAGAAAATTCCATTTTTACTAAATGCACAACAGCTTTTGCAACATAGTCATAAATCAGGTGAATTTTACATGGTTAGTATATATCCATTACTAAAGTACTTGGGATGGGGGTAGAAAAAATCTCGAGACGTGTAATTATTTAACATGGCAATAATGAATATGGTTTACTACAGGCATGGGTAGAGGGAGGAATGAGTGCTCATTGTATTAGTGTCTTTTATTTCACAGCACCAGATGTTTCTATAGATTTTTTATCAGGTCAGTGACTCAAGTCACTAAATCAAATTCCCACCAAGCCAATGGAAAGCATGGCACTTGACTCAAATTAATTTATTATTTGGGAAAAAATGCATTAAAAAAATATCACTGCAGTAAACCTTAACTCTCAACCAAGATCAAATATTCTCTTCTAGTATTCAGGCAACTCTTATTTTAGCAACTTAAAATGATATGACAGTAAATATATATTTTTTTAAATATTGAGGATAAGACTTAGTTTCGTTATCATCCCATGTAAAAAACTCTCTCTGCAGAATTACTAGAGATGAACAGAGAAAGGAAAGTTTGGTTTTCTAAGGAGATGAAATTGTAATCAATTGAAAAGATCTTTAACTTTTGACTGCTGGATGGTGAAGTTATATTGAATATGCTATGAGGGAAAGAATGGAATATTCTTGCAAACTGGGAAGAACAACTCTTTTTTTGTCTATTACAAATATACTTCTCATCTCCTTTTCTATTTCATTTTTTCTTACACTAAGGAATGTAGTGAGAGAAAATGAAAATACTTTAAATGTTCAATTCTTTTGTTTTAAATGTAAAAACTCACCCATCACAAGGTTTGAAGAGAGATGAACCTATTGTTCTCTCTCCTGTTGGGTCTTAGCGTGTGCTCTGCTGTTACAGAGACGAAGATATTGTGGGGTTAAAGAAAAAAAAAAGGAAACACTGAACATTTGAAAACATACAAAGAAAAATGTAAAAAATGTTTAACATTAGTTTGAACTACTCATTGCTACACAGTTGGGCTTAGAACACATTTTTAGTATACATTTGTGCACAATAATGACTTTGAATTTTTCTAAAATTGGGCTTAAACAAGCCAAAGAAGTCAACCATATTTCATGTTTTAAAGAAACTAGATACATTTTCTGTTTAGAGGAAACTTAGAGACCCTTTTATAATTAAGTACTTTTAGTCTATGAAATTAACTTTATTTTAGCTTATTAAGTTCAGCTTTGGTATATTTTTTTATTAACATGTAGATCATGTCAGACAGAAACATAAAAGTCATTTTTTAAAACTAAAGTTTAATATATATTAATATATGTGTATAGTAATATATAACTATATTCTATGTATATATATATATGTATTCTCTGTAGTGTATGTGTGTACATATACACATATTTATATGAGTGTGTGTATATATATATGTATGTATGTATATGTGTGTGTGTGATGTATATATATCTCATATGTATATGAGAAGGCTAAACAGCCTAGATGGGTGACTGAGGCTTCACGTTTGGTACAATAGTATTTTTAGAGCATCCTCAGAATGTGTCCCTCTCCCACGCTCAGGCAAAACTCCACTCTTCCTTGAATCAGAGAGAATAGCTCTAGGCAGCATGAGGCTGGGTGCTCACACCCAAAGCAGAGGGCTAATTCTTAAGCATCTGCCAACTACCAGTTGAATTTACTGAGTATCAGCTTATGATCCAACCCAATTAAACCACAACAACATGGTGGAGATAATACAATTTTACACCAGACAGAAAGGAAGGTGAATTAACTTTTTGGGTTTTGGACTTCTTGAGATCTATACTCAGTATTACATTTGGAAGAGTGAAAAAAGAAAAAAAAAGAATGCTGAAAGTGAAGAAAAATTTTGGTGAAACCCATTGTCGTCCATCTCTCTTCTTTGCATTTTAGGCAAAGAAAAGACATTCTAGAAAGTCTTGATTCCCGTATTAAAACTATATCTGACTTATAGGAAACTATCATTCTAGAACTAGTTCAAGTTCCATGAACGTTTGGTTAAAAGTCCCTGCCCTAAACAATCAGACTCTATTCCAGTTTGGACACTATGATTCAAAATAAGTTGCTGTAGACCTGAGATAGTTCAGGAAAACAAAACTCACAATGTAAATATGACCTTTAAGTTTGACCATAGAGAGGGTTCTTTCCTCACTTCCAATCAACTCTAAGCCAAGCTAATTACCCTGTTACTCATTGTCTGTGGCTGTGCTGACCACTATGGCAACTACTAGCAATATATGGCTGCTGACAACTTGATATATAGGTAGGTAGTCTTTATCGAGATATATTCTAATTGTGACATACACACTGGATTTCAAAGCTTAGCATAGAATAGTAAAATATTTCATGAATAATTTTTAAATATTGATTGCATCTTAAAATAACTGTTTGAATTCATTTGATTAAAGAAAATATGTTTTTTAAAATTAATTTGAGCCTTTACAAACTTTCTTTTTAATGCGGCTACTAGAAAAGTTAAAATAAAATAAGGATCACATTATATTTCTACCTGACAGTACAAGTCTATAGTCTTAGCTTTCTTTGTATCCCTGAATATACAAGGCTTATAACAGTTAAACAAATGAAGATGTAGAATTTCGTAATTGAAACTCATCCTAGAAATCTGTCTCCCAGCATTCTATGGATATGGTTAAAAAAAAAAAAAGTTAGGCTAGAGATATTTTATTCTCTGTATGCTAATGGCATGGAATCATTATAGTGCACCCATATCTTAAATAGATAAAAATGTTCCATTGATTTTTCCAGTTTTAGGCTTACTCAGTGTTAACTCCTTTCTAAACTTAGCATTTTCTGCTCCATGAAGGCATCAACGGAGTAATATATAAAGAAAAACGAGCTGACATTTGGGCTACCTGGCCTCTGTCCTAGCTCTTCCATGAGGAGCAGGAAATACCCCATGTCTATATACAGAAGCTTACACCATTATTTAATGTCAGAGTGAGCATGAAAAGCTATTCCTTCTTATCCAAATATGATTCTTTTCTCACTAGTATACCTCTCTGTTTTACTCTGTTAACATGGGGCAACGAAAGGCTGCACTGGACAAAAGTCCCTGGGTTGCTGACCTGACAGAGAGTGATTTACTTAAAATCATCATCTCTTCCTTCGCACCTGACTCAGTTAAAAGTTGCAAACAGTATTTAAATATTACACTTTCACTTTTAACAAATAACTGTCAATTTCTCCTCATACCCATTTTGTAAAGCTTTATGAGCAGGTGTTACTACTATTTATGATTGGCATTGCAGCCTACTGAGAGAAGTGATTCAGGGAAAAGTAAAATTGAATATTTTTCCTTCAACATTTGATGAGGATAATATTTCTGGGCAAATATGGCAATTGTACCAACATTTCATAGAATCATAAAATCTTAGTCCTGAAGAGAAACTTTTGTAACTGGAACAAAAGAAAGGTGTCAAGCTTGCTATTTAATGATATTTAAAAAAGCAGATTTTTCAAATTCTAGATATGGTTATGGAAACACCTACAATAATAAGAGGTAGAGAAATAAGAAACAATAAAACAAAGGATAACATATGAACTAAAATTAAAAATAGATCTTTTAAATAATAAAAGTAGAAATTTCATTTAATTACTATCGCATCCCTGCTCTAATTTTGTTTTCAGTGAAGAGGAGGGCAAATCAGTCACAATTGTATGAGCACAAAAATCTACGACTCTTGTTACAGATATTGTAAGCAATTTAGTTACTATATATTTCTCTCTTGATATAAGTGAGGAAGTTGTTTATCGAGCAAAATAAATTAGGCACTAGTTTTAGCCACAGTACAATAAATGCTAATTGGAATATGCTAGATACAATTTTATAATAAAAGCTTTTATGAATTTTTAAAAATGATAATCTGTTTTATCATGAGTTTCAAAAAGTTTTGTCTACTTAAAATTTCACAGATCTTTCAAGGTGGAGACTTTTTAAGTAATATCTTTCTAAAACTCACACTGAAATCTTTTGATATCTTTATAGATTCTTAGAGCCCTATAATTACTTTTTCTTTTATCTTTGTTTTTCATACTTTTCTTTGCATAAAAGTGAACAAGAAAGCAAGTGGTGAGGAATCTTATTTGAAAATATTATTTTTACACATCTTATAACTAATGAAGTTGAAGTACTGAAATGTTTCATAAGAAAAGAAATATAAAGAGGAGAAAACATTTACAGGAAGGTGATGAAGGTTACTTTGTCAACAGTCATTTGAGAATTAATCATGGGAAAGATCTTTTCTTTGATCTTTTTCAAATAAGCCACTTAATATTTTCATGTCAATTTCACCATGTTTCTAAGTGCCACTCACTCATTCATTCATGCACTAACCACGACACACATTAATGCTCCACTGGGAAACACTGACTTGATAATGGCAGTGTGATCGGAACTGCAATGCAAAACTCATCTGTTCTTATGTAAAGTGTCTTTCTTGTCTAGAGATTATAAGTAAGTGACAATAATTGCTTATTTATAAAAAGTAAACAAATCACTTACTAAGACATTTACTTATTCTTTAAACTAGCCAGTAAAATTTCAGATAAACATTTCTTTTAGGATTAATTAGTATGACTTCTAAGAAAAAGAACTTTGTAGAATATTGACAACCTATATAACGACTATTGTTTACAATTTAAAATTTTATTTAAATCTTTTATCCTACTTTTTGAAAAAACAACTTAATTACAACATGTTATTTTCAAGTAAACAGCAGGATTTGGGACATTGTGTAATGTAAATTAAATTTACCAAAGAAAAAAGATACAGAAAATGTTATCACAGATATCTATATCCTTGTTTTCAATCAAGGTTATTTTGTTATGGGAGCATCAGAGTATACTGTGGCTCCATATCCCATTCATATAATCTTCAAAGTTTCATGGAATATATTTTATTTGTTCTCTTTTTAAAAAGTATTTTCTGCAGAAAAATTCTGTAGGGCTTTAATGTACAATAGTTATTAAATTCTTATAAGAAAGCACTCTCAAAACCATCATTTAAAAAAGTCATGTGTGGGTTAACTATCTGTAATGAGGGTATTCACGTATTGCAGTTTGCCCAGGACAATCCTGTATATGTTCCTATGTCCCAGTCTAATTATTAGCAGTGCTTTCTTTATCAAGTGTCCTGGTTTGGATACATTTTATGGCAACTCTAGTAATAACCAAAGATAATTAGAATTCAGGGTTTTTCAACCTCTGTTCTTCAATCTTTTTTTTTTTTATTTTATTTTTTGACCCATATAGGCAAATTGAAATAAATGCACTTTAAGGGCTTTTGCATAATTTAAAAATTCTGTGATTCTGCACTCTAGTTGAAATGTAACTGAATGATTCAGGTTAAAACTAATTTGAAGAATCTGACTTTTAGTTGTCAGAATGAATTTGTAATATTTTCTTAAAAATCAGTTAAAAGGGAAGGTACAGACATTTTATTCAACATGGGTTAGTAGTAATATATATGTACACATATATATGTTTTAGAATATATATTATATATTCAAGTTGAATTTTTAATTTGAAAATCCTTGTAAAAAATTTGAGATTGCTTAATGCAGGATTTAGAAGAATTGCCAAAATAAAGCCATGAAACCAATTATTTGTAGAATTAGATGAGTTCCTCTTTGGAATAAGCAATTAACAAAAGCTAGAAGACTCAAAAAGGTAAAACGGTTTTTTGGAAGGAAGAGATATAATTCTTTAGTATTAATATGTCCAAGCCAGATGCTTTCCACAATAAATCAGTATGGAACTCAACACAGTATTATGGAGGAGAAACATTAAAGTCTAATTTTTGTCTAGTAAAAAACTATACAAAAAAATTAAAATCAAACTCATAGATTATATTTTTGTATATACATGTATAATATCAATCACAAACATACATGATTTTTTAAAATAGTTTTTAAAACACTTTCTTTTGTAAAATGCTATTTTCATAGCACTGAGTTTAAGTAGAGACTTTGATTTTGGAAAGTGATATATTTTCTTTATAAAAGAATAGAGCTCCTGAGGTACTTCCTTTGTTGCGCCACCTTTAGGACTTATTTGAAGTACTTCTTAGATATTGCTATGCCACGGTGTCCAGAATTTTAACTATTCTTTAACACTTCTAAGATTGGATGTCAGCTCTTAATAAATAGAGAGTGTACTGGGGTGTATAACATCAATATATAGCTAACCTCCAATTTTTAAATACACTGAGTTCAGTTATCTCTAGAACCATGCATATATTACTAACTGTATAAAGCTCTTCCAGTGTCAATAGAATAAAAAATTTTGTAAGAAATCTAGGCAAACCATTTTAGAAAAAACTATTCAATGAATATATGTTAAAATGATTTGCTCTAAGAATATTACATTAAGGCAGAATCTGCTAAAATATTTGATACAAATTCATTC
Source organism: Cynopterus sphinx (assembly GCA_030015415.1). NCBI lineage: Eukaryota > Metazoa > Chordata > Mammalia > Chiroptera > Pteropodidae > Cynopterus > Cynopterus sphinx. Next base: position 148,233,776 of record CM057380.1, on the reverse strand, counting down.
ACCTAATTTTCTAACTGTGAGAATAATACCAAGTGGATATGAAAATAAGTTATCAAAACAGGAAATTACAAATATTAAACCTATAATTACTGAAAGTAGAGATACTTTCTAAGTAATTAGTGCAATTCTCAAAATACCTTTTTTATGCTTTTATTATGTATTTTCCTATCCAGATACATTTTATGAAGAAAAAAAATAATGTTTAAATCACTTGAAATTTTAACTTTTTTCTATTCAAGTTGAGAATTAGCCATTTAGTCACATCATAGATGAAGAAAAACCATTTTAATTAAATATATTTCAATGTCTATTCATAAATGCCCATATATTTATTACTCACGTAAATGTTAATTGGGGTTATGAGAGAAAATATTGAATAAGGCATGAACAATTTAAGATTATTAGTGAACAAAATCAGACAAAGTAGAAATAAAGATTTGGAACTCAGCCCTAATGAATATAGAGAAATGAAGTACTTGAAATCCTTTGACAGCTGATATTTCCTAGTAACCGGAGGCCCTGAGAAGACAACTTAAAAGATATTTGAACTTAGGCGTGTGAGTCTCTCTATGTGCTGTGTGTCCACGTGTATAAATAAAGTACTAACCTACTAGTTATCTCTTTTTACTCTCAGCCTGTCAAAAAAACCTGTCAGCTGCAAAGGCGATAAGGGGGGCAGTTTAAAGAAGATACTGGAGCCTTAAGCTTCTTAATGTGCCAAGAATCAATCCCATGAAAGCAAACAACTTGAAAAACGGTTATATGTATTTAGAAAGCTCTCTGGCTCCCTTCCTTCTCTGCTCCAGCCCAGCTAGCGTTCAAGTTTTCTCACCCTAATGACCCCTGAAGCAGCCCTGAGGGATTGCAAAACAAGGCCGTTACACAAGGCAGCTTGCTAATTGAGAAGTTGATCGGGGGTAGAGAAATCCTGCTTTACCACGTTAAGTGTCGAAATCAAGCATGACTAGATTGACGTCGCCAAATCACCGTCTGGAGGCCACTCCACGCCAGGAGCAGCAGGGCTTTTCACACCTGATAGGCCCTCACTCTATCTACATCAAGTCACATTAAGAAAGGAATGTATTATGGAGCTAAGGCCGATGCCAGAGAAGCATTACTTCACTGCCTAATTGCTACTCCTCCGCTTCCCCCACGTTAACAAATGTGACCACGTGGTGGACCTGCAGCTTACCTGTTCCCGTTGCCAATTTTTTGCTATTAGAAAAGCATTACCACCACTGAACCCCAAATGAGTTATAGGAAGATGATTGGATTAGGAATTCTGTATTACTTATCTCAATGACACTGATTCAAACTGTAGAACTCTTGGACAGTTTGTAAACAGTGTCTCTTTAAAGTTTCATTCTTTTTCTTTTCCTTTTTTTTATGAGGTTGCAGATTCACGAAGTATGATCAATGAAAACGCCTGAAAACAGAGGGTGATTTAGACACCCCACAGTGTGTGGAAGAGAGGAGAGACCTGCATTTGAACTTTGAGTTCTTAGTCATGGATTTCCTGCTCTCCAACCTAAAATCTCCTGTGACGGATGGCATAATAGATATTTCCGACAGCCCAGACTGGCAGGCTAGTATTACATGGTGATTTTTCCGATACTCTATTTCTGACACTTTCAAAGCACTTCACCAACTATGGGTTTTAGGAGGAGAGGAAGGGGTGAACCTAAATTAGGATCTTCCTCTCTTATTTCTACCATTTTAAAATTATGTATCTGTTTTCTGAAAAAACAGAATTCCTGTCCTTTATTAACCACAGGGACATAGTAAAAAAGTTTGCTTCCAACTATACATATTTATTTATTTATTTATTGGCCATTAGAAAAAAATGCTTAGAGAAATTTGTAAAAGAAAAATTAATCTTTACCATACTTATTGGGAAATGGTAGGTGGCAATCATTGTATAGGTGGGGAAACTGAGGCCCAGAGGTAGCAGTTGGTCACTTCGTATCTTACAGTCTATTAGTAGCACTGATGGAGACCTGGCAGTGTATGTTTTCTGCGACCCACACTGCTGCTAATTCCACATCAAACCTCCTTTCTTACTCTCAAACCAAGTATGATATAGTATGATAAACGAGTAACAAAGAGAAACAAATGAACAGAAAACATACACGAGCGAAAGATATTTTCTTACTTAGGAAAAGATGACAGGGCAACCCATAGTATTCTTATGCAACACTGACTGCCCTGTCATAATCTAAACTTAACATTACGGTGTCTGTCATGTTTTTCTGAACAGCTCAACATTCTCTTTTGGAGCTCAACATTAAGAAACAAACCCGTAAGAATAAAACTCCACTAAAACTGAGGCTTTACTTATTTTAGAAAATCTTAAGCATAGGATCAACTTCTGCACACTAAAGGTGATACTGTCTACAAAGCATTTTTATCGGCAAAAGCCATTAAAAGTCTGTCTTTTCTGATAATAATACCTCAGCAAATTAGATCACTTAAAAGACTTCCCTGTGCTTATGTTTTACAAAAACACCTCAAATCAGTATCCATATAAAATCTGGTCAATTATCTAAGGGCTTAGTGTATGAAGGCTAATGTTTATTTAGCCCTGTCTCTGGACCTGACACTGTATTAAGGGGTTTTACAAGTGTTATCTCATTCTCCCTCACAATAAGCAAATGAGGCATGTGGTAGTTTATTCCCCCATTTTACAGGTAAAGAAAATTAAGCTTTCAGAGTCATGTAACATACCCAGAGAGTTAATAGGAGACCTGAACTCCACAGACTCTCCCTCTTACCTCAAGAGATCAGATGAAGGTCAGAGGTAATTCACTCCTCCCCCTTCTTAAGGATCACTCTTTGCTTCCTGACCTCTAGGAAGGGCTTATACTTAAGGCTAAATCTGCCTCCTCGACCTTCCACACTAAGCCCTTAAGGGACAAGTCTAGTTTTCCTTAAATACAACATCCTATTCTGCAGACTATGTACCCACCCACCCCACCCCACCCCCTCACATTCAATGTTGAGATGAATTGTGACTATCTGCAAGTTCTTCAAACCAGAGGTCTCCAACTCACCCACAAAACACACCCTGCTAGTTTTCTCTTAAATACCATATGGACATATGCTTTTTTCTTCCTTTTAAGTGGTCTCCCTCCAGCATGCATCATTTCTTCCCTGGACTCAGGCCCTGACCTCCTAGCTGAATGTCTTTTCTACCAGTCCTACTCTTCACTCTATACTCTGCAGCCAGTTACCTTTCTATAACACAGATCCAATTCATTGCTTCTGCCTATAACCTTCTATAGCTCCCCACTGAATGTAAGATAAATGCATGAAGGCACAAAAGGGCTAACCTGTCTGGCCTCAGTCTTCCTCTCTGTCTTCTCTTCCACAACTGCACCTCTCCCCCAACATGTTCCCTCCTCTCTGGCCTCACCATCTACTTTCATGCCTGACTCCCTGTTATTCCTACCAAAGCCAGTCTTCCTGGGCAACTAATGCTCCTTTGCTATGTTTAGCTCAAATGTAATTGGTTCTATGAAGTCCCTCTGATTTTCTTGAGACAAAATGAATAACAGCATCCTTTGCATATTGAAGAAGCTATTTTTACATACTACCTGAAACTTACTTCATTTGTACCTCTGTTTGTCTCTTTTTCGATCAATAGTAAGCTCTCTGATAGCATGCCTTCTTCTTTACTCAGTGCCTAACTCATGTAATATTCACAAGCTTAGAAATTACTGAATTACGGAATAGGGCCATAACTGGAAATTAGCACTCTTCCCTTGTCAACTAAATAGATTTCATACAGGAGTTTTACTTTTAACTACTAGATTAATATCAGCTATTGTTGAAATCGATTCTAATGGATATTATACTGTAAATGGAAGTCAACACAGACATGATCAGACCACCCTCCTCATGTCCTTTCCCAAACTATATCTTATAGAAATAAGGCCAAAGCTGCATTGAGTAAAGCTACATCATGACCACATTAGGCAACATCATCAACTCTTTGCTCAAACTCAGCTCAGATTAGGTCTGTCCTTTATCATATTCCAGATGGTTAACGTGTCAACACATCAGAACTGCTACTAGCAACTACAGAAAACTTGTTAACTGGTATCATCTCTACCCATATCTGGTAAAATTTCTTTACCATCATTATGCCATTACTCTAAAGAGTAACAAAAAACACAGGTCATAAAATTCTATATCTAACCTTATGCAGTCAGCAATAAAAGTGCACCAACGTGCAGTCTAATGTGAGAAAGCACAGCTCCTTCTGAGCCTCAAGCTGCATCTTCTAAATTTCCTTTCCAGCTTCCAGGACCATTCCTTACTGCAATTCTTCATGAAGCTCAGTTATTAAAAATCACATTTTCCCAACCATCTGATTATTTTCTTATTTTTATGATATGTGTTGCCACTTCATTGTAATCATTTAAGCATGACTAAATATTTCATTCTACCCCACACCCTCCTTCTGCTCTCCAGTCAATATTTATTAGCTCCTACTACCTGTCAGGTATTCTAATTGATATACTGAATACAGTAAAACAAATACAACATTTCCTTACCCTCAAAAGGTTTGCAGTCTAGTGCTGGAAAGAGAGACAAGTAAGCATAAAAACAAAAGTACATTCTCTCCTTATGACAAACCAGTCTGCACATATCTGGAAGAGGGTTTTTTTCTTGTAGTTAATTTCCTCATTTCATTAATCTGTTCAATGACTTCCAATGGCTCCATCTTACCCAAATAATAATATTCGCCCTTCCCAGGATGGCTCTCTAAACCAATTCTACAGGACCAGAGTTCTCTCTTCTAAATGAGCTACCTAATTAAGGTTGCCAGATTCAGGATGCACAAATATTGCATGGAGCATACTTATACTTAAAACATTACCTATCACTTATCTGAAACTTAAGTTTAACTGGGGATCCTGCATTTTGTCTGGCAATTCTGTGCATAATTTGACCATCCCACTTGCCTGTTAAATTTAAAGTGGATTCTAGTGCTTGGGTAGGCAGCTGCTTTCATCTGAAATGTGTTATCTTTTCATGTTTCATGCCAATCCATCCCATCCCCTCCCAGAAGTCTTCCAAGAAACTGCACTTTACTATGAACTCTTATAGCTTAATTAAACTTAGAAAACATTAAGTAACTACCTAAAGTGATAGTACTGCAATTTTCTCAAATTGAATTAAATATTTGGGGGGTTCTAAGAGAATTACTTTTTTCCTTCTAAAGGAAACTACTCAAATTTGAGAAATATCATTTTTACTTGGCACACTTGAACAATATAAATTCAAAATAACTTCTCACCTCTCCAATATTAAATGGGTTGGGGGAAGAGGGGAGGAGTAGAGTTAAAAGGGAGTTGGGAGGGGGACGAAGGAAGTTGTGTTCTTTTGGGTATAAATCCATCTCAACCTTCCCAGGCTCAGATCTGAATTCAAAGCACTACAAATACTATATTAATTCACAGAAAGTATATTTAAGAAGAAATCATTCATAGTTTTATACTTAATAAAGTCTCATTTGAAATAAAAGGCAAAAAAGAAGTCTTTTATTCCAATGAAATATATTGCATTGTTAAGATCTAGTATATTACATTTATACAGACTCTTGACAGAATATATCACTGCAGAAAGGTGACCTTTTCCAACCCAAATACTCTCTAGAGTCTAGTTTTTTTAAAAAAGGCATTGATTACAAAGGTCATAAACTTCCATAGGGATTTTTTAAAAAAGGGAACAAAATGTCTTTTCTAGCATTACATTATATACATATATAATTTATACACACACACACACACACACACACACACACACACACACACACACACAATCCCCTTACATATACATTATTAAGTATTTAGAGGGACCATTACAAAATGATTTGGCTGTTTTCCAATAGGCTTAAGAAACCAAAAAATGTTATCCAAATTTTTTTACTCATTAAAAAAATGCATATATATTTATGTATGTGTGTATATCTACATTTACACACATATATATACACATATACACACATAAATATTTTATATATATATAGTATATCTATACAGATATATAGTATATCTATACATATATATATTTTTTTTTTAATATAGATTTTACCAGAAAAACAATGGAGAAGCCTCAGAACAGAATTAAGATCAAATGCATCTAATGCTACTGATGAGAAACAGGTTTCCTGGTAAGTACTTCATACCCTGCCAAGTATATATTTAATTGACTGACAGTTTAGCAGTGTTATACTGGTAGCTTTGAAAAATAACACAGATGTTTAAGTGAACAGTTCCCTTGCTTCTGACTGGCAGCATTAAAGCACACAATGACTGTGGTCACTACATGCTAAAGCACAGGCAGAGAATGGGTTTTGGAGGTATGCTGTCTGGATTTGAACCCTTCCTTGACCACTTGCATCTTGGGAATCTTTGGCTAAATTACTTAATCATCCTGTGCCTCGGTGTCTTCATCTCTAAAATGGGTATAATAAATGTTCCCAAAGGGAAATAAGTTTACATCCGTGAAACAATTAATTAGCAAATTTCCCAGATCATGGAAAATGTCTCAAAAATAGTACTAAGGGGAAAAGATTTTTGTCTGTATTTTTCACTGTTACAGTCCCATTCTCTGGAATAGTATCTGGAAGAGAGTAGATCCTTGAAAGGTATTTGTCATCACCTGAGTTTCACTTCTAGTGACTTTATTTCACAATGTTAAAATCAACTCACATAATTTCATTGCTGTTAACAACAGCTCTATTCTTAGTCCAGTTGAAACTGTTTTATATTTATCTAGTATATGTAAACATAAAAATTAAGGACAATCTTTTTTAGTAGTTTTCCTTTAAAAAGACTTCTTCATAGGAATGCTGGACTCTAATGCCTATGCACTTATTGCCATTCTTAATGAATTTCTTCTCCATTTATAGAGTCAATTTTTTGGCATAGAGTAAAACTACAAATTCTATTTACCTTGTCTTTTAGCTAGCTACTCTGCCAAATTTTCTTATTAATTCTCAAGTTTTCCCAATTATCTGCAAAGAAAATAATTTCCTTTTAAATATTTATATTGATTATTTTCTAATTCTGTTACATTACTAGAACCTATAAAACAACATTAAATAGAAGTGACAGTAAACAGCCACAGGGTTGTAAAGTACAACATGGGGAATATAGTCAATATTATTGTAATGGCTATATGTAGTGTCAGATGGGTGCTATAGTAATAGGGGGGATCACTTTACAAATTATATAAGTGTCTGAGCAAAAAGAAAAAAGTGACAGTGAATATTCCTGGTTTTTTTTCTGGTTTTAATGAAAATGACCCTCTCAGTATTTAACTATTTTATATATTTGCTAAGTTTTAGCAAACTTTCTTAATCATCTTTAGCTGGTTTCCTCTTACTTCTCCTTACCTGGAAGTTTGTACTGGCTGCTGAATTTTATCATTTGCTCTTTTGGCACATATTCCTATAGCCATGGTATTCCCTCCTTCGGTTTGATGATGTAACGAAGGCTGAAACATGTCCTGGTGTTCATTTCTTGCATTTTAAAAATAATCTTACCTGTTCCTGGTGTACTATCAATTTTATACATTGATAGGCTAGTTGCTAAAAACTTTCAAGTTGTTACATTTGTATTCATAAATAAAATTAGTCTCTATATATTTTTATATTATCTTTATCAGGTTAAGGTACTGTACTAGACATATTAATTTTATATAAGTTGGGTTTTACATATTTTGAACTTGAATTTTCTATGAAACGTTCAACTGCAGATGCTAAGAAAAATGCTAAATATACATGGCTTAAGCTTGGAGCACTGCAGGTAGAGATTTAAGAGTCACCACAATATAAGCAGAAATTAAAACTATGAAGACAGATGATATCTCCTAGTAAAGAGTATATACCTCAATAAGATCAGTGTCCCTAAGGTACTATCCTTCACACTTTTAAGTGTCTGATGGAATGAGACTCCCAGAAAAGAATGAACTATATAGAGTCATAATTTCCAAAATAGTAAGAAGCTTTTAGAAAGAAGTGATCGACACTATTAAAAGAGAAAAGAAACTATAAGATAATCCCTTAGAAAATATCCATTGGTTTTAGCAATTAGATATCAGGAAAAGAAATTTTAATAGACTAGATAGATAGAAGCCATATCAGAAGTGTATAAGAAGCAAATGAAGCTGAAGAAGTATGGATGACAAGGGTATGTTATGCTTCTAAAAATTTGAGCAGTAAAAAAGTTGGATAATATCAGCATATATTTCAAGAATAAAGATTTTTTTCCCAAAAAGAAATTTTTGTGCATATTCATATGTTGAGGGACAAGAGTTTATAGAGAAGATATTAAAATACCAAAAAAACACAAAAAAAGGAGATCCCTCAAAAAACAAAAACAAACAAACAAACAAACAAAAAAACACCCATAGGATATTGGAGGGAATATAATAGCCAAGGACATGGATTTAGCCTTTAAAGAACAGGAATACCTCAACCACAAAGACAAGATAAAAGAAGTTAAAGATAAATTGAAAAGTAGGTAAAATGTAAATAGTGGGAAGAGGCTGATTTAATCAAGCCTGATGGCTTCAATTTTGATGGAAGCAGCAAAGGCATCTGCTGAGAATGAGGAGACAGGACGACTATCCAAATAAAGGGCCTCAAGGAGAACTGTGAATATTCTGTAGAGCTGTTGAAGGTCATGAGCAATAATGGTGGCCAAGTACAAATAACAAATTCAGCCCATGAAGCTGGATGAGAGGAGAAATCAGTTACTTGTGAGAGTATCAATCAATATTATATTTGCTTATTTCCAGCAACACTCAACCATATTGTAGGAGTAGGGGGAAAATGGAGTGATATACCAATGCCAATTTGCCAGACTAGAGTCTTGGTGAGCACTGAGATAGAGGAAAAGACATGGTATAAGAGGATGAAAGGGGGGCTCAAATGAGCAACAGCTGGGTGCCTGATAGATTTGACCAAATTAGGAGAAAAAGACATAGCTGAAGGCTGAATATCTGAAGTAAAAGAGCAGTAGTATCATAAGTGAGAAAGGCTGATATCATGGAGCTTAAGGTTCCTGAGATGGAGTATTTTTCTTTAAGGACAACAAGCTTTATGTGATCCTGGGACCGGAAGGCTGATATTCAGTAGAGTTAAGCAGGTTCAACAAGATAGGGCTAGGTTTCAAATGGGTTAGCTATATGCCTTTAAAATCTCCTAGAATTGTGGTGAGAGAAATGACAGGAGTGAGAGTGGGTACAAGGTAGTGTAACCAGAATGACTTTTATTGGAGGATGCATTTTTATTAGTGAGTGGAGATGGTTGTGTGTATCTAAGAGAATGCCAGTTTCTCCTTTGGCTTCCTAGAAGGTGGGATTTCTAAGAGTAAGGTAGTAGCATGCTGCTGTTGATAGCTGAAAGGGAAACCATCCCTTTAAAGAAGAAACAGGTTCCAGTTAAAGCAATGTCATAAATTCAATTAAGAGAATGTTTTAATGAAAAAAAAGCATCTTGCCAAAGATTGTGGATATATGAAAGATTATTAGCAGTGACATGAGTTTTCCAGATGACTTAGTGAAAAAGGTTAAGTCAAGGTAACAGTAGAAATATACAAAGAATGAGGAAAGGAATGGAAATGAGAGAGGAGTAGAATTAACATTAGTGGGTTAAGGGGTGGTGGTAGTGGATCTGCCTTTCATTCAGTGATGAATTACTATAGAGTCGAAAGACATGTTTAGAAGTGGATGGCCTCAAATGTCTTTACTTTAGCATTGTGAAGTTCCCAAAGAATATCTTGTTTAATCTCAGGGAAATCGTAATGGCCGTGAGGTTCAAGACCAGGCAAAAGAGCTCTCATCTCAGGAAGGGCTGCCTCCCACCTCACATAGCAGCAAGTTCTCCACGGGAGTTCTCTTCATTGTAGTTCACTCATCCCAATTATTTAAACTATGTCATTCCAGTGATTTCAAAACTTTCCAGTAGATTTTTAAAGCAGATATATAACTAGTCTATGTGGGATGAAAGAGACTCCCTTCTTAGAGAATTCAGGATGCTAAGACACATTTTCAAACTCTTCAGCCAATTGTATAGACTGAAGAGCCTGGTCAGATACTTGAAATTAAAGTTCTAGAGTTCTGATTAAGAGTTACATTCTAGTGGTGTATGTATGACATTAGAATTAATTGCCGACATCTTTAATCCAAGAGATTCCACTTAAAAATCCAAAAACTAAAAATCTAGTTCATCTAGAGAAATCAGCAATGTAGACTCATGCTTCCCAAGTCTACTGAAATAGTTTTAGCTGCTCCTTTTGGATGGAATATGCAAGACCCAGCTCACAGCATTATTTCCCCTGCCTGGACCCTTGAAATTGGAGGAATTTGAGTCTGTTACTTGCTGTCTTAGACCCTGGTGAGATAATTATCAACCTGGTTTATTTATATCAAAGTATTACTGCAAAAAAAAAGTTAATGATTACTAGTTCATGAAATAAAGAATTGCATACACATGTTTACATTAAAACAATGAATTAACTTTATGCTAAATAATAACAGAACAATAAAGATGAAAATTAAAGAACACAAAGGTTATATTTGTTAGTCTTCATCCTGAATACAGTATGCTCAAATACTGTTACAAATATTGTTCACATCTATCTGTATTTTATATATAATCTCTAGACTAGAGAATTAATTTTGTCACATCCACCTTTTCCCAAATTTCATTCATCATCAGCATTTCTCATGCATTAGGCCCCGTGCTCCTACCTCTATTTTTTTCTCCATTATGTTCACTCATTCCAATTATTTAAACTATTCCATTTCAATGAATGCAAAAATCATCCTCAGATTAATAGCTTCAGATATCATAATAAAGAAAAAATATGGTTAAGAGAATACAAAAGTTTGGAGAATATATTAACATATCATGCTATTGTGAGAAAAAGAAAGTAAATCTGAATTTTAGCTTCCTAGGAGACAAAGAAAAAAGATGTAAACAAATATATGATTCAAAGGGCCAAGAAAAACACCATTTAATTATTTAGAGTCCTAGGAACTTTTCCTATTCTAAGATCTGAAGGAAATTTCAACAGTGAGTCTGTATGACATTGTGTAAGATATGATAAACAAAGTCCACAACAGCATCCCCAAGACATGGAATTTACTTATTAAAATATGTTTCAACACAAGCTTATGGTAAAACCATGATGTACAATTCTGTGAAAAATTGTGAAGGGCCGAAACAATAGGAATCAAGGTCAAATGTGTAGCTCTCTGGAGTGATCCAAAGGATAAACAAAACTATCAGAAGTAGCTTAATATCCAGTTTTTCAGGTAATCCACCATAAATACTATTTCCTTCAGATAACTTTTAAAAGAGCATTGAAAAACAGCATTTGAAGCTGTAATCTCTGGTAAAATCACAGGCTAAAGCAGTACCATAGTATGATACAGCCCACATATGAAATTTAGAAATTTAACTAAAACATGCATGAATGGACAGTCACCACATGGCTGTGCCAAGGAGAGCTGAGGATCAGTCTTCCTCAGAAAACATTCCTGGGTCTGCTCCAACATACAGCTCAGTCACAGAGGCCCTGGACAAATTTCACAGTATGTATTACTTTCCATGTTCATAGAAAACAAATCTGATGTATAATATTGTCAGATTCAGGCTAACTGAATTTGGGGGGACATTTGCGAAGATAATGCTTCCATTTTTGGACATCCTTTTTTTGGCAGGATCAATTGCCTCCCAAGGCCTGTCCTAGGGTGTGGCAATAAGGCTATACCGTCAGGGTAGAAAATGTAAGATACGCATCTTTAGATTCTTCATAGCAGTAGACGGTGCTTTTTTTTTTTTTTTTCTATTTCTCTGATACTCGAGTTAAGCTCCTTGAAGCTCAGATTATTTATTGTATTACTTTTGTAACCTTTCTCCCAAAGGAACATGTAATCCATACACAGTTGGCAGATATTACTAGATGGCAGATTTGTTTTTAAAATGGTAAAATTAGATAATACATCTCATCTAAATTCATGGAATTTTCTCCCCTAATAACAGAGCCATGTGATAGCTTAAAAACATATGCTTTATCATCATTCAGTAGCAGTTTATTCATTAGAACATTCTGTACTCTTCTGAAATCTAACATCTCATCACATCTCATACTTGGTTATTTTCCTTCTCAAAAGGTTTTGTTATAAATCCGATGCATTTAACTACCAAACTATGCCCACAGGGTACTTGGACAATAGCTTACATTTTAAATTATAGTAATTGTGGGTGCTGCTGTCCTGTCAATCTCAAATATATTTATAAGCTACACGCACAAAAATAAAATGACCAAAGAGAGTCCAATTAACCAGCACTGACTACACATTTTAAGAAAATCACTGGGTGTGCCTAGGATCCAAAGCTAACAATTTGTTACGCACTGCAGTGTTACAGCTTTCTAAATGGTAAGTAACTGTTTAAAAATTCTGAAACATTCTTAAAATGTTTCACTTAAACATTTCTGCAATAAAATCTTATTGAACTGTTACTTTCATTAATTTTCTACAGACTAGAGAGCAAGGAATTCAAGTTCGACTTTTTTTTCTTTTAACTTTGTCTACTACTAGCAAATAAACTGTGCTTCTTTTTTAAATAAACCCCTGGCCTTGAGTTTTGGCCCCTTAATAGTAGCCTACATGGTTGACTACCCTTGGTGTTAAATTTTCTTAAATTGTATTTCTGTCAGTGTATCATTTTTTTAAGCAATGGACCCTATAATAGCAAGCACTGGTCTGTCAGGAGTGCATTTTAACAGCACGACACAAGTATTTTTCACTACAGGAGACAAACAATGATATGTATTACATGCAGTAAACACTGCCTTTGGTACATAGGGTTCTCTTAGCATTTATCTGTCTAAAATCTCACCGTGTCCTGAATAGGAGGTTGTGGGGGAGAAGGAAACCCTGCATCATATAAATGTTGCCAGTGGCTATAGTAAAGCTAGTATAGCATTAGAAAAGAGTCCGCACACATTGCCATATTTCTCATGAAAGAAAACCTTGATTTAATATTAAATGAACAGAGGAAAGCATATTAGCTCATGTTTAGAAAGTCCTTTTTTTTTTTCAAACAACTATCACATCTCTCCGATACAACTCTTTTTCCATAATACTGGTCTTTCTCCCCAATTCACAAATATCACTACCAAATAACTTTCAATTAAGCTTAAAAAGCTATTAAGAAATAATACTACTCTCCATATTGGGATGCACAGAACCCAGAGATGCTTAAACAATCATTAGCATTTCTATTTCCATTTATTTTATAACATCCTTCAAACACTGTTTCCGAATTTTAAAAATGTACAATGAAGTATTTATGATTGATAAATATATATTTGAAGGTGCACACTTACATTTCTTTAGGAATAGAGGTATTTAATCAAACTATTTGGAGAATACTGTGTCAAAGGATATGAGTTAAAAGATATTGGCATTCAATTGTCCTTGCCACCTGAGGAAAAACATACAGAAATCAAGACTATAAAGGAAAGCTTGAGCACACTGAAATTTTATATATAATTCTACCCTATGGGATATTAAACATAATGCTTTACAAGGCCAATGCAACTTTCACATGCTAAAATGTGAAGAGCATGGGCATATATTTCAGAAAACTACCATATCAGTTACAAAAGAAATCCCATGTCAATAATTCCCTGAGAATCAAATTAATCTCAATTTATGCACACTATACTATAATCTTAATTTAACAACCCATTCCAGATTCCAATAATTTCCACCATTAAAAATTTTTTTCCCTATATGGCTTCAGGTACACATGGTATTTAGGCATTTCTTCATCCATCTTTTTTTTTTTTAGATGAAAAGTTGGTAAAATAACTTATAGTTATTTTTCATATTCTTGATTATTTCTCATTCTTAAATCTTAACTTAATCTTTCTTTCATCTTCTGTTTAATTTTCAAACTCTCTTACCTTCATAACTCAGTGATATTCCTATTTACACACAAGTAAACTGAGACTTAGAGAGGTTGTGTATGTAACTTGTCTAGGAACACAAAGCTGGGATGTAGCAGAATTGGGCAGACTTCAAATCTAAAACCTAGGAATTTAGTCTAACCTCACCTCATTTGGTAGATGTTTAAGGAATTAGCAAAACTGCTCTGAGTTTTTTCTTTATATAAAATGACATTTGGAGAAGGTAAAAACCAAGCAGATGAATGCATCATATTAGTAATACATGACTAATTTGCCATTAATGATACTTGGAGGGGGTAGGGCAATACCCATGTGGTAGAATAATGAGAAACACACAGCAAAATGATTTAAAATACACTGTATGTGTCAAAATGAATATAGGCTAAGCTTGTGACTTTAGAATCACAGTAAAAACCTGACCTGTGGTGAAAATGAAAGTCTCTGTTTACTACTCAGCAGAAAAATCCTCAAAGGAAAGTCAAAAATATATGAAAAACATTTTAATTCCTCAAAATGTATAACTTCCTTTTACAACACCAGAGAAATCCAGAGTAAACTCAGGAGATAAAGCATTTAACACCTTTAGTCAAATAAGCACGTGATCTCTCTTCCAAAGATAATGGTTAATTTAACAATTTCATTAACGAGATGATTTAAACACTAAGCAAAAGATCAAGTGACTTTTCCTTGAAATCAAGCTTAAATCGATCCACTCGGAAAGGTGAGAATCGCCAAGTGATCAGGATGTAGGTGTACCAGTCAACCAGGACAAGATGGTCATTACAACAGCTGCCTGTCTGCCAGAGTATAGGAGGACTGCTCCATAGTATAACAGAAGAGAGCACAAAGATGAGCAGGGGGTCAGTAGGAATTAAGACCTATAAAGCCATTTGGCCACCACCTCCTACCCAGCTTTCTAAAAAGTATGCTTTCAATCACTTTGTGCAAGTACCTAGATGGCTACCATTTTGAAAGCTCACCCATTCACACTGTGCTGCTTTCTCAGCCCATTTTATAATATAAATAAAGGCCCAGGTACTTGATTTACATTTGAAGTTTTATTTAACTTATTTAATTTGTAAAAGACAATTTTTACATACAAATCCAATTCTTAAAAATAGGAATGTATATTAATCTTTTAGTTTTGAATGCATATTAATCTTTAAGTTTTGAAGATTTAGCTCTTCCTGATGTGAAACTAAAATTAGTGAGGTAGAATTAGGGTAGGGGTGAGAAACATTAAGTATAAACAGAAGACTGTTTGGCTCTTCTCATCAAGAATGTGATTAAATAAATTGTTTTAAATAACAATATGTCTTTGATGTATTTTTTCTAAATGCTAAACTCAGAAACATTTATGATAATTAGAGCAAATATGTTTTTTTAAATGTTTTGTACTAGAAAGTAATTTAATTAAGTGAAACTTGACTTTAAAAATAATGAAGAAATTCACCCTTTAGACCTAGAATAACCGGTTTCCACTGCAAGAGTAGAAATTGGCAAGCTTTGAAAAATGCACATCTTTGCAATTTTTATGACCTATTCAAAAATATCAATTACATTGTGACCAGGACAGAGTTTAAGGACATCTTTGGCCAAGCTGTTACCCTTACACAGTCTGTTTTGGCAGCCCTAGCTCATCAATTTGGGCATTCCTTTGTATCTCACATTGAAATATTATAATGTATAAATAGTCCATCAACCATTTTGGTAGATGTAGATGTGCCAACCTAAACATAAACACACAACTACACTATTACCCATGAATTGGCAACATAGTCAAATGACCAAATCCTGAGATTTATTTAAGATTCATGTCTCACAGCTGTTACTTAATCACACAGGGTCATCACTGAGTCCAAATAAAAAGACATCCAAAAAAAAATTTTTCCGGGTAAATAATAAATAAAAACTAATCCCATTTAATTTAGCAGATGAGTTCTATAATCCCCCAAAATTCAGTTTATGACAGCCTAACCAAATAAACGTCATCGTATTTCTCAAATCTGCAGGTGAGTAATTCCAGGACCACAGCAGAAAACAAAATCTGCATTTGCTCAAATCCCCTATATAAAATGGCATAGAAAAATGCATACAACCAGCTCTCCACATGTATGGATTCCTATCTGCGGATTGAAAATATAGAGGGCCAATTGTACTCCCACTTCCTTGGAGAATGTTTAGAAAAGTATAGGTACATGCTAAGTTTTAACAACAACAGGGTTTAATACAGGACCACATAGTGGTTGCCTCTAAGCCTTTCTTCTTCTGCTCTCACTTTAACCACAGTAACATCCCTGATGCTCCTCAAATGCATTAGAAAAGCTCCCATTTCAAGGTCTTTGTACTGGCTGTTCTCTATATCCAGAATGATATACATTCTCTTGGTTAGGTCCTTCTCTTTTTTCAGGTCTTTACTCAAGTCACCATCTCAACAAGGCTGTCCCTGCGTACTTCATTCAGTTGTTCAAATCCTTCTCCCTCCTTCTGTCTCTTTGTCCCCCTCCCTCTCTCCCTCTCTCTCTCCCTCTCCCTCACACACACACACACACACACACACACACACACACACACACGCATAAATACAAATTCTGCAAATCTCTTACGCTGGTCTATTTTTCCTGTAATGTTTATCATCCTAATGTACTCAATAGTTATTTTGCTGATTATCTGTTTCCCTTAACTAGAATATAATCTCTATAAGGGGCAAAGTATTACTGTGTCTTTTTTTTTACAGTACTATATTCAGGGCTTTGTACAGCAGAACATATAGAATAATAATATTTGTTGAAGGGAAAAATGGGAACCAGGAATGCTAAATGTTTTGCAAGGTGCATCAATTTTATTGCTATTGTAACTGTACCCATATCTGTGATAAGAGATGAAACAATGCAAACAGTGTGAAAGTTAGGGCTAATGAATGCTATCTTATTCTACATCCAAAATATAACTATGAAGCTTGAAGCTGTTTTTATAAGTCTACTGACTTACAAAGAACTTTTACAGAGCCCAATTTTTACTTATTTTTATAATATATAATTTATAAGATATATAATTTATAATTTACAAATAATGTATAATATAATTTATAACTATAATTTGCTTATTACATATAAACTCCCTTCTCAAAATTTTTCAAATTCTCTCTTGATTGTACCTTTCCCCATGGGTCATAAAGAGACTAAAATTTCTTTATATATTTTACTTAGTTACTTAAAAACAATGACGACTCCATCTGTTGTAGAAAATATAAAAAATAACTTGTCTTTACATTCTTCCCAGATTTTCCACACTGACTACCTTGTTCTCCAAATGCTAAAATATTAATAACTTTATATTTATACATTATATAAAATCAATTAGAAATATACTCTATATTTATTATTCATAGGAATGAAGTATTGGCATTCAAATATTTGTTAAGTGACTAAATGGTCTCACTTTTAAACTGTTAGACAGACAGCAAAACATGTGACGATAAATATAAACACCCGTACTACCGCTCATCAAGGACACACTATGGAAAGAAGGGACTCATAGCTCAGAACAGTTCTCATTTTTTCCCTAATAAATGGCTAAAGAAAATAGTAGTTTATTAATTTTAAGGCAATTCAGTAAGTTTTCATTTCTTTGTATCTTCCAAAGCACAAATGATCCCTCCACAAATATTCACATGAAATGCTTACAGGCTTTAAAATTATGTTCGCAGTATAACTGAACATCTCGTTTGTAAAATAAATAAGCCTGCTCATTGAAACTAATACTCATATTTAGTATTAGAAATTATGATTGCTTTTTCCATTTGTCTCTTCTATTGCCATCCCATCCACCTAAGCTAAAGAATAGGCTCTAAATCACTCACTTTACCCAGTCTTACATGTAGGTGTTCATCATTTTATTGAGCAGTTGATAAACGCAAATTAATTATCACGTCCAAAGCCATGAGATGTTTTAAAATATAAGTCTCAACTCTGCTATTTTTGGTAAAATATGAGCAATCTATCAAAGGACATTATGTAAGAGATTTTGAAATATTTTGAAAAGAATAATAATTTCAAAAAAATTGCATCTCTGTTAGAACTGCTATAAGAGAAACAGAGTATTGTTCTAAAAGTTTTAGAAACTGAGAATAAGCTAGCAAAGTTGAAAATTTGCTATTTTCCCCTTCAAGTTGCCTGTTGGGATTGCACAGCATTAATGAGATGGGCATTTATTTTTTCTCTGTGGTATTTAGATTACTACTGAATGTTAGCATTAGCACATTTTATGAAGTTCCCTGCCCCCCTTACAAGTCCTTGTCATATTAGATATTTATGTTTACTAAAACTGATTTTGTTTTTATTAACAGAATAGGTTTAACATAGGTGATGCATTACTGTATTAGTAATAACAGTTTTACTTAAATATGGCTTTGGTATACTCTGCAAATAATCTTTGAATTCCTAAGAGTCTCTTATTTTCCCAGTAGCCCAGTTGGAGAGTTTTTAATATTAAATTGAATCATAACAACACATGCTGGTTAGAGTCTAACTTAATACATGCAGCTTAATGTTAATTTTCCAACTTCAAATCAGGGATCTGACTATTCCAAGATGATTATTTCTCAAGCGTGATTTAAAAAAAAAAAAACTAATAAAGCCCACGGCTAGAGTTTTTTTTTTTTTTTTGCATTATAAAAAATTAACAGTAGGAGGAACAGAATTCAAAAAAACATTTAGAATCTTTACCTAACAATACCTAACAATAAAAAATATCATTGAGAAGGCAAAAGGTCTATTAGGAAGTTTTGATAATATAGAGAAGAAAGCAAAAATGGCATAGGTGAATGCACAGGTGACTGAAGTGAGTAGTTTGTTAATATAGTAAATACATTTGATGGATATAATAAAAGCGTAAGCTTAGACTTTAATTTCTTTAGAGAAAAGTTATCCATTAATATCGATCAAAAGGGGCAAAAAAGCTTAATAAGCAAAAGAAATTGCTTTAGTGTAAGAAATGAAAATCTAACTGCCACATTTCTTGCTTCACAATGTAAACTTCCATTTCAAAATGCATCTCTTATAAATACTTTGAAGAGAGAAATATATGGTTAATAATCAAAACAAGTATGTTGCGATGGTAGGAACAGAAATAGAACAGACAGTATCAAACTCCACAGAGCTGAGAAAGACAGAATTGGGTGATAAAAATCACAACAGAATAAATTTGGCATTCTATAATTATTATAATACTTGTCTTTCCTCTTTGAATGGTGAATACCCTGCAAGAATATGTCAGTGCTCCAGTTTCCAATACTAAAAAATTAGCAGGCATCAATATCTAAATTTTACAAGTTTCAGAACCTGGTGAAACCATAATGATCTGGTGAAAGTCAATTATGACAAAAGTTAAATGTTTATTCTAAGGATATTTAGATTCTAATATCTGCATGTAAAACATGGATATCTACACCTATACCACTTTAAAAGCTTAATTGGAGAAATTCCACATATCACTAGGAGTAATTACTTACAAAAACCAATTTAAAAATGAAAACAAAAGGAAAATGTTTTTTAAAAGAAACACGGCTAATGCAAATGCTGTCTAAAAAAATATATCTGGTCAGTTGAACAGAACATTGCTATTTTTATTGTTATTTTCCTCATTTTCAAGATCTTTTCTGCATTTACTATTCATATATTTTGTTTATTGATAAAAGTGAGAAAATGTTAGGTAAATTATCTTTGGAAGATAGAATGAGGTTACAGGATATAATTTTGAATAATATAAGACATTTCCATAGGAAGTGGAAAATGTTTTCAAACCAAGTGCCAAAATAAGATCTCAATGTCTCACCATGTAATGAAAAAAAAATAAAATGGCCATTTAGGTTGGTGCATTTCTTTTAAGCTGTATAATTTTTATGTGAGGCAGAAAACTAAACTACATAATGCATTTCTACAATGCCTATATTCATCAAAACCATTTACAGAATCACTACATTTTAGCATATCTTAAAAACGAGATTCCTTAATAAATTACATTTCTGTAGTCAAAACACAGCATTAAAATTTATTATTAGTCACTTAATGAAAGTTAATAGTGAGTTTATAAATGAAGTGCTGGTTTACTTTGATATACTCTAAGAGCAACCAAAAATAGAGATTCTTTTCCAGAGTTCTATGTATTTATAAAGTGCAAAATAAGCAATTTTAGCAATTCTCAAATGTAGTTCTTCCAGATGCATTTAATCCTAAATATACTTGTAGAAACAGAATATTTTTTCTGCTAAGTCAGGTATGTCTAACTTATCCATCTATGCATAAAAACTATCCTGACTTAAGTATTCCATGCTTTAAAAAAGATAAAATATGGTAAAGATATAGAAATAGTATAAAATATTTTTGTATTTTTAATATTTTTGGCTTGGGGTGTATGTTATTTTCAGTGAAAATATCTCAAATTTGCAAAACGAACCAAAGCAAAAATCCACAAAACTAAAATAATTATATTAAATACTTATTCACTGAAAACAGATGCATCACAGAATTAAAGGCAGATATTGTTGATAAATTTACAAATAAGAAATTCTCCATGTAGAGAAAATATTTTGAAGAGATTATTGCAAAGAGGTTGTCACTGAGGAAGTCTGATGTGAAATCACCAATTTTTTCCAAAGTAAGGGACACTGTCCCAAAGTTTTGTACAAAACAAAATTATCACTCCTGATATGTATTTGTCTATGACCGACATATAGTCTAAAATATTTTAAATAGAATTTAATAATGCTTTACTATGAGGAGCAGAAAAAATGAACATAAATTACAACTTTTTACAAAGCTATAAATAAGGTAAGATAATTTGCAAGAATATAACGATTTTTTAACAGACCATGGAGCCTAATACACTCAGATGTCAAAATATTTTATAATACTAAGATTAGCTTAGACATTTAAATATGGTAAAAGTTATGACTATAATAAAGTGTTAAGAAAGCTTAAATGAAGCTTGCAGAGAAGAAAAAAAAACTTATTTGGGAGAAGTTCCATTCCATGTAATAGCTTACATTTTCAGTATTTAAAATAAAAGTAATTTTTTAAGTAAAAGTAATTTACTGCTTTCTAGGAAAGATATCATCAACTGCCTAATATTAAAAAGATGATGATGAAGGGAAAAAAATAAACATTTTATTCAACATTATAAAAGAATTTGTGGAGTGAATTTTCAGATAAAATAATATTAACATATTCATATTTACTTTCAAAGCCTTAATTATGTACTAAGAAAAATTTAACCTTACATAAAAATTTAGAGACACCAGATTTGATCAGTGTGAAATAAAGTTATAGCTAGAGTTATGTTTTATGTAGCATTTAATTTTAACTTTCTATTTTAAAGTTATTATGTTATTATATTAAAAGTATGTAAAATTCATAGTAAGTATAGAAACTTCAAATCCTTTTTGTTAATTGGCAACTCTGATGGAGCATGAAGCATCACTCTTTCTCAGTAGTTTCATTTTTAAACAAATCATCCTCACATATAAAAATAGCAAATTGCATTAAAATTTATAAATCTGTAAGTAGCTTCCATGGCACATAGCACAGTAAACAGCTTTGGATACATTCTCTGGTGAGACGCCATTCATAGAGATGAAAGATTTAGCCTATATTGACTTAATGCTTAAAATATACCACAAATAATAAGTTTCAGGTTAACAACAATAAAACACACACACACACACACACACACACACACACACACACACACACAAATTGCCCAAA
Source organism: Cynopterus sphinx (assembly GCA_030015415.1). NCBI lineage: Eukaryota > Metazoa > Chordata > Mammalia > Chiroptera > Pteropodidae > Cynopterus > Cynopterus sphinx. Next base: position 148,212,013 of record CM057380.1, on the reverse strand, counting down.
AACTTGAGTGATAAATTCTGATATCCTTTACTGCCACCAATTTGAAAAATACTTTATTTCTCCTGGTTTCACTTCTTAACGTGGGCTACAAAATCTTAATTCTAAAACTCTTACTATAACTGCTTTATTCGTATTTCCAAACTGAAATAAGGATGATAGTCTGGCAGTAGTTAGAGTCCTGAAATGTCACTACTAAAACTTTGCTATTTTAACACAATAATTGTTAATCTACTTTAGACAGTGTATTAATTTTAAGCTTTAGTTCAAGGTACAAAAATGCTTCCATTTCTAATTGATCAACAGCTCAACTTTTAAGAATATAAAGTTACAAATGTGTTGGATTCTCAACTTTTAAGAATATAAAGTTATAACAGATACATTTCTAGGTCTTGTTATATAAATATTGATGAGCAAATTGACTCAATAGTTTAAGTCAGAAGGCAGTTAATAGGGAAAGTTTTTAAAAGTCAATCTTTCTGTTTCTGAAGGTGAACAAGCCTACAAACCGGCAAATTCCTCATTAGATCTGTGCATTTTATATTCTACAGAAAAATAAAAAACATTTTACCAGCCTTGTTATGAAAAGTGAACTGTTAAGATTGAAAACTAACCACATAAACTGTAAAGTATTTTTTTCTTAAATATAGCTAATTGTAGCACAAAGGAAAAAAAGAAATCTGAGAGAAATCAAAAATGCCACAATAAAAGTTTTGATAACTCTTAAGAAAATATCTTATGATTTAAATTCTTGGATTCATCATTTTAAAGAACTTGTAAAAACATGCCAATACTACCACTGCTCCAAGTAACACAAAATAAAGCGTAAAAACTTCAACTCATTGTTTAGTTTTAGAAGTGTCTTTTTGTTTTCTTTTTTTTTTGAAGGAGAAGTTATCAGGAAGTTAATACAATTGGCAAAAATGTGTTACTCTTCTTCAAATAGGAAAAAATTATCTAGCCCAGGATGATACCAAAGCCAGCAATTTACTAATACAGGTAAACTATTTTTTTTCTTTGTCATTTTTCATATTCTTACTGTCTAGTGATTTAGACAAAAAAAAAATACAAACTGTGAGTTATTTATGGCTTATTTGGTGCCTCAAAGAAATTATATATTATTCGAAGACCAAAAACTAAACCAAACCACTTTTTAATGGAATTTAAATGGTTAAGTACTGGCTGTGCCAAACACAAACAGTAGAGAAATGAGAAAAATTATTTTCAAAGCTTGGAAAAATAGCTACAGAATACTACTTGTTCACTGATCATATTGTAGATTTACATAATTAATAAACAGTTGGATAGTAACAATTTAAGGCAAACCTCAATTTTTCTATTAGGTATTTCATCCATTATCTAAAATTATGCCTTTCAAACAGCAGGCATTCAATCAACATTTTGAAAGACTATTTATACAATTCAAAGAAATTATTTTATAAATAAAATTTGTCTGATTGTATTTGTCCATTTGACATACAGAATCAGACTACTTTAATTTCCCCATCAGAGACATATGCCTTTGAACACCCACACAATTTCATTGAGATACACACTTTCCACATAAACATAAATACCACATCTGTGGCATAAACTATAACACATAACACAGTACTTTATATACATACCAATTCCACACTTCACTTCTGCAATTTTCAAGTGTTGATGAATTACTAGTTGCCAAAGAAGTCATGTTATATACAACAAACCTTCAGTTTAAATAAGGAATAAGCTTGCTGTTAACTTAGTTTGAAATGTTAACAACCTTTAGGCTGTTAACATAACAACTGGCCATTAATGTGGTAATGACTGATTTCGGAGGAAATTGTACTGGGAGAAATAAATATATTGGCAATCAGGACAAGAATTTTATTTTAAAAGATAGGAAATTTTTTAAATAAGTTAACAGGCATTAAAGTTTGAACCTAACAAAAAGCAGTATCTAGACTCTTTTAGAGACAGACAGGATTTCTGATTTCTGTTATGAAAACTATTTTGAACATTGTATTTTTATTACTATAAGGAAGAATAAAATTAAAAAAGTTTAAGGTTACGTTCTCTGCTCAATACTATATAGACAATTGCAAAACAGCTTCACTCAAGACCATTGTATTTCCATGGCAAATCTACATTTCTGCTTTTAAAAATCCGATCTTTCAAGAGTTTTTTATTAAATTTTACACAAATCTATCTTTATTACTTATTAGGATACCTCAACCTTGCCAAGACTATATAAACTTATTATTTTGGCATTCTTACATAAATCCACTTGAGATACTGTAGTTGTAAACAAATGTAAAAGTAAAAAAAAAAAATAAAAAGTCAAAAATCCATGACTATTGGTTGATAAAGATGAAGCAAAGTTAGCAAGCAGTGTTAAATCACTACAAGCAAATACAAATGCTTTATGTGGAAATGAGGCTCTAATTCACAATGAGCAGAGGAGAAATTTTTATTTCAAAGAGACAAGTTCAAAGACTGCAGTTCTAAAAGAATTCACGCAATAAGTTAATTCTGATTAGTTTTGCCACCGCAATGAGGAAAATCCTGGCTATAGAGATTCACTTCCCATTGTTGGCAACTTGCATGTATTTTGTGCCCTCAGATCACTGAGAAGTAGCAACAAGTGGTCATAATTAATTAGTCAGGAGGCTGTCAGATGAGGCAGTCCTAAGATGGGGAAAGAGTAGAATCTGAAAAACAGTATTGAATTCACCCTCTTGTAGCTATCATTAATCAAACAGTATGTTTTTATATATCAAGATTAAAGTGGACTGAAAATAACTGAATTATATACTACAAAGCACCAAATTTTCTAGAAAGGACCTCCCCAAATGACCAACACAGTTAAGGAGCTACAGCTGATTGATAAATTTTGTCATAAGAGAAAAAAATTTTAAATAAATCGCTTAATGTCAGACTAGAAAAATGATTAATTGTATCAAATATGAAAACTCAAATGATGCCATATATCATTTCTTTAATTTGATTGATCCAACTTTATTAATAAAAGTAATTTGCAGCTGAATCAAGTCACAAAGTTTCTTAAAAAGAAAAATAATTTTTCTTAAATAGAAGTTCATGTGTTAAGTACTGAATACTGGGAAACAAAGTTAAACTGACTTCACGGCTTCAAAAGCAAGAACATCTGTATTGTACTGAAACTGTTCAGATGTCTACAGTTTGGAGAATGGGTATCTTTTCCCCAAAATGATGGCGATCTTTACTTTGTTAATTTCCATAATGCTATTGGCAAGTCTGAGACTGTTAATGCTAAGTGATGTCTTTGTGATGACGACTTAGAATGCCATGGAGGAAAGATGAATTCTACACGTGGGGAAAGTTTTCAAAACTGTACAAGAAAATACTGATAAATGCCATTAACGAATTACCAACAGAATTTCTCTGACAAATCTGAAACAGAAAGATAGCTGAATAATTTTAAGTTATGCTCAGCCTACCTTGTCACCTGCGGTCTAATACAAAAATTGTATGATGATTTTTACAAAATACATCCTTGACATAACTGGCAGTTTCAATACAGGCAGTGGAAAAACCTATCCCTAATATGGGCATACAGGCAAGCCAAATCGAAACACTTTAGATAGTGTGTGTTGTTAACTATTGCTTAAGCAATAATTTGTGCAATCGGCACCTGGCAACAAGTCGAAGGCTGACAGGTCACTATCTTTCAGGAATGCAGGCTGGTAGTAAGGAAATTAAACAAATAAACAAAAAATACACTTACAAAAGTATTTTAAAAGGAATCCAGTCATCACTGGTGTGCAAGGATAATTCCTACCTCAGATAGTCTCTGCGACAAAGGATAAGATTAGCTTTAGTGTACAGGGTGGAGCCCACCTCTCCCAAACGACAGTCACAGCAGGCACACTTCAGGCAGTCTTCATGCCAGTATTTGTCCAGTGCCTTTAGAAGATACCGGTCCTTGATCTTTCGGTTGCAGCCAGCACAACCTTTCGGCTTGGTGTCTGGCTGGACTGAGAGCATTTGTATACCTAAAGGAAGGCAGGAAAAAAAAAAAAAAAGAGAGAGAGAGAGAGAGAGCTGGGACTTAAAAGAAAGAATCAGAAGGTGTCAAAAGATCTCAAACAAGTGAAATATTTAACATTGCATTTTTCAAAGAATATGAGACTTTCTTTTTCGGGCCGTACTGAAATCAAACTAAATTTTGGAAACAGGAAGGCTCAAACTATGTAAAGTCCTTGTTAGAGAATTTATAAAGTCAAACATACAAAGTGGCAAAAGTAGTGAATTCGTGTTGTACATAAGTAAGATTACTTTGCTTGCACGAAGTTAAAACACATTAAATCATTGTGTAGTGTCCTCATTCTCTACACAGAGTGGTCCCTTCAGGAATAAAATGTGAGTAAATGGCTAATAATCTTTAAAGAAAGCTATTTAACAAACTAGTCCATGCACACTCTATAGGAGTCAAAAATGAGGTATTTTAATTGATTAAAAATTTCACTTAATATGTGTTTGATGGTGGAAGGAGAGTGTACTCTCTCAGGATTATACTATCCTTACTTAGCAGTAGAAATGTCTATAGTTAAGTACACAGTAGAGTCACCCCAAAAGCTCACCAATCCTCTATTACTTCTTTGCATCCAAATACTTTCGTACCCTTGACATTTCGAAATATTCATCATGTTAAAATAAAAAAAAAGTATACTTACAAGCATCATTCAGTGACCAGTTAACAGCAGATTACCTAACAGTATACTACTACACGTTTTTCTAATAAAACTAAAGTATGGGATTATGATAATTTATTACCATAAACATGCACTTATGTATTTTATAGAAGAAAAAGCAACAGAAGGCAAAATCTAAATATACATAAAATTACACATACAGAGGCAAATGTATTATACACACATATTATATAATACTATACTATAAATAGCATTTTGGAGATGTATTTCCATCATAAATAAAGAGTCTAGCTGGGTTCAATGGGTTTTACAACTTGACTGAATTTTTTTTTTCAATGAAAGAATATTCACCTTTGAATTTTTTCTGCTTTCCTTTAAAAAAAAAAAGCTGGACCAACTATTCAGAGCTTCATATTTATCAAATAACACATTTAAAGCACTGTAAAATACCACAGATATCTAAATTCCAGATCACTCATTTTACAAATTATGATACACAAGGGCCTAAGAGACATCGAGGAACTTGCTCAAAGCTGAACAACAGTTAAACATTAGACTTGGTGGCTTTCTTACAGTCCAGAGATTACACTGCTATATTACTTCCTCAGCACAAAGTTTTTAAATTTGGACATGGAAGGATACAAAACACCAAATGTACATGCATTCGAAACTAGTTTTAAGAAAAAAAATGCCATGATATGAGTATTTTCTGAATATTTTTCTATTCCAAAATAGTTAAACCTTCATCAGGTTCCTTTAAAGTCTTATGAAGGAGGCTTCCTCTACCTTCGCAATCATTTTCTTTTATAATCACACTAATAAGAGACATGAAGGCAACATACCCTCACAGCTGAAAACTTTTCTAGCTGCAAATAAAGCATGAATTGCGAGAATATTGTTATGAAGTTGAGCTTCCATTAGAAAATAACTTGATAGAGTAATGGAATAGGGAATAACACAGAAGAAAACGGGATAGCTGTTCTGTCTGTATGATATGCATAGCCGTGGTCTACAGAGCTGCAAACTAGCAGCTGGGTTTGTACAGAAGAGCAGGTGGTATTCCTGTAGCCTGCTTTCTATTCCTTCTCTTTGAAGGAGCTAAGGGTCTAGTGTAGATTAATCATAACCCTTGATAGCTCTGCTAAATCTCACTCTCTAGAACTTCTAACAAATGAAGTTTCTTTGATCAGAACTAGTTACTGTCTTCTAGCAAGGTTCCACAAGGGATGAATTCCATTAATTATAGCACAGATCATACCGTAGTGCCTCTTAACCATATACCTGGGGGAGGAGGAAAGTTTTGATTTACTAAATGGCATTCTGGATTGAAAACATCTAGAGATGTATTAAGAGTGGCTATTCTAATTATCCAATTTATAAGGCTATATTTTTTTATATGACAAAGCTGAATTTTTTTTTGTAAAAATCCTTCTTAGTGGTAGCTAAGCTATATATATTTCCCTGTGTTGTATATACCAACATTTGGCACAAGCGACACTACCCTGCTTGTCTTCACAAAATGTTTTTGTTGTGTTGACATTTTAATTTAGCACTCAGAGGCCAATTAATATTTGAAACTCTTACATTCTGTTTGGCCTTGGGCATAAAAGGAGTTTGATATTTTACACACTCCATCCTGGTATTGTTTTTTTAGACAAAACCATCACATTTCTCTTGCAAAGGAAGTCTTTTCAATACTCTGCAACTTTACCAGCTGTATAAAAAGAACTATTTTGTAGTCACCACTTTGCCATGAACCTAAAAGGCATAAAACAGCCTCCCCTCACTACCCAGAAGTACACGTCTGGGTAGAGTTATGTGTTTGGAGCTGAGAAACATTTCACAAGTTGCTCATAGCACATCAGGACTCATAACTAGTTTTAGATTGGCATGTAAATTGTTCTGAGGGAAATTCTTATTGCCTCTGAGACCCTGCCATTCTGAGTTATTTGACAGTTTAAGGAAAATCATAATTAAAAAAAAGACATAAATAATAGCCTGTGCAGTGTGGTGTGCAGAAATAAGTAGAACCATTTCATTTAAACTCTGGTGAGCTTTTAATTGCCTGGATTGCATTGTGAGGCGGCCTAACGGTTGATTGCCTCCATTATGTTCCCTTGTTCTGTGCCATTCATCCGCGCAGTCTCAGCTTCAGTAGTTAACACAACAAAGTAACCACAACTCCACAACACACAGGGGTTTAAAAAAATAATCATAATAAAAGATTTGCAGCACTTAGACACAGTCTTTTATATTTTTGGACTAACTACACAGTGAATGGAAAACATTTTGTCCCCGTCGGAAGATTCACTGAGAACAATTTGGGAAAAGGAATTGGAAGAGGGAATACATAAAGGGGGTTGGCAGAGATGAGGTGCCTCAGGAAGATGCTAAAATGGGAATGCAGGTTCTGCAGCTGGGAGCAGTGACACAGATTAAAAGAATTTGGCCAACACGGCCATTCGATTGCCAAGAGGTACCAAACAAAAGATTTTCTCTCTTCCTGCCCATCTTCATCCTCTCCCAGCCCCCAGCCCTGATTGGAGAACTGGATTGGGCCTAAAAGCTTGTTTCTCTCTGTTCACTGGCCCAGAGCATCCCTACAGGCTGAAGCCCCCTAAGGGACAACAATGCAAATAGATGTCCCCAGATCTCAGGCGCTGGAGCTGCTTAACTCTGTTCTGCCCCTTCAACTCCCACCTCCCCCCCACCTCACCCTCCAACCACCCCTCCCACCCCCTCCTCTTTTTGAGCAATGGAGCTGGGAACCAATTTGATTCCCTTTTTCTCCAATGCAGCTGCAAGGCTCAGAGATACTGACATTTTTCCACTCTTATCAGTTTAATTACAGTTACCATGGCAGCAAAGTGCTAGTGCTTGGCAAAGGCCAACAAGAGATTTGCAAGACTGAGTTCAATTTTGATGCAGCTCACATGCAAAATAAAAAAAAAAAAAATAAGAAACATACATACACTCTAACAAAGAATCCCTTGCGGAGTTATGCTCCAGCCTTTTGTGGTTGTGTCTTTGCAGCCACACAGCGATGATTTGTAAAGAATGTAGCAGTATTTGTTGCACCTAGCAAGATTAATTGGTTTAAGCAGCAGTCGTTCAAAGCAGTTACGACAATAATATTTGGGATCTTTTAGAGAGACACAAAAGCAGCGGAAGAGCAGGGAGGCTTTTGAGGAGCCAAGAGTGCCGAGCGCCGGCAAAGTGCATCTCTGATAGAGTGTAACCTTACCAAAACTTTTCTCCTTTTTCTGCATGAGTTGACTTAGGCGTGCCTGAGTTGCAGCGGCTTCGCATTGAGCACCGAGCCCAAAGGTAGACGTAGAAGGGGGTCTCCTTGAATGAGCTCAAGTGTGGACCTGGTGCGCAGCCCACACAGCCGAGGACTGACTATTGTGAAGCCACTTTGGGAGCGGGTCGGAGTGGCGGCGGGGGGTGGGGGAAGGGATGAGGGCGACCAGACGAGACACGGCGCGCACACACAGAGCCCCTCGCAGTGTGGCAGTGTGCAAAATGATGGCGAATGACAAAGCCACATGCTTCCCTAACTCTGCCCGTAATCCTCAAATCCCAGCGGCCCCTTTTAGCTTCGCGGTAACAAATGGATTTGATTAAACTGTCACATGCAGCGTTAGCATAGCATATCATGTTCAGTATGAAAAAGATCATAAATCTGAGTTGTATTTCATAAGGGCTATGTGGGCAGCCCCTGTGAAAATGCACTGCCTCGGTCTGAATCTCAGCCTATTAGGACACAGGCACCCTGCTCCACGGAACCTCTCTCTTCTGGTCACTTCTCCCCAACCAGCCCCTTCTCCCCAAATAGTCACTTTTCCTTCTCGTAGCAACCACATTTGGTTATGGCAGAGTGGGGAGAAGCGGAAGTGTCAACAAGAACCAAAAGATTGTAATTTCAACTCTTGGGGTATGTGTGTGTGTGTTGGGGGGGGGATCAAGAATCCCAGTAAGTAAGGAGAAGGGGGGTCCGTCTCCAACCTAGGACCGGACTCCCTTCCGATGGGCTTGGCCTGAGTGAGCATGTCCCAATTCCAAACTCTCTCTACCCCTCTGTCCCCAGCAGTCGGGGGTGTGGAAATGCTGCAGTTCATCGTGAACTTTGACTACGATCCACTCGAGTCGTACTTGAGACGTTCCGCGCCGCGGCCGCGCTCTGCCTCCTTCCATCCACAGCTTCCGCCTGCATCTATTTCATGTCTCATCATAAAAATAATGAAGCCTCCCATGATTTAAACAAAAACCGTCTCGGCAGAGCTGCAGCCCGAGCGAAAGTTGCAGTGCGGAGCTGGGCTGCAGCTCCAGTTTATGCCTCATTAGGAGGCTTGGGGAAGAAAAAAAAAAAATACCCACATCCGCACACGCACGCGCGCACCCGCAGACACACACACACAGCACAAATAAGCCGACGACGCGTGTGCACACAGTCGCCGCACTTACCTTCTCAATTAAGCGATACAGGGGGGAGGCCGTTCAGAAAGCACAGTGGCTGCTTTGTAGCTCTTCTCCTTGGGAAAGGTCAAAAAGAAGCATTGTTTGAAAAAAAAGGGGGGGGGAGAGAATTTCTATTTTTTTTTTTTTAAGTTTAAAATAATGAGGTCCTCAAGGATCCGCCAAGTAATGGTGTTGACCGCATCTGAGCCACAGGTGTCCTCCTTTTAGGCAACTGCAGTCCGAGGCTGTCTCTCTCTCTCTCTTTCTCTCTCTCTCTCTCTGTCCGTCCTGGCTCAAGACAACTTACCCAGCAGCACGCGAGGAGCCGAGCTGGAGGAAGCCCCGGCTCTCAGCTGCAAAACGCAATCCCTTCCCAGCCAGACATCATACAGCCCAAGAAAAGGTCACTCAGTTATTACTGAGCCGCCGGAGCCCAGGCAGCGCTTGTCAAGACCACAGAGAAGCAGCTCCCTTCCGATTTAAGACTATTTACCTCTCGCCCCCACCCCTCCCCTCTTCTCTCCTTTCCTTCTCTCCCTCCCTCCCTCCCTCTCTCGCGCTCGCTCTCGTGTGCCTGTTCTGCAGCTCAGTCAAGTACAGCCGCCCTCGGAAAGTGCAAAGCAGCCGCGACACAGATCCGGCTTTGTTGCTAATTTCCCAGGGTGAAAATTTACAAGCCTGCGAGTGCAGTCAGCACAACCACATGCATATGCTGCTCACAAACGCCGGGGCCGACCCCCGCGTACAGAAAGTGACCTCTGCTGGAGTCTGCTCAGGAAGGACCATACCTCCCGGACTCGTCCAAAAGAAGTCCCGAGAAAGAGCTCCGGAGAAAAAGAGTGTAGAGTTCCTAAAATAACCCGAGCGTTTTGGAATAGGTGGCCACATTTAAAGCAAACTGTCTGCCAAAGCCATTTCTGAAGCTGCCAATTATGGAAATTAAAATAAAAGCAAGGGAATCAAACTGCTACCAGAAGACACTGGAAAAGCACACAACCCTCCCCTTTCAGAAATGTCTAAGGGGTGGTTGCAGTTGCCCGGTCTCTGACTCCCATTAATGAACTCTCTAACCTGCAGGGCAGGTCTGCCACACAAGCAGGGTCCAGTGGGTGACCACTCCTCCTCCTCCTTACTCCAATGGCCCAAGAACGAAACTGAACTTGTTCCTCATTGACCAACACTCAAAACCCTCCCATCCCCAACTGAAACACTTTCTGCAATTACTTGAATTTCTCACAATTTAAAATTTACATGCCAGAATGGAAAACACCCAAGAACACCCATAAACATGATTTCATGGCTAACTTGGTCAAAGAGTCATTGAGTATCTTCACTATTACCATCTTCT